>JANBXA010000069.1:45022500-45627500 GCA_030556225.1 Cricetiscus sungorus | reverse complement strand
GGTAGAGGAAGACAGTGGCTGGTCCCCAACCAATGTTCTATGCTGATAATTATCTGGACCCCCAAAATTTGTCTCCCTGGGGTGATCTATTAGAAACAAATACTATGCTCCTGATCATTTTCAAAATAGTGGCAGGTACTGATGTGTTTCTTGGTCACTGTGTCTGGTAGGCTCCACTTACTCTCTGGAACTGTCCATAGGCTCCCTCAGACTGTGGTATGTACTCCTGTGGATTTCCCCACCAAGACTACATTTATCTGTATTTGTTCCTTCCCTGCAGTTGCTCCGAGTGAACTACAGCTCCTTAGCTTGAGTCCACCTGTACATCCTGATGGCACTGGTGGTGAAACGGCCCTTACTAGTCATCATATCTCCCACATACTGACATAACCTGCTCCTTCTGCACAGGGTCTGTCTGGTCACTCAGAGGAAGGCATGCAGTTTCTTCCAGCTTGAACTCAGACTGATGAGCTGTGAGGTTGACTGTGTTAGATAAGACCCTTTTGAGTTGCAAAATGAAAGCCCAGTGAAGAGAAGCTAAGTAAAACAGGGATGTATTTGCTTAGATTACATAAAAATGCAGAGTGGTTAAGCTGGTTAGAAGGCTAATGGTAATGGCACTTGTCACTAAGCCTGATGACCTGAGTTTGATCCCCTTGAGCCACACAGGGAAAACCCTAACTCCCCAAAGCTATCCTTTGGCATTTGCAGTCATGTTGTGAGTGTGCACATGCCCACGTGCACACACACACACACACACACACACAGAAATACAAATTAAAAAGCACAGCTATAGGCATACTATACCCAAGACTCAAATGGTGCTAATAGGATCACATTTCTCTGCATCTCAGCCTGTCCCCAGGCCAGCTCCTTTCTTGGGCTTCCAGTGAGGACATCAGTAGCCACAAGACATTTTAGGGGAAAGAGTGAATTTCTTTCATGCCCTGCTCATACAAGTCCTGTCACTCATCTCAGTGAGTGGGTTTTTGTCACCAGCTCACTCTGAATATCCAAGTTGATTAACATGCCTTTTGCTGCAGTGTGGGCCACACAGAACCCCAGGCAGATCCCCTGGAATGGGAGTGGAAGAAAGCAAGCCTCTGCAGTGAAAACAAGGGTCAATGCTACTCTGAAACATCTTACTGCACACAACGTTCCCTGAGTGCTTACAATTCTGGAGTAATGGGCTTGAAGTTTTCCAAATGAGCTAAAGCATGTATGCAGTATTTTGCATGAATGTAGAAACGTCCTCTTAATATGAAGACAACTCTAAACTATAAGCTTGGAATGAACCAATAAATTGATTTGCCTACCAGCAACATTAACAAAAGCTAATGCACTCTAATTTTCTGACTGTTAGATTATTTAACATCAGAAGTGATGGCTTTAGGAGATAGTTTCTAACTGTCCCTATAGAGGGTAGAGCAAAAGCCATGCAATTGCTAACAAGAGTGGCACTGAGAGAAATGGGGGACTCAGAAACATCCATTCAATGTGAATTTGTGAATGCCTGTGGCATAGGACAAGAACTTCTGAAGTAGATGTGGAAACAAAATTTGTCATGCTGACATTTCTAAAAGAACTACACTGATGAAAATGGGGGAGGAAACAGGGTTGGGCAGATGTGATACAGACTCAATGAATCCTTGTTTCCAGGGTGCTCCGGGACTTTGGACAAAACAAGCTCACCAGAGGGTTTGTTTGGTGCTGACATGGCTACACATTGGTACCTTCACTGTATCAGTCACTAGATGTGGGCTTCTTGGGGAAACCGGCATGTTCTAAGAGGAGATGAATTTCTGAAGACCCCAGAGGAGCTAACACCAGGAAGGGAGTCTTTCAGAGTCTATCGTAGACTACTGGACCTGTTTAATGGATGTAGGCATTTACAACACAGGAATCAACAAAGCCAAATCAAGAGCCAGTGTTCTAGCTGGAAGGACAGAACAGGATTGCTTAAAATCTATCAGTTGGTGACAAATGTGACAAAAAACATATCAGGAGTGGTGCAGACCAACACAATGGAAGAGGTACCGGTTATAAGTACTGCACCATTTCCATTTATCATACTTAAGCATGGTCCATCCACAGGGTGGAAGAAAGAATCCTAAGTTGGAAGAATATCCAAGTTGATTAACATGCCTTTTGCTAGAAAGGGGATGCTAGCTGAGAAAACAGCTACTATGAAGGTTTTTAAGGAGAAGTCAAAA
The DNA here is from genome assembly GCA_030556225.1 of Cricetiscus sungorus. Lineage (NCBI taxonomy): Eukaryota > Metazoa > Chordata > Mammalia > Rodentia > Cricetidae > Cricetiscus > Cricetiscus sungorus. The sequence goes on along the minus strand of JANBXA010000069.1, from coordinate 45,625,287 downwards.
CAAAATGAAATGGGCTTAGGTCAGCTGAGGACCACATCACCCTAGGTTTAGGGGCCAAGTTTGTGCTTACAGGCCATGGTAAAGTTTATAGTGAAAAAAGACTAGATATGTCTTCTTGCTATGCTTTAGACCCCCCCCTTTATAAACGTGAAAACTGAAGCTCATAAATCTGATACATCTGTACAAAGTTGCATAACTAATTCAAAACTCTAGAGAAAATTAAAATAAAAAAGGCAAGATGTGGCCACATGCCTTTAATCCCCCAGCACTTGGGAGGCAGAGGCAGATGGATCTCTGTAAGTTTAATGTCAGCTTGGTTTACAAAGCCAGTTCCAGGACAGTTACCCAGAGAAATGCTATCTCAACAAAACTGAAAGAGAAAAGAAAAGAAAGAAAAGAAAAAAACAAATAATGGCAAGATGCAATTCATATATTAGGAGTGCTATTGGCTATGATCAAGAGGAAATCCACATTCAAATAGGCTTGTAAGAAAAGAAAAGAATTTACCTCACATTGTTAGGAGACCAGAAAGGGCTTTGGGTATAAGTCTGTTGTGGGCAGCTCCATGGTTCTATCCATTTCCCCCACAGCATCAGCCAGAATGAATTAGGATACACCAAGTAAACAGACTTTAACTCTAGAGGCTTTCAAAAAGCAAAAGGATGTATTTTATCTTTCATGCTTTCTCTGCTGAGATCAATTAAGGACCCTATGTAGACAACTTTCTTTTCTAGTGCCAGCCCCAAATAATGACATGGAGACGTCTTATCAGTTATCAAAGCTTGACCTTTGTCTTAGGCTTGTTTAAACTTATAGGCTTATAAGGCTTAGATCTTTTAACTAGTTAACCTATTTCTATTAACATATATTCTACGATGTGGTGTTACTTATCTTTTATCTTGCATCTCTTGTTTTCCCTCCATGTCTCCTGGCTTCTCCTGCACACTAGATTCTTCCTCCTCTTCCTTTCTCTCCTTGGAAATGCCACCCAACCTTCCACTTAGCTATTAGCCATTCAGCCTTTTATTGCACCAATCACAGCAATAGATTTTCACACACTGTTCAAATATCTCACAACATTTCCCCCTATCTGATAAATAAAAAGGAAAAGATTTTAACTCTGATACAGTAAAATTACATACAATAAGAACAATTTCAAGTCAGTATTACATTCACAATGTCTAGTCTATTTGTATTTGTCAAACTTGGAGAAATTACTCTATGATCTATCATACCTTTATGTCCAAAGTTTTATACCTAAACTTTTATCATAACTTTTACTACCATTCTAAAAGTATCTTTTTAGACCCTAAAACATCTTCTTAAACAACTTAAGCTTTTATGTTTCTCAAGTTTATAAACTTTACATCTCTTATGTAAGTTTCTTTTTGGAATTTGGTAATAAGGAAAAGTATAAAACTGTATCTATCCAGTCTTTAACCCTATCAGATTCCCAAGAAGGATATAATATTACCCGAGTAAACAGAAAGTATAGGTCAAACAACTTCCAAAATTATAGAAATGACAGAGACATTCACCCATGTTACCTCTGTAATGTTTGGGATTCCATCTTTAGCCCATAGGCCTAGAATATCTGACAGACTATTCTGTAAAGCAAGAATTTTGAAGGACTATCCTATCTTGTCTTAGCAATGTTCATTTATATTCTACTCATCCAGTTTGGACAGCATACTATCAGCAATCGAGGCAAGGGCAGTTTCTTGTCCAAATGGCTAGCTTTGTTACATTGAAAGCAAATTCCATATGGAGGATGGAGGTTCTTCAATGCCTATCATCTTTTTTTTTTTTTAATAAATTGATGCTGCCAGGAGCAGATATGTCTCATTGTCATGAAAAGCCTTATGTTATTAAAACATTTTAAATGCCACATTCTTTAGGCCTTTGAAGTGTTTGAAGACCATCTCTCTATTTAAAATATATTTGTTTGATCTTGGAAACATTCCTGCCATGGTTATGTTTTATTGTTATAACTAACTACTAACCTGTATTTATTTATTATCCTAAATAGTTTTCAAGGACTAGAATTTTAAATTACATTTTTAAGTGAGCTGCATAGGTACAAAACCTTAAACAAGAGTAGAAACATATATGCAGTATAACAAAATAACCTTAAATTTGTATCAGTGTATAAAAATCCATACTAATGTAAAATATTTAATACTCATAATTTGGATTTTTAGTTTAAAAGTAGATTCAATAATCTACCCTTTTATCCTATCATTCCTATACTATATACCTCCCTTTTCCATTCACAAAGAGATTCCTGAATCTAATCTTTGTTCAGAGTTTTCCCTCACCATGGCCAATAACAACTTGTAACCAACCCCATTAAATATTGACAAACACCCATAATCCACCAAATAACCCCAAACCACCTATCCCAACTCTTGGGACTGTGGGTGTTCCATTCTCTAGACTGCTTCCTATTGTCTAGGAGTGGCAGCATCATTAGGAGACCCTAAAAGTTTGGATAATGGTCAAGCTCTGGGAGAGATGGCTGTATTATTTTTTTGTTTAGTCTCTCTGTGATAGGAAAATATAGAGCTTGTCTGAAGTCTTGGCTGGACCATTTCAGCTAGCAGCTTTGATGCTGTTCTAGATTCAGAATTTTGAGGAAACTGCAACAGAGGCATTCTGAGAGGCTGGATCACCTGGGCTATTTGACTTCACTGGTGTCTGGTGTCCTTTTTTTTCTTCTGTAAACATATATACTTTTAAAGGTAACATTTATGTCCACAATAACACCAAGTATGAAATGTGCAGTGTACACAAGTCAGTTAAAGGTGATTTTTTGTGTTGTTTAATGTTGGAACAGGTAAAAGGCATCTGTGACATCTTTAAGTGTTTGACCTGTAATAATAAGTCATGAGGACTTTATAGCCAAGAAGATTTATCATGTCTCACGTAGTCTCAGAGCTGTTCCCATAGTAGAGTCATCTTTCCTGTAGTCTTTGTTGGTTTCTTCTTTCATGTTTGTAGCTAGGATTTTCATGTCTCTCATGATCAAATCTGATCTCTAATTTTGTTTCCTGTGGAGACAAAGACAAAACCTCTCCCCCAATGCAACACACTTCCTGACATCCATTTCAAAGCCAAGCCATTTCTAAAGTGCACATTTGCCTGCCCCAGCTCAGGGAATGTATGTCTGCCTGTGGCGGGTATTTGCGCCCAGTGCTAGCTGCTCAAGTAGTCAGCTGCACCAGGGTCTCTTAAAAGAGCCATGCCGCAGTATGTCTACTTCAGAGACCATGGTCCCCAGGAAGCCACTTGTTCAGAACTTTGTTTTTTAGCTTTTTCAGGCCTTATATACATGGATATACATGGTTGGATGTTGGACATCAACCCTGGGTACCAAAATCACTCTTACAGGGAAGCTTGCTGATTATTGAATCAGAAGGAAGTAAGAAATGTTGGATGTGATGCCACTGCAATTAGATGCTCGGCTTCTGAAACACCACACACAATCCCTGCTCACAACTCACTGAATGAACACTACTTGTCCACTTATCTTCGTGTCTTAGTTAGGGCTTCTATGGCTATGAAAAACATACCATGTCTAAAAGCAGCTTGGGGAGGAAAGAGTTCATTTCATCTTACACTTCCCCATCACAGTCCATCATCAAAGGAAGCTGGGCAGGAACTGAAACAGAGGCTATGGGAAAAGGACATTGCTCACAGACTTGTTCCTCACATCTTGCTTAGTCTACTTTCTCATACACCCCAGGGCTGTCTGCTGAAGGGTGGCACCACTCACAATGAGCTGGGCCTTCCACAATAATCACTAATTAAGAAAATGCTCTTCAGACCAACCTTACCAAAATGTTTGCTTGGTATGATTTCCTCTAGATGACTCTAACTTGTGTTAACAAAAAAACAATCAGGATGCCTGCCTTTTACCGGAGGCTCACGGGTTGCAATTCCACTGTATGCCTGAAGGGCAGAGCACAGACACCAGTAATCAGTGCTGATGCCTACCCAGCTGAAGATCATTTCCCCCTCACTTGCTACCATCCAGAGCAACCATTCCCAGAAGTGAGGAATTATCACTATCACCATTTATACCAGCAAAGAAATCCACCCAAACACTCCCCAGTATACCTTATTTATACTGGCCAGAACTATATCACATAGTCACATAGTCATTCTTTTAAAAATGTTAATTTATTTTTGTTTTATTGGTGTTTTGCCTGTATGTATGTCTGTGTTGGATCCTGGAATTATAGACAGTTGTGAGCTGCCAAGCAGATGCTGGGAATTGAACCCAGGTCCTCTGGAAGAGCAGCCAGTGCTCTAAATTGCTGAGCCATCTCTCCAGCTCCCAATAAGCATTCTTAACTAATCCTTGTTAAAGGGAAAGTGGTTGTTACAGCTGTCTCAGACCAATTAGAACACACCTTATCGAAATAAAGTTTGGTGCACTTTCCTCAGAACCTTAGGTTTTTGGAAATTTGGTGTAGATTTGGGAAAATACTATTCTTCTCTGGAACTTTTAAATGGGTCAAATCCACAAATAAAGGATGTTTCAATATCACCAAGGATCTAATGTTGAAACAAAGAAGAAAAATGGGGTAGGGTCAGGAGGAAGCATGATGGAGGCTAAGTCACCTGGTCAACCCCACAGGATGGACAGGAGAGGTATCACTAGCAATAGAGTGTATTACACCAAAGGTTGGAATTAATAACTTTGCACATTCTAGCCTACTTAAATACTATTTTTGTGAGTCTGCTGATGTTACTATTTGGGAGAACAGGAATTGACAATACATCTGCTCCTATGAGGGGAAGCTTGACCTGAGAAACCTAGTCAACATTCCTTTATCTGTACCACTGATGACATCTTGTTTGGATCTCTCATGGGAACATCTTAACCGTCTGCCTATTTCTTAGGGAGGGGCCAGATACACAAATGGAAATGCTAGACAAATGAAGGAGATGGGAAAACTAGAAGACAAGATGAGATTGGCTTAGACATCACACATAGTATCAAATTCAATGGTACAGTGTTGTTTCCTACAAATATGTTTCCTGACTACCAACTGTTTTCTTCTTCTGAGATTTCTGCCCTTGCCTTGGGGGCAGGGGCAGCCATGGGTGTACCTTTGAAAGGCACTTCCACATGACCACTGCCAACTGTCTTGAGCCTGCTCCTCTGAATGAGAATATCACCTCCACTGTAGACATCACCCATATGTCTGCTTCACAGCTCCATCATTCTGCACCTGGGTTACCAGCACAGCTTCTAAATTGCTTTCCCTGTGTTCAGTTCTTTCCTCCTCCAGGAGACCTGAAGATGTAACAAACCTATTAATTTGATGGCATCTTCCCCTATTAAAACTCATATTTCCCCAGCAGTTGAAATACATACAAATTCTCTGACAGAGCCTACAGTGCCCCCCAGCTGCCCTTATTTAAAAGCCCCTCTGAGGGTTTGGCAACTATCTGTGCCGAGTTCATCCACTCACATTAATTCATTTCTTCCAGTTTCCCTGTTTCCTCTGAAGGAAGCATCCTTGCCTTCTTCTTTATTTTCCTAACTCTTGATCAGCCTTCATCATGCATTTCATGAGTACCTTGAGAACCTGTACTCGACTCTCACTGCCCTCTCCTGGGCTATACTAGATGCCTGTACTCTGTTCTCAGAAGAATAGGCTGTGCTCATCTCTGTTGTGGATACAAGCACACCATGCATTTCAGAAATCATTTGGCTGTCTCCTCTGTAAACCCCTTTAAAGAAGGGGCTATGTCATTTGCTCCTTGTCTTAGCACTTACCAGTGTGTATGGCAAGATTGGCACTAACAGTGATTGTTAGCAGAACCAAGAGATGAAGCTGAGGAAACAGGAAGTAAGAAGGAGGAAGGGGAGGGGGGTGAGAAAGACTAGCACATGGAGAATTTCTAGGAGAGTCAGCCAAAAGGAGTGACTCTTTCTCTATCCATCCCATCGTGAAAATGTTCCTCTGTGTCTTGGAATCTGGATTTCAGCTCCAATCCAATCCATCCATTTACTGCCAGCTCTTCCAGAATGCTGATTTTTTGTTTGAACACCCCCTCAGCAGGACCAAGTGGACTATTTCAGGGAAAGCCCTGTTGCCTCATTCTGACCAACTGACCCTTGCCTTCTCTCAAAGTACTGAGAACACACTTGCAGCTTGTCTGGCTGTTGCTTCTCAGTCCTCCACCCCCAACAAGGACACACACCCTCTTGGGGTGGTCACATAGCCACTTTCTGAAAGAAAGGGAATGCTGTGATTTCCACCATCTCCCTTAGCAGCAACAGGAATTTCAGCACAGGGATACAGGAGTTTCCACAAGGAATCTTTAAAACTCAGGTGGTTTTATTTTTGTTTGCTTTTAAACTCAGTCTCAACGCTGGAAAAAAGTTGAGAAAGAGGGACTTCTAGGTGTCACCCAGTGCTGTAGTCATCTCATATCTGCATGAGAAATGAAGGAGAAAAGAACCTAGATTCTGGGCATTTGTTGGTCCAAGAGCCACTTGACCCCTGGCCTCAGTGTAGGAACCTGTAGCAATGGGTTTGACCTCTTATCTTGGCTGTGAGCATCACCACTAGGGAGAGGCAGAGGCTTGCAGAAACCCCAACTCTCTTTCTGGCAGCACGGAGACCAGGCTAAGGTAAGCTGTGAGTGTGTGTGTGTGGGGGTGGGGGGTGTACTTGACCAGGAGGGCTGGAAGGGCAATGTCAGAGGACATTTGATCCTGCCGCCGGCCAGCTCCAGAGATCGCACTCTGGTCTTGCTTCGGGGTATTAGAAGTGGGGAGCAGGAGGAGCTCCCTCTTAGCCAGCTTAGTGCGCGGTGTTGGTTCGGGCTTTGGTGAAGCTGAGCTTGGGCAGAGAGAGGGGAAGAGGCAAAGAGGAGCCCTGCCGTCCCCCACCCGGGCGCCCAGGCGTGGAAACGTGGGCGGCTGCGAGCGGCTGGCCTCCCTCCCCGCCCTCCCCGCGCGGCGCTCCCGCGTGTGCTGCTGTGTGAGTGCGTGTGTCTCCCTCTCGCCTATCGCACACGCTCCGGCACTAGTGCAGGCGGCTCCCGGCTCCGCTCGCTCTCTCGCTCACTCGCTCCGGCCGCTGCGCTCCCGCCTAGCCACCGCCGCTGCAGTCGCAGCCGGGCACGGCGAGTGACTGAGGTGTAGCTGCGGTGCTCCCCGACTGCCCGCCGGACCCCAACCTCAGCAGGCTGCACGGCACCGAGCCGGTGGGCCGGGTGCCTCCCGCAGGGACTCTCTGTGCACCCTCGGGCCACCGTCCCAGCCAGGACGCACTCCTCGAGGGCTGCGCACTCCTCCGCTGCTCCACGCACCTCGTGACCGCTGCCCCGTCTCGTCCCGCAGGACCTGCCCGGACGGGACCACGCCGCCGCCGCCACCTCCGGGAACAACGCTTCGGGGCCGGCCTGAACCGAGCCGCGCGGGGCCGCCGCTGCCGCGGGCGGGGGATGGGGCTGTCCGCCTGGCGCGCGGAACCCGCAGGGGGAGCGCGGAGCCGGCGCGCAGCCTAAGAGCCCGGCGCAGCCTGCGCCCAGCCGCTCCGTGCGCTCCCGCCGCCACCCGCGCCTCGATGGCGCCATCGCTCCGCCGCTGACCGGCCCGCGTCGCTCGCCCAGCCAGCCCGCGCGGCCGCCCTCGGAGTCCCGCCAGCCGCTGGGGCAGCGGCCTGCAGCCCGCGTCCGCCCGCGCCCTCCCGCCCGGCCCCGCCATGGCGCTGCGCCGCCTCCTGCTACCGCCTCTGCTGCTGTCGTTGCTGCTGTCGCTCTCGTCCCTGCACCTGCCGCCTGGCGCAGACGCCGCCCGCGGCCGCGCGGCTAACCGGACCCTAGGCGCGGGAGCCGTCGGGGGTCGACGTTCCGGAGGCGCCCTAGCCCGCGGCGGCCGCGAGCTGAACAGCACCGCCCGGGCGTCCGGCGTCCCGGAGGCGGGCAGCCGGCGGGGACAGTCCGCGGCGGCGGCGGTGGCCAGCGCGACCGTCACTTACGAGACGTGCTGGGGCTACTACGACGTGAGCGGCCAGTACGACAAGGAGTTCGAATGCAACAACAGCGAGAGCGGCTACCTGTACTGCTGCGGAACCTGCTACTATCGATTCTGCTGCAAGAAGCGCCACGAGAAGCTGGACCAGCGCCAGTGTACCAACTACCAAAGCCCAGTATGGGTGCAGACGCCCAGCACCAAGGTAGTGTCGCCGGGGCCCGAGAACAAGTACGACCCGGAGAAGGACAAGACCAACTTCACCGTCTACATCACCTGCGGGGTGATCGCCTTCGTCATCGTAGCGGGCGTCTTCGCCAAGGTCTCCTATGACAAGGCCCACCGCCCACCTAGAGAGATGAACATCCACAGGTGAGAGGCGCAGCTGGGTGCCTGCCTCGGGTCCCCAGGCCTCGCCCCCTCTTAACAACCCCACCCCCACGCCCAGTCCTCTTCTTGCACACCTCTTCTGTCCTTTTAAGTCACTTCCACAGTCGCTTCCTCTAAGAGCAATAAATCTTGTGGCTCTCCCGCATTCCGTAGGAAGCAGCTAGGCAAGCTCTAGTGTGAGAGGGACTTGCAACACAAAGTACAAATCAATGGAGTTCGTGATGTTCAAGGATAAGAATTTCGCCAATTTTCCCATCTCCAGGCTCCCCTTTTCATGGTGTTGTACCACGCTTAGGTTTTTGTTTGTTTGTTTGAAGTGGAGTGCCACCTTGATATAAAGAACTGAGCAGTGTGAGCACCTCATTGAAAGGAAGAGCAAATGCGTTAGTGTAAGCCCGTTAGTGTATTCCCAGGGGTTAAGAGCCGGATGATATGGAAAGGGTAGCTGCCTCTCCTGGGAAGAAGGATCCCCATGTCCTGTTGATCAAGGGCAGATGGTATGTATGTCTTCCAGGGGGTGCTGATCTTTCCTGCTGAGGCTGGAGGACTTGGTCCTCCAAGGCAGGCCTCTCTGAGTTAACACTTTGGATGGTATTCAGCCCGGTTGGGCATCTCTTACTGCACACATGATGAAGACAGTGGGGACTGCCCCCTTCCAAAATTTATAACAGGAGTTTGAAATCTGACACTCCACAGTTCCACTCGGATTGCTCCCCACCCCTGTCTCTGGCTCCCAAGGAGATCACTGGAAAGTCAAAGCCACAACAGGAACCAAGTCTCTCCTTTAGGAATTGTACATGCAGAGGATGCGAAGCCAGCTATGCGTCCAGTGTCCCCATGAAGATGAATGGTTGGATGTGGCTTCAATGAAAGCCCTGCCCCAGGAATCACTTCCATTTCTGGCACACAGAGCGGGCACTGCCCTAGTTCCCAGGCCCAGCCCCCAGTCCACTGCCTGTGAGTTGACCCACCAAGCCTCGCCTGGCCCATGAACTTTCCTTATTATCCTCATGGCTTGAGAACCTCCTCCCTTCACTGCTCTGAACATTAATCACCCCTACCTCGCTGAAAAGAGGAAGGCAGGTAGAAGTTTCTAGGCATGCTGCCATCCCCCTCAATAATGTGGCTGTGAGAAGATGATATTCCCTGTCAGGTTTATTGACTCAAATCCATTAAGTGTAGACATTTTACACTCAAGTACTAGACTTGGGTTGACTGTAGGGGGAGCATCCCCTTTAACCCCTCATTTCCGGAGCTAGCCACTCTTCCTTTAGCTGCTCTCAGCATAGGCTTACTCAGCATCCCCTTGGACTTGAACTAGGAATGTGAGCAATGGCCTGTGGTCTCCCTGCCTCACTATGCAGATGATGGGAGGAGTCACTACCACTTCCAAGGGTTTCTTTTGGTCTGGCTGGGAATTCTCTCTTGGCTCAGCTTGGAAGGCAAAGAAGGAATTGCTCAGGGGCAGGAGCCTTTCTAAAACAGATGTGCTGTTGTTCCTCACCTGTCACCTCTGCCCCAGGACTCAGGGGCTCATCTCCTCTTGCCTCCTCTGGTCTCATCACGCCCACCCTGGCTCTTTCTGGTTGATTCTTACACACCTTTCTTGGGGTCTCTCCCTGTCCTGTCCCTGGTGCCTTGTGCAGTTTGTTCAACATCACCTGTGTTTGATAAGGTTGTGGCCTCAGAGTCTGAGAGCGAAGCCCCTGTGGGGGTGGGGGGGAGACACAACATTATCATGTTGCTCTGGGGAAGTCACTGCTCTTGACATTAATCTCTTCTTCCCCATACACTCCCTCTGTCCCACTCTGGGGGAACCATGGTGTCACTCTTGGGGCCGTTTCTGGAGTGGGAGAAGGAGAGAGAGTGAACAGTGGGGGAGGGGGGAAGAACTAAATTTCAGGCCCCAGACCATTATGTAAATATGTGGTGTCTCTCCCTCAAATTCACCTCCTGATTTCATTCAGTTCACAGCACCTCTCCAGCAGCTGCAGCCTCGCCTGATCAGTGCTTTGGAAGCCATCACACTGGTGCTGGGTGGGCAGGGGACAATGCCTTCAGTGTATATGTAGTGGGTGGGGAGGAAGGGCTGGAGATCAGAGATGAGTGACACTCACAGCAATGAGTGACTCTTAAGGACACTCAAGAGTAACCTTGAGCAGGCCAGGAAAAAACCTTTTTCGGTTCTGGGTAGCTGGCAAGACAGCCTATCATCTGGACCTCTTCCTTCCAAGTGTGTCGATGGGAGTGCCCACATCACTCTCGAATGTACCTTTGGGTGGGTGTGGGAGGGAGCCCCTCTTTCTCTGCCTGTACCTCAGAAGTCACTGCTTGCCACACTGGTTATGGAGCCTGTATCCTTAGAGAGGCAAGGTAGGGGAAACAGGGGCAGTAATGGAGGAGATATGTGTTCACACAGTAATGGTATTTCCTAGGGAAGTGTGCTCCCAGTCAGAGGTCGAGCCGGGAGATTGGATGAACTTCAGTTCTGTGCTTTTGGAAATAGTGCAGCTCTGATCTCCCTGTGGAGAACAGAGCTGTTGCAGTGTGTGAGCATTCCTGAAGACAGGCAGACCCGAGTCCTTTCCTTCCCTGGGGCAAGCATTCCTGAGTCTGAGGGAGTGTCACCGAGAAAAGCCTCATTGCAAAGGGATACTGTGGGAGTATGAGGAGAGATGGAAGAAGGGACTGGCCATCTGCTCTGCCTTGGTGTTCTCAGGCTGGGCAGCCCTCTGTCTGTCATACGCATGCATATTCCTTATGGCTGGACTTTCTTGCATCTCTCCCTCCCTTGTAGGGAAGAACAGATTTTGCTTTTTGTAGAAGTGATTAGCCCTTGCTAGAAGGATTCTGAGTGAGAAGTAAGTGTCTGGAGGGGAAATAGCCAGCTCTCTCGTGATTCTAACAGACAAGTCAGTGGAAAGGATGCAAACATAGCCATGCCCAGGAAGTTGGGCTCTGGGGAGAAGAGAGTGATGCTGGCTCTGAGTGGGGGTGTCCCATCTTTCCTGGCTGGAACTCCATTTATTTTAGAAGCTACATTCTCTTCTTGCTCCTGCTTTAGAACTTCTCAGGTTAAGATTGGAACTGCAGGCATCTACTGATTGTCCTGTTTCCTGAGTGTCTGTAGTTGTTACCTGGGGCTGTTTGCCCTGGGAATGAAGGCCCCTGTCCTCCAGGAATATGGGCTCTGCCCAACATCCAGCCTAGAGGGCTGGTCCATTTTGACATTCTATTCTGCCCTTAGCTGTCTCACATTGAAACCTGTTCCTCCTCCTCACCATGAGTTGATTCATTAATGTCTGTTTCGGAGATAAGAATCACTCTAAGGAGGAACTGTGTGGTTTCTTTCTTAAAATGGCTAATTAACAGATGGGTCAGGAAGCTATTAAGATGCTGTAGACACAGTTGGTGAAGTCTGAGGTGCCTGTACAGGACTGGAAGCATGAAGGAAGGTGAGCAGGGAAGATGATGGGCAATGGAGGATGCTCAGAGAAGCAGAACCTGAGTATATGTCATCAGGAGAAGGGGAGGGTATTAGGCAGCAACTCATTTGTAAAGCCCGTCTCGCAACTAACTTTCTTATTTCTAGCATAGGCCAGGGAAAACTTTGCGTTGGCCTTTCTCCTACTAGAAGTGAATTACGAACCATGAGAGCTCTGCTTCCCTCCCAGGTCAACACCACTATACAAGACCACTCCAGAGTTGAGCAAGTGAAGAACTGTTTCTAAGCACCAGGGGACAAGCTTTCAAATTCTCTCAAACACCCAGTATTTTGAAGTGCTGTGGGCTCCCAATTATGAATTGATCTAAACTGAGTCGGCTTGTTTTTAACTCCAAATACAGAAGTCTGGAAGAAAAAGGAGGGGGGGATAATCTAGCCTTGGGCAAGATTATTTCATGTTTCCCTTTTCTCTTTGAGTTTTAAAAGAAGTGCACATTGGGAAAGCTGGGAAATTACAGGAACATTATAAGGGAGTGTTAGGGGCAGAACCCCAGGAAAGTAGAAAGGAGACAACAAAAATAAGAAAGTAATTGGACAAAACATTGATGGTTACCTGCATGGAACAAAGTGACACTGCAGAATTTCCCACAGGCGTGACTTTCTTATGGTTCTCGAATGCGTGTGGATACATTGCATGCAAGACCTGCTCACCTTGAGAAGGCAAAAAAAAAAAAAAAAAAAAAAAAAAAATGGTTCAAACTCCAAACGCACACTCCCTTAACATGCAGGCTATCTGGGTTCATTCCTGCTTTAGCAATACAACCAGGCAAACACTTTTCAACAATCTTGAGACCTTGACAGCCCTCTGGGGTCATGCTGCTCACTGTCTTCATGTTTCTTTTCTGTAGAAAAGACTTGAACATCTGCCCCCACCCAGTCCTGTCTCAGAATACATTCATTTCAAGGAAGCTGCTGCTAAGAAACTCAGAATTTACCCATAGTTTTCATCTGCTAAGGCACTTGCAGAAGACAGAGTCTAATTCATTGTTTTCAACTAATTTGAATGAGAGGCTGCACTGACTGGGGTGTTGGTTCAGATAATTTGTGCAGAAAGCTATGGTTAAGACAGCTGAAAAGCACACTGACTGAAAAAGGTCAATTATCTCAGACAGACATGCCGACAAGATCCGGAATAAAAAGTCAGTGATACCCAAAAGAACTTCCTCCATCTAGTTCTGCTGGCTGATTTCTCCAGGGCCTGGAAGGATATTGCTTAGGTCTTAATTTTCTACCTCCATCTCATAGCCATGAAGAGCCCCTATAGGCTGCATGTTGGAGTTAGTTCCCTGATCTAGGCTATGACAGTTTCCGGCTTCCTTCATCCCTGTGTCCATCCTGTCCTCTCAAAGTTCTAACCCACCTGTGCATGAAACTGTTACAGACTCAAGTGCATTTTGCCTTTGAGTGTTTGTCAAGTTTCTTGGCAATATATATTTTGTGAAATTACAAAATTATGATTTGACCTTGTGGATATGTAAGATGTCGCAGGTCAGTGGAGAGGGAGCCATGATGAGATATACGAGGGCCTAAGCTACCTTCATTGCGAAGACCTTCTGTGATGATTTGGTCCCTCTTTACTCTGAGAAACTAAACGCATTATTTTTCCCTGAGTCACATTTATGACCTCATATTTGTACTTCTGTTGTTGGCAGATATTATAGAGGGGGAAGAAGGCCGGGCATAGGGAATTTACCAGCAAACCCTAAGAGAGTTTGAGGCCCTTGGCCTGGAGCCTCTAGTAGGCTTACTTTAAAAGCAATCAGGGCAGATTGTTAACTCTATTCCTTTTTATTTATTTATTTTCTGCAAGGAAATCCAAAGTCTTACGGAAAGGCAGACTAACATACTCTATTATTTCACCATCCATTTCAGAATCATGGCCTTATTCCGACAGTCACTTTAAGTCTGTAATTTTATAAGTGAGACACTTGAAATCAACAGATCATAGGTCACAATGCCACAACTTAGCCGCTAGCCGAAAGCCTAGGTGTATATGCCCTAGGCCATGGCTCAGTCTCATTTTCTTCATTGAAAGCAGTCTGCTTTATTTTGTGCTTGATTCTTAGTCATCAGCACTTGAGAGAGTGACAGCCTTCTCCTTTCGGCCTCTTCCCAGTGTCTAGCTCTTGAGGCTTGCTGGCCTCTGTGTGTTTCCATTCACCAACATGATTTCTCCCTGGTCTTTTTTTTTTTTTTCAGTTTCTCTGAGTTCTTTGCTAAAGGGCAATAACCCAATCCAAGCAAAATCCTCTAGTAAGATGTGAGTAATGCAGACTGTTGAAAGAGAAAAGGGGTGGGGGGAAACTAGCATATGCTGAAGAAGGGTGGACCCGGGCAAGGAACAGCTGGATAACAGTGTGGGTAGAGCTATGAAATTAAAAATATGACTCTGGCTGCCCCTGTTCTCACCTGGAGGTGGAGGGACTTGCTGAGACTTCTCACATTAGTGAGGTTCTGCACACACATGTGAGTGTGCTTGTGTGTGTGTGGGTCCAGAATCACCCTCAAGGATTGCTCCAGTGTATGTAAAATCTCTCTTTGAGACACAAAAGCACAATTCCTGGTGACTGTTGTTCCTTTTCTCAGCTCTGGGTCAAGGAGCTGGAAGTTTGAAATGATGGGACTGGTCATTCTATGAGTTGAATCTGTAGGGAATGACAGGTAGCAGCTTTGCATTTGCTATGCCTGATCCTGTGAGAGAACCTGGGTATATACTGTATATTGAATTCTCTTCCCAAGCAGTCTCCTTGAGAGGCCACATTCTGACTCTTCTGCAAACACCTCCATAGCACCACTATTGGAAATACTTTGAGACTCCATAGCCAGTCATTTTCTGTCACCGTGGCATATTTCACCCACCCAGGGAGATCTGGTTCATTTAAGCAGTAATAGGTCTGGGGAAGGCTGATGAATGGACAAGGTGGTGGGAAGCCACAGTGCCTTCCCTAATGAATGCTGCTAGGAGGAACATCTCGGCCATCTCGAGAGGCAGGATGGACCAGAGGAGGGTAAAGCCCCTCACCCGCTATAACCATGTAGACAGGGCTACTTCTCACATGGGAAGATAAGTACGCCTTAGGCAAGACCAGTTTCACGTGACAGCAGTGTGCTGGGCAAGCTGTGGGATAGTTGGGAAAGAAGACAAAAGGAAGGAGTTGAATATGCATCAAACATTTCAGATAACTGCCCAAAAAGGGTGGAAAAAAAGAATGTCCCACATTTCTGCATAAAATAGTAGACAGATCTCTCAATTTAGCTTCCTGCTTTGATACTGAGGGTAAAGGGACCCAGTTTCTTTGGGATACATGCAGAGAGAAAGCCTGGGATCAGAGCCCCTGTTCAGGGCCCTCTGCCCTCTATCACAGGGCCACCGCCTCTGCAATTCTGTATTCAGATGAGGTTACCACTTGGGTCACACTGCCATGGATATCTGCAGACCCACGGAGATGAGGCTACCATAGCATTTTTGGAAGATTCATAATACCCATTCATCATACGTGCCTTCTCCTCATGCCCCCGATTCTTATTTATGGGATGGGATAGATTGGGGGCAGGAATGAGCTGCTGGCTGAGTAAAGAGCAAAGGGCAAAGGCGACACCCAATATATTCTGGGCAGCTGGGCAGTCATGGCTAAGCTGTTGCAAATTGGGGCTATTTCTCCCCAATTTCAGTCAAGAAATTGGGCAGTGGACAGGACTGAACACTTGTATCACTCCCATAGCTCCTCCAACACACATAGAGACCATTTTTAGACATTTTCCAGGGAGTCTGTTCCATTATGAGCTTGGGCAGTGGGTATCAAAAGGTAGGAGTTCCTCCTGCCAGGAGCTTACCTTCTATCATCTGTGAAATTCAGGAAAGCTGGAGGCCCTGAGGGTTTATCTGGGTGAAGGAGGTCTGGAGCAATAGTGTCTGGCCTTGAGAACTTACTAGGCACCAGAACCAGAACCCTTGTCCTGCATTTTCCAATCGAAGTCTCATGGCATATTCCCTCCCTATATCAGCACCCCCCCCAGCTCACAGAGTATAGAGGCCTATTTTACATATGAGGAAGCCTACTCAGCATAGTGGCTTGCCCAAGGCCATGCCTCCACTAGGTTGCCCATCTCTACCTTCCCCTAGGGTTTAGAAAAGTAGCTCTCTGTTGCCCACCTTCCTAACAGAGTCAGTGATACCTATCCTCCTGCTTGTGCCTGGAACAAATTATTACCAGAAAGGACAAGAGGGCTAGTGACCTCTCATTCAGAGCTGGTAGCACTCCCACTTCGATGGCATATGGGGTACAGATGTACCCAGGGCAGTGGCACTGAGAGGGTTTTGTTTCAAGTGCATATGCTGTTGGATGAGTGAAGGCATACAAAGAAGTATAAGAAGCAAGACAAAACACTGAAGTTGATTGAGGGGGAAACAGAAAGAATGCAGACCCCTGTGTTGTTTAGAAAGAAGCCCTGGGCAATTGTGCATGAGTCACAGCCTCTGAGAGAGTGAGAGGAGCTAAAGGATGGAGGAAGGATGAGGTCTAGGGAGAGGATGGACCTCAGGGCATCCCCAGCTTTAATTACTGAGACCCACAGCTCGCTAACAGGTTCATTTATCACTGTCCCTCCATATTCCCCTTCCCCATTTATAACACCCAGTGCTGCACATGCAAGAGAGGGCTACAGCTAACTCTCTCACTCCAATGTAAACTGTCCTCTCTTACTTTTCCTAGCTGTGCTAACTCAAGACTTTGTTCCTTCCCCCGTCTTTGCTTCCTTCCTTCTCAAGTCCTCTGCCCTGAAGGGCCCGGAGGATGAAGGAATCCAGAGACATCCTAAAAGTCACAGCTGGGTGTGGCCTCTAGGGGTTATCTCTGGATGCCAGCTAGTGTGGAGCATACATGCCTGGTCTTCAGTACCATGGCAGGGGTAACCAAGCTGTGGAAGCTGTCTTAGCAGCCTCTAGGAGCCCAGCTCTGCAGAGCACTTGTTTAGTCCCCTCCTTCCAGCTCTTTGTCCTCCCAGGATCCTCTTTGCATAATGCCACTGTTTAGCTCCCAGGGCCACTGTCTCCAGGGCCCTGGGAGCTAAAGCTCCAGCAAGGCTTTGGGTGGCTAGGACCTTGGCTCCTTGCCCTGACGTTGGTAGAAGAGTCTTTGCTTCCTGTAGCCTTCTCAAACATGCTCATTATTTCTTGCTTTCTGGCATTTGGTTTCATGTCCTGTTCCCATTAGCTTCTGCATTAAAGTCTCATTACTCAGGACACCTGTCCTCTGGACATATTGGTTGTTCTCTTAGCCAAATGTCCTCTTCTGGGAAGTGTGGTTTCCATCCTTTTCCCTCTTCCTGCATCCCAGCTGCTCCCTGGAGAGGAATTTGGACCCTGGGATGGGCTATTAATTAAGTGGAATCTGAGAGTGTCTTCTAGATCTCTTCTATCCTCTTCTTTCCTAGTGCCTGGGGCTTAAGAACTTTGCTTAGGTTTAGCAGATGGGTCTGGGGGTGGGAGGGTGGGGAACAGGAGGCAGTTGTTGGGAGGTGTTTCACCCCCCAGTTCTGGAATCAGGGTTAGGTTCCAGCAGGAGAGAGTTGGGACATCACGCTGATATTTAGGTAGCCCTTTTGGAGGATGAGCAAAGCTCACATCAAACCACCTCCATGGAATGATTGGCAGGATACTAGCCCAAGCACTGGTGCTGTTTCAGAACATGAGAAAAACTCCAGAGCACTTTCCTGCTATTCTCCTAGTCACTGCCTCTGACTTACTACTGTGTGTGAAGAAATCTCCCTGAAGATTCCTGGGAGTGACAGTCCACAAGCTTCAGGAACCAGTACAGGTCATTTGTGTTCCTATGATCCACAGGCAGCTTCAGTCTCAGAACCCATTTCCATGCAGTGAGTGCCTCTTCTCTGCACCCTGGAGCATTTGCAAAGAGGAATGTCAGGTCTTTAAGCAAAGGATCTGTTGTGTTTCTCTCTCCCCTCAGAAGTCACATCATTAAAATGTGTCTCTGTGACTTGTGGTGTCTCCTCCTACCACCCCTGATTTCCCACCTGCCCTGTTCTTGATGCCTGGTCACTTCTCTCTTGTCTTCCCAACCCCTTTCGTCCCCCCCCCCCCACCCAACAACCTTTCTTTTTGAATTCATCCAGCTGTGACTTCATTAAATGGTATTGACTGTGATACCACTAATTCAAAATTTACCCAAATTGGACTTGGACAAAGTTGGTTTTTTCTTCTCTCTGTTTGATAAAAAAGCTACGATGAGCAGATTAATAGCTAGCTCAGACAAGACTGCAAAGATTGTGCAGGGTACACACACCACCACTACAGAGGAGAACGGATTGTCTCTGAGCTGCCCAGGTAGACAGTCGGCATGCTAATGACAAATCTACCATATCTATTTAATAAAATAGCTCCCAAGGATCAATTTTGTCTTATTTTATTAATTTTTAAAGCTCATTTAAAACCCTGCAATGGATCAAGGAACAGTAAAGTGTTATTTTTCTGACAGAATCTGGTAGCTTGGGCCTGTTTTCAGGTATTCTGGAAGCTGAAGCCAGAAGACCACAAGTTCAAGGCCTACCTGGACTAGAGAGTGAGGGTGGGCAGTTAAGTGAGACCCTATTTCAAAAGGAAAAGGCATCAGATGGCTAGGAATACAGTACTTGCCTACCATGCATGAGACCTTTGTTGAATCCTCATTATTATACCCAGGTATGTCTACACATGTACAGTTATTTCCTAAAGATGTCCTGTAATTCCTGTTTTCACCAACTGGGATTAACCTACCCCAACTGCTATAGAATGAGTGTTGCTAAACTCCTTTCAAATGTCTTTTAAATTCCCTTTGGGAACTATTTCCAATTTTCCTTATCTTTCTTTCTTATTTCATTTCCCTAAGTTTTTAGAATCTACGACTTTGAGAAGTAATGTTATGATATCATAGCTGCAGGATGGCCAACTGGCCCTGGGAAGAAAGGGCAACGTTGAGAGGCCAACTTCAGACACTTTGCCTTTCTGGGGGATAGAGGACATTGTGATTTGCCTTTGTTCCCACTGACGGTCTTGCTCAGTGGCCTAAGAGCTGTGCATAAATTGCTGTCCCAATACCACTGTTAGGAGAAGGCAGCATCTTGCTTCCTGTAAAAATGACCAGAAGCAGTTAGCAGGCACCCAAGAAAAAGGACTTTGACATCTTCCCCTTCATCTGCTTATGTGCTCTCAAGGGACAGATAACAAATCTTCCCTCTTACTTTTGGAGGTTGTCTTCCATCTTTTCCTGCCTTCGAGCATTTTCTTAAAGTCAAGATTGCAAGCTGCTTCTGCCACTTTCTGTCTCCATGATCTTCAGTGAGTCTCTTGGCCTCTCTGGTCTATTAGCTGGGATGTGGGATATGGGTCAATATGCTGTAGTGATGTGGGCTTCTCAGGCCCATTCTGACCCCATACACTGGAAAGTCAGGACAAAAGGTGACATCTTCACTTAAAAGAACAGCATCCCTAGGGGTAGAAGAGTTGCACGTATCCTTATACATTCCAGTATGCTTATCTTATAGTCCTTGTCTAAGGACAGGAATGTCTTCTGCAAACAGCTTTATAACCTCACAAGGGTGCTTGGTTTTAGCATGTTCCTCTTATAGATCCTCTTGGTAGAAAAGGAATTATTATGCCCTTTTAATCCCTTCCCTCTGGAAATCATCTCATCTCCTCCTGGGGTATAAGTGTCCAACCATTCATCTACTTTGTAGACAGGCTGGTCTACTGTTAGGATGCTTTTTCAGTTTATGCTGGAGAACCCAAACTGATTCTTAATGTTCAAAAGACTGCAAAGCATCTCTTCAAGGACAGCAGCAGGTCCCTCCATCCTCTCTTCAGGATCCATTATTTGAATCAATATCCATATAATTCTTCCCATTGTCATGGCTTCCATTCTCTGGCTGTGCAGAGGCTATTCGCCTAGGAGCTACCAACCACACATGGAACCTAGTCAAACAGCTTAATGATCCAAAGGGTTCTTTAGGAAAGCTGGTTGAACAAAGAAATCTAAGGAAGCAACTCTTCTTGGCTACAAGTCCCCTCAATAGGGCTGGACAGGAAGTGTCAGCCTTCTTTGGCCAAACTGGAACAGTATCCAGAATAAGGAAAACTACTGAGTGATTTATTTGATCATGGAGATGTTGATAATACTTATTATACTTATCTTAAAGAGGGAAAAGATGGATAGAGAGAAGCAAAAAAATGGAAGAAAAAACAGAGAGAAGAATATGAGACTAAGTTCATAGAATATATTTCCTTAGTCAGGTTGATTGTCCACTCAGACCCCTGAAGAAATCTATAGATTTGCTCCTGTTGTGGATCCTCTCTAAGGACCTTTATCTTGGTGCTTCCTTGTGCTGACAGGCAGAACATGGTCTGTCATGGCCTGGTACAAAGGAACACACACACACTCTTTGCACCTGCTTCTCCACGTCCAAGTACAGGGCTCAAAAACACCTGGTGTGTGAGCAGGTAGATTTCTTGTCATTAGGCTGTGGTGGGAAATGGGATCTATGGGTGGTTCTTTCTGATATGACCATGGCTACAGGTAGACTATGTGATTTGAGAGTTTTGTTATCAGCTTCATTGAGTCAGTCCCCATGATTTCAACCTGTCCTATGGTTGTGTTTCTGTAGGCTGAACCCACTTAAGATTTATTCATTCAAATAACTCTAAGAGGTACATGTATGTATGTGTGTGTGTAGTATATATATATATATATATATGTATTATTTGACTTATTACTTTGGCTTAATATTTAAATGAGAAAACAGAGCCATGGGAGTGTAAGTAGCTGGCTAATGACCACTAGTGTACCAAAATGGCCAGCATCCCAACTTGGGCCCCCTAGTTTAGAACCCCAGTATTTGGTCACCAGGTTATGCTGTCTGTGTTTGCTCACCTAGAGATTGAGGTCTATGCCAACAGCAGAAGCAAACACAAAACAAAGAGAACCTCAAAGCCAACCAAAACTAACCTACTCTACAATAAATCTGCATCTTCCATGAGGGTGCTGTTATAAACTCACCAGTCATGTGGTTAGCTGTGTGGTTATGCTAACACATCTTGGAAACAGCGTAGTCCCCCTCCCACCCACCGCTTTCAATCAGCCAGTAGCTACGCTTGACACACTCAAATCTGATTCATTCTCAAATCACCCAAAGATTGCTCGAAAGTCTGTCTGGCTTGATTCTTCTTCATTTCTTGGACACGAATAAATTTTCATTATGTTTTCTGGGGTCTGGAGGAAGAGCATGGAGATGATGCTGTTAGGAAAGAGTGGGCCTACAGATGCTGTAGACTCTTGGCCAGTCCCTATCAACAGCCTCAGGATAGGCATACATTGGGCAGCAGCAACTGGCCCTACTTACTTGAAAAACTGAACAAGCAGGCTGCCCTTTCCTTGCAGAGATGTTTACTGGCTGTGATGAATTCCAATTGTGCTGGAGACAACTCAGACCTGCAGAACAGCTCAATGCAGATGCATAGACATTGTTAACCAACAAATGAGATCCCCACATCCATTCTGCGCCTCTGTGTGAGAAGAGCGGTCTTGTGCACACACAAAGCCAGCAGCTGTGTTTTTCAAGTGGACTGTGAGAGAACTGGGAATAGGGAGAAATAAATTAAGCCATTCTCCTTGGTCTGAGGTTATTAAAAATATGTTCATTTCAGTTGTCCTGACTGCCGATTTTGGAGGATAAAAACACCCTGACTATTCAGAAGAGAGTGGCAAAGGAGAGGTCAAAAAGGACGACAGCTTCTCCTCAAGTTCAATGCCAGTAAGAACTTAGTTATCTGGAACTCAAATAACTGGAATTCTTCACCTAGCTGGAATAGAACATATATACCTTTCATCTACGGAAATATGAAAGAAGCAGCTATCAGAGCTTTACAGGGAAAGCCAAAACCAGCTTCCATTATCTGCCTTACAATTTTAAGAAACAGTTCCCTTTCCTAAGGTGTACCTTTTATTTCACTGTCTCTGAAAAGAGAACCAAAAGATGTGGCTGATGGTCCCTCTCATCAAGAACCAAAATTCTTAGTGACAAGAGAAAAAAATTAATTATATGCAGGATACACAATGAGGCAGGGATGTCTTGGGAAATTTCTTGAAAATCAGAAGTGCTCTCATCAGTCCTCAGGACAAAGATACTCAGCGGCAATAGTTTGTTTGAGGACCAGTCCATCCCTTTGGCCTTTTATCACACCTCCTCAGCATCATCATTTTCCTCCCATTCACTCCCCAAAGGAGCAATAACATGACTTCAGTTTGACTGTCCAACTGCTCTTGATCTTGGTGTGGAGCAACTTACTGGACTGAGTATGTTTTCTTCCTTTGAAAGCACTTATGAGGTTCAGGCTGCTCTTAAAGTCTCTGTGAGTTTTGAGTTATTTCTGGGGCCCCCATGAACAGGATATTAATAGACCCAAGACAGTGAGCTTAGGGGTCGCAGGTTCCCACTTACTTTGACAAGACCAGTTATTCACGAGATGGGTTTGACCACCCATCTGCTTGTTGAATAAAATGTGAGGCGGACAAGTCTAAAGTTTCACTTTGTGTTCTTTTGCCACATTTGTTTTCAAACTTGAACTTTCACGAAGGCCAGGAGAGCAGCGCTTAGCAGAGTAGTGCTCAGTTCCTCACTCTGGCCTCATGCAGAGCAGGGATATAATGAAGTGTGTGGTGCCCATTTAGGATTTTCATTTGACTAAAAGATCAGCTGCTAAAATTTGTGCTGTTCAAAGTGGCTGTTGTTAATGACTCACAGTGACAAATAGACATGAGTGGCAGAGCTGCAGCTGAGGTCAGAGGTCTAGCTAGATTTTTCAACTAAAGATTGAATACTTACTAACTTTCTATTGTTCAGAGTCTATGATAGGGACATACGAGGGAAAAACTGTGACTAAGAGGCTAGAAGGAAGGGAGGGTTGATCGATGGGAGAGTGGGATTAATGAATGTGTGTCTGAATGAATGGATGAGATAGGTGGGTAGATAGATGAGTGGGTGAGTGAATGCAGTGGATGGATAAGTAGATGGGTGAGACAAAGAAGGATAGATGGGTGCATGGATGAATGGTTGGCTACATGGAGGGGAGGATGGACCAGTTGGTGGGTGGAATGAATGGATGGATAAGTGTGTGCAGTAGATATTTAAGCTAGTGAATAATTGGTCTTGACCAGTCATTTACTAATTGCTTCTACATGCCCACATATCACCTGGCATTTGCTAAATTAGCAGGCCACAGTGGTTAGTTTTTTTATCAACTTAACAAGGCCTAGAGTCATCTGGGATGAGAGAACATTAGTGTGTATGTGTGGTGGGGATGGTGGGGGGCTTCATGTGATTGGTTTGTGGGCAAGCCTGTGAAACATTCTCTTGACTAATGATAGGTGTGGGAGGGCCCAGTCCATTCTGACTGTGGAAGGGCCAAGCCCACTCTGGATGGTGTCCTCTCTGGGCAGGTGGTCCTGGGTTTTATAAGAAAATATGCTATGAAAGCTATGGGGAGCCAGCCAGTAAGCAGCGTGGCCCCTGCTTTGGTTCCTGCCTCAAGGTTCTTGCCCTGACTTTCTTCAATGATGTACTGTGTTTGGAATATAAGCCAAGAAAAATGTTTCCTCCTCAAGTTGCTTTTGGGTCATGGTGTTTAACACAGGACAGTAAAAAACAAAAAGCAAAATCAAAAGCAAACTAGGCCACGGGCCCGTCAGGGGAAAGCAGAAAGAATCATTGGAAAAGAATGTAAGATACGTGAAAGAGGTGGGCTCTCTATGCACCAAAATATGCTCAGGCTTCAGTCAGAAGCCCGGACTTTGAATTTCAGTCCCTGCTTGTTTGAGTACTGAGCTAAGTCTGAGTCTTTTTCTTCACTAAAAATTAGGGTGCTATAGCTGTGAAGGTCACAGTGCTAGAAGCAAAGGCAGAGGTGTGTGTGGGGGGGGGTAGGCAGGAAAGCACACCTAGATACTGAGTGCTGTTCAAAGGTTAAGATGGCATTTTCACTATTCTGATGACTAAGTGCAATGCCCAGGACTGAGGAAAGCCCATGTTTCCTGGCCTGAGTGATCAGCACTGGATTTGTTTCCCAATTTATTGACCTCCCCCATGAAGCGTGCACTACGGGAAACCATCAAAGAAGTGGGAACAGTGAAATCGGCAAGAGAATGGAGTTTTCAGGCAAAAGAGTTAGTTGGCTTAATATGTCAGACAGTGCAGCCAGTGTGGCAACAGGGAAGAGGGATGGGGTGAAGGTGTTCTCTAACTTCCTACATTAGGTGCATTTGCTGTCTTCACCTACGGGGACACCAGGTACCTGGGGGTGGGGTGGAGCCTTGCCCTTGCTCCCTCACATGGGCCAGCTCTCTGTGTCACTCCTTCTGAGTCTCTTTTTCTCTAAATGTCTCCCCTGGTTCCCTCTCCTGTCTGTGAATATGCTTTTGGAAAAGCTTTTGATCTACATTTCCTTGAGACAATTGACAACATTATCCGAGGTTTTAAACAAATAAATAAACTGGTCTTGACCCAAATCACTCATTTGCTAATTGTTTCTGCATGCCCAGATATCACCTGGCATTTGCTAAATTAGTAGGCCCAGCTGGAGAGAGCAGGAAGCAGCTCTGAATGGCTTTCTCTTGATTTCCCTTCCTCTCTCTGGTTCTTATTTTCTCTTCTGACTTTTCTACTGGATTCTTTCTCTGTCTCCTCTCTACTTCTCTGGCTTCTGGTCTGGGTCTGTCCCTTCTTCCCCCTCTTTTCTCCTCCCCTCCCCTTCCTTATTCCACATTCCTCTGGCTCTAACTCTTACATTCTTTCTTTCCCAACCTGTTTCTTCCCTCTTGTTTGGCCTCCCCATCTGCTTGCCCCCCACCCGGGGCCCCTGAAAGTTGCTGCCCACTCTTTTAAAGCCTCCTCAATTTTTCCTCAGTGACAAGGTTTCTTTCCTGTGGTTAGAAAGTAGCTCAGGCCTTAACCCATTTCCTCTGGCATATCCAAATTAATTAGGTGAGACTGGGATCACACTTTTCAGAATTAGAGTAATATTTATCAAACACCCTGGAGAGTGAGGGATGCAAGGGAGAGAGGAACCACAGCTAAGAGGGAGGTCATTGAGCTGAGGGGATGGGCAGGACAGGAGATGACAGGGAACACTGCTCAGATCTCCTCAACAGGGGAAATGGTGGGAAAGGCTGAATTCTGGAGAATGTTAAGGACCCAGGAGGGACCCAAAGCTTATGGCTAGCCACCGTTCCTTCATGGAAATAGCATGTGGTCAGGAGACATATGCAGTGGCTTTGAGAAACACATATTCCTGCCAATCCACCTGTGGTAGTTTGAGTGTAATTGGCCCCCATAATCTCACAGGGAGTGATACTATTAGGAGGTATGGCTTTGTTGGAGTGGGTATGCCTTTGTTGTTGGAGGATGTGTGTCACGGTGGGGGTGGGCTTTGAGGTTTCTTATGCTCAGGATACCACCCAGTATCTCAGTCAACTTCCTGTTGCTTGCAAGATATAGGACTCTCAGCTATCACATCTGCCTGATGGAAATGGACTGAACCTCTAAAACTTTAAGGAAGCCACCTCAATTAAATGTTTGCTTTATAAGAGTTATTGTGGCTGGAAGCAGATGCAGAAAGCCACAACTAAACTTTGGCCCAAGCTCCTGGAGTACAATAGAAGTGAGGGAGGAGCAAAAATATGAACAAAGGAGTCAAGATCATGATGGGGGAAACCCACAGAATCAGCTGACCTGAGCTAGTGAGAGATCACTGAGTCAGGGCTGACAAATGGGGAACGTGTATAAGACTGAGCTAGACTCTCTTATTATAGGTGACAGTGGCGCAGCTGGGACAATATATGAGGCCACTGGCAGTGGGTCCAAGATCTAACAATAATGCACAAACTGACTTAGTGGAGCCCATTCTATATGGAGAGATACCTTGCCTAGCTTAAACACAGGGGTGTAGTGGGTAGAGAGGTGCCTTGGTCCTGCATCAACAAGATGATGGGACAGACTTAGATTTCCTAGGAGAGGCCTTACCCTCTCTGAAGAGCAGATGGAAAGATCAAGGGAGTGTGAGGAGTGGGAGGGGAGGAGAGAGGGGGAACTGCGATTGGAATGTAAAAATTAATAAAAAAATAAATTAAAAAGTAAAAGAGTTACTGTGGTCATAGTATCTCTTCACAGCAATAGAAACCCTAACTAAGACATTACCTTTCCCACTTGGTTAGGATTCCAGATCAGTCCAGCCCACTAGGCCGTAGAAAATTACTCTGAAGTAGTTTCCTGTAATCATATGGCCTAGGTACCAAAGGCCACAGCTCAGCGTAACCCAGAATTATAACTCATTATCAAGCAGCAAGCCAGACCTCACCTACTCAGATCCACAGAGCCTGCTGCTCTTTAAGGAGATGGCACTAAGTAGGTCTTCTTGGGGGTAGGGATGGGCTTCAGGAGCCCTACAGCCCTGGGAGATAGATCATGAGGTCAAAACTCCCAGGAAATCACACTTAAATTGTTTGTGTAGACAAAAATATGGCACCAGACAGGCCATGGTACTTCTTTTCTGTGTGTCACATCCAGGCAAGTGTCAAGACTTGAGGGACTATGAAAACTGCAACAGAAAGGACATTTGCTTTAGAGTCTTTAGACCCTCTGTGTCCCCAGCACCTGTTATAATTAAGTCTTAATGGAATATTTGTGGAAGTAGCCACCTAGTTGACCCAGTGCTGAACAAATTTCCTTTGCCCCCCTCCCCCCCACCTCACTACTGTTGACATTTGATAACTGTCGTGATGGGCTTGTCAGGGGGAACCTGTCAAGGTCAGAGAGGTCAAACCTGTCCTTAGTCTTCCAAGGTTAAATACAAAAGATCTAAAGGTCTAAGGCTTGGTTACTGTAGGATGTTTTGGCCTTGGTAGAGGATGGATGTCTTATCTAAACAACAACAGACTTGGGCTTGGTATTTTTTTCTTGATCCTCAAGGCCAAATCATAGTTGTGGTTACCAATTGCTTAGAGGATTAAGAAAAGAAAGTCTATTTGCTCCTTATACATGATAATAAAAGTCTTCTGCCACCTCCCCATTTTGGTTGGGGTCCTTAAGAATGTTAAAGAATAAACTTGGGGTGTTCAGTATTCACTAGATTGCTCTCCTGACTCTGTCCTATGTTTCTGTCCCTTTCTTAGTGTCTTTACCTGTCTTTTCTCAATCCACATTCCCCCTCTAATGTACAAACTGGACAACTTTGCTGGATCTGACTGGAGCACCACAAAGATGGGTTACATCAGATTGGCTCCACAACATAGGGCTATGACAGAGGGTGATAACATAGGCTGTCCACTGTAGGATATTGAGCCTAATCCCTGGGTTCCACATGCCAGATACCAGTAGCACCTCCCTCCTTGCTTGTCATGATAACCAAATATCTCCATATATGGCCAGATGTCCCATGATAAAAAGATGGGAACAAAATCACTCCACTTGAGAGTCACTGATGTAGAGTCATCCTGATCATGTCACTCCATTCTTTCTTGTGGACACTGGGAAAGTAGAGAGGGCTCTTTATAAGCACCCTGGAAGCAAATCAGTGAGATGTTTCCTCAGCACTAGCTTTAATGAGATGTAATTTACCTAATGGAACATTCATCTTTAAAGTTCCAAATGTACAAGTTTGTGGTTTGTATACATTCTGTCTTCTGCAACTATCACCATAATTTAAACCTTGTCTATTATTATCCCTGCTCCCAGAAGGAAAGCCCATACCTAAAGTAGTCAGTCCCCTTTCTCCATTGGTTTACCCAGCTTGCTGCTTTATTTAAATTCAGGCTGCCAGGATGTCTCCTTTCACTTAGGGTGGTGCGTTTCCAGGATCTTCCATGCTATGGTATCTATCACTACTCTTTTCCTTTTTATGACAAATTAATATTCTGTTGTGTGAGTGCAGCACAGTTTGCTTATTAGCCATCGACCAGTGAACATTTGGCTTGCTCCTACCCTTTGGCTATTGTTCATAATGCCATTAGCCTTCTTCATACACAAGTTCTTTGCAGGTCTGTTTTCATTCCTTCTAGGAGTAGCCTGGGCCACATATTTGCTGTGTTATTAGCATTTTGAGGAACTGTTAAACTGTTTACCAAAGGAGCTGAGCTTTTATATCTCTAACATCAGAGTGTGGAGAAGCCAAGGCTGTATCCTTGTTGGCACTTGGCATTTACTGCCTGCTTGATTATGGCTGTGTGCATATATACCTATGCATTGACACCACAATGTGACTTTGATGGGCATCTTCCTCATGGATTAATGGTGCTAATACTTTGGAGAAATGCCTGCTTGAATTTTGCATCCACTTTAAAACCAATGATTTTTTATTGTTAAATTTTAATATTCTTTCTGTAGGCTTTTTTAAAGATTAATTTTATTTGTACAAGTGTTTTCTCCAAATGTATGTGGGTGACTATTGTGCATGCCTGGTGCCTGCAGAGGTCAGAAGAGCATCAATTGGATCTCCTTAAACTGGGGTGATAGATGATCATGAACCACCATGTGGGTACTGGGAACTGAACCCAGGTCCTCTGCAAGAGCAACAAGTGCCCTTAACTGTTGAGCCATCTCTCCATCCTATTACCAGATATGTTTTACAATTATCTCTCCCATTCTGTGAATTCTGTTCACTTCTGTGAAGATTTCCTCTGAGACAGTAATTTTTTATATATAATTTTTTTATTTAAATTTGAAACAAGCTTGTTTTACATATCAGTCCAAGTTTCCTCACCCTCCCGTTCTCTCCCGTTCCCCCCACCAACCCGCATCTCATCCCCTTTCTGCTCCCCAGGGAGGGTGAGCCCTTCCATGGGTAGTCTTCAAATTCTGTCATATCATTTGAAGCAGAGTCCAGGCCCTCCCCCATGTGTCTAGGCTGAAGGAGATTCCCTCTCTGTGGAATGGGCTCCCAAAGTCCATTCATATACTAGGGATACATACTGATCTACTACCAGAGGCCCCATAGACTGCCCAGTCCTCCCAGCTAATACCACATTCAGGGACTCTGGGTTAGTCCTATGCTGGATTCCCAGATATCAGACTGGAGTCTATTAGCTCCCTGTTGTTCAGGACAACTGTTTCTATGTGTTTCTCCAGCCTGGTCTTGGCCCCTTTGCTCATCACTCCTCCCTGAGACAGGGATGTTTTTAATATTCTTCATTTGTTCTCATGTTGTGTTGCTTGTATTTTCAGTGTCACATGCAAGAAATCACCAAATTAAGGGACCACAATGATTGGCATTTATATTTTAAGGTTTATAGTGCTATAAACTGTAGCACTAACTATAGGACTAACATTTAGGTGTAGAATCCCTTTTGAATTGATTTGTATGTACTTGTATGTAATGTGAGATTAAGATCCAGCATGAAGTTAGCTGCTCTGGGATAACATTTTTTTTTATGTTCTTTCTCTATTGAATGACATTTGTTATTTTTTTAAAATAAAATTTATTTTTTTTAAAGACATGTTTTTTAATTAGAGTGTGCCTGCATGAATTTATGTGCATCATATGTGTTCCTGATAAGGTCAGAAGAGGACATTGGATCCTTTGGAACTGGAGTTACAGATAGCTGTGAGCCACCCAACCTGAGTGCTAGGAACTTAACCTGGGTTCTCTGGAAGAGCAGTACGCTCTCCTAACTACCGAGTCTTGTCTCAGCAGTTACACTCAGCCCTAACACTTGACTATAAAAGTAGGAGTTTGTGCTTGAGTTTTCAATTATATTCCTTTGGCCTATATGTCTATCATCATTTGTAATTCAGTCTTTTTAATCACAGAGAGGTGATGGAAAGGTGTCTTTATAAATTAAAAGGGTGAAAGAATGAAGATACCAAATGTGGGTGTGCGTTTGAAAAAGATACACAAAAGAATCCAGTTTTAGAATCAGGAAAGCATCTTAAAGTTGGTCTTTATATAAACCTGTGGGGGGGAAGTATTAAAATTTCTGTGTCAAAGACTAAGATTTGCTACAGGTTTGTAGCTGATGAGTGGCAAACCTGGGAGTTGGACATTTCCTGTGACTCTCTAGGCAATGTCTTCCTTCTTCCCAGGCCCTAATGAAGGCTCTCCAGTCCCGCCCCAGACTCTAGACTAGCTGGGTTTCTCTCATAGAGCATGTGGCTTCTGTTTGGCCCTCACTGCCAGTTCAGTAGAGGGAACGGGGTGGGCGGAGAGTGTCTGCTCTTTCTTGACAGGCTGAGAGAATGGAAAGCCAGCTAGGTGAAAGCACTTGGAAAATGTGAAATTGCTATATAGGTGCCACTAAATGATAAGATTGCCAACTTGGTGCTCTTCAAGGCAGGTTCGCCGTGTCACAGGCAGCATAGCAGAAGGAAACAACTCTCTTAGACATGTCCGTAAGTTGTCAAAGTTGTAACTTTCCAGGAGGATGGAGCTGTGGAGCTGGACATGGGACCATGGGAAGCCACAGGCTGGGATATCTCAGATGGAAGAGATTTTGAAAGCATGTGCCTTCAGGAGACCTTGAGAAGACAGGAGAGTTTGTGTCCTACTCATGCAAAACCAGAGGCAAGAGACTTTACCAGGAACTTCTCCAGGCAGAGTCTGCTGTGGCTTGTCACATTTATCTTCTCTTCCCTTTGGTCATTCCCAAATGTGTCTCTTTTCTAGGGCCAGAGGGTATCTCAAGTCACATATAAGTGAGAGATTCTTGTTTAAAATCTGGTGGCACAGGGACTTGCCTCAATTTGTGAGTCCCTGGAGGACAGAAGTAGGAACCCCCTACCCCGCATCCTCACTCCACACACATCTCCCACCCCTGTCTCTGCTCTGATTGATGCCTGTTAACTCTCTACAACATGCCTGTTTGGAAGTTGAAGCTTCCAATAAAGCTGGAGCTCTGGTCACTGAGTGTCTGCTCAGGCAGTCTTGCTGTGTGTCTCTACCCACGTATATGTGTCTCCTGCTCTAAACGGAATGTCAAACCATCCATGCATTTTGATGCTTATCTTTCTCTTTAAATCTGTACTTCTTGTCTTAGCACCTAAGACATGGTTTTCCTTAGCAGTAAGAGCTGCAGGCTGCACTTCTGTGAGTCAACAATTTCTTATACATGTTACATGGCATGTGTTTTGGGATGGGGAGGTTGAGCCCCTGATAGATAGTAACCTCTTGTTCACTGGAGGACCAGATAGTAACCTCTTGTTCACTGGAGGACCAGTAACCAGGATCATTTAGAGACACTGAGGATGCTGTTGTGGCATATATGTAGATGTATACGTGTATGCGTGTATTTATGTATCAGGAAAACTACTATTTTGAAATGGCTTATTGTTTACAGATGTAGAATAAATTACAGAAAAAGATACTATGCTCACAGCCTTTCAGAGTCATGCCAACCTCTCTCCTATACCCGTGTGGACCACCACCAGATGAAACTGTCTTCGGAGTGCTCATAGCCACATCTCTGGCTCTTTCCACAGGTTTTCAAAGCAGAGTGCCTATGGCAGTAAGCTGGCCTGTTTGAGGTTGTGTGCACCTGACCAGTGAGGCTAACTGTGTACTCTCCTTGTTTAGGGCTCTGGCTGACATACTAAGACAACAGGGACCAATCCCCATAGCACACTGTGAAAGAGAAACCATCTCGGCCATCGATACCTCTCCCAAAGAGAACACGCCGGTCCGATCAACCTCGAAAAACCACTACACTCCTGTGCGCACGGCTAAGCAGACTCCAGGTAAGTGAGAATTGGTCACTTTGAAGTTTTACTGATTCTGCTGTGAGGTTCTAGTGCTGTTTCTGTTCTGGCTGGGCAGGCTGTGGAGCACTGTGCAGTGGTGGATGTTCTGATAGACAAGACAGGCTTTTTTTTTGTAAGAGTTTGGGACTGTCTTCCGAGGAAGGTTTGGTATGAGAGAGACCAGGTCTGGGATGGAAGAAGACTGATGGCCCATCTGTGCTTGCACTGATGGTTAGTGTAATTCTCTAGTGTGAAATAGAGCTTGCTGCATCTATGGCAGAGTATAGTTGCACATTAACCCATGTGGCAGAAATTTTGGCGCTGTCCAGGATGCTGGATGTCTAAAGATACAGGCTGCATTCTGATGCAGAAACTGTTCAGCTACTGGTACCTCAAAGAGCACTTTCTGAGGACAGAAATGATATCTGCATTTTAGGGTGATCCTTTCCTGTAAGATACAGGTTCCCTGCATATAGGATGAAGTATCCTTCTATATAAGTAGGGAATTGGATCTGAGACACCCGAGGGTACCAAATGCTACAGATGTTCAAGCTCCATATATATGAATGGTCTGGTGTTGACACAGTGCCACCACAGGTCGGTCCTCCTGTACACTTGAAATGATTTCCAGATTCCTGAGAATTTCTAATATAATATCATTATGAGATTTGCTATGCCATGGACTTTAGGGAATAATGACGAGAAAGTGTGTACCTGTTCAGTAAGGCCCAGTTTGGGGTAATAGTTTTGATTCTTGATTGGTTGAATCCTGTTGGGTTGAATTGTGTGGCTGGTTTGATCTGTATTTACATGCATAACCTGTAGATGTGAGGGCTGAATGTGCCGTACTTCTTTATTTCATCATCATGGTAACACTAGGAAAGAAACTGGGCAGGACTTACTGTCCTTGTCTAAGGGATTAGTGAATGAAACTCAAGAAAACTCAGTAACTTGGACAAGATCAACAGGTGTAAGAATAAGAAAACACGTAAATACCAGTAATATATCAGGCTATTGATCTAAATATTGTCCAGAGGCTTTTATAAGTATGTTATTTTTTTATTCTTTGTAGCAATCTTGGAAATATTTATCACCCACCTTATATGAGGAATATAAAGGTTAAACATTTCCCAAACCATTCTATCGTTTTCCCTTCTAGGGACAGGAATGTAAACTGTCTGAATGGATTGCTCCTTACCAGTATGTTGGGAAGGTTATCTCCCTATGAGAACTGCCAGCTAGTTTAGTATTGATCCCACTCTCAGGCATACAGTTTCTGCTTTGGTACTTAGATCTGGAATCTTCACATCTGTCACTTTATCCAGAGGGCTGAACTAAGCCTGTAATAAGAATATATAGCCACTAGGAGGCAAGAAGTGGGTGTGCTCAAATCCTAATTGTAGCTGAAATCAAATTTATTCCGTTTATGCTTTAATCCTCTTGAATCTATCAAGTTGTTCTTGCTTTTAAGATAATAGTCTTCAACCTTTAAAAATTATTAATATTTTATATGAAATCTCTGCACGTATACCTGCATGCCAGAGGAGGGCATCAGATCCTGTTATGATGCGGTTGTGAGCCACCATGTGATTGTTGGGAATTGAATTCAGGATCTCTGGAAGAGCAGCCAGTGTTCTTAACTGCTAAGCCATCTTTCTAGCCCTAGGTTTAAATCTTTTGAACATCAGATAAAAGCTGAAGGTATTCTCTGAATATGTATGTATATGAATACAGACATGTATGTATGCAGCCAACAGTTTGCAAGAGATTAAAGGGATCCACAGGCCCCTCCAAAGTTAGGAACTTCTGCTTCACATGTAAAAGATGAGTAAATTTGCTGAACAAAAACTCCCCTGGCATGTTCTCACCTTGAATACCCTAGATCCTTGACATGGAAGCAGTAGAGGGAATCTTGTCAGAAGCATCTAGAATAGTGGCCACCCATCAGGCTATGTATACTTTAGAAACACCTAGGGATATATTTAAAATGCTGGGGTCCAAGTGTCATAAAGTAGGAGGAATTTCTAGAGATGAGGCTGACATTAGTGTATTAAGATTCTCAACAGTGATTCTGACATGCAGCCTGTGTGCAGGTGATTCTGACATGCAGCCTGTGTGCAGAGGTTGGGTCCTGATCTGTTATGAGCGGAGACACAGAATGCCCAAGTCCTGCAGCTTGGCTACATGTTGGGATCCTGTAGGAAGCATTAAACATTAAGGGCACCTATGACCCAGTCTGTTATATCATGACTTAATCATTATGTAGGGTGTGGTTTGAGGATAGGGGAGGTATTTAAAGTTCTCCTTAATGCAAAGTTTAGAGTAGTTGGCTCTGAAGCTTGTCCACAGAACACCATTCTTAACTTTATTGTTCTCACTGGGCATGAGTATTTTTACTTATCTAAAGATTCATCATTTGAACTCAGTCTCTCCCAGAACTGTGTCGTGACTCTGGGATTTCTAGCTACCCAGGCATCAAAGTTCCCCTGACTGTTGAGTCTCACCCTTCTGTTCAGTTTTTATCCTGTCTCACTTACAGACTGATTCAATGGACAGTCTTGATTTGCCCTTAAATACCCTTGCCTGGTCAGGGAGCTTTCCCATTTCTTGTTTCTTACATACATCCCTCTAGTGAGTTGAGAAGGAAAGGCACTGCTTACATGACTCAATTCTATGTTTCAAGAAATCCCTCCTCGTATTTCTCAAATTACAACTCTCCACTTTAGCTTTTTTTTGAGATGGGAATGCCTGGGAAGCATTCTCAGTAGCGAAGCAGAAATGCACAGCAAGCTATTTCACAACAAGCTACATCTTCTGTAGCTTCTATCAAATGCAATGCTTTTCTAAAAGGCTACTGTCCTTTGCCACACAATGCTGCAATTTGAGCCACCCAGCAGTTTAAACAGAACTTTGGGCAAATGTTCAAAGTGGAAATTTACTGTGACATTCCCACTTGTTAGATCAGCTACCCACCAATTGTAGTAAAGTGGCAGAGGTCCTAGGGGGATATTAAGGAGGCAGGCCTCAGAGCATGCAGTGGCTCTGCCATTCAATGTGATGTTCTGGGATCAGCTGCCTGGGGTCTGCTGGGAATTTGTGAGCCCTGCAGCACCACAGTACCCCTAGGCTCTCACCTGCAGAAGAAGGCCCTGTATGTTAGTGAAAAAAATTAGCAATTTAGATTTGGGAAGCAAGAGGAAACATGGGTTTGCTTGAGACACCTCCTCCAAATAACTGGGGTTCTGATCAGGCCCTTCTGAATGTCCTTGTCAGCCACTGTAACTACCAGCTCTAGATTTTTCTTGGAGTACAAATTAACCAGGTTGAGCACTCAGACAGACCCTGTCCACAGCAACCACTATCAGCCGTGAGCAAATTGAGGAAGTGTATGCTTTACTCCTAGGGGACAGATCACATGCATGAAAGAACCAAAGGTAACATGTTGGCATTCTCAGGCCAGGTGGAGGCTGTGGGACTGTCTGGCATGATCGGGGTTTGGGAAGTTGAAAGCCCATGCTTATTTGGTTTGGAGACTAGAGAGGAGGTCCTTCCGTGATAATGAAATATGATAATCCATGTAGCATAAGTACCATGCATTGAGGGCTTGTGAAGTACTGGGTACTCTGTCAGTACTTTATGTATAACAGAACGGGATACTGTAATAGTTTTATGTTAGAGGACCTTCCAATCTCTGAGTCTTTTACTGATACTTTCCCAAGTAACATCTTCCCAACATCACAGGGGGCTCCACAATAGGCATTTACTTGGGGCTAGAAAATTAGGGAAGCCTATTTATCTCCCAACTCCTCAAATCTGTCTATTCAGTTTGTGGACCATGGCCCAGCACGGGCTCTCCGATGGGAGCTGGTTTGAATTCCTAGTTTGGCCACACCTCGGAATCACAAAAGGTTCATGAGAATATGATGCCTGCTGGCTCCTGTTGTGAAGAGTCTCATCTGTTTGATCTGAAGCAGAATCTGAGCATCGGTATACTAGTTTCAAAAATTCCCAGCACCATTCACATGATCAAGTTCTAAAGGAGCCCACTAAATAGGGAGGAAATCCGTTGAAGGGTGTGGAATTCAAGGTCCAGACAGAGCACTGGCTGGTCAGGGTTAGGAGCCTGATAGAGAAGTTCTCTCATGGTGGATATGGCCAGGGGGTGTGGAGGACTCAGACACATGGGAGAGAGAGGGAATATCAGATGTGCATCTGGGAGGAGGATTGTGGCAAGAAAGCAGCACAAGAATCAACAAAAAGACCACACAAAATCATTCCAAGATCACAGTTGGTGTTGCAGATCCACAGAGGTCAGGGCCCTAGAGGCTTGATCTTCATAGAGGGAAGCTATGGAGGCTGAGTGTGTTTACTTGGCATGGGCTTCTGCTAAAGAGTTTGTTTGGCGGGTATCTGTGTATAGTGGAGTGTTCTCCCTGAAAATAGACTCCCTGTTACATTCCAGAATTTTGCTCTCCAACTTCTAGAATCAAGAGTGGCATCAGCCAGAGGCAGTAAATATTCATGCTGTCTCTCAACCACTGTGTGTTGTAAAGGAGCAGTCACCTGTATACCATCATGGTCACAGCCTTGAATGGTCAACTAAGGGAGCCACAGGCTGTGATGGCTGATGTCAGATGACAGGAATGTGCTTTGCCATAGCCCTTGTGGATTGTCCCTCCATCCTCGGGAGACTGACATCAGCTCCCACTGACTTCTTGCATCTTTCCACGGGCTCCACTCGTGCTCACCTCCTTGATCGCCCTCTTCTTGGTGCGTGTGGTGTGTGTGTGTGTGTGTGTGTGTGTGTGTGTGTGTGAGAGAGAGAGAGAGAGAGAGAGAGAGAGAGAGAGAGAGAGAGAGAGAGAGAGAGAGAGAGAGAAAGAGAGAGAGAGAGAGAGAGAGAGATTTTCATGTCGGAGCTCTGTTTTGTTTTATTGAGATCATCTTTCATGAGATTGGTACTTGCTGGATAGGTTAGGCTGGCTGGCCAGCAAGTCTTATGTATGGATCTGCTATTCTGTCTCCATATTCATGCTTTGTTTGTTTGTTTTCCATAAATGCTGAGATGGAACTCAGGTCCCCACACTTGCAAAGGCAAGCATTTCACTGACTTCCCTATCTCCCTGGCCCTTTTCCTATACATTATGACCTCTAAGTAATGTCCCTCTCTGTGGCATGGCCCTGAAATTCCTAGCAGCAGACATTTGGGAGATGACATCAGGGCTCAGACAGATCTGTGTGGACTCCTCATCGGTTTACACTGCCTGCTCTACTGTCTCCAGAGAACTTGCCCCAACTAAGATCACTTACATGCCCACTTGTTCCCAGCCCGTCTCTGTAAGAATGTAAACCACACTTTGAATTGGCAAAGGCTTTATCTCATCATCACTGCTATATGCCCCTCAGACTATGAGTACCACCAGGAAGCCCCTGCCTAGGTGGTGCCTATCTGGTAAAAACTATATGCAAAACAGTGGGATCTTTAGTTGGAGAGGTGCAAAAAGTAGGATTAGCTCCTCAAGTCTGCATACTTACTGGGTGGTTCTGATCTCTCTGTGAGGTTCTGTGAGCACCTTGACCTCTGTGGCTGACCTGAGTCCAGTCACAGGGTGCTAGCTATGTGGAGGTCCCGATGTCCAGAGCCCAAGTTTGTTTCACAGTCCCTTCCTCCTGGTTGGGCTGACTCATAACCTGGGAGCTTTGCATCTATGGTGTGGCCCAGAGTGACTGTGAGGCAGGGCCCTCTGCACACTCTGCCCACTCTCTACCAAGAAAGCCTCACTAAGGAGGTTTGTGGGCAGGTGTCACAGAGTCCTCTGTTTGCTACAGGCTTAGGGCTGACTATGAAGCTAGAACAATATGCTATGTATGCTGTAGAACTCTGGGGAACATCTGGGTATTCTCTACCTCTTACCCAGATGAGAGTAGGATCTTCCTTTTATCAGTCATCTGGAGGAGCTGAGATGGTTTGTTCTGGAGTGGGCTACCTCAGAGACATTGAGGTGGCTGAAATTGGTTACCTCAACCAGCTGATCCTGATCTCTTAGCAAATGGAGGTCCACAGGAGTCACCTGGGTCAACATTTGTGTCAGTGGGAATCCCAATCAGGATAGCTTTTGGCATGAAGAGGATGCTATTCTAAGTGTGCTTTGGCTGGTGTATTGGTCCCAGAAAATGAAGTTGATGTTTTTATCTTTTTTATTTTGCAACCATTAAAGTGTTCAAACACAAGTGTAGCTTAGTGATTCCCATTTTATTCCATCAAATAGAGCTGGTACAAAGGTCATTAGTACCTGGCCTCCACCTGAGTTGAAGTGTTGGTGGAAAACAGAGCAAAGCCTCTCCCACTGCCTGTGAGGAGAGGCAATGCCAACAAGTCAGTTTTTCAGAGAGTGAGACATGCTCACAATATAGCCAGCGGTGGTACCAGAGCATTACTGGGGACAGGGAGTGGCCTTTGGTACCTGAGGTGGCATTTGAGTTGACTGGCAAGGTCCCAGGCATGGACACATCAGGACCAAGAACATTCCAGGCATAGGGAGTAGCCAGTACAAAGGACCTGAGACAGAGACAAAGCCGTCATGAGCAGAGGGCCAGCATGAGTGAGAAATGAATAAAGGTGAGGGCAGTGTGTGGGAGCAGAAAGGTAGACTGGCTATCAGGCAGGGCATTAGAGGTCAGCAAAGAGTGTGGCTTCTATTTTATGTGATGATTGATCTCTGGCTGCTGGAAAAGGGTTTCATCAGGCATGCAAAGTAGCTAACACATCTTTTAAGAAAAAAAAATGGCCCAACGAAAGAGTGTTCTTAGCTTATCTCCCTTGAGGAGGCACTCCACTGCAGAGAGAGCAGAGTGATGTAGTAGCATCTATAGTGGGATTACAAGTCCCACCCAGTATGGATAGTCCAGACAGAATAAGCCTAGGCATTGGAACAGGGTCAGCAAGCCTCCTGTGCACAGCTTTGGGTGTAGGGAGTGTCCCTGGAACTGTTTCCTATTAGATTTACAACTTTCCCGGCCACTCTCTCAGTGACCAACACTCTGGACTCCTGGACATACTGATTCCTGTGGGCATGCTCTCCTAGTGGCTTCTACTCCTCAGCAGCATATCTCACTCTCACTCTCTGCTCTGTCTGGAGTATTCTCTTCTTGTCCATTTCCCCCAGCCTTGCCTCTACTTCCAGGCATCATCTTAGACTCTAAGTCCCTCTTCTTCCTGTTACGAGCCATTTTCCCACCAGCCTGGTCCCACAGCGGTGTCAGCCCCAAATAACACATAGAGACACTCTTTCTTATTGGTTAGCTCGGTCTTAAATATTAACCCATTTTTATCAATCTAAGTATTTCCACGTGGTCTTATCTTACCAGAGAGAGGGTCCAGAACTCTTCCTCTCAAGTCCCTACATCTTGACTCTCCCCACTACATCTCCCAGAATCCTCCTTGTCTCCTAGCCCCACCTATCTTGCCTATCATCTCCTCTTTTCTGTCTAAAATAAAAAGAAGGGTTTTAACTTCAACATAGTAAAATTACATTAACAAAATAGTTATTAACAAGAACTATAGTTAACAATATTTAGTCCATTAACATTATCATGAATTAAAGAGAATATTCTATCATCTATCCTATCTTTGTGAGTCTAAAGTCTTATAATGAATTTATCTTTAGTTCTAACTAAGGAAAACTATAACCATAACTATCTGTCTTCAACTCCATCGAAGACCACAGAAGGATAATATATAAACTTTAGAAATGACAGAGACAACTCGCTGTCTGGTCAGTCACCTGAAGTTCTTCTGTAATGTTCCATCTTCAGCCTATATGCCATAGTGTGTCTGGCAAAGCAGGAAATTTCAAACTGTCCCACCTGTGTTGGCAGTTTTTCAGTCACTTTTCTCTGCGTCCTGCAGAACGTCTGACAGACTTTTCCATGAAGCAGGAACCCTGTAGCACTGTCCATCTTGTTTTAGCAGTAACTTTTCTATGGGTTCTGAATGTCCAGTTCATACAGCATAAAGTCAAACAGTCCAGTCAAGAGCAGTATTTTGCCCAAATGGCTAGTCTTGCCATATTGGAAGTAAACTTCATAATGAGTTTCATCGATGTTCATTTTCACTTCTGATGCAGTTGGTGTTGCCAGCAGAAGTTGTGCCTCACTGTTAAGAAAAACCCTAAACCATTTTAAATGCCATATTCTGTAAGTCTTTGAAAGGTTTGAAGAATGTCTATCCATTTGAAATAATATCTCTGTATATCTGGAAAACCTAACTAACTTAGCTGTAAGTTTTGACTATTATAGGTGACTGTCTAAAGTCTACACTAAATTATACATTACATTTTTAAATAAGCAATATAAACACAATACCTAAACAAGAGGAGAAATATACATATCACAAAATTGACCTTAAATTTGTATCAATAAATGAAAATCTATTCCAAAACAGAGTATTCATTTCTATACCATAATCCCCTTTTTACCTATACAAAGAGATTGGTTGTGATCATTAGCCATTTATAACCAACCCCATTTAAATGAAAACAAACATTTATAAGCAATATTTGGGAATTTAGGTGTTGTTCTTTACAAACTGCCTCCTGCTGGTAGGGGGTGCTGTCTTGGGGATCCTAAGAAGACACAGAAATCCTGGCAGTAGTGGTCTGACAGGCTGCCTTGTCCCAGCTGTTTTTAATGTTGGATTGCCTGGGACACTGTTTCAGGGAGTCTTGCTTGATCAAACCATGCTAGTCTGGAAGAAATTCACAGCTTTTCATTTTCTGTAAAAACAAAATAGAAATTCTTTCCCCCAGTAACCTGTCCTTAGACTTAAATTTTGAAGTCAAAGCATTTTAAATATATATAAACTGGATTTATCCAGAAGCATTGATAATCAAGTGTATTTTAGCAGTTATTCCTTCCTTAGTAATTGAGCAAGTCAAAGACAACACAATAGCATACAGTATCCATACTCTCTGTGTGCTGTCCATCTTTATGTGGCTTTTTTTATTACTCTATTTCTTCTGCTTCTATTTTTTTCATTTTTTGAGACAGAGTTTCTCTGTGTGACTTTTGCCTGTCCTGGATTTAACTCTGTATACCAGGTTCACTTTGAAACCACAGAGATCTGCTTGCCTCTGCCTCCCGAGTGCTGAAATTAAAGGTGTGTGCCACCACACCTGTTATTCTCTTTCTTTTATATTTTTTTAGACCACTTTGTCCTGTTTCTTTTTCTCTCCCAAGCCTATGTATATTT
Source organism: Cricetiscus sungorus (assembly GCA_030556225.1). Taxonomy (NCBI): domain Eukaryota; kingdom Metazoa; phylum Chordata; class Mammalia; order Rodentia; family Cricetidae; genus Cricetiscus; species Cricetiscus sungorus. The sequence goes on along the minus strand of JANBXA010000069.1, from coordinate 45,584,376 downwards.
TAAAACACACTGTAAACCTTTAGAGGTTTTCTTTTCTTTTATCTGAATCTGTCTTTACTGTAAATCTTTATCTTTTTTCTGGCCACAAGCCTTTTATCTGCTAAACAACATTGCTAAAATGGAAGCCACAGCTGTATTACCCACCATCTATCTAAGATGGCAGGGGTATGTTTAGCACCAGCACTGAGAGCTGTGCTCACTGCCTTGGTCTGTGCTGCCATCCAGCAGGATGCTGCCGGCTTGGAGATGTGGTCACTGCCACAGGCAGCTCTTATACACAGCATTGAATTGTTAGCAGGGCTTCTTAAAAGAGCCTTATGTTTTTTTGTCTCTTATGCCGAGTCAGGAAACCTCCCTTAAAGGAGCTGTGCCAGTCTCTGCTTGTCTCTAGCAAAACAGAGGTCAACAGAAAAATGCTGCTACCAAGAAGATGTGTTTGTCTTTGTTATTTTGTTATTAAAATTCTTTCTTAAGCCTTTGTTAAGTTTTAAGTGGAAGTTCTTAGTACCCATATTGTAGGCACCATTTTGTTACGAGTAGTTTTTCCACCAGCCTGGTCCCACAGCCGCCTCAGCCCCAAATAATACACAGAGACACTGTATTAGATATAAAGCTGTTGGCCTGTTTCTAGCATTTCTTATTAGCTAAGTCTGTCTTAAATATTAACCCATTTCTATCAATCTAAGTATTTCCACGTGGTCTTATCTTACTGGAGGGAGGGTCCGGACCTCTTCCTCTCAAGTCCCTACATCTTGACTCTCCCCAATACATCTCCCAGAATCCATCTTGTCTCCTAGTCCTGCCTGTCTTGTCTTCCTATTTGCCTAATTAAACAATAAGAGAAACATATTTACAAAATGACATCTCCCATCATCTTCCCAGTGGCATCTGAGTCCCAGCATCCTGAAGAGACATTGTGGATGCCCCAATGAGTATGTCAGTGCAGTTCAGATCTAAGATCTTGTCTTTCTTTTACAGACCACTCTGTGCCTCATTTTCCCTGTCTGTAAACTAAGATGATGGAAAGCACTCCCTACAAGTGTCTGAGCCTTAGGTGTATTAGTGACTCCTAGGACATCTCTCAATCTGCTGGCCTGGCTCAGGGCTCAGCATTTACGAGCTGTCTACTAACTGTTAGGAAGGATGTAGGAGAACCAAACCCATTTCTTTGTGTCTGAAAACCCGTTGGGTTCCCAGGGGCATCAACAGGTAAGCTGAGGAGTCCCAGGATGGTACTGATGCTAGGAGCAACAGACACACTAGTAGTTATGGAAATGGCTGTGTCCTTAGTCTGCAGTCAAGAATTCTCAGACTCAGATCCAGGTGTGGTGTGCTCCTCTTCTCCTGGCTATGCGTTGCCATGTACTAATTGCAGACATTCATACTCCTACCTGACTTGGAAAGCTTGAGGATTTTTTAATGTCCCATGGGCTAATGTATTTCAATCTTGGAAGGATTCTATGAGCCAAACACTACTGTGCCCACTTCACAGGGGAAGAAGCAGAGGCTTGGGAATAGTAGAAGCTTTTACTTGCCTGTGACCACATAGCCAGGAGGAAGCTGTGCTGTTCTATGTAAATACAGTCAGACGGACAGACAGACAGACAGACAGCCAGACCTTAGAACATAAGTTCTAAAGAGTTAGAGACAAGGCACTGGGCCCATTCCAGTGGTGGGAAGCTTGTTTTGTGGCTTACCATCTATGCTGATCTTGGTGCTTTGTGCATGGGGCTATTCCTGAGAGGGCATCAGAGGAAGACTACTGTTTGCACATTATAGGATAGTGTTCTCAGTGAGTCCCTAAGCAGCTTCATGAGGGCCTTAAGTACTTGGAGGAGTGGCCTGAGCAGCTATTGGTGACCCTAAGCACTACCTATGTTCAGTTGCTATGCTGAAGTGTTTCTTGTCACTGCCTTCTTCCTGGGAGATGGGCTACAAGGGCATAAAGACACAGGGTTTCCCATCCATGGGGCCTAGGGTCTGTGGGTTTTAGAATCTAACTTCCATCTGAACAGTAATGTCTGGAACTCATTCTCCCCAGCCATACTTCCATATGATCCAGGGGCTCAGGAGGAACACAGGTCCTCATCACCACCCTTACTGGGGTGAGTGGACAAGTGGATTCCTACTTCATAATTTCATGTTGCCCAGAAGCTGAGTCCCAGGTCCCTTTGTACATCAATACCAGGGAGGGAACAGTTTGTGTCTCTGCTATGATAAACACCATGACCAAAAGCAGCTTAGGAGGAAAATTTTATATGGATTATAGATTATAGTCCATCATTGAGGAAACTCAGGTCAAGAACTCAGGGCAGGAACCTGGAGGCAGGAACTGAAGCAGAGACTATGATGGAAGAATGCTGCTTGCTGGATTACTTCTCTTTATTTGCTTGGTCACCTTTCTTACACAATGCAGGACAACCTGGCCAGAGATGGAACTAACCACAATAGGCTGGATCTTTCCACATTGATCATAAATCAAATAATGCCTCACAGACTTTCCCACAAGGCAATCTGTTGGAGGCAATTCCTCTACTTGGATTCCATCTCCCCAAGTGTGCCAAGCTGACAACCAAGATTAGTTACCACAAATAGCATTTCCCAGCACAAGGTGGCTGTGGAACATTGGTGCCCAGAAGCTGTGCCCTCCAGCAGCTGACCAGGCCAGCCATGCCATGAGTTTTCATATGCTGGCATGTTAACCTGCCTGGCTGCTGCACAGAGTTGATCACTTGTCTTTACCAACGAGTAAGCTGAACAGAGTCAGATAGAGCCTGTCCCTGTGTGGCCCTGGGGGAGAGTCTGCTCTCTGAGCTGTTCAGCAATGGCTCTGAAAGCAGGTGAACTTAACATATGCTCCAGCTTATCCCCAAATGAAGTGTGGGTGAAAGGATATGTAAGCATCAAAGAGAGGGTTAGAATTCTAAGGACCTCCATGAGGTTGGTAAACCAAGGGACCAAAAGAGTATGGTATAGTGATGGAGAGTTGGGGACCCAAGCAAAGAAGCTATGCATAGAGGGCACAGGAAGGATGTCAGCTGCTGGGGCTCTGGGCCTCTCAGTTGTTTGTATTGCTGTAACAGAATACCTGAGACTGAATAGTTCATTGACAAAAGGGAGTTTCTTTAGCTCACTATTCTGGAGGTTGGGGAGGTCCAAGAGATCAGTGAAAGCATCTTTGTGATATGGTGGATTCCTCAACCCATGGCAGAAAACCAAGAATGCATGGACGTGTGTGTGGGAGAGAAGATACAACTCTTATGAAGGCTAGCCTGGTCTTCCAAGGAAGTTATTCAGACATTTAGACCCAGGCACCTCCCACTGGGCACTGCCTTCCAAATAGCCACTCTGGAGAGTTTGAAGATTTTAACTTGGAATATGTTGCAACATAATGGTCGGGTCGGTGTTCTTGAGAGAAGGGAGATCCCAACCTCTATCCCAGTGGCATTTAGACATCTTTCCCTGCTAGGACTATCACATGCGGAGTAAAGAATATTTGGGACCCAGAGGTGGGGAAGACAGCAGCACTGAGCCATCACAATCCAGGAACATGACAAGTCTTATCTCCCATGGGCATGAGAAGATGCATATGATACACCTTCACTTCTTAAATTTAAGACCATACCCAAACCAAATATGTCATTGGCCATACTGGTACCCCATCTGAATCATAATTCATTAGCTCAACTCATTTGGAAGGGGACTACTGTGGTCAGAGTGGGCATTATCACTGTCCTCAATACTATCATCAGCTCCATTAGGAGCAAGAACAGCAGAAGGACTGAATGGTCAGGAGGATACAGGAGGAATCCCTGGAGGATGCTGAACTGAGGACAAGATACTAGAGGGGAGGAACAGTTATGGACACAAAGGCACAGAAAAGGGAGCCGTGACTGATTCCTCTGGAGAAACTGCTTGTCATTTTCTGTCAACAGACTACAGTGATTGAAGAATTAGGACAAAGGCCAGAAAGGAACTGGAACTTTGTGTACTTTTGGAAAGAGCTGCCTTGAGCAGCAGAGGATTTTTTCCTTCATTAAACTTGTGGGTTGTCCCCTATGCAGGGGAGACACATGAGCATGTGGCTCATAACAATGGGGCAAGTGAGGTTGTACCCTCCAAGGACACGTAGAGGAGAAGCTTGTGATGATGTAGGGTGACAGGCTTCTAGAGCAGGTGAGCTAAGGACCACATCCTCAGTAGCTGCATATGGATAGCCAGAACAAAGAGGGGCAGGGCCTTGAGGGACATTGATACCTTTGCTCATTTAGAAGTAATTTGGATGCCTTTTTTGGGTGTTAGGTGTTGAGATACAGGAATAAAAAAAAAAGCCACGCATCCCTGGAATTTACTCCAAGTCAAAAACTAAACTCACAAATATGTAGCCTAAACCCAAGTCTTGACAAGTATTTTGAAGAGAAACTGAGTTTGGAGGCAATAGAAAGTGATGAGAAAAATAGGAAGGAGCCTTGTTTGTGGTAGGGATGCTAAAGCCCAAATGATGGAGCTATGTGTGACTGTTGTGGGAAGTATGCAAAAGAGAGCCATGTGGTCTGTAGTAGGTCAGAGAGGAACAGCCTTGTATATCACACAAGAGTCTTGGGGTACATTTTGGGTATGATGGGGTCCCATTGTAGGATTCCCAGAAGAGGAGTGTTGGCATCTTGACAATGGACCCTAGAGGGGCAGAGGTGGCAAAGGGAGGCTGGGAGGGTTGGAAAGTGTGTCATCTGGATGCTAGGAGAGATGTGGAGACTTGGTATTCATGGTGGATGACTGAGAAGGGCACGTTTTCCCCTGGCTAATTAATTTGTTTTAAACTCCCAATTTTGAGAAATTTCCAACCAATGGAGAATTTGTCAGAATGATGCAATGAACACCAATATAGTCTTAGCAGTTCTGAACATTCTACTGTATCTATTTCTCTTCCTGGTCCCATTCTTTCTTATCACCTTTTTTGCCATCATCATTATGATCTCATCATCTTCACCACTAGTAGCAGCAGTAGCATCAACTGTATTTCTGTCATCATCATCATCATCATCATCATCATCATCATCATCATCATCATCTATCACAGCCCCTATCAACATTATTGTTGCCATCACCACTGTTATCACCATGGTCGCTTATCTCTGATCACCATCATTATTGAATCGTGTGAACATAGGTGACCTATATCATGACCCTTCCTAAACTGCCTTACCATGTAGCTACTCAAATCAAGATAGTTCCCTTATGTAAACATAATACAATGACCAAATTTATAAAATTGGCCACTGTCAGAAAAATCTCTCCTATCTCCACTGCCATGTGTGAATACAGAATTTCATCCTTCAGGGATCAGGCCTTATTCATCCTACAAAGCAGACCCACAATCTTTCATTCAATTCCAAGTGCCTTGAGCACAGGACCAAGCCTAGGTTGCTCACTCTATTCCCTGGGTCCAATACGTTTTACTCAGGTCTTGGCACCTGGAAGACCTTAGATAACCATTTATTGATTAAATAAAGGACAGAATAAATTGCTCATATTTAATATATCAGTTGCTGCAGTGACTATGGTGTTCTTGGAAATGATGGAACACCTAAAATAATATTTCTACAATGAAGAAGCCTACCTCTCTCTGCTTTAGAAAGAATCAACCAGAAGTAGCATTCCTTCACAATGTAGAGGACTAGACTCCTGTTATTTGGTCATTCGGGTGTCATAAACATGTAGCTTTGTGTCATGGCTTCAGATGGTTACCCAGATATCATTATGTCTATATTCCAGGCATCAACAAGAAAGGAGAAACAGCATGATGCCCCTTTCCTTTCTCCTTTATCTTGGCAGCAGACTCTATCTTTACACTGTATTCACATCCCTCCATCCCTCTGTCTCCTCCTCTTCCTCTTTTTTTTTTTTTTAATTTTGAAACAAGCTCTCACAAAGTTGACCAAGTTAGTCTTAATGTCACTGTGTAGCTCAGGTAGGTCAGGATTTGCCTCAGCCTCCCAAATAGCTGGGCTCATAGATTTGTATCACTAGGCCTGGTCAATACTACATTTCTTTTTCTTTTCACTTTTTTAAAATAATAATTTTAATTAAAATACTATTGGATCACTTTCCTCATCCCCTTTCCTCCGTCTAGCCCCTTCCAAGTTCCCCATCCACATCTTTCCATGCTCTGTTTCTTTACAGATCAGATCCTTGCTTAAAGCAGCTCCAGCATTCCATTTGTCACTTTAGAAAGTGGTCATTGGATGATGCATGAAAATTAAAATGGAAGTTTCTTGAGTAGGAAAAATAGCTCCTGGGAGACAATGTTACAGGGGGCTGGTTGAGACTGGGTAGTCATTCATGCCAGAGAGCGTGGTGTGAAAAGCCACCGGTAACGATGAACATTTGAGGCTACCTCTGTTTCCCACAGCCCTCTCAGATGGCTGTATTCTTTTTTTAAATTAATAATATAATTTAAAAATTTTACATGTGGATCCCAGTTTTCTCTCTCTCCCTCCCTCCTCCCTCCCTTTTACCCTCTTTTCCCCCTCACATGCACCCTAACCACCCTCCCTCCCATCCCCCTACCCCTGTTCTACGTGTAGGGCTATGCTATCCAGGTGGGGTCATGTAAATCTGTCAAGTCATTTGAAGTAGGGACTAGGACTTCTTTCCTGTCTTTATGTTAAGGGAGTATCCCTCCATGGAGGATGTGTCTGCAAGGTCCTTTTGTGCACCAGGAATACATCCTGGTTCTACTGTCTGAGGTCCCTTAGACTGCTCAGTCCTTCTAGCTGAGACTCATATCCAGGGGGTCTGAGTCAGTCCCATGCTGGATTCCCAGATATCAGTCTGGGGGGCCCATTAGCTCCTCCTTGTTCAGGTCAGCTGTCTTTGTGTGTTTCTGCTACCTGGTCTTGTCCTCTCTCTCTCTGCATCTGTATTCTAGTTCGACTCAGTGTTTAGTTATGAGTGTTTGCTTCTGTTTCCAACAGGTACTAGATGAGGGCTCCATGATGGTGAATACTCTAGTTGATGATCTCACTATCAGGGAAGGACATTTATGGTAGCCTTTCCATGGTTGCTCAAATTATTAGTTGGAGTCAGTCTTGTAGGTCTCTAGACCCTTCTTTAGGTTCAGTTTTCTCTTCAAACCAATAATGGCTCCCTCTTTTATGTTCTCTCTCTCTCTCTCTCTCTCTCTCTCTCTCTCTCTCTCTCTCTCCTCCCTCCTTCCCTCCCTCCTTCCCTCCCTCCCTCCCTCCCTCCCTCCCTCCCTCTCTCTCTCTCTCTCTCTCTCTCTCTCTCTCTCTCTCTCTCTCTTCTGTCTTCTATTCCTACACTGACTCAATCTTCCTAGTCGAATGTGCTTTCCTCTCCTCCCCTTCTCTTTCTCCTAGTTCTCTCTCCATTCACTGCCCCCCCTTCCCATGTGCTCTGCAGGACTTTTCCCTTTCCCCTTTTGTGAAGGACCATATATGAATCGCTTAGAATATACCTTGTATCCTAGTTCCTCTGGTAGTGTGAATTATAGGTTGGTGATCCTTTGCTCTAGGACTAAAATCCATATATGAATGAGTACATAGCATATTCTTCTTTTTGTGACTGGGTTACCTCATTCAGTATGGTTTCTTCAAGTTCCATCCACTTGCCTGCGAATTTCAAGATTCTATTATTTTTTTCTGCCGAGTAGTATTCCATTGTGTAGATGTGCCACATCTTCTTTATCCATTCTTCAGTTGAGGGGCATCTAGGTTGCTTCCAGGATCTTGCTATTACAAATAATGCTGCTATGAACATAGTTGAGCACATGTCTTTGTTGCATGGATGTGGATCATTTGCGTATATACCTAAGAGGGAAATTGCTGGGTCCTGTGGTAAACTAATTCCCATTTTCCTGAGCCATACTTATCTCCAAAATGGCTGTACAAGTTTAAACTCCCACCAGCAGTGGAGGAGTGTTCCCCTTTCTCTACATCCTCTCCAGCATAAGTTGTCAGTGGTGTTTCTAATTTTAGCCATTCTGGCAGGAGTAAGATGGTATCTCAAAGTTGTTTTGATTTGCATTTCCCTGATAGCTAAGGATGTTGAGCACTTTCTTAAGTGTCTTTCAGCCTTTTTGATTTCCTCTATTGAGAATTCTTTCTTCAATTCTGTACCCCATTTTTTAATAGGGTTATTTGGTGTTTTGTTGACTAGTTTCTTGAGTTCTTTGTATATTTTGGAGATCAGCCCTTTGTCAGATGTAGGGTTGGTAAAAATCTTTTCCCAGTCTGTGGGCTGTCTACTGTGTCCTTTGCCTTACAGAAGCTTCTAAATTTGAGGAGGTCCCATTTATTAATTGTTGATCTCAGTGTCTGTGCTACTGGAGTTATGTTCAGGAAGCCGTCTCCTATACCAATTTGTTCAAGGGTACCTCCTACTTTCTCTTCTAAGAGGTTCAGTGTGGCTGGATTTATGTTGAGGTCTTTGATCCATTTGAACTTGAGTTTTGTGCGTGGCAATAGACATGGGTCTATCTGCAGTCTTCTACACACCATCATCCAATTGTACCAGCACCATTTGTTGAAGATGCTTTCCTCCCTCCCATTATATTCTTTTAGCTCTTTTGTCGAAAATCAGGTATTCATAGGTATGTGGGTTAATATCAGTATTCTCAATTCGATTCCATTGGTCTACCTGTCCATTTTTGTGCCAATACCAGGCTGTTTTGAGAACTATAGCTCTGTAGTAGACTTAAAGTTAGGGATGGTGATGCCTCCTGAAGTTCTTTTATTGTACAGGGTTGTTTTGGCTATCCTGGGTCTTTTGTTTATTCATATAAATTTGATAATTATACTTTCAAGGTCAGTGAAGAATTGTGCTGGGATTTTAATGGGGATTGCGTTGAATCTGTAGATTACTTTTGGTATTCTTGAAAGGCCTATGATGTTAGGCCCAGGCAGGCTGCTGGCCACTGCTAAGTAAACATGATAGCTCCAAGGTGTCTTGCTCTGTAACTGTAGATGGTGACATGATCCCATGGAGCAGTGTCCTGCAGGGATGCCATAATACCTGAGGAGACCTCTCAGCAGAGTCCCCTACCTCTGCGTTCCTTCAGTCAGAAGCTGTTGTTTTCATCTTCAAGTCCCTTCTCCAATCTCTATTAGGAGATTGGGCGTCTGTAGTCCTGGTTCCAGGTATCTCAGCTCCTCGGGTGCTGAATGGAGGGAAAGCAGCATGCCTAGGCTCAGAAGTGCAAGGTATAAGTGAAGGCAGGTTAATGTGTGGAGGTTTGAACAGAGCTATGTAGAACAGCAGTTCTCAATCTGTGGATTGTTACTGGTCCCTTTGGGGGGGGTGTTGAACAACCCTTTCACAGGGGCCATTTAAGAACATTGGAAAACACAGATATTTACCCTTATGATTCACAACTGTAGCAAAATAGCAACTATGGAGTAACTGTGAAAATAATTTTATGCTTGGGGATCACCACAACCCGAGGAACTATACTAACAGGCCGTAGCATTAGGAAACACTGATCTAGAAGGTATGTGGGGGTGAGCATTGCCTCAGCCCTTGCCCACCTCCTACCCAGGGGAGATGAGCCTCCTCTTGGATGGGACCCACAACCTGCAGGGTGAGACCCCCATTACAGCCTTTACCTCTCCCTTCTGATCAGGATTCAAGCTTTGAGTTTGCCTCTGTTTGCCTGTAGCTCGGGGACAACAGCTTAGATCTGGGATGAACAAGATAAGCCTGCACTTCAATAAACATGCCATATTTTCCCCCTCAGAATTAGGTGAAAGCAATGGGACCTTACAGGAGGCTGGCTGGTGGTAAGGCTCAGTTCATGGCTGAGGCTGGCAGAGGATGCCATCTGTCAGTGCCTTGGGGAGGGGACCTTTTGTAGATGTGTGGCAGTGAAGCAGTCTCATGTTTTCTATGGAAAGAAGCCCAAACTGCAGCCCTTACGACTTGGTGGTTACCCCGTCTCTAAGAGAGCCATTTGAATTCATGGCATGAGCACTGTCCCTGTGCCAGGAGCCCTTGCCTGCCATCAGGTGGGTAGGTCCCCAGTGAGAACACCGAGGCTGTAGTCTCACAGGGCATGTGTCTGTCAGAGGAGAGAGCTTTGGCAGTGGGTGGAGAGGTTGCTGAAGCTTCAGCCCTGCTGGTTTTCTCTCTGTGTGGGGACTCCTGCATTGCTGGAAACTGGTAGAGATGTTGCTCAGTAACCCGATAAACACCGAGGACTGGCTGTGCCTTTCACCTCATCATTCCAGAGTCTGGATAAGCAATGTACAGTGCCTGCAGGGAGGCTCTCCCTCTATGACTATGGGCTTAGTGAGCTGGGGGAGCTTCTGGGATGAAACTCCCAGGAAGTTGGCTTCTTTCCAAGGTCAAGGTCAAACCATTTGTCTTTAGCTTGTCAGACAGGTTCCCTCCACTTCGCTGCCTGGGCCCTGCTTCCAAACTCCCTGTTGTTCTTTTATTCACAAATCTAAGGTCGCTGTGACCAAGATCTGCAAAGAGGATAGGAGGAGGGGACCATGGTGAGGGTAATGACCTGCATTCTCATTCACTCTCTTTATCAGACTCTGGCTTTCCAGACAAACACCTGGCTCCCTTGCTTTTCCTGCAAGAGAAGCTCTCAATGAGTTTGGGAGGGTGGAGGGGTAGCTAGGGCTGGCCAGCTTCCTCTTACCCATGGGCCTGAGTGAGCCAGAGAGGCTGGGTGGGCCATCTCCAAGAAGGATCCTTAGAATATATAAACCTTTGTGGGCATTTCTGCTTCTGTTATCACAAAAAGATTTGATGAAGCACTTTTTGATTTCTTCACAGTTGCCTCCCTGTACTGGATTTGCTAAGGGTAAAATTTACTCCATGCAGATGAAGACTCATGGATCTAAGATCAGCTATTGTATCTATTTGTTGTTCTAGAGATTCTGGAAAATACAGTATACAAGAACGGAATAGATGATGGGTTTCTCTATTGGGAAGAATTTACAGTCTCAGTCCAGATAGATTTGTGCTCAAATGTAGGTGACCGTGCCTATGAACATGTTCCCTGATCCCATGTGTTAAACACTCAGGTGTTTGGAAGCCAAGGTTGTAGACCATGCCTGAGCCAGTATGCCTGATGTGTGGGGCACAAATGAAAGTCACACACCACACAGATCAGAGCTCTAACATATGAATCCATTTGAAGAGCCAGCACACTGTGAGCTCACTGATTCTCCAAAGCTTTGTAGAGGGCTGTCTGTATAGCAGGCACTAGGCCAGAGTCTGGTGTGGTCCAAATTGGCAGCCCAAGAGGTGTTGGATAGTGACAGTGACCTTGAAAGGTAGATAAGACTTAGATGTCACAGCGCCTTTGGAGGGATTGACCAAGATAGGAATGGAGTGAATTAAGGAAAACCCTCAGGATTATTAAATGGGGTTGTGTAGATATGCACTTTAGGAGCATGTGCTAACTAGGGGAGTGGGAGAGAGAGATAGAGACAGGCTGTCTAAGCCTTTAGATGCCAGGACTGTTCAGAAAGACTATCGGAATGAAAATAATTTTTACATTCACATTTACACTGGCCTTCTACAAACCACAGGCCATTCCAATTCCTAGCTGTTTGTTGCTAGTACATAAACCATGATTAATAACCTCATAACCTACAAACCTGTACACTCCTCTTATTCATTCTATTAGCTGTTTCCTAGAGTTCTTGGTATTTTGTTCACAGAAATGATGTTACCTGCTAATTATTGACTTTGTCCTTTCCTACTCAGGAGCTGCTCATTGCTTTTTCTTACCTTATTGCACTGGCAAGGGATGCCTATAAAATGCTGGGCCAAAGTGGTGTCAGCTGTTTCTGATCTTATCAGGGAAGCGTCTTTCATTTTGTGATGACTTTTTTTTTTTTAAAATCAGGAGAATGAAGTTTCTTTTATTGAAAGTTTGTGCAGGGTTTGGGTTAAGTCAAGTATTTTTTTTTTCCTGTATCCATGGAGATGGCACAAGCTTTTCAATACAGTCATCTAACAGAGAGAATTACATTGACTGGTTTTAAATATTAAACTGTTCTTGGATTCCGAGGGTAAGCTTTACTTGGTCATAATGTTTTATTGGATTTATTATTAGAGTGGATTTGTTAAGATGTTAAGTGCTGTTTGCAACTCTGTCCTTCGCAGACTCCTCCTCGTAGAATTGGCCAGTGAATTCACCTAAGCCTGAAGATATTTAAATAGGAGGATTTTTTTTTTACCTACACATTAATTTCTTTGATAGACATGCTGCTATTTAGGTCATCAAGACAAATTTAAACAGGAAAGCATGACTTAAAAAGTACTTGAAACCTCTGGCCCCAAGCATCCTCAGAGTATAGCTCACACAGAACCACGTGGCTTCTGCTGACTGAACTAATACTCTGGTACAGTTGAACAATCAAATGAATGCTGAGAATTTTGATTTAGTAACTGAAGCTAGAGCTGCTATTTCTCAGAGCTGTGAACTGCCAAGGGACCCCACCAAATACTGGCCTATGTTTGCTATCGCTTTAGACAATGTATGCTGTAGAATTCAGTACATGTATAGTTTCCACACTTTTATTCAGCACTAAGCACAAGTAGGTATGCAAGTGTAATTTCCCCAATGTATCCATCTGTTGAGAAAGAAGTTATTATTAATGTTTAATCCTGATCTTGATGTCTGAAACTTCAGGTGATTTTTACCATCATCACATAGCCAGTAGATAATAAATCTAAGACTTGAACTTCAGACTCAGGAGCTGTCTCATCCAAGTTTACAACTCAGTTACTGAGTCACCTGCTTCAGAACTTACCAGCGAGTCTGAAGCCTCTGTTAATATTAATATTTTTGTTTTGAATTAGGAACTGAGCTAGTTACACTGGAGTGGTGTCAGCTCATGCTGCCCAAAGCATGCAGACCTGGGCTCTGTGAACCCAGGTATGGGTTTGAGACACATAGATGCTGGAACAGTATAACTGCTGAGCCCTGGAAAACTAGCAAGGGTGAGCATAATCAAAATAAGAAACTTACTGTGTTTCAATAACACAGAACCCCAGGGGCTGGCAATCCTAATTCAGTCTGTGCTCTGGGGAAACTCACTCCTCTGATTTCTATTGCTGTGATGGAGGCATACTGAAAACAGTCTATAGCAAAGCTGGAGTTCTGTGTATGCTGTCAACAACACATTTCATTTCTTTGATAACCATACAGCTATTTGGGTCATAAAACATTTTAAACAAGAATGCTTGACTAAGGAGCACTTGAATATGTTGGTGAACCCTCTGGCCCCAAAGCACTCAGAGTATAGCTCACAGAGAGCCAAAGCGCCTGGATGCTTACATGGGGCTTTGGAAGACTGTTTTTCTCCAGTTCCTTTCAAATTCTACATTTTACTTGCTCAGCCACTAATAATTTTTGTGTGTTTTTTTTAAAAAAAGATTTATTTACTTATCATGTGTATTCAGTATTCTGCCGGCATGCATATCTGCGCACAGAAGAGGGCACCGGATCTCATTATAGATGGTTGTGATCCTCCATGTGGTTGCTGGGAATTGAACTTAGGACCTCTGGAAGTGCAGTCAGTGTTCTTAACCTCTGAGCCATCTTCCCAGCCCTTTTTTTTTAAATCTCTGAATTGAAGGTATAGCAATACACACTTGGATACAAACCCTCCCCATGTATGTGTTTGCCCATCAACATTGAGTGAAATAGTTTATATTACTTGTGGTCATGCTCACATTCAAGTAACAGAAAGCTGAGCAATTAGTGATTAACAAATAAAGGTTGCTTAACCGGTTGTAAAGGTCAGGCCATTTCTGGAATGGCTCGACAGCTCAGCAGTGGCTTCTGGGAACTAGGCTTTTCTCCTCTCCTGTCACCCTTACTGAGATGGCCTCCTGCCTTATGCTTGCTACTTCATGACCTCCAGATGGCTGCCCTACCTCCAGACTTTATAGCTACATTCCAGGCAACTAGAAGGAGTAAAATGTGGTGCCTTTGACCCTTATTTGGCAGGACATATCGCTACCCCAAATAATTTGTGTTAGTCTAAAAGGAGCAAGACAAATTGACTATTATCTGGACAAGGCACAGTGTTTGGCCCACCTTTGGCATGTAATTTCTTCTCTGCCCTGGGTTTGCATCTGACTTTAAAAGGGGGCTTTTGGTTATGTGATCATATTAACACAATGCTCTCTAATAAAATAATCAGGAGTTCCCTTGGAAAATTCATTGTTCTCTCTGACTATGTTAGTAGTGAAGTAGGCTTCCCAAATGGCTTGAATTTGCATTGATACCATCCCATTTAAATTCAACTCAGTCACTGGATCAGGTTTGCAAGACTTCTATCCTGCAAGGGAGAAGTTTGGTGATAGATTCTGCCCAGGTCTACCGCAGGTCTTCTTTTTTACAGCTGATAAGCCCCTTAGAACCATGGTCAGGAGGACCTCAGTGTCTTGGCCTCTTAACTGAGCCTTTCCTGCCAGCTGGTTGCTGCGTGGCTCAGCTCTCCATAATGAACTGTTTATCTGGGTGCCACATTTTTAACAGTGGATGCCTTTCATTGATGGGGAGTCAGCATGGAACTACTCATAGAATCTCAACTTTAATTGACCTATTCACTCAAATATACACTTGCACCTCCTAGCTAGATCTTCCTGCTAAGACTCTCAAGCTAGGCTGTCTGTCTGCTGGCTTTGGTTTGATCTGAGGAACTTCAGATGCGTTGTTAGAAGTCTGAGCTAGGATTAGACTCTCACGTCCCACTTAGTGTGTCTGACAGCGGGTGACTGATTCCTCATCTTGAGACTTGGAGGTGTTGCTGTGTTGCATTCTCTTCCTTCCCTGAAGCCTGTTGCAAATGACACATCTGGGGGACAGATCCCACCCCCTCCATCCTCTTCAAGGAGTGATTCCCTTCTGTGCTATTGGGAAAGCTTGTTCCTTAAAGACAGAGGTAAAAGGTGTCATTTATTGGTTTGGAATAATGATGTTGACAGCCTTGTAAGGAATACATCCTACTGATTCTCAGAGGTAAAACGATCCAGTTTAGTACAATAGAAGTTAATGAGAGCTTCATCTGTACACCGTGCTGATGGGATGGGCCTCTCCTTGTTCTCTGCTGAGTATGTGCAGCGCCTATGCAGAATACAAGGCTCCCAGGGGTTTGTGTTCCCTGAAAAAAAAATTTAAAAACTTGCCTAAGCACCACATTACAGAGCTAGGAAGTGGCCCTATGCCACATTGTAGAAGCTGGTGGCTGCACAATGAGTGCCGTGGGAGAAGAGTGGTCCTTAAGGTTAAATGTGTATTTCACATGAAGGTGAAGGTGAGGCACCACCTGGGAGATTCTTAGACTGAGACACTTGCCCCCAGAGCAGGAATAAGGGTGGTCTGTGAGGAAGTTCTGGGATTTCTGTGGCCACCCATACCCATATATGCCTCAGTCTCAATCTATCCTGTACCTCTCAGACCAGAACTTAATGGGGATGAGGCTTTGTGAATCCACAGAAGCTTCCAGAGAGGTCTACTGTGGGGAGGGCACACAGTCCTTCTCCAAGTTTGCTTGCTTTGCTCTGGTTTTGGTTTGGATGTTCTTTGCTCTAGGAATTCTCTCATCCCATGCCCACCTGTGGAATCCCGGTCATACCCCATGTCTTCTGAAAGCGCCCCTTCCTCAGGACACATCACCACCCCTGCCTTCCGCAGCCTTGCCTGGTGCATCTAGGCTGGCTCCCACTCCTCCTGCCCTTTAGTGAAGTTGAGCATCTGGATGCTGTTGAAACACAGCCAAGGAACACCACGGCTTGTCACTGGGAGACAGTGCTAAGAGGAAGGGGAAGAATTTCTTTTTTGGATTAGAATCTAGTTCAGCTTCCCTGCAAGGGAACCACAACCTGGTCACAAGGCAGGTTCTGCCCATTGGACCAGAGAGAAATTCTAAATCCACATACCTCCTTAGGTGATTAACATGTTCAGGAAGCTCACAGATGTGGGTCTCTGCATGTGGCCTGGGAAGGAGAGCCACAGAGAAGGACTGTCTGTGTTGTGTGAATGACAGAAGAGGGGAACATGTATTCCGTGTGCCTGGTACAGGTGTTCATGCTTAGGTCACTGGTGTGGGGAAGGAAGGGGTGTGTTATTGGGAAAATGACTTTTCTATGCTTCTGTTGGAAATGACTCTGTGGAACCACCCGCATTGTACTATGCTTGTTATTTTAATCATGTTTGTTATTCAGGTAAGACATATCACCTTTAGGATAAAAAGTGAAAATACATTAAGGGTTCCCCCCCCTTTTTTTAATCCTACCGATAATCTGACTCAAAATTGCTGGCTGACATTTGGTCTTTTTATGCACACGTATCTGAATTTTTAGAATGGAATTCAACTTTCCACAGTATTTCCAAACGTGCTGCATTTTGCTTAATGGATTGGAACTGTCTCTCCACCTCAAGGAACACCCAGAAAGCACTGTGATTGACAGCCTTCTTCTTTTATAGAAAATTTCAAACATCAGTAAAAACAGATGAAGTTAAGTGTGCCCAATGAACAAACTCGTGGGTTCTGTCACTCGGTGCCCAGATTGTCAACCCACAGCTCATTCCTGACACCCATTTGTCGTCCACCACAACTTGCAGCCACACATACAACACTGGGACTCAGTTTGCAAGCAAGTGTGGGAAGGCCCATTGCTGACTGCTCAGGGTGCGAACTTCTTTCATAGCCATCAGCCTTTCCCTAATCTGACAAAATACCCAGACCAGTTATAAGATGGACCAAGAACTCACTCTATAGTCAAGGCTGACCTTGAACTCATGGCAATCTTCCCAACTTGGTCTCTTGAGTACTGGAATTGATGTTGGGAGATTCCATGCTTAGCTGAGAACTCCTTTGTTACCCCAGATCTTTCTTTCCCAGCTGGAGCATGATTTATTCACCTAGTACCTTAATATTGATGACAGAAATTATACTCTGTTTCCCACTATTGCAAGCAGTTCTACAGTAAATAAGCTTCACAAAAATTTGTGAATACCTGTCTAATTATGCTCTTAGAATAAGCTTCAGAGGGTGTCAAGGCAGACTCAAAGCTGTGGCAGTGTTGAAAGTCTTTTAATCTGAACCCAGAGTCCCCCTTCTCCTGGTTATGCTTGCTTTGGCAGTTTGCAAACACCAGCACCCAGTTATTCTTGCCATTTTATTTTTATTTGTATGTGTAAACTTTAGAATTATTTTGTCAAAACAGAGTTACAATGGGGCTAGATTTTATTTGTTAGTGTTTTTATGTGATCATTCTTTTATTATTTTTTTTTTAAATTTTAGAGCATTTTATGTTTTAATACCAAGAATTCCTATCTAGATATAGGCATCTTAATGTATGCCAGTAATTATGATGTTTTAGTCAAAATTTCTTACTTTTTTTTTTTTTTAATACATTGGACATTTTGTGTAAGTTTCCATGACGATAAAAGATGTTACAGCCCCTCTTTCTTTAGTCTCTGCCATAAGCAGCTATAAATTACCAATATTAAAAGGTTGGTTTGGGGTTGGTAAGATGGCTCAGTGGGTAAAGGCACTTTTCTCTAAGCTTGACAATCTGCATTCCTCCTAGGGATCCATGCAGTGGTCATGCAAGTTGCCCTCTGACCTCCACATGAGCACCACGGCATGTGTCTTAGGGTTTCTATTGCTGGGATGAAACACTGTGACCAAAATTAAGTTGGGGAGGTAACAGTCTATTTGGTTTACACTTCTGTGTCACTGTTCATCAGCGAATAGTCAGGACAGGAACTCAAACACGGCAGAACCTGGAGACAGCAACTGATGCAGAGGCCATGGCAGGGTGCTGATTACTGGCTTGCTCTCCTTGATTTACTCAGCCTGCTTTCTTGCAGAACCCAGGACCACCAGCCCAAGGATGACCCCACCTGGAATGGACTGGGCCCTTCTCCATCAATCACTAATTAAGAAAATGCTCTACAGGATTGCCTGCAGCCTGATCTTATGGAGGCATTTTAGGTCTCTGATGACCATAGCTTTTGTCAAGTTGACATAAATGTGTTTATGCACACACACACACACACACACACACACACACACACACACACACACACTTTTTTAAATAAAGACTAGTTTTTAGGGCTGGGTTGTAGCAAACAGTGGTAGTGGTAGTGTTGTCTTGCACATGCAAGACCTAAGATTTCAGCAACAGCATCACCAAGGAGCTTCATTTTTGCAGTACAATTCTGTCATTATCAAACTTCCTGAGCGTCACGAAATGTGGTGTTTTCTCCCATTGATTTTCTTGGACTTTTAGAGTCTATAATCTACATTCCTGTCAGTTGGTACTAACGCTAATATTATGCTTTTGAGTGTCCTTACATGTTATTTATGTTTTTGTTCAGTTGTACCTGCTAGTTTTCCCAGAGAAGTCTAAGGGATGGTGAGAGTCTTTGTCATCACTTGAGTGGAAATGGCTGTTTATGGTTTATTTTCACTTCAAAGAGGCTGTTGGTTTGAGTTCCCTATTAGCTAGCATTTAGTAAATAGCATCAAATAGCACAGTCTTCCACATAGTAAACACGCAGACTTCATTTTTATTGTATTTACATCATGATAAAAATTTATCATTGACATGTTTATAAATTAAAAATTAATGTGAAATTTGGCTACAGCCTTTCACAGGGGGTCCATTTAGTGACCTCTGTATATAAATTGATACTGACAGATGCTTTGTACTTGTAATATATTTTTATTTATGTGTATGTATGTATAGGTCTGTGTGACACACGTGTGTGGGTGTCCTCTGAAGCCAGAAAAGAGTGTTGGATTTCTCGGAATTGGGGGAACATGTAGTTGTAAGCCCATCGTGGATACTAGGAACCGGACTTGGGTCCTCTGGAAGACCAGATAGCACTTTTAACTGCTGAGCCATCTCGCTAGCCCTCTGCTCTTGGAATGGAAAGCAAGTTTGCCTAAAGTTTGTCATTCTTTTTAAATAGTGCTGGCTGCTATTTTCTAGTATTTACCCAGAGTCTGTGCATCTGTCTTCATGAATTAAACTGGCATCTGTTGTTGTTTTCAGTGCTATTTTTCCTTAGATTGGAGATGAAGCTATGCAAATTTTGCAGTGAATTAAAACCTCCCCCATTAGTTTTCCCCTTACCTGCCTTCCTCATCTTTCCCAATCAATTATTTCCTTACCTTGCTCCACCCCCTCCTTTCTCTTCTCTCAACCCAATACTTTGGTTCTGGAAATTGTTAACTTTTAAAAGATATATCTATTTTATTTTGTGTATGAGTGTTTTGTCCATATGTATGCCTGTCCATCACATGCATGCCTGGTGTTTGCGGTGGTCAGACAAGGGCACCTGGGCCCCAGGAACTGGAGTTAGGGATGATTGTCAGTTACCATACAGGTGCTGAGAATCGAACCTGGATTCTCTGGAAAAGTGAGATGCTTTTTTACTGCTGAGCTAGCTCTCCAGTCATGGTCTGGAAAAATGTAAAGGCTTACCACTGTGATATCTCATTAAGCAAGATTATTAAGTTTGCATGCACAGGTAAGTATATATTCTCACACATTTCTTGACAGTATTTCAGTTTCTTCCATGGTCATTGCAACATTTTGGATTTTTTTTCTTATCTTTGAATGAATCCCAGCAATTTAATACTTTTAAAGAAAATTGCACTGATCTACTGAGGCTTTTGGCCCAGAGATGCAGGCGACATCCTACCATTTCAAGCAGTCCTCTGGATCATGGGGGACCAGTTCCTCTTTTGTATCACTAACACTCTGCTCCTGCTCCCTTCTGACTGCAGTTGCCAGAGACTTAATTGGTGTTTCATAGGAGGTATTAGAATTGGATTTTAATTCTTTTAATTTTATCATTGCTGCCTAATTATAAAAGAGGTCAATGCTGTGAATTAGACTAGAAAAGCAGCTATAATTGAATATAAAGGCTTTTATATACAAAACTTTTTGTTACTAGAATGTCCTAAGTGTCTGTGATCTCTGTTTTGAGCTATACTTTTGCCAAGAGATTACTCAGTGAAAGTTTCCTTAAGGGCTGGAGAGATGGCTCAGTGAGGATTGGTGCTTGCCACCAACTGGAGGACCTGAGCTTAATGCTCTGGACCCACATGGTAGAAGGGAACCGATTTTCACAAATTGTCTTCTGACTTCCTCGTGCATGTGTGATATTTGCATACTTGCACCACATATACATACATTCATACATATGCACTCACACACATGCAGGCTCACATACATGCACAAATAGTAATTAACATATCTGAAAGTTTTTTCTTAATCATTAGGGGGTTTGTTCGTACTTTGCTGTTTGTGTGTAATATTATTTCATTTAGATACAGCATGTGAAGTATGTTATGCCCAAAGATGGACAATTTCAAGTTTTGTGTATATGTAAGGAGTAGGATATGGTTCAATTTTGGTGGCTATTATATGGAAATTTAGAACAACATTACATATGATTATTATAAACAAAATAAAAGAGGAGTTAATTATTTTTATCAGAAATTTTGTCCTGTTTTTGTTCATTTGATCGAAGTCGAAAGGGGCCAGTGCTTTTTTCACTGTTACTATATTTCTCTTTCTCTTTTTTTTTTGGTATGTACACAATCTGTAATTATAGTAAGCACAATTCAATTTCGTGAATTTTTTTATATCTTAATGTGGTTACATGTGTTGAGATAAGGTTTCCCATGCAGCTCAGGCTAGCCTCAAATTCTCTATGTAGCCCAGGCTGTGGTCCTTGTGATCCTTCTGTTTCAGCTTGCAGAGTACTGGAACTATATAAACCTGCTCCAATTTATAATATTTAAAAACATATTTGCTCTTGCATATGGGTTTATGGGAGTTCATATCACAGTGGATGTGCAAATATTTCCCTCTTGTTCTCTCTCTGTAAGTGTGTGTGAACTTATACATGCATGTGTACGTATGTGTTTGCAGGTATTATAAACATTTATGGACACACATGAGTGTGATCAGCCCTGACTTCTTGTTTGTCAGTATTTTCCTTATGTACTTTTTCTCGTTCCTCCTCGTTCATCTCCCCACACCCTCCTGTTTTAGGGGCATTTCTTGGTTGTAGTATATAAGAACATTCCCCTTTGTGTTCCTAAGGGAGACACACTTAAGGCCATGGCATATACTCATGTGTATTTATATGATAACTGTTGTACTTAGTTCATATATATATACCTTTAAAATTTCATTTAAAAAAGTCCCTCCATACTGTTTTCCTTCAACTCTTTTGCTATTTTTGTCTCTTTTATTCTCCAATGGATTGGAAGATAGCCAGCTTATTTTTATTCTGTCGGTAACTCCCCCTCTCCTTTCTCCCCATCTTGTCTCTTCCAGCTTTATTTAGAATAGTGTGGGGGAGGGGCACTGTTTGTTCCGATGTTTGCCAAGGGGTTCCTCCCAGTCCAGTGCTGCAGGTGCAGCATGATGGACACTCAGCAAACAGGATAGCAGTTAGAAGTCGAGGGAAGAATTTGTTGGAAAGTCCTGCTGACAGGGAATGCCTCTGTTGAGTCTGTTTAAGGCGCTATAACAAAATGCACAGAAACAAGAAATAAAACAGAGGCATAAAAATCAGAAATTTATTTGCTCACATGTGAGGAAGGTGTGAGTAGGTTGCTTTCCTCCGAGGCCTCTCCTCTCCAGCCCTCAGCTTTCTGATGGTCTCCCCCTCCACGTACATTCTAGTTGTATTGTTTCAGTAATATGTTGCTTTTCCTTAAAACAGAGATTTAATTAAGATATTCAGTGTGACTTTTTAATTTTTTTTAAACCTCTTGTTTCTTGAAGTTTACTGTGTGGTGTTATGGATGTATATGGATAGCACATGGTTACTGTATGGGAGGCAAACGGGTATGTCTGTCCTTTCACACACTTGCTCCTTGTGCAGAATGGTTGGTCTTCTTATTTAGTAAAATCTCAGGTACAACTATTCTATCTATTACAGTCTCCACATGGTCCTCTCTGTCACTGCTTGGGTGAGCCACCTTCTTTATGTGTCTATATGGCCCTTTTCATTACTGACGGTGTGATCCATCTTCTCCATGTGTCCCCCCATGGTCTTCTCTCTGTGGCTGTATATGTGTGTTTTAACCATCACTTTGTTTTTAATAGGACATCATCAAATTGGTGTAGGGACCATCCTAAATAGAATATTTAAATAAAACAATAGTTGTAAATTCTGATAGCTAACAACATAATGTTTTTTTGAATATAGCGAGCTACTTGATATATATATATATATATATATATATATATATATATATATATTATATATATATTACTTTACATACTTTTGTGGTGAGGACACTTAAAATCTACTCTTGGCAATATTCAAGTACACAGTTCATGATTAATAGCTATAGTGACCAAGTTGCACTATAGATCTCTTGACTTTATTCTTCCTGTCAAATTAAAAGTCAGTATCCTGGAACTAAAGTCCCCCAACCCTCCATCACTCTAGTGACCTCATTTGAACTTAGTCACCTCTTTAAGGCCTTATATGTAGTTATAGCTACATTCTAGGACATTGAGGGTTGGAGATTCCACACACAAATTTTGGAGAGACACACACTACAGCCTATAGCAGCCTTGAGATGCAACTTTACACTGGGATGTGAATAATGTAGCCTTGAGAAGGGGGATGGATTAGACAAACAGCCTTCTCTGATATGGGAGGGAACAGCCTGAGGCGCTATAGCAATCCACTCAAGGTTGGGGAGCACAGGGAGTGACATAGAGGTTTGTTTGGTTTGGTTTGGTTTTTAGTCAGTAGCTCTTGGCATGTCTTTGAAGCTGTGATCAATGACAAGGTTATGATCAGGAAGGAAGGACTGCTCCCATCTGGGCCTTTGGGTAAGGCTGTAGACATTGGTCAGGGGCTAGGCAAAGATCTTCCTCTTTGTGTTATTGCCAACCGAACACCTTAAACCAGAGGTTTTCAACCTGTGGGCCATTACCCCTTAGGGATTTCCATAAAATATTCTGCCCATCAAATATTTACGTTATGGTTCATAGCAGTAGCCAAAGTATAGTTATGAAGTAACAACAAAATAATCTTATGGTTGGGGTCACCACAACAGGATGAACTGCATTAAAGGGTGGCAGCATTAGGAAGGTTGAGAACCACTAGATATCTGAAAGATTACTGCTGGACTCTTAAGCATCATTCCCAAGTGGGGATGATGTATCTTGTTCACGGCTGGATTTTTCTACCATTGATAGCAAACAAAAGAAAACCATACATTTTTTTTCTCTTGATTTACCAATAATCACAACCAAAGGGTCTAAATGAATGTGTAGTCATTCATTCTTCTAATCTATATTGTCTACAAAGTCTTAGGCACACCTAAGGGATAGAGATACATCTGAAGACAAGATTTTAATGTCATAAATCCAAGGCCACTGCCAATCATAGGAGGGTCAGAGATCCACCACCTATTTCTGCCTCCCAAGGACTTTAGGCATGGGCCACCATGTCCACCCAGTTCATTGTAAGCTTCTTAACACCCCCCACCCTCCAAAAAAGGGGGGGGGAGAAAGAAGAAAAGGGCGATACAAATGAATAGATTCTGTAACACATTATTGAGGAGATCCTGGAAAACCACCTCAAAGGGAGGTTAAATAGTTCAGAGGAGAGAGAGTAGCAGCTTAGTCCAGGCTATAGATAGAAATGTACAGAGAATGAGAGGTGTATCCAATGGGTTTTGAGGTAAAATAAAGGAATGACCAATCTATATATCATGGTAGTTTGTTTATGGGTTGCATATGGGGGTAGAAGAAGAAGTAACCAGTGGTAGATCCCAGTATGAGACTATCAGTGTCATGTAATGAACCTAAAGAGTAGTCACCTACCAAGAACTTCAGGCTAGAAGTCAATGCTTTCATTTTGTCCATGCTATATTGCAAGCATCCATAAGCACATGGGGTTAATGTTCATAAGTGCCAAGGAACAGCCTGGGCTGATGTGTAAAGGCATGAGTTATCTGCATCTAATGATGGAAGTGATAGAGTGAAACCTCCCAGGAAGGGAATATTGAATCAACACAGAAGTGAATTCACAGCTGCCTACTGAGACCCTACACCTTGAGGTTAGTTAAAAGAGGGGGGCACTAGGAAAAATACCAAGAAGAAGCTGACCAGGAAGGAGGAAGAAGGAAACCTAGGAGGTTGCAGTGCTCCAGAAGCCAAGAAGAAAGTGTATCTGGAGGAGGGGAATAATTTGTCCTATCCAAGACTGTGGAGAGGACTAAGCCAGGTTAGAACAGAAGGGTACCCTCAAAGACTATAACATGAGAGTCTTCAGAAACCTTGGAAGAGAAGACTCCATGGTGCTTCGCCAGTTTGGGTGGGATAAAGAGGTGGAGCTGGGGAAGCAGAAATGTCACTGAACATGCAGGTGACATTTTGGGAACTCTTGCTTGGAAAGGAAATGAAGAAGGATGCTGGAGAGGACAAGGAGTTAAGAATGCATCCTTTTGCAGTGAGATCACAGATGTGTGTCTGCCATTGAGCTCTATCCAGAAGATAGTATGACACTAACTCACAGAGAAAGAACACACAAGGGAGTGCCGTCCAAGAAAAGTTGAGCCAATTAGCTCCTCTGTGAATTTGCTGTTGCATAAGGGAGACCTTGATTGGCAGTAGCTCGGATAACACAGAAAGTTAGTTTTCTTTTCCAGTAATGGGTAAGTGATTTCTCGGGTTGAGATGAAGATATTCACAGACCCAGCTCCTTCATGCAGCTTGTTCCACCAGCTTCAGAGTCCTTCTGAGGATCAAATGAAGCTGTTGCTGAACCCACATTTCAAGCTTTAAGGTAAAAGCAGGCCAGGAGCCAGCTGTGGTCTCCAGCTGTGGCCTGGAGGTCGAACGTGTCACTTCCTTTTGTATCTAGTGAGTAAGAACTTGTCCACATGGTCATGCCCAGCTGTAGAGTAGAATAGGATCTGTAGAACTTCACCTCCACTGTCCCTGTGGTCAGGTGAATATTAGGTTTCTCTCAACGTAGAAGGGCAGTCATTAGTTGTCATCTGCTATCAAAATCGAGACCTCTCCAGCAGCTTCTGGCAGCCAGTAAGAATGGAATCCCCAGGTAGGGAGATTGTCCCTCAGCAAAAAGGGAACAATTAATCTTTTGTGCTGCCAGGAAGAAAGGAAATAAATGTTGATGCTGGAGGACTTGTGGTACTGGTAGTGAGTAGACAAGAAAGCCCCCAGCCTGTGGCTTGTGTTTTCTGTTGTATTGAAGGTGAGGATGTCAGAAGGGAGCCAGGATGCCTGAGAGTTCTGAACTGAGTACAGTAACTCCTTGAGCTTGGGAGTGTTTGGAGTGTTTATTCTGTACCAATCTCAACTCTAAAATCTCTTTGCCCATTCATTTACACAACCCTTTGAAGAAGAAAACAGGGTGCTGAGCTTAGAGAGATCTGAGTATTTGACTGAGGCCCATGGATAATGAAGGGACCAACTGGGACTTGTTCATGACTGACTCCATCCCAGGATCCTTGTCCTTAACCCTTGCATCAATCACTACTAATCTGAAGCCGGAGAGGTAAGGCTGTCAGAGAAGGTTGTTTCCCACTTGACAAGCCTGGAGATTGTGGGCACTAATTTAAGGTGATACCAATGAGTTCAGTTGCACAATTGTCCCCAGCAAAGTTCAAGTTCAGTTGCTGAGCCCAGGAACAGAGAAAGAGGCAGGCAACTTTAGCCAGTGTGCTCTGCATACATGTGGTAAAAGCATATGCAGTAGGGGCTGGGGCTCTGGGAAACACCAACATTAGCATGACGGTCTCTAGACCCAAGAATGATATGATGTTGGGTTGAAAGACTAGAAAGAGCCTAGGAATATCATAACAGGCAAACTAAGGACATAAACCTGCTAGGCAGTGGTGCAGTGGGGACATTTGAAGGGATACTTTGGAAGGCTTACAGATTCTGACTTAGACCCAACGTTGGAGCTTGGGGTTTGATGTCCAAGGAAAGGCGCAGGGAGACCCAAGGGCCCTGACAAGTGGCTTCCCATAGCTATACTGTGTGCCAGGTTCATTTCCAGTAGCTGATAAACTAGACAGAACCCATTGTTGGGTTGAGAGGATGGGAGAGAACCTCAATGTTGCACCTGTGTTCCGGACTTATCAAGGGGCAGTAGAAATTTGATGTCACCCAATGGGTGTGCTTCATTCTAAATCCCCCTCCTTTCTGTGACCTGGGGCAGTTGACTCTTCTGTATCTCCCTTGGCCCTTTCATAAATAGTATACTACGTCAGTGGTAGCAAATGAGGAATGACCAAATTTCATCCTGGTGTCACGGTGACCTCTAATACATTGCATTCTCTGTCTGGACTTTAATGTTCTCCCCTATAAAATAAAGTGATTGGATTGGTATAATCATAGCTAATATTTATAGAGAATCACTCTGTGCCAGATGGTATTCTAGGTGATTTACATATATTATATTACATTTAATTGTCCTGACAGCTCCATCTGAGGTAGATATCATTATTTCTGTTTTTCTCGATGAAGGAACATAGACAGAGAATAAGCAACATGCCATATTCATTTCCTCTTGCTGCTATGACAAATTACTACAGACTTTAAACAGAACAAATTTATTCCCAGTGATTAAAACGACACACATTTATTCTCTTATAGCTCTGAACTCCAAAATAAGCTTCACTGGGCTAACGTCAGGAGCTTGTCAGAGCTGGTCTTTTCTTGAAGCTGTAGGAGGGAATTCATGTCCATTTCAGATAGTGTCTGGAAGTTGCTTGTCCTCCTTGGCTTAGAGCCTTCTCATGTTCAGAGAGCCTCAACTCAGTTCCTGTTTCTACCATCCACTTATCACCTTCTTGGTGTCTTACCAGTCTCCACTGGCAAGGATTCCAAGGTTCTTTCTCCCCCACACTTATTACCTGGGAGGAAACTTCATCTCAAAATCTTTCCCTTGGTCCTATCTTCACAATTCCTCTGCATGTAAAAAGGTGACACAGTCACAGGCTTAGAAATTAGAAGGTAAATATTTTTAGGATATGCCATCCTGTCACGCAAAAATAAGGCACGAGCTTTAAACCAGTATAGAACTAAGCCTTAGACATTCCTATGCCTTCCCACGACTCAGGAAGAAGACATACGTGGCATGAAAACTACCACCCCTATTCTGTGAGTGGAGCATTGTATCTGACCAAGACACCTCATCCCTCTTGGATTTCAAGTGACCTTCTTGATAATCTCTTTCTTGGTCCAATCAATTGATCTGAATGGGCAAGCACAATCCCCTTTCTGCTCTGTCTATTTGGGCTCCTAAGTTTGCATCTAGATACAAAACTCAAGACTCACGTGGTTCCAGTGACCTCTTAGGGGCCTTACTGAGTTCCATTTGGGGGAGTTGAAGATATTCTTTGTAAGTGCTATCTAGGAGTCTATTAAGAATCTTATCCTGGTTCCCTGTGATGTTTTTGGGTTACTTCAGAGTTTAGGCTGTAGGAAAAGGATGTGGGACGCTCAAGGGTAGAAGGACATAGTTCTGTCTTCCTCCCCTTCTTCCCTAACTTCAGGAACATACTGGGATTGCTGAGTGAGGAAAATTCTAGCATGCTCATACAGAATGAAAAAAATGGCTTTTTATTATCAGTTAAGAGAAACACTTCTGAAGGGTTTTTTAAGATCCAAAGTCAAGGGCCATCTGGCATTCTATCTTCAGCTTAATTTTGGCCTTCCCATTTCTAAGTGTCAGAGACTCACTGTGCGCCTTCATCAGACCCTTCCACCCATCCACGACCCTCATTAGCGCTCTTCCCTGCAGTGGAGTGCTGATGCTGGGTAAGGAGATATGAATATTTAGCCTAGAGCTGAATTGTTGATCCCCTGGGGTGCCCTGCACCCTCTAGGACCATTAAGCACACCTTCTCCAGGCCATCATAGTCCCCAGGTGGGTGAAAATCTCATTGCAGTTGGAGGGCATGAAACATTGACCTTTATTTGTGTTTGGTCTTGTACTTCTTTGCCTGCCTTCCTCTGGCTCAGCCAAGGCCTAATGAGCTGATCCAAATGACTACAGCACTTTAGGTCAATATCTCCCTTAAGTAACCCCTTTGCAGAGATGCTGGACAAAGAACTGTGTGGGGGTTGGAAACACAGGCTTCATCACACCTTGCATGCACAACTTCTGTCCTTCAGTTGTTCTCATTCCTATTGCCTTCCCTGCCTCCTACAGCCAGAGGCAGAGTCAGGACACCATCCCCACACTTGGTGCATTTCCATGGAGGCTCCTCCAGCAGGACGAGTCCTTGAGGAAACATAAGTGAATGTCATACAGGTAGAAAAAAAGAATGGGAATCTAGGCATGACAGCTTCAACGAGAGATTCCCTATGACGGTACAGTACCAGCCATAAGGTTTTGGTTTTCACAATCTTGGAGTTTTTAAAGGCCTACCCAGAGTGTAATTTTAGGCTTGTGGCTGGAATTTTCTGAAAGAATCCAAATGTTTTCCAGGCTCTGTCTTCTGACAGCAAAACTGTAGAGAGATAAAAGACCACAGAATGCTAGGCTAAAAGGAATCACCCAAATTCATCAAATACAAAGTCCTCATTGTGCAGATGAGGAATTTGCCCAGCATCCAATAGTCCGGAAGTAGCAGACCAATGGGCAGAATCTAGGTCCTGAACATGCAGTTATTTTCTCTGCACATTTCTCTACATGGCCACCTATGTGCCTGATTCTCTGTATTAAATTGTCTGAAACAGGCAAGCAATTCCTGGCCAGAAGGAATTTGGGAGGAGGGAAGGGTATGGGCAGAAAGTGGAGTGGAGAAGGGAGAGAGAGAGAGAGAGAGGAAGAGGGAGAGGGAGAGGGAGAGGGAGAGAGAGAGAGAGAGAGAGAGAGAGAGAGAGAGAGAGAGAGAGAGAGAGAGAGAGAGAGAGAGGACTGTGAATGTATTGATGTATTGTAGCTGGAGAGAAGCCCCTAGAACATCTGGACTGGTCCAAGCATGTTGTTGTTTCTAGCATGAATAGCTCCACTTCTGGAGAGAAGACAACTCCTAAATAGGTAGTTTTACATATAGGGTCATAGCTCTCAGCAGCAGAAGCAGCAGCAGCAA
Source organism: Cricetiscus sungorus (assembly GCA_030556225.1). Classification (NCBI taxonomy): domain Eukaryota; kingdom Metazoa; phylum Chordata; class Mammalia; order Rodentia; family Cricetidae; genus Cricetiscus; species Cricetiscus sungorus. The sequence continues at coordinate 45,555,244 of JANBXA010000069.1, read as the reverse complement.
TACCCAGGGACTGTAGGTTGCTATAGAAACGTATGGGAGTAGGGAATGATGCAGAGATTAATCCAGGTAGAGTGGGATGGGGTGTCTGAAGTTAGAGGCTTCTTGTTGGAAATAAAGTTCTGGTAGTCCTTGCTGGGTTTCCCTGTTGAGACAGTTGTTGTTACCTCTCATGAGCAGGTGTTGTTACAGTGGCTCCTTGTGTGTCTGAGGGCCTCCTGAGGAAGAAGATGAACGTGGCTAGGGTGGGTGATCACTCCCCACTTCAGTGCAGCACTGGTATCTCCATGCCTGTGGGGTCATGTGTAGCTTGGGGTTTGATTTTGAACATGGTTATATGTATGATTCTTTGTAAGTGTGGATGTGGGTATGTGTTTGGTTTGTTTCTATATGGTGTGTGTGTGTGTGTGTGTGTGTGTGGCGCGTGTGCGTGTGCGTGTGCGTGTGCGTGTGCGTGTGTGTGTGTGTGTGTGTGTGTGTGTGTGTGTGTGAGAGAGAGAGAGAGAGAGAGAGAGAGAGAGAGAGAGAGAGAGAGAGAGAGAGAGAGAGAGAATAATGGGTGTGTGAGTATATGTCAATCTGAGTATATGATTGTGACTGTGTGTGTGGTTGTGTATGGATGCCTGTGAGGGTGTGATTTGTGTGGTTGTATGTGTGAACTCATCTTACCCTATCTAGAAGTAGACTCGCTCCCCCCCCCCATGTCTGAAAGGATGCAGTAGAGAGCCAACCTGACCCTTACCCTGGGAACTATCTGAGAAGCAGAGGCTGTCAGATCTAGTTTTCTACAGCAGACTTTCTTCTATGACCCCTTCACCTGAGGAAGTTTTAATGCAACCCTGTTGTGTAGGTATACAAAATAGCTGTACAAACAAACCATGTACTGACAGTAAATCATCAACTAACTGTAAGACAACTCTTTGAAATATGTATAGTTTTATTTATGCAAGGCGATAGGAAATTTGCATACTAATGAGATGTATGTGCTTGTTTGGTCTAGCACAATATAATCAGAAGATACATTCTGAGGAACGAAGGAGGGGAATATTAAAAGTCTTTGTTTTCTATAATTAAACCATTATATTTCTCTAAGAGCAAAATCTTTGTATGTACAGTTAAAACACTGCAAATCATAACAGATAAAAGTCTTGAATCTGAGCCATTTGAGGCCGTGCTCATTGATACTGAGTGGTGTGAGAACTGTGTCCCATGAGAGCATGTCCAATGCAAAGTGTACATTTGATGTCTTCAGAACCAAAGCTGCTACTATGTCATGTGGTATGTTGGGAGCAGGCATGGCCCTAACCACTTCCTTGGGATTCATTATGCACTTGATTTTGAATTAATCTTGGTCACTGCACATTCAGAAGCTCTTTACTGTTGCCATAGTTTTCATGACTGCCCACATTCAGTTATGATGATATCATGAGTTTAGGAATCTCTGCTTTGGGACAGGGGCTGGAGGAAAAAAAATGGAAGGAGGGAAATGATGTAATTATATTATATTATATTATATTATATTATATTATATATATACATATATATAATCATATAATGTGTATGTGTATATTCTGCTCAAGAGCTTCCAGCCCCAGTCCCAGTTGACCCTATGCCTCCTTCTCTTCAAACACCCATAGTACTAATGAGAGTGGAAACAAAGCTGTGGGGATCATCTTCTGGTAACTGGAGTAGGAGTGCACAGGGTTGGGCCCTTAATACTAGTGTGGAAGTGGCACCAGGGACAGACTGTCCTGCTGGGCTTATTCCACTTGGTTGTACTCCAGGGAAATCACATGGCTTGAGGAGTGTGTTGGATTGAGTGAGAATGGCTCCCCATAGATTCATGTTGGAATACCTGGTCTCCAGTTGGTAGAACATGTTGAACAGGATTTGAAGGTATGGCCTGCTGTCACTGGGGCAAGCTTTGAGGTTTCAGAAGATTTGAGTGCCTTCTCCTTGTGAGTTCTCAGTTTGCCACCGTGTTTTGCTCTACCATCATGGACTCTATCTCGCCAAAACCATAAGCCCAAATTAAACATTTTATTTTAACAAATTAAAAAGGGTCTTTGTCATGTTGGCTTATCACAGCAATAGAAAAGTAACTAAGATGAGGTGTGTTGGGGAGAAGGCCTGATGGAAGTTATCTTTTCAAATGCATCACAGAAGGACTTGGAGATGTTCAATGTAAAGAAGCAAATAAGTAACTTGCTCAGACTCCCTACTTGTGGAGTGAAGAATGAAGAATAGAAGGTGCCATCAGAAGCCCCCTGAAGATAGGAGTACTTTCCTTGGGACCCCTGAGCAGTTTGCATTTTTCCTGGGTCCTCATAGAGTAACAAAAGCCAACTGAGTGATGAGTGGCATCAGGAGGTGATGGGATAAGAAGACAGAACCTTGATGCAGAGAAAGAGCCTGAGCTGGTGACAAAAATCACATAAGAGCTGATGTCCTGGGTTAAAGACCCATCTTCTCCTGTGAGCCTGGATCCCAGTTCCCACAATCAAGAGAAGGGCTGTTGTTCCTAGGTTGAGCTTGAGTTTGTAGATCCTGTTAAGCCAAAAGGAATAATCCAGTTGCTGAGATCTCACAGAGGATTGGGAGAAAGAAACAGAACACTAGGGGCTGAAGAAGTAGGAAGGGGAATTTTAAGCAGCATTTTGAGCTGGTTGGAGAGAGAGTGTTTGTAGATGGAGTTTCTTTCCAGCCTGGTCCCACAGCTGATTAGCCCCAAATAAATGCACAAAGACATATTAATTATAAACTGGCCAATAGTCAGGCTTCTTATTGGCTAGCTATCTCTTAAATATTAACCAATTTCTATCAATCTATGTATTTCCACATGGTCTTATCTTACCAGAGAATTTTGCTCCCGCAGCAGCTACAAGGCATCTCTCTGGCGGCCTCTCTGACTCCTCTCCCCAGAATTCTCATCTCATAGCCCTGCCTACCTACTGGCTACTGGCCAATCAGTGTTTTATTCATCAACCAATAAGAGAAACACAGGTACAGAAGGACGTCCCCCATCATCTCCTCTTTTCTGTCTAAATAGAAAGAAAGGTTTTTAGTGGTTGATGGTGAGCTAGTGTTGAGAGAGGAGATGAGGAAAGCTCAAAGCTGAGATGTAACACCTGCAGGGCTTGCTACTGAAAAAGGATGGAGCAGAGAAAATCCCAAGTCATTCTAGGGACTTGTCAGGGACCCAGCCCCAGGTCCTGATAAAACTGCCTCTGCAGACAGCCTTGTTCAAAATTTCTGTGTTTTAGAGCATCATTTAGCAGTGATGGGCTTTGAGGTCATTTTGACCTGTGGTGTTGGGACTTTGGAGGCTTATCCACATATAGGACATCTCATCCTTGGCCATGTAAAGCATTGCCCATAGAGTATCCTCTCATTAGTTATTTAACATCCTTTATGCCTCAGTATCCTCATTTGGAAGGCAGGGCTTCTGAGATTAACCTCATTGTGAGTATATTGTTTATACCGAGAAAGCGAGAGCCTTTATAAAACACTCATTATATTGCTTATGTTTGGTAAAATTATCTAGTTCTGGATCTTTGTATAATTCTACCTGTTTTGAATTCATAATAATATTTAACAGAAGCCAAGACTCAGTGAGCTTACATACATTTCCAAGATCCATAAGCAACACACAGGATGTACTGGTTAGTTTTGTGTGTCAACTTGACACAAGCTAGAGTCATCAGAGAGGAAGGAGCCTCCATTGAGGAAATGCCTCCATGAGGTCCAGCTGTAAGGCATTTTCTCATTTAGTGATCCCTATTGGAGGGCCCAATCCATGGTGAATGATAATATCCTTGGGCCTGGTGGTTCTGGGTTCTATAAGAAAGCAGGCTGAACAAGGGTAGCAAGCCAGTAAGCAGCGCCTGCCTCTATGATCCTGCCCTTTTTGAGTTTCTGTCCTGACTTCCTTCAGTGATAAACAGCAATGTTTCAGTGTCAGCCAAATAAACCCTTTCCTCCCCAACTTGCTTTATGGTCATGCTGTTTTGTTGCAGCAATATAAACCCTAACTATGACACAGGAGGAGGAGGAGGAACAATGTCAATAGACAATAAACGAACACGTTTTCTGCATAAGAGTCCCTCCTTCCCTTCCTCCTTCCCTCTCTCCCCCCTCCCTCCATACACCCCACTCTTCTTGCAGCATTCTTGGGGTAATCAGCTACCACAATCATCTGTACTCTACCCATGGAGTGAGGCTTCCAATACCGCAGCTGTTAGCCTGAACATGCACTGTTGCTCTTTTTTCTCCCATTTATGGAGGGCTAACTTCAAGGGAAGCTAGGAAATGATGCTGTTTGAAGCATCAAACAGTCACAGATATTTTCAGATCTATCCCAGTCTCTCTTAGACATTAAATTCTGATACACAGTTTAGGCTTCTGTTTCATTTCCTGTTAGTACAATGTTATAGTAGCCACACTCACAATTCCTTTATTGATGTAATTCTCAAACTTGGCTTTTTCTCTTCCTTCTATGGTTCTGTAGCTGCCTCCCTCCTTTTAAGTAGTGGCTATCTTGAAGGCCAATTAAATACTTAGTTCACAAACCCTTCATTGGATCTTGGGCCAAGAGATACATGGTTTTACTTAACTGGAAAGACTAGCAAGGTTTAAAGGATAGATTTGAAGGAAGCATTTTTACCCTTTGCTGTTCAAGATACAGCACTCACAGCCTTTCATACTCTGACCTTCCCCAAAGGTGTACAATTTTATTCTCTTTTTGTATGTTTGCAAAGTGCTGTATGAGTAACACTCCCCTTTGGTATCACATAGGGACTAAGCTGTACTATAGCCAGTAACTCCAATAAGATAACTGCTGTTAAATACAGCTGAGTTTCAGATAGGCAAGTGCCCTTATGCAGTACTATGCATTGGAGACCCAGGTTCTTTCCGTATTATTTCTCTGCCTATATTAAATAATTGCCTTTATCTGCATGGCCCAGATCCAATCTGGCATCAGCTTTTCACCTAGTAGTAAAGGGAAGGCAAGAGAGAGGAGGCAGTTAACTATCTTTCAGGTTCAGCCTGGAAGTGGCACAGGGGACCCTTATTTACATTCTGTAGGTGAGGTAATGGGCACATGATCACATCTAAGAGGTTGGGGGAGGTGTATGTGGAGAACATTTGGCCCTTGGGCATCAGGCTGTGGTTTTACTTCCTTGAACATTGTGAGCCATCTCCATCATCCATGCCACAGGCAGGAAGTTTGTGTGGTCATGAAGTCTATCCTAACCCAAGGACACGAACATTCAGAATCACAATGTAACTTCATATAATGTCACATGGTGTGTAGAAAAAATAGTGTAAGGATGTTGGGTGTTGGTGGCTCATGCCTTTAATCCCAGTACTTAGGAGGCAGAGGCAGGTGGATCTCTGTGAGTTTGAGGCCAGCCTGGTCTATAGAGGAAGTTTTGAACAGTCAGGGCTATGCAAAAAAAAAAAAAAAAAAAACCCTGTCTCAAAATTTTAAATATAGAAAAAGGCAAACAGTGTAACTTTGAAATATCAAAAAACAAATAGGTTTTGAGAATTTTCAGAAAAACCATTTGTTTCACTGTTAAGAATATTTACGATAAGATAATTATGAAATGTTTAGTTTCAATAAACAAAGGGTGTGAGAAAAGGCTGATTTCTTCTTTTGGTGCCTTCAAACAATACAATGATGTCTCAGCTGTCACTCTGACAGTGTGTCTTGGAGTAAGGTAAGAAAATGGGGGACAGGGGGGACTAGAGGTCTGTACCACTAAATTATGGAAATCTGGTATAGAAGGGCCCTTAGAACTCCCCATTCAACCTCCAACTGTTCACATGAGAAAAGTGAGGCTCAGAGGGTGGAACCTTCTGTCCTGAATTTCCACCAGTCATCTTGCTCCTTCAGATCGTCATACTTTTTGTTAGTTTGGTAGCTATGCAGGTCCCTGGGTGAATGTACACTGAGAGATACCTATAAACCTCTTTCAAGTGCAGACCCTTGAATATACAATACCTGCCTATGGCTGCCTATGCCTATGCCTATTCCTTCTGTCCTCGGGAGTGTGTATGAATGTGCTACATTGGCCTGGACCTGGTGTAAGTACTGTCTTCAGCTTTCTGCCTCCAAGAGGACCAGGAGTCCTGTTTAAGTCCTTTTTAAGTCTGAAAGCCAGACGTCAGAAGCATCCCTGTGTAATGTCTAGAGCCCTCTGTTCAAGAAGGAAACCATCAAAAATAGAAAGCTAGTGAATGAAGATGTAATTGAAGAAAGGGGCCATGTTCTAGCCCCAGCAAGCAGCAGAACTTGGCAGCTTCAGCCATATGGTTCTGAATTTAGAGTCAAGAAGAGACTAAGGAAAGCTGTGAGGCCAGGCATGTGTCAGGGGTGTCCCTGAATAGCTGCCCATTATTTGAAGCTGTGAAAATGAAGCCAGGATTACCTTGGGGACCTCAAGATTTTAGTGATGCTAGAGTCATGGGATACCTGCCAAATAAAGCTGCTAACGGGGAGTGGAACCAGCCGACAGACACCCCAGGTGCTGATCACCACACTCACTAAGCCCCTCATTGCGCCACCTGATCCAAAAGGCAATCAAGTTTGTCCGGTGTGATTTGTTCTTTAATAAAGAAACTCTGTGATCTCATAGCTGATCTTTGCCCAGGGCTCAGGTTGCAGCCAGTACCGGAGTTCTATTTGGTAAGTATCCACAAGGGACTCTCTCCTGGCCTGGTGGTGATGAAGCAGGCAACAGCTGTAAAGATAATACTTTGTTATGTGAACTAGAGCAAGACAGCCTATCAGAGTGGACCTGCAGGCCCAGCAGCAAGACCATCTACAAGCATGTAGTTATCACTCTCATACATCACCCAGTGCTTAATTTCCTAAGAACCAGTGTGGCCGCTAGAGCTCTAGTGTCTTTTCTAGACAGACAGAGAGAGAGAGAGAGAAAGAGAGAGAGAGAGAGAGAGAGAGAGAGAGAGAGAGAGAGAGAGAGAGAGAGACAGAGAGAGACAGAGAGAGACAGAGAGAGACAGAGAGAGAGACAGAGAGAGAGACAGAGAGAGAGACAGAGAGAGACAGAGAGAGACAGAGACAGAGAGAGTGCATGTGTGTGTGAGGGTGGAGGTTTGGCAGAACTTGCTTTCATCTTGTGTTAAGAATCAAATACTTCCAGGTCTAACAACAAGTGTTTTCTGCATCGCTTCATTGACTGGACTTTTCCAAGTGTTGGGTGGGACTACATGAATCCTCTTAAGGACTCTCTATAAGTGACCTACCTGCTGTGTCTTTCCTCGAGGACACAAGAAGATGGCTGAGCAGTGATGGGACTGAGGGAACCACCCTTGGTTTTTCTCTCTCCTCGTTTGCTTTTGTTTGGGATCTGAGTCCCTAATACTTTAGTTTTGTTTTAGACTTCCCTCTTGTGAGTGATAACTGAATTGTGTTAAGTGCTCATACTCAAAAGCATCATCAATAATTTACAGAGTGGTTTGTCAATAACTCTGGCTCTTTATTAAGTCAAGGTTGTAGATATTCCCTACGCAGGCATTTGTTCTGCCCTGGCTTCCTGTGATGACTTCCTCAATGCATTGTACAAATAGTGTTTCTCTCATAGAGTTCTATGCGGAGTTTCTCATGAAGAATCTTTTTTTCGTTAGTTGTCTTTTTCCCCATCTACAAATCTGGAAAGTGTTGAGAACAGGGATCCATTTGTTCACACATTCACTTATTCATTCTTCCAGGCATTCTGAGCCATTGCATAATCTGTGTGCCCCAGAGTCACCTTTCCAGTTTATAGGAAGAAAGAGATGGTGTGGGGGCATAGGGTCACCATCTTTCAGTCTTAAGCTGGGAGTGGCACACAGAACTCTTACTTTCTGTAGGTGATGTTATAAGCAAATGAGGCTAGGGTGTGGAGAGTGTGTGGAGTGGAAGATGGAGAGGGTGCAACAGGCAGTGTGCATTACATGTGCTATGGGCACCTAGTTTGTGAAAAGTCTACCTTCACTAAACAGCCAAATACTTAGATGTGCAGTATAACTTTCGCATCATGACTCTGTGCCAGGCATTGTGTTAGATTTGAGACTCCAAGGGCCTTTGTCCTACTCGTGGTATTTTTGCCATCTTGAGGAGATGAACATCAAATAACTAAATGCAAATTCTGGTGCAGGCAAAGAATTATGGATGACCATACTGGTCCCTTAAATACAGTGGTCCAGAACATCAAAGACAGGGAATACAAGGCCCTGAGGCTGGGCTGAAGTTGGGTTGTTGGAGGAACATCAGGAAGTCCTAAGTGGCTGGGATAGAAGGATCATGGTACAGGAGAAGAAAGGAAGTGGTGGGACCTTGGCATGGAGAAGGGTGTTGAGCACAGGCCAGTTCTGTGCTTCATCTAGTGAGGTGGAAAGTACCATTAGCAGAAGAAGCAGGTCCTGTTTGTGCTGGGGAAAGATCATGCTGGCTGCTGTGTGGAGAGGAAACCTCCAAGTATGTTCCTAAGAACATCTGCACTTACGCAAATGATGTTTTCATTAATTGTTCTTTTATCCTTTAGTCCTTGCCCCTTCATTTCCTTGAGTTTTATTTCCTAAAATTCTTGAGTTGCAGGCTTTGTTAACGTATTACCATCATTTTTGTTTAATGATAAAATTATGTAAAGCTATGAATTTCCTCTTTATTACAGCTTTTGCCTCTTGCTATTGCTTTTGCTTTATATTACTCTCATCGTTGTGATTTCTAAATAGTCTGTAATTACAATTTGATTATCTCTTTAATCCCAAAGTTATTTCAGATTACACTTTTTTTTTGAAAGAACATCTGCTGTTGTTTTGAAAATGCACACCATTTATTTATAGATCAATTAAAAAGCAAAGCCTACCCACCTCCTTCACATTTCTGTGTCAGTCCTAGGGATAATGGGTCCAGATAGACCTCATGTAAACACATATGAAATGGCATAAACACCGTAATTTCTGATAACATGATATTGTAGACGTTTTCTTGATCCTGTTACTTATTCAGCAGTAAGCTATGGCAGAATCACCAGGTCCACCTCCTTCGTCAATGGCTCTTTCCTTATATGGGCTAAATTTACTAAATTATTCCCCCAGTAATGAGCATCTGGATTGCCTGCAGTGTTTTTAATTTATACTTCTCTTGGGCAACACATTTTTGCACACTATCAGATCAAAATTATACTTATTTTGCTCTTGTAGATATAGATATGATTTAAACTGGGTGTCAAGCCAATACTATCAGCCATCTATCCAACTTTTGCTCGTTTCCATGGTGCAAATATTGCCTCCACGGAGGGATTTCAGGCCACCAACTGCTCTAAAAAAGTCTTCAATAATTAACCACAGACCCTTGTAAACTGATACCAATCAATTTAAACTGATTCCAGCACACCCCTGGGAAAAACCAGGTTGCTTCCAAGTGATTGAACTGATACATGCCCTTGGCGTAAGGCAGGACACATCTTTCTATTACTCTAGTAATCCTGAATATTAAGATTCTGTTTTCCCACATGGAGTATTAAAGTTGTATTTCACTTTTATTTATTTCCACTCCTTTTCATGTGTTTACTGCTACTGATATTTCTGTGAATAGCTTCTTAATATTACCCCCACTCCTTAATTCTTTAAACATTTTAATTTCGCACTTTCTACACACCAGACATCCCTTTAACTGAGGAGGTTGCCAAAATGAAACAGGTAGATCCTAGCTCAGCCCTAGTAAAGCTTTTATTTTAAGCAATAAAATGACCAGATGCAAGAAATCTGACAGACACAGTTATTGAAAATGGAAAACAAACTATCTGAGAACTGACCTAGAAAATAAATGCTTTGCATATTATACCTAGAAGGTAGCATTTAACCTGTGGCTTGCAGAGTGTGGAGACAAGTGACAGCAAGTGCAAAGCCTAGAGAACTGATACACTCCTTGTTAGCCTTTCTAAGATTCTGAGAGTTCCAGGAGATTTCGAAAGATTGGTAAGGCAGACAGACCATGGCACACGTGGAGGAGACTGAAATGGGAGAAAGAATTAGATCTGCCAGGACTCTGAGAGTTAAACTTTTAATCTAAGTGTCTAGTCAGCTCCTGATGTTAAGTGGAGAATTGAATCTTATTAAAAAGAAAAAACACAAATATCACTCTTCCTGTTGTGGGGCTGAGAGATGATGGAGAGATGAGAGAAGAATCTGAGGGAAGTGTAGTCTGTGTTGCCCTAATCCTAGTGAACATTGTTAGAACTGGATTCTGAGGTCAGCTGTAATTGTCAGTTCTGAGGACCAAAATGCAACTATTTTCTTTTTTGGGGGGTGTATCTGACTTTAGGGGGGATGTATACTATGAGTTAATATGCTACTATGCATAATACAAATATTTTTTCCACCATCAGTTATGTATTTCATGATTCAGGTACTAAAATTTGAAGTTGTCTTGGGCCGTTGGGATGGCTCAGCTGGTAAAGGTGCTTGTTGGTAAGCTTGACAACTCGAGTTCAATACTGGAATCAGCATGTTGGAAGCATCCTCAAGCTGTTCCCTGGCTTTCACTTGTGAACTGTGGTGAGTATATACACACTCACACACACATAGGCGCACGCACACACGCATACACATTCACACACACACTCATACCTACACATTCACAATACACACACTCACACACACTCATTAAATAAATGTGAAAAACTAAGCAAAGTAAGAAATGTTTGTCTTTTACCTTTATTGCTACTGACTTTCCATGTTGTAATTAGGAAGATCTCCCTTTTTGTAAATTTATACAAATATGATTTTATTATTTTCTTCCAATATTTAGATCAGTAGATAATTAGATTTTGAAAGAATCTTGAAATCAATCACTTTGCTCTATAAATAAAGGAGACTAAATTTATATATGTAATTTACTATGTACCTCTATATCTTTACATGGTATTTTTAAACTGGAGCTCGAAATACATTTTGGGTCTGAAAATGTAAATCTCTCATCCTCCTCTTTTGTACGAATATGCATTCTTGTGAATATTCATGCGCATTCATTTCCCTATATGACTTACAGAGTCAGCCTGTCTAAAAAAAAAAAAAAAAAAAAAAAACTCTCTTCTGCTTTAAACGTGGTTGAATGGAAACTCCATCTTTGCTTGGGGAGAACTGACATGTCAAATGTCTTGTGCTTTCCTGTGTGTCACTTGTTTGTGCAGTTACCCATTGCTTTTATCCCCTTTAGCAAAGTTCCTGTAGTTTTATCTAATATCTCTTGTGAGTTTAATATCATTTTTCTTATTAAATAAGTGGAGTTACTTTTCATTGGATTTTTCCAGTGAGTGAGCGAGGAATTGATTTCTGTATGTTTTGCTTATATCTTCTCACTTTATTGAATTTTCTTCACAGTTTTAAACATGTTGATCGTCTTGAATTTTATGAGTAACCGCTCTATCCTCAGTGATGACAGCTTTATGATGTCTATTTTAATATTGCTGAATCTTATTTTTTTCCATCAATATATTAATTGTAACCTCCTTAAAGACAGTGGGTGACAGGTAAACATTCTAGTATCTTTTGGGATTCATCCCTAAGTTAACAATGGTCAGGTTATCCTAAGATGGGAAAATGTTTTGAGGTTTTACTAAAATGGTTATCTTTTAAATATTTTTAAAATGAAAACTTTTTATGCCTACTATTATGATTATGTTTTCTTTTTAAATAATGGGTATTATGTAACTTGTCTTGATTTTCCACTGTTGAAATTCACTTGCACCCTAGAATAGATTCACCTTTGCCATGATGCCGTATTGTAAGATTGCTCTGGGAATTTGTTTGCTTGCATTTTATTTAAATTCCTGTATCAAGATTTATAAACAAGACCTCTTTGGACATTTTCTTTCTCTTGACAACCCTCCTAGGTTTGGCCATGAGAAACTAAACAAAGAATGTGGATACCTCTTTTACTTATTAAAAGATATTTGATAACTCAGACTCAAAGAATATCAGAACTCCATCCCACTGGTACCTCTTTTAGTTCAGTGAACAGGTTTAAATGTCAAAGAAGCCCCATATTCACTTACAATCTGACAAAATTCAGTCATGAAATGATCTGAGTTTGGCTGATTTTAAGGGACATATTCTTTGTCTATTCTTAAGCTTTGTTATTGCTGATACAGGATTTTTTTTTGAAGCAGGAATTTCTATTATATTCTGTGCCAACTTTAAAAATTGATGTATCAAACTTGGCAGTATAATGTACATGGTATTTTAGAAATGCTACCTGTAGAGTTTTATTGCCCCTCCTGTTACTTCTCCATTGCTGTTCTTGGTGATTTCCAAGTTTCCTCACTTAGGTAAATCATCCTTTCTGGCCCTGTGTCTATAGGGCTTTTCAATAAAGTATGCTGGGCCAGGCAACCTGTTCAGTCCTGTCACATCTGATCTATTTCTTCTTTGTGCATTAGTTACTTCTATATGTTTCTTAATTTAGAATTCTTTGATTTTATTCATTTTTATTTACTTACAAATGCATTTAATGCTATAATTTCTCCTCTGGGAAAGAGTTTGATCACATCTCCTCAATTTGGGGTATAATATCTTTCCCAAATGGTGTGTAATGTCAGCGTGGATTTCTGTTTTACACAGTAATTGTTTAAGAGTTCTCATGCTTACAGTTGAAAATCTTCCAGGTGGCTGTTATTTTGGTCATTGTTCATTTACACATATTTACTTTTTGATTCAAGGTCAATGTCTTTGAAATATTTTCTCCTTGAGAGTTTTACTGAGCTCTTTGTGTGGCTAAGTGAGTAATTCTTCCAAGTGTTCTGTGCCTGTTTAAAGATGCATTTTATGTTTGTTCAACTACCTATTGGTATTTGAGCACTTTGATGTGTAAAACATATACATCCTATGCAAGCTTGTGGCTAGTGTTTTGAAGATCCTAGGGAATCATCTGTATGTGTTATGCCATAACTGTGGTATTTTCTAGCTCTCTTCTATTTCTTCAAATAATTTCATTTCTCCATTGTATTTTTTATTGTTCAAAAAAATCAAGGTTGCTATTATTTTCTCTAGTGGTTCTATCAAACATGGTGTTCTCTTTTTATTCCTTTTTGCTGTTTTTGTTGGTCTGTATAATTACCTAGTATTTCCAGTACTGATTTCCTATTCAAAGTAAAAGCAGTTTTGTTTGGCTTATTTTCTGCCTGTTATATCATTCTGTTACAGAGTGTACATAATATTCAACATTTATGTATATGTACACATTAAAGACCACACACCGTTAAATACTGAATATTGATGTTTATGGCCAGTGAAATACATGAGATTGTACCACTCACTGACATCATGGCTGCCTTACTTTGTATTAACTGTATCCTCTGGTGTTTGCACAATAACAAAATTACCTAAAGAAACATTTTTCAGAATTTATGCCCATCATTATGTGGTGGTGGTGATGGTGGTGACTGGTGACGGTGGTGGTGGGGTGTCTGTATATGTGTTTGGCTGGTACTATCTGTTTTTACTGCTTAAGAATACTTGATGGTGGCTAAAGAAATGGAGGATCTGACTTTACTTCCCAATATCCACTTTGGGTGGCTTACAACCACCTATAATGTTAGCTCCTGGAACTCTGACATCTCTAGGCTCTGCAGGTACCTGCATTTATCTGTATATACCCACACAAAGACACATACACGCATACTTGAAAAAAAGTAACAAAAGCAAACCTAAATCTGAATATTTGAAGAAAGAATCAAATGTACCATAGTTATAGTATGCTTTTATGTTTTATTTCCCATCAATTTTTTTTATCATTTTTTCATTCCTTCTTCCCTCCTTTCCTACCTCTTCCCTTCTCTCTCTCTCTCTCTCTCTCTCTCTCTCTCTCTCTCTCTCTCTCTCTCTCTCTCTCTCTCTCTCTCTCTCTCTTGTGTGTGTGTGTGTGTGTGTAGGGGAAAAATCATTAAGCCACCTTTCAAGAATATAACTACAACATCACTATTGCACTAAAATAATTTTTCCTTTATTATATTAAAATTAGATTCAGATTACATTATCAACACTGAACTTCAATATTTTGAAGTCATGGTTTCCTGACACCTATTTATGTAGCAGCAAAATATAAAACTAACTTCTTTTTGTAAGTGAATTTGTTGTTTTAAGCTGCAGAAACTAAAAATATTTGATTTGATTTTTCCTTCCTCCCTTCCTTTTTCTCTTTTCTTTTTGAGGTAGAGTCTCTGTTTTCTTTGTAGTCCAGGCTGGCTCTGAATCACCTCTTCCCTTGACCCAGCCTCCCCAATTAGCTGGTATTTCAGGTCTGTGCTGCCACGACTGGCCTATCCTCTTGAAATTCTTTTTCTTTTAGTCTTTGTTGTTTTAATCATTTTTTTATTTAAAGCTTTTTTTGAGAATTCCACACATGAGTCCTGTATTTACATCAGTTTTATCCTCACTCTCCCCTTCCAACTCCTACCAATTGTCCACACTCCCTTCCCAAACTTAAGAGCTCTGATTTATTACTATTGTTCACACACACACACACGCACATACACACTTACTTATGCACGTATAAATACAACTTGCTGAATCTATTTAGTGTTGCTCATGTATTTCAGGCTGACTACTTGGGATTGGATAACACATCAGGGTGTCCATGCCCAGAAAAGACCGGAGCTTCCTCTCTGAGCAGCCATTAATTACCTGCTTATCTAGGGGTGGGGCCTGTTGATACTGTGCAGGTATTGTTTAGATGACCATGATGTTAAGATCTCACAGGTGCACCTTTCCTGTCATAAGTAGAAAACACTTTCTTGCCGTAGACATCCGGTCCTCTGGCTCTTACAGTCTTCACACCTTCCACGAAGTTCTCTGAGCCGTGGGCATAGGGGTTGTGTATTACGTGTGTCGGTTAGGCTTACATCTCCCATAGTGAGTTATCCTCTGCATTTTGACCAGTTGTGCATTACCATAATGGTCTCGGGCTGCTGCAAAAGGAAAGGAGGCTCCTTCGATAGAGAGTGAGAGCTACACTTACCTATAGGTATAGGGGTAAGTAATTGTTTAAAATGAAGCAAGAGCTTACACTGGTTTAGGAAAGTGGCTGTAGTAGGTTAACCTATGACCCTCCCAGCCGCAGGTAGTTGGCTAGATCTGCAGTGCCAGGCCAGAAGGCCTTATGGTGACTGCCGACTAGCACTGAGGTCCTAGTGCTTGGGTTGCATGCTTGGGAATACCTGGCTGTGTTGGTTGCTTTTGTGGCTCACAAGCTTTCCAGCTGGGTAGGACTACTGATTGCTTTCCCCCTTTATCGGCTCACCTATCACCTTCTGGTACTATGAGAGCTAGTGCTCACCAGCGGAGCTTCCAGGTCAGTCCCCTGAAGTCCTGTGTCCAAAGTGTGTGGTGTCTTGCTGGGGGGGGGCAATTGTCTATTTATTAGCTTCTTTTCTCTCAAGCTGTCTGCAATGGCTTGTGACTTCGTTGTCACGATTCTGAACTGCCCTTTTGCTTAGAGATTGCTATCTATGCTCAGCATTGTCTCCTCGTCAGCCCTTCACAGGCTTTTTTTTTTTTTAATGACATGTTATTTCCTAAGAACTGTAATTCTTTCTAGTGGGAATACATTCTTATTTTCTCAGTATAACATTCTCAACCATCTCTGAGGGAACTAATTTTATTTTAAAGTTGTTTTCTGCTTCTTGAGCTAATTCTCTTTAGGGGTCTTCCGTTGTTTTCCATCTGATACTTCTTTTCTACACTGTTGTATTTCCTCAAAGAGTTGAAAATTAGGGATTACCTCCTTCTGGAATGAATGTTTTCATCATCCAACTAAGGCATAATGGACTTACTCCTTTCTACATGCTCAAGAAAAATGAATGGCATAATAGCTTTATGATTATTCAAATTATTCTGTTTCTCTATGCATGAGATGTAAGGATTATTCAAAATATGTTCACGGGTTCATCAACGTGTTTAACTGACAATAACTGAGATTATACTACAATTGCTATGCACTGGAGACTAAAGCATGAGTGATCTGGGCTTTCCCTTGTCAAGTCAGCTAAATAAGTTGTGGAGATGGAGGTAAACAGGAAGTTTGCAAGCTGCAGGGCTACAGCTATCAAGATAGTTAAATATCTAAATAAAGAAAAGTGGAGAACAAACATTTGAGGCCCTGGAAATGTGGCCCAGTAGTGGAGTGCCCACCTGGCATGCACAAAACCATGGCTTTGAACTCTGGCACCAGAAAATTAAAGCTCAAAAGCATTTGGTTTTTTTTTTCCTTTAAAGAACAATGCTTTATTCCTCCAATGCTTTATTCCTCCAGTTACCATTCACTGTGGTAACCACTCCTTACTTTAAGACTTAGTGTTTTATTCAATTCAATATGCCCTGACATGACTAGGACATTAGCAAGTACTCATCCTTTGCTTCAGGATTTTTTATTTTTTAATTTTTAAAAATCTTATTTATCTAATTTAGTAACAATCTTATTTTATATATCAATCACATTTCCCTCTTCCTCCCACGCTCCCATGTCCTCCACTGACCATCCCCATCCAACTCCCCATCCACTCCCCAGAGAGGGTGAAGCCTTCCATAGGGGATCTGTTACATAATTTGGGAAAGGGCCTCGGCCTTCCTCTGTGTATCTGGGCTAAGAGTGTATCCCTCCTTGGGGAATAGGCTCCCAAAGTCCATTTGTGCACTAGATAAATACTGGTTTCACTGTCAGAGGTCCCATAGACTGCCCAGGCCTCCTAACTGGCACCCATGCTCAGAGGGCTTGGTTCAGTTCAATGTTGGTCCCCCAGTTTTATGATTGGGGTCCATGTGCTCTCACTTGGTCAGAGGTCAGCTGTTCTGTGGGTTTCTCTAGCACAGTCTTGACACCTTTGCTCATCCCTCCTCCCTCTCTACAACTGGATTCCAGGAGTTCCACTCTGTGCTTAGCTGTGGGTCTCTACTTTTGCTTCCATCAGCTACTGGATGAAGGCTCTAGGATGGCATTTGAGGTAGTTATCCATCTCATTATAGGGGAAGGGCATTTAAGGTAGCCTGTCTACTATCACTTAGATTCTTAGTTGGGATCAATCTTGTGGATCTTTGGACATTTCCCTAGTGCCAGATTTCTCTTTAATATAATGGCTCCCTCTATTAAGGTATCTCTTTTCTTGGAGGAGAGCTCAAAATTATTTGAAGAGAGAAAAGAAATAATTGTTTCCCCTTGTGCTTCTATCTAGTGTTCTGGGATAAAGTTAGTACTCAATTCATTCTGCAGTCATGAATTAGCATTCAGACAATGAGAAAATTAACATGGGCTAGATCTTGGTGACTGATCTAGACACAGTGAGGAAAGCAGTCCCAACTATTAGCTGTGTCTTAAATCTCTTTGGAATGCCTTGTAGATACCCTTAATGCTTAACAATTAAATGGCAAGCATGCTGCTTTCAGGAAAATGGCAAACATACTGCTTAATCCTCTAGCCCTTAATTTTCTAGTGTTCCTGTGTGAAGGTGGGGAGAGAGGAAACAGATTCCTAGTTGATACTGCTGAACAAATTGAGATAAAATTTCTACAAAAAATGGGAGGTCTAGAGTGATATATTAGCTGACATTTTTGTCATTTTTTTGTCAATTTTTTTCCCTATGTCACAAGGTGGCTGCTCTAGCACCATGCATCTCATTTATATTCAAAGCAGGACAGTAACGATAAAGGATGACTTTGCATTTCTGTATATGTCTTAATCAAGAAAGCTAAGGCAGTCTAAGGAAATTTCTATTCATGTTTTATATCCTGGGATTAGATAATATGGCTGCCCATATCAAGGAAGCGAGGGAAGAGAATAACTGACATTTTCAGCTTCTTTAGGGAGCTCAGATGAACAAGAAAGAAAATTAGAATAAGGTTTTTTGAATTATTATTATTTGTAGATAGTTTCAGTAAAGCATTTGAGGTTTGGTATGGTAGCTATATTTGCCCCCTTTCATCTCATAATTTGACTTTGCATTTAAAAGACATCCATTATACGTATCACAGTACATCTTCTTTTCATAGATAGTATGACAAGCTCTGGCTTGTAATTGCAATTTTTATAGAATATATTTAATATAATTATGTGTGGCCCTCTATACATCTGTGGGCTCAGGAAATCACTAACCAGAAGTATTATTTTTAAATTGCAACTCTCCAGAAAATGTACATGTTTTTCATGTCCCTAAGTAATATAGAGCCATGAATTTTGGAAAGTATTTTAACCATATTGGGTATTGTAATAAGATGTATATGGTGAGAGCATATGCATAGATTATGCAAATATAATCCTGCTCTATAGAAGAGACTTTAGCATCTGAAGGCTTTGGTATTAGTGAGTCATCCAAACCAGTTCCCGCTGCATAGTGTAAGATGAATACACACACACACACACACACACACACACACACACACGTATGTATGTATGTATGTATGTATGTATGTATGTATGTATGTATGTATGTGAGTTCAATTTTCCTGCCTTGAGGCTGGAGAGATGGTTCAGCAGTTAGAGCACTGTGAGTACTATTTTTGCAGAGGACCCAAGCTGAATTCCCAGCACCCATGTCAAGTGACTCAAAATTGCCTATAACTCCAGTTCCAACGCCCCCTTTTGGCCTCCATGGGCACTGAAACCTTGTGTTTAAACCAACCAGTCAGCCCCCATACTAACCTCCCCTCCCTGGAATTACCCTCACCCCGCTTAAAAGAAGACTGCAAGCTTCAATGAAGGTTGCTCATTTGCTGAATGGCTGACCCCTTTCATGCATGGAAAAATAATAAACACACTTTTATTGATTGCATAAATGACTGGTGGTCTTTTTGTGGGACTTCTTGCAGACCCTAACACAAAGAACAAATCATACAACAAGTTTCTATGACCTGTAAAGTTCACATGGCTGGCAACACTTAGAATTCAAGCTAGGTGCCAAACTATCATTCCCATGAATCAGATGACAGAGTCTGTTGCTTTTAAAGAGGTTGGAAAAATAAACGGAAATTTCTAGAAATGAGGGGAGCACATAAAGTAAAATCCTCTCTTTCCAATACCCCACCAACTCCAGAGACCAGGAGGGAGAAGCAAAAGCTACAAAGCTAAAAAGCCAAGAATATATGTCAGCTGCTACAACCTTGAGTCCCATACTAGATAAACTTACAGCTTAAACTTTTAAATATAACTCCAGAAGACCACACCTTAAAAAAGGAACACATCTCAGAGTCAAGGAATTTACCTTGATGTCTAATGCCAAACCTCAAGAGACCTGCCCATCAGACAGCAAAATCAAGCATTTAAAAGGCTCATAATTCATTGAGAATTTCCAGCAGCAGGGTGGGAGAAGCTATCTTTAGCTATCTTGAGCTTGCATAAGGCTGCAGGGTGCTTACTGATTGGTTGCCCCTGAGTTGTGGTCTTTCCAAGGATTGCTTGTTCATTTCCAGTAAACTGAATTGAGGCCTGGTCCCTAGCAGGGTTATTAGGAGTCTGTTACGGCATTGGTTTGGTTCCTTGGCTCTTTCATTTTGAGGTAAGCCATATACATAACACATCTAACCAGACACAGATCTCTTCATTCAAGGATTGATCCCCTCCAGTTTCTGCCTGCTTTTGAAATTTCCATATATACTGCTTTCATGTACTTGAGCTTATATTTTACTATATTCATCCAAAAGTTACAATTATCTCCAGGAAGTTATCCCATATTAGGACTATAGATACTGACATGCCATTACTCTATAGTAACACTAGAATTGAAAACCTAGTTTTATCAATTAAATTTCAATAAGTTATTCTCTTCTGAAGGATCCCAGCCCAATATATTTGGCTCACTATAAATAAATTCACTTTATAAAATGAACTACTTCCAGTGAAAAATGGCAGGTTTCTGTTTGTTTGTTCGTTGAGTGCCATATCTAAGGATGCTGGGAGTCTCCCAGAGTCATTGTCAGAGTCCAAGTGCAGCTCTCAAAACGCATGTGTTGGAAAATTAATTCCTAGTGTAAGAGTATGGAGAGGTAGGACATGCTAGAGTGTTGAGGGCTCCACTTTTGAAGGTGGCTTTAGCTAAGCTGCTGTCACTGGGTCCTGTAGGCATAGGCTTGTTTTCTTCTACTAACAACTGAGTTTCTCTCTTGGCCTCTACTTTTCATGATATGCAAAGTATGGAGGCCACACCAGATGCCAGGTCTGTGGTCTTGAATTTGCCAGTCTCTGTAACTGGGGCAGAATAAGTTTCTTCTTCATATGAATTTCACATTCTCAAGTCTTCTACACAAACCATATTAAGACAGGATCCTAGCAAAAATGTTGAGTTGTGTCTGTTCTTACAGAGTAAATCTGGCATAGATGTCTATGGGGTGCTTGTTTTAGAAGCTAATTTTGAGATTTTTTTTCACTCTCGGGTTTTGAGGAAGAGGCATTCTTTTATATCATTTATTGGAAAAAATCATGTAATACATTTTGTTCATATTCTTTTCTCTCCTGCAACTCTTCCTCCCTACCTCTCTATTTTGTATTCTTGCTCTCTCTCTAAAACAAAGAGAGAAAAACCCAACCAAAAATGGAAATAGACAAATAAACTAAAAAAGAAAATCGATAAAACAATAAATACCAGAACAAAATTATAAAATTACACACACACACACACACACACACACACACACACACACACACACACACAGAGTCTATATTTTGCTGGCCATACTCCTAGGCATGGGGCCTACCCTGATGTGTAGTTAATATACTCAGTGCTACTCCATTGTAGAAAAATGCTTTTCCTTTTCCAGCAAGTATCAGTTGCAAATAGCTTCTTTGCTAGGGTTGGGACTTTGTGTACACTTCTTCTGCAAGCTGGGATTTTGTCTGGTTTGAACCTGTCCAGGCCAAGTACAATCTTTTCCCTTCCATTTCTGCATAGATTCCTGAGTCTTGCAGGGAGAGGTTTGATAAAGGCATTCCATTTAGGATTGAGTGCTTTAAAGTTTCTCACTCTCTGCACACTGTCCAGTTGTGGACCTTTGTTTTAATAACAGGTACTGCAAGAAACTTCTCTGACAAGTGTTATTGATGCTCTGATCTATGGGTATAGCAATATGCCAATAGGAGTTATTTTATGCTATTTCTCTAGCAGAATAATAGCAGTAAATTTTCTTCCAGGCTCCATAACTTATCTGGTAATTGGTTCTTGGTCATTTTAGCAATGTCAGGTATGGGTTCCATCTCATTGAGTAGACCTTAATCCAGTTAAAAACTGGTTGGTTACTCCCATAACACCTGCACCACTATTGAACTGGCATATCTTCCAGGTAGATCTCTGTTGTGGGCCATAGGGTTTGTGGCTGGGTGATATTGATGATTACCTTTCTTCTTTGATGCTGTGCAAATGCTTTCTAGAATCATGTACAGTAGTGTGTGTGTGTGTGTGTGTGTGTGTGTGTGTGTGTGTGTGTAGCTTTTAATTAGGCACCAGCTTGATTTCTCCAAATTGGATGACATAAATTATGTCTTCAGCAATGGGACCTTATTTTCAGATTATCAAGAGTAACCCATAATCTTAGCAAAAGCTTGTGATATTCTGGGCAGGTAGTCTATGGGACCTCTTTGGAAAATGACTCAGGAAGATGTAACCTGTTCCTGTTTACTTGGGATAAGAGATCTAGATGGGGCATTGTTTTCTCTGTTATGTGATGACTCATTTAAAGTTCTTTCACATATGCATACATTTCTTGCAAGCTTCTATTGTAGTAGTTATCTTTTTTTTTTTTTTTAGGGTTTTTATTTTGTGAAGAGACACCATGACCATGGCAACTCTTATAAAGAAAGGGGGCTCACTTATAGTTTCAGAGGCTCAATCATGATGGAGAGCAGGGTGGCATGCAGTCAGATGAAGCTAAGTGACTACATCTTTCAGACAACAGGAAGTCAACTGAGGCATTGAGGAGTATCCTGAACATAGGAAACCTCAAAACCCACCCCTACAGTGACACACTTCCTCTAACAAGGTCAAACACACTCTCAAAGCCACACCTCCTAATAGTGCCACTTCCTATGAGGTTATGTGTGTGTGTGTGGGGGGGGTAATTACATTCAAAGTAACACAGTAAGTTTTCTTTCTTTTCCTTTTTTAGCTTTGGAGCCTGTCCTGGAACTTGCTCTGTAGACCAGGCTGGCCTCAAACTCACAGAGATCTGCCTGCCTCTGCCTCCCGAGTGCTGGGATTAAAGGCATACATCACCAATGCCTGGCCTAGCAGTAAGTTTTCATATGGCTTTTCAAAAGTTCGTTAGTGTTAGTTGTCTAGTTCCATATTCCCTTCTTTATCCTACCTTTCCATTCCCTTCCCCATTTAATCCTCCTTGTATATAGTTTTGTTCTTTATTTCTTTATACTATATTCCATTCCCCCTTCTTACAAGATCCCCTCCTCCTCACTGAACCCTTACTAGCTACCTAACTTTTGTGCTTATCTATATTAAAGCTCACATGTGGCTGGGTGGTGGTGGTGCACATCTTTAATTTTAGCACTGAGGAGGCAGAGGCAAGGGGATTTCTGAGTTTTAGGTCAGCCTGGTCTACAGAGTGAGTTCCAGAATAGGCTCCAAAGCTACAGACCAAACAAAACAAAAACATATATGCCTAAAGTTTAAAAGTTAATATCTGTGTATAAAAAAAATGAAATATTTTTCTTTTGGGGTTTGGGTTACCTCACTCAAGAAGATTGAAATAGCACCGTTCATGTACCTGCAAGACATAATAATACTCCAGCAGAATAATTCTCCAGTGTGTAAATGCACAACATTTTCACTATCTAATCATCAGTTGGTGGGTATCTAGGCTGGTTTTTTTAATTTATTTTTTTCCTGGTCATTATGAATAAAGCAGTAATGAACATAGATGAGCAAACATCTCTGTAGGAGGATGCAATGTCCTTTGAGTATATGCATGAGAGTGGTATAGCTGGATCTTCTATTAGATCAATTTTCAGCTTTTTTAGGGAACCTCCACACTGGTTTGCATAGGGGCTGTAACAGTTTGTACTCCCACCAGCAATGAATAAGTGTTCCCCTTTCCCTGCATTCTTACCAACATGTGCTGTCATTTGTTTTATCATCCTGACTGGGATGAGATGAAATCTCAAAGTAGTTTTAATTTGCATTTCCCTGGTGACTAAGGATGGTGCACATTAAAGAAAAAAAAAAAAAAGGTGTTTCTCAGCAATTGTGTTTCATTTCTTTGAGAACTCTCTGTTTAGTTCTATATCTCATTTTTAAATTGGGTTATTTGTTTCCTTGATGTTTAGGGATTTTGTTTCTTTCTGTTGTTTTGGTTTGGTTTTTGTCTGTTTTATTTATTGATTGATTTTAGTTCTTTATGTATTCTAGATACTAACCCTTTATCAGATTATTGGTAGAGACTCTTTTACTTTACTTTTTTCCTCCCATTCTGTAGCTGCTACTTTACTGAAATAATTCTGTCCTTTGGACCACAAAGGAGCTTTGTAGTTTCTTTTGTCCCATTTTTTTTGTTTGTTTGTTTTTGTTTTTTTTAAGTTGGTGAGCAATTCATTCCATTTATTTCCTGTTGAGAAAGGTCTTTCCTATGCCAATGAGTTCAAATCTGCCCCCTACTTTCTCTGCTGTCAGATTCGGGGTGTCTTGTCTCCTGTTCAGACCCTTGATCGCTTTGGAGTTTTGTACAGGGTGATACATATGAACCTATTTTCACTTTTCACTCGTATACATGTAGTCATCAGTGTGGCCAGCACCATCTGTGGAAGATTCTGTCTTTATTTCAGTATGTATTTTTGACATTTTTGTAAAAAAAAAAAAAAAAAAAAAAATTAGGTGTTCATAGGTGGGTGTCCTTACATCTGGGTCTTCAATTGAGTCCTTTGATCATGCCAGTATCTTGGGTTTTTTTTATTTCGTTGTTGTTGTTTGTGTGTGTGTGTGTGTGTGTGTGTGTGTGTGTGTTTTTGTTACAATAGCTCTATAGTATAATTTAAAATCTGGGATGGTGAAAGCTTCAGCAGTTCTTTTATTATTTGGACTGTTTTTGGTTATCCTGGAATTTTTGTGCTTCCATATGAAATTCAAAATATTTTTTCATTTCTGTGAAGAATTGTTGAGATTTTGATTGGGATTGTGTTTAATATGTAAATTGTTTTTAGTAGGATGGCCATTTCCACAATATTTATTCTACTGAGATACAAGCATGGGAGATTTTTTTTTTTTTATCTTGTGGTGCCTTCTTCCATTTTCTTCAGTGCTTTAAAGTTTTTTTCATATAAGTCTTCTTCTTGCTGTGTTAGAGTTATTCCAAGCTATTTTATTGGTTTATTTTCTTTGAAGTATTGTTTGAAACATATTATTTCCCTGATTACTTTTCTCAGTCTTTTTGCTATTTGTATATAGGAAAGCTACTGATTTTTGTGTGTTAATTTTGTATCTTGCTACTTTGCTGAAAGTGTTTATCAGATGTAGATAACTCCTAGTGGAGTCTTTAGGGTCTTTTATGTAAAAAAAAATTGTATTTTCTAATAAATATACTTCCATTGTTTTTTTCCTATCTGCATCCACTTGGTGTCCTTCAGTTGTCTTATTACTCAAGCTTAGACTTCAAGTACAGTATTAAATAAATATGGAGAGAATGGACAATTTATTTTGTTTCTAATTTCAGTGGAAATACTTTGAGTTCCTCTTTCTTCTTTGCTTGCGATGGGTTTCTGTGAGTTGCCATTGTTATGTTACCCCATGTCCCTGTGTGAGAGGCACTCTTTAGGTTCAAAGAGAAGAGAAGAGAGAGAGAGAGAGAGAGAGAGAGAGAGAATACTTAGGCCAGGAGTCGACAGTAGTGACTCACCCATATTACTGCTCTGTGGAAAGTAGAGTAGTTTCTGACAGGTGAACCAGCCTTCCTTAGCTGATGCTCATGGGAACAAACATACCATAAGTCCTTATTCAAAGCCACAGAGGAACATGGGGTTCCACTCAGTTCCTTGATCTGTCACCAAGAAGAGGGTGAATTCTTTAAAACGCACACTATTCTAATATTATATGAACTTGATTAGCTTATCTTAAAATAATTCCTAAACCAAGGAGTAATGGAGAGAGGGCTCTCACCAGACCAGGCGTTTCATAACACCAGACATGGTATGAAAAGGAGCCTGAGCCAGAGAGAGCTAGTATTACTAAAGAACACAGTGTGCTGCATGACTGAGGTGATAACCTGAACTGGGATGCTTTGTACCTCTATCCAGGTCTCCTGAGGCTGAGCTTATCAACCATCCCTTCCCGTGTGTCCTTCTTTTCTGTATTCATTTGCTACCCCAGTGAGAACCTAGTCCCTGATCCACTGTGCTGACTTTCACTGAGCCTCATTCAAAACAAAGCAAAACAGTTGTCATATAGTTTAATCTATTTTTATTTACATTTTTTTTTAGACAAAGCCTTACTCTGTGGCCCAGGGTGGCTATGGCTCATGGGAATCCTTTGCTTTAGCTTTCTGAACATAGGGCTTTCATACGCCAGCATCACCAAAGCTGAACTTTCTAGACTTTCACTGCACCTTTACATTTGTATTCTAGTTCGCAAACTAGGTGGAGGGATATTCCAATAAGATGACATAGGGAGTCCTGACATCTGTCTCTCCAGTGCTATAGGCACCTCTATTTCTAGGCAGTAACAACGCAAGAACACCCACAGTTCTAAGTTTCTGGCCCCAACTCTCTTGGGAATCTTTCCCACCCATCTGCCGCTCTTCTCAGCTTTGGTGTGGGTTTTTCGTCCTCTCTGAGATTCATGTAAGTGTGTCAGACTGGCACCTGCAGCCTGTCAGAGCTGATGCCCGTACACAAGGGAGGACTTGTTTCCTGTCTGAAACACCATTCTTTCCCTGTAACATAACACCCACCGGGAGAATTATCTGTGAATTTGGCATGAAAGGAAGAAGAAGAAACTCATATTTACTAGTCACCTTGGCAAGTCATTCTTGAACTCCTCCTTGTAGTGTTTTGGCCCATGCCAAGCAGGGAAAGTTGTTGGACAGGGGCTCTGTCCTGGTGGAGCTCACAGTGAAGGAAATGGCGTGCTAGCTTTATGGTGAGGAGTTCCTGTCCTGGACCTCTGTCCTGCCTTTGGGTGAGTGGTGAGGAGTGTGTGTTGGAGGACATGGCTGTGCCGGCTTCTGCTCTGTCCTTTGGTACCACATCCCCACATCTCACGTGGGATTTTTCTGTAAACATCTGAGAGTTCAAGAATCCAGAGCTAAATTGTAGACACCAGCAATATCTGACCTCTACGCTGACTGAAAACTCAAGTAATTATCTTAAGTTACTCATAACCTCCATTACAGTTAAACACCCCTAGTTGTGAAGTGAGGGTAAAGAAAATTCAGAGGGGGGCAAGGAAGCTGCCCTGTGGAGTGTGCTCAGTTGGGAGCACAGCCAGAGCAGGGGCTCCAGGCATGTGCCTCTGCCTTCTCCACCTGGGTGACTCTCCCCAGAATCTCCATCTTGACAGATTGTTCCACACAATCAAGCAAACTGACCAAACCCTGAATTCCTGGTACAATGTGTGTCTCTATCTCCTTATGCAAAAGCCAAATGTCCCCGGAAATAGAAACATGCCCCCATTCTCACATGCCAGCATACCCTTGGGCTAGGACCCCCTACCCCCAAAGTGAAATGAGAGACTTGGGGGCAAAGGCAGGCCCCACCGTAGAGCAGCAGAGCTGGGCGCTGTGCGCTGTGCGCTGGGCGCTGTGCTTTGGTTTCTTGGGCCGAAGCGGCAGCGGGGGACTGACAGACAGGTGGAACTGCAGGATGACCTGCAGAAACAGGACAGTGCCAATACTTTTCTAGGACTGTATCTGATAAACTGGGACATCCACAATATTTCCTAAGCAAACTAGGTTACCCTCCCCGCTGCTGCAGCTACCCGAGGGCATTGGGCAGCTGGGTGACCCAGAAATGGTCATTTCCTTGTCCAGCTCCATCTGGAATTCCAGCCCCCAGTTCCCTGGTTGACAGCTCTAGGTGGAAGGGAGCAACAGCAAATGGAATCAAGCCCATTCTTAACGCAGGAAGCTTATCCCAAACAATAAAGGAGGAGAGAGATGGCTGTTTAAAAAAAAAAAAGGCAGAATTAGGAAGCGAACTGTCAATAAATCTTCCCCTGTCTACTTTATGTTTTATAGTTCAGAGAAGCACAGTGATTGTGGAAAAGTATGCCATGTTGAAAAAAAAAAAAAGCCTTGAAATCAAGAGACATCAATTTGGGTCACTAAACTTGGAGAAATTACTTCCTCTCTGGGCCTGACTTTCTCAGTGGGACAATGGAGGGATTGGCTTAGTTGGTCTCAGAGTCTCTCTTGTGCTCTGAATTCCTAGGTTTGCAAGTGATGTCTAGTTAACAACACTAAAAACAGCAAGAAGGACAGCCGCTGTCTAAGATACCCTGTGCCTGTCCCATTTCCAAGTGCTTGGAGATCTAGTGTTTTCACGATCCTACTAAGAAGTATTGAAAATTCCAGACAAGGACAGGGAAAGTTCTGCTGCCTTCTCCTTTTCCCGTCAGAGCCGTGTACTCTCCCAAGTTCACTCCCACTTCCAGACATTTGGCTCCTTGTATGTGTAGTTTATATGAAGGGTAGTTCTTTGGCTTCTAAACCCCTAATGATCTGGATGAGAAAGAAGAGCCTGTAGTCAGGGAAACTTATTGTTAATCACTGGAAGAACAGTGTTGGAGTTGATGGTGGTGGGACTGACCAAATTTACCTGATACTAACCCTTTGATTCCCACACCATCTGTCTGTCTGTGGCTGTGGTTTGGCTTCAGGGGAAGTGGTGCCTAGAAGACATTTCAGCCAGTGCTTGTTGAGTATGAGGAACTCTAGGCCCTCACATCTCTTTGTGAGATAATCACATACCACCCCAGCTGCTTTGGAGGCTTGCTCTGACTATCCATCATTTTGTTAGAATGCCGCAGGAAGGTCTTGCCTCCAGGACACAGTTTCAGATCCCAACATTTCTGAAAGAGCTTCTTCTTAGGTGGCAAACAGCCTTTGTCTTACACTTCCTCCATGTTCCCAGCAAGGCAAGACTGAGGAAATAATCTAGGGCAATCAGTGTTGCCTGCCTACCCTTCCCTTCCCTTCCTTCCTTCCTTCCTTCCTTCCTTCCTTCCTTCCTTCCTTCCTTCCTCTGTCTTTCCTTTTTTCCTCCCTCCTTCCCTTCCTCCATCCCTCCCTCTTTCTCTTTCCTTCTTCCTCTTCCTCCCCTTGTTGGTCTGATTTCAGTACAAGGTCTTGCTATGTAGCTCAGGCTGGCTTCCTGATCCTCCTGTCTCTACCTTCTGAATAATGGGATTACAAATATGTACCATGCTTTGTTGGCAACAAGATTCTAAAATAGAAAATCAGATAGAATGAGAGATATCTTGATATAAAAGCTTCGACTTTATTTCTTATCACAAATATTCACTTTATTAGAAGAGATCCCAATTGTGTCTCAGCCCCAGATCTCTGTGGGCATCTTAGCTCACTGGATGGGAGTAAGAAGAGTCCTGGGGGTGGAATGCACCTAAAACTCTAAGGAGACCACTTGATAGGGAACTATGTCTACATATTTGTTTTTAAGACAGATGTGTAAGCCTTGTCATTATTGCGACAGAATACCTGATATTCATAATTAAATTATTTAAAAGTCATTTTTATACATGTTTTGCATACATGTGTGTTTGTTCACCATGTATGCATCTAGGGCCTATAGAGGTCAGAAGAAGACATCAGATCACCAGTAACTGGAGTTACCAACATTTATAAGCAGTTATGTGGGTGCTGAGAGTTGAACTGGGGTCCTGTGCAAGAGCAGTATGGTAGTTTGAATGTAATTGGCTTCCATAAGCTCCTACAGAGTGACATTATTAGAAGGTGTGACTTTATGACCTTGTTGGAGGAAATGTGTCACTGTGGAAGTGGGCTTTGAAGCCTCATATATGCTCAATCCAAGCCCTGTGTCTCAGTTCACTTCCTGTTGTCCTCTGATCAAGTGGTAGAATTCTCATCTCCTTTTCCAGCACCATGTCTGTCTGCATACTGCCATGTCCCACCATGATGATAATGGACTAAACCTTTGAAACTGTCAGCCAGCCCCAGTTGCAGTGGTCATGGTGTCTCTTCACAGCAATAGAAACCCTAACTGAGACAAGCAGCCATGTAACCCCTAGCTCTGACACAACTGAAAAGGAGGCAGAATGTGTTTGACATTTTCAAAGATTTCAATCTATTGACTCAAAGCTGTGGGGAAGCAGAACATTATGACGGGTGTGTAGCTACCTACCTCATTATGACCAGGAAGCAGAGAAAGACAAAAGGAGGAACTGGATCACTCCCAAAGGCACTCCTCATCCCCACCAGTGACCTACTTCCAGAAGGGTCCCACCTCCCAAATATCCTTCCTGAAATCACACTACCATATGGTGGGTACCAAATGCTCCACACATTAAATTATAGTATGGATGGATTTTAAAAACTGAATGTTTGAAGCATGGGCTATAAGGCAAAGACCAGAGTAAGAATTACATCCCTTTTATATCCATTCAAGAAAAGTAGAATAATTCCCATGGTGTGTGCCAGGAACACACATTGATTTAGAACAGTCAGACTATGTCATGCATTAGTACAATTTGAAAAGAGCATTTCTCTTAGGGATGGGTTTCTGTTCAACACTGGCCAGTCAGTTCACCTTAACAGACAATGAGATTTCCATCAGAGAATGGATGTAAGACTAAAATCTAGTGCTCTAACGGTATTCTTGTGTTTCTCTTCTGAGTGAGAGGTATCACTTTGTAGCTCAGGTTGGCATCAAACTCACTATCACCCTGCCTCAGCCACCTTCTTACATACATATAGCAATGTCAGGATAGGACTTTTCAAAGGAGAGCAGTCTACGGTTTTGGAGAAATCTTCATCAGCTTGGGGCATTGATGAATCCAGTATTGGTCTAGTTGAGATGAGAGAAAGAAGTGTAACCTGGGACAAATGCCTATTTAAAAGGAGGAGGAGAGTCAAGAGTAGGAGGAAGGAGGGAAAGAAGACAGTGGGAGTCAAGTATGATCAAAGTATATGACATGAATATATTAAATCATAGCAATGAAACCCATTGTTTTGTATTGATTAAAATGTGCAGATATAAAGCCATAAGCTTCACACATGCATATACATATGCACATTTAATAGGTTTGAAAACATACATATCCTGTTAAGTTTAAACTCACTCTTTCATGAGACATACCTTATTCCTTTGTCAATTATTAATCACACAATATCAGTCTAGTCATCTAACCCTTTCTAAGTCTTGATTTGTTCAGTTTCCAACTGAAGATAATGAACTGTGTAAAGGGGCTGAAGTGAGCAATAAAGGATGGAGTGAGGCATGTTGGGAAGTGGTGCCCTGGACCTGGAATATGGTTATACAGGCTTTCCCATGTCTGTGAGCTTGAAGAACCATGTTCAGGCATCATTTCTCATGTGAGGAAATGGGAAGGGAGTAACTCTCAGCTGAATTTGGAAGGATCCAGTACCCAGATACCAGCATAGTCCAAGGCTTGATCAAGATGTGCATGTCTTGCATTTTAATCCCAAATAAGAATGGAAACAGCACCCATAGGTATTTCTTGAAAATTTAAAAAGGTAGTATATCTCAAATGCTTAGGAAGTGCCTAGAATATAGTAAGCAAAAGTAAATAAAGTGTGTGTGTGTGTGTGTGTGTGTGTGTGTGTGTGTGTGTGTGCGCGTGCGTGTGTGAAAATCATAAAACAGGTGACATGAATCCTTTAACAAGAACCTAACAAAAATCACAAATAATAAAACAACTGAATTTCCCTCATAGATTTTGATTGGGGAAGAGACAACATACAAATAAAAAATTAGCATGGAGGGAAAAGGGACAGAAATGTGGTGGACAAGGAGAAAATGTCCAGGATGAGCAACAGAAATGGTGGAGAGATTGAACTTCCATTGAGCCCTCTCTGAGGAGAGAGGGAATGTCCTCAACCACATGGCTTAATTCCTGAAGAGATCACAGTGAATGTAAGGGCTCTCCTCCCCTTGCTTGGTTGTGCTCCTGCTAATAATAGTGATTATGATAGTAATAATGAGAATTTAAAACAATGCTTAATAAAGGGTGCTTGAGAGGATTTTTTTTAGGGCATCACACAGGCATGATTTTTCAGATCCCTTAAGTTACTGTACTTGGCATGTATTTGAAGTCAGAGAGGCTCATATTCCAAGAAGGAATATAGAGAGAGGACAGGGCTCTCCTCATTGGTAAGGAGTCCTAGTATAGCCTCCTTCACGTGCCTGTCAACAGACCTAAGAAGCCCCAGAAGAGTGCAGCTGTCCATGGAGCACAGAACACAGCCCGTGAGTCAGTCAGCTCTACCTGAAGCTTCGGGGTATCTGCTCTAATGCTGATTCAATTGGATTTTAAAAAGCACAAATTGGCATCAAATCTGTGGGGTTAATTGTGTAGGGGCATCTATATCTGCTATCTAAGTGATTACCCCTCGATAGCCATTGACATGTTTTTGTCCCTTTTCTGGTTCTTGTCTGCTAACTGCAGACAGCATGAAAGGGTATGAGTGACAGCACAGGGCATACACAGACATAATACAAATTTTAGTGCAGAATAATGCCACAAAGTGTCCTGGGGAAGAATATGCTGGCTACTACTCTTATCTGTCTTCATTAAGAAATAGAAGTGGCCTTGATAAAAACCCCACCATGCTCCATCAGAGCCAGAAAGTCTGGTATGTAGTGTTAGCTGTTGTAGTATAGAGGAAACTAACCCAACTCATTTGGAAGATAATGCATTCATTCATTGTAGATAATGTGTTCAGGCATAGCTGGATCAGGGTGCTCAAGTGACCAAGGTACAAAACAGTGTAAGCATATACAGAGCACAAACAGTGTGCTATCAGATGCTTCCAAAGTGTTTCTCTGTCTCCACTTCTGCCTCCCTTGTCCTCTACCTTGAACTACATCTCTTGCTCAAGCCACAGGAAGGAGATGGCCTCCATCCAGTATCTCCCATTGTATAGCTCCCCTTCTGCTCAGTAGACCAGAGGGAAAAGTAAAGCTTTCACTGTATTTCCAGCAAATGTTCTCGGTTGATCTGTCTCAGACTGGCCAAGAACTACACCAGCTTCAGGACACACAATACTCTTATTGGTCAGACTACAGTCCCCCAATAGTCACTCAAGTGCTCTGGAGAGGAAAAATGCCCCCTCTGAATAAAGTGTAATAATCAGTGCTTCTGTGAAGAGGCTGTGTCATGATCTCCCAAACTTAGGAATCTGGGTAGGTAAAAAACTTCATCCCTTCTCCTGGGCTACACTAGATGCCAGTCAGGCTTCTAACAATATTCAGGCAGTGGTTAGAGTAGCTCACTAGAAATGATGTCTCCTTCAGTTTTGAGAGTGATGCTTTGCAGGTGAGGGAAACACTAGAGGCAGGAAAGATAGGGAAAGAGATAAACTTAGAAGTGTTCTTAAAGAAAGCCTACAACAACAGTTTTAGAGGAGTCATGGCCAAAGCACAAACCGCCCATTACCTTCCCTGCTTCTCTGAATGAAGGAAGCTCTTTATTATAGGCAGAAACACAGAAGAACAAAGGCCCATGTCCTAAAGTGGGCATGATGGTGTAAGCCTGTCATCCCAGAAGTGTGGGAAGAGGACTGGAGGATTGCTGTGAGGTCAAGGCCAGCCTGGATGACAGAGGAATAAGACCTGGTCTCAAAAGAACTGGAAAAAACATTCCCAGGTCTGGTGTATCTAGCATGAATTATCAGCATAAATACACAAAGATTAAAAACTCAGAGAGCATGACATCATTGAAGACAACTGACAGTTGTTTCGTATTGATAGTCACACTAGACCTTGTGACAGGACAGGGATGTGGTCTGCTGTTTCGAATACTTTCAGGTTAAGGGATATACTCTACATGTTGACAACTGGAAGTCATCCCTAGGTGAGTACAGCCATGGAAGATGGCAGACTGGAATTTCTGTGCAGTCCAGAGATACGTGAAGTCCAGAAGGGAGGAGATGCTTTGCTCACAGACCTAACTGGTAGCCCCTGAGGGGAAGAGTCAGAAGCCCCAGTGTCAAACCCCCATGTTATCACTGCCCCTTACCTGAACTGAGCTGGCAACCCCATGGGCCATGGAATGGGTTTCCACCACATGGCATGTGCAGGAAGCTTACCAGGCTGAGACTGTCTAGTTCCTTATTATCTATCATTATCTGACTGACTCTCTAATTGAACATAAGCTATTCCTTTGCAAAGCTTCTTCCCTGGAAAACTACAAGCCAAAAGACAACAGAACCTGCCGCAGCCCTCTCTTTGTGCTAGCTTGCTGTCGGCTGGGCCTTGCAAAAATGCTTCATGTAAGTTATCTCAGGTGAATTTCACTACTGCATCTGCAAGATCAATTAAGTAGGATTTACAATGACATTTAAAGTAAGAAAGGCAGAATCTGCTTCTTTGTTCTTGAGAAGTGGGTCTATGGGTGAGTTGCTCTTTGCAGCAGCGTTCTATCTGTTCCTACTTTTAATGACTATGCACTTTATTACTTTTTAAATGAAAAGAAACAATACATAGTTAAAATAGAAAAGATGGCATGCATTAAGCTGAGCACAGATAACAGCGCTCACTTGGTCCTTGCCCCTTCTCCTCTGCTCTGTGTTACCCAATTCACAGGTACACACTTCATTTGCTCTGGGTTTCTCTTCCTGTCTTTGTCTCTCTCTCTCTCTCTCTCTGTCTCTCTCAGCTGACTTCCTTGTTCACATCTCCCCCCATTCAGCTGCTCCTCTCACACAAGCATCCAGTCTTGCTGTCATGCCTCAGCCTCTTCCTCTGACCCGGCTCCATGCATAAACAAAAGTCTCAGAGGCCACTTCCCTGACTCAGTGTGTCTTTCATTCTCAGACTCGCTCACTGCCAGTTTGACCGCAGCCACTGCCTTCCTTCTCCTGCTCCTTTGATTCCCATCCATCTTCCTGGCTCCCCTCCCTCCTGCCCTCCCCTTCTGCCTCCCCCTGCAAAGCACACACTCCCACCGATGAGTTGTGCACACTTACAACCACAGGAGTTATGGATTCAATTATCTAAACCCCACCACCCTCCCCCCATGTCGCTTGAAAAGTGAGGACAAGTGAGCCTCCTAATTAAAATGTTACCCGTTTCATTGGAGCAAACAGAAGGAAGCAGAGGGCTGGGAAACAAAATGGAAAGGCAAGAACACATCTACCTTCCCTTAGCTGGATGAGTCATCCTTGGGCTGTCTCTGCTTTTTACACCAACTCTCTGCCTCTCTTGGTGTGGCATAGAGTGGGGACACTCTATGCTTTTTGTCTGTCCCTCTGGGTAAAATGATAAATTCTTTGTCTGGACACTTAGGAAAAAGCATGGACTGAATCTGGACTTGGCTGCAATCCAAGGACTCCCAAGTAACTTTTGAAAAAGCTCCTTTGTTAATTGTCAGCTGTAAAATAAACACATCCCTGGCACCTCCCACCTCCCATGATGCAGAGTGGATTGGGCCATATTTGATAGAAGGGCCAAGACAGCCCAGCCAGCCTGCCAACCTCACTCTTGGTTGAGTTTGTTTTCTTTGTTTGCTGGGACAGATGTGGCTCCCTGGGAAGAAACTGGCAGTGAGCTCCTCCCGGTTTATAGGGCTAAGCTTAAGTGGGTAGGCTAGACACACACAGGCCAGTAAAGCACGTCCACATTACCAGATCAGTCGCCAGTTCACTTCCGAGGCTTTGGAAAAATCAAGAATAAGTTAGTGGAGGGATTTGAGTAAGCTGTGCATCAAACACATGCTGTTTCATGGGAAGCCTTTTCAATCTCTGGCTCCAAAACTCATAGGAAGTTTCAGCGCTGTTGTCCTTGGGTGGCAGAGACCTTGCACCAATGGAGCTGCCCTTGTCTAGATTAACAGATGGTGGCAGGGACCTCCTCACTTGTCTGCAGGATCAGCATGCGGAAATCTTTGGTGATGGCTTGCTTCCTGGGGTACCACATTTTCACCATGTGATGAATACATAGCTGAAAGGCTCCCTCGTTGGATGTCCAAGGACAGGGACTGGTAGTACATTATAAGGGATGCTTATGCCTCCGTCTTTGATGCTCAGAATGTGAGGGTGAATGGGTTTTCTAGACCCTATAGAGAGCAGAGCTGCAAAGCCAAAGGGTTGGAGGCTAAGACACAACAGAATGACATGCATGTTTGATTTTTGTCCTTGGCTCATGACACAGAGATCCTAAAGCGTGTCATTTCATGGCTGACATGAAATGATGAGTATTCTACTCTTTCATCTCTGTTCCTGCTTACAACACAGATTTAACTCCTTGGAAATGTCCTTGGTGGTAAGGACACACCTTACTCTGATGGAGTAATTCGGTGAACTCCTAGAGGACTCCAGCATGAGGAAAGGTCCCCAAGGAGACCAAGTTTGATCAGAAGCCTGGAGTTTCTAGCTATTCCCCACTGTGCTCCAGGGGTGGGATGGGAATTGGACTCACAGTCTGTCTTCCCATGTGAGGGTACCTCTTTAGACCCCTGCAACACAGGGCTTGGAGAGCTTCGGGTTGGGAACACATGGAAATGCTGGGGGACAGACTCCCCCCCCATCCTCACCTTGTCCAATGCATCCCTCTGTCTGGCTGTTTCAGAGTTCTGTCCTCTACAATAAACTGGCATGGTTAGTAAAAAGCATTCTTAGGTTCTGTGGGCCATTCTAGAGAAAACAGCAAGCCTACAGAGGGCCCATGGGAACAGCCCATTCATAGTGAAGTCAGAGTTAGAGAAGCCTGAAACTCAAAACTGGAGCTGCAAGAAGGGAGCTGTCCTATGGGATTGAGGTTTTAAGCTGTGAGGCTTTCCCTAACTCCATGCCATTATTATATTCAAATTGGTACTTGAAGAGTTGAAAGAAGGTCATCTATATACATATACATATATATGCCTATATATATATATGTGTGTGTGTGTGTGTGTGTGTGTGTGTGTGTGTATATATATGTATATATATATATATATATATATATATATAGAGAGAGAGAGAGAGAGAATAGCTAGATAGACAGAAAGATGTAATTAAATATTTTACCAGCTCATTGTGTGTATTGGACTCACAAAGTGTTTGCTGCCCCTGATCTTGGGCCCTGTGAGGTCCTCTAGCAAGACAGGTGGCCACATTCCAGCTCATTCGACTCTGTGTGCACTCCCAGGAGAGCAATGGTTTAAGCTTAGATTCCATGTCAAAGCCAAGCTGAAGTTCTGGCCAGGACAGGCTGTCCCTGCAGATGCAGGAGAGGAGCATGCATGCTGGTGCTACATAGGCACAAGGGCATCTTCCTAGAAGTCCAGCCCTCAGATCTTACAGCATTGTTTCAGTCCCCAGTGCTCTGAGCAGGTGCTGATGAGATGATGGCCTCTGTGTGGCTGGCTATAGGAGCCTTAAACACTCAGTGCCCATTGACACATGGCACCATAGTATCTCCTCTTAGGCTTCGGGGAAGAGAAGGCCCTCTGCAACTCAGGAACAAGGACAGGTTTATGACTCAAAGGCATTAAGTATAAATCTAGCACCTTCTTCACTATCACAAGAACTTAGCTACCTTTGACCTTGGAGGTTACTCCTGGTCCTGGGATCTAATCACTCCATCCAGCTCTCTGCCAGAAGACTCATGTTGTATTGCACATCTCTGTTCAGATGCCCATTGCTCCCTGAGCACCGGCAACATGACGTCTCCTACCAGTGGATGCTGGTGAAGGAGTGAGCAGAAGACCGAAGGGCTTGGTCTTCCCTGTGCTTGCATGGAGCGTTTAGCACTCAGAACAGGGGAACCTGTGTGCTGTGGTGACTTCTCGGGGTGCAGGACATTTGAGGTAGGAAGAGAGGGGGCAAGTACGAAGTTCATAGATCTCTTGATTCCCCGGTCATGGAATTTTGTGGTAAGAAATTAGATTCTTGATGAAATTTTCCTGTAAGGAGGATGGAATCTTTCTCATGAGTTATCAGGTGCTCATGATTTTCAACAAGCAGAAGGCAGAACGAGACAGATTGGGTTCTTTCTCTGATGACACTATGCTTTGGCTGGGGGAGTTTGCATATGCCTGTGCTATCTCTAAATTCCCTCTTCCTAATTTGTAGAGTGGGAGAAGGGCTACAGTATGTTTGCTTGGAATTTCAGATGACATAAGTAAGTGACACCTTATAAAACTGAAATGTGCCGTGAAATGTCGGGTAATTCCACAGATAGCTTTATTTTAGGGCTCTAACCTTACAGATACACTTTTACCTAAATATTCTTCCTGTGTGTACTCATACCCACAGGGAATGCTGGGAGCAAGATCAGCAGCAGAAAGCCATTCTAGGAGAGGGCGAAGAGAGGGCAGATTCTGAGGAATTTAGTGCTGATGTCACCAGTATAGCCTGGAATGGACCCTTCCCCAGAAACCTCTTTATTGGGCTCATAGAACTTGTCCCTCCCTTTCCCATTTGACACCCAGGGCAGTCCTCATTCACTCCTAACCCATAATGCAGCTCTTCAACATCACCTCCCTGGGGCTTGCAAAGGCCAATAAGGAAGGGTTGGGGTGAATAGAGGAAGAAGCCACAATCTCCCCTCCTCCCCTCCAGCCCAAAACATAGCCACCCCCTGACCATCTCCAAGGAACATCATGCAATTAAAGGTCTGACAGATGCCATCTGTCCTGTCCTTCCCCAGTCGCCCAGGGCACAAGGATTCAGAGCTGGCACATTGTGATACTCTACAGTGTTCATGTCACCTCTGATTTTTTTCCAGAAAGTCATTAAGCAGACCTGTGTGGGAGCTGCTTCAGTGTCTGCAAACCCCTCCAGGGCAGGCAGCACAGACGTGGTGAGAACACACACCGGGATTCTTCAAGTTCAAGGCAGCACTAAGCAAGATGAGAGATCATAAAGTCATAGAAGCATGAACAGAACAGAACTTAAGCCCCAACTGGACTTGTTTTCTTTCCTTTTTGACTCCTTTTTTCTAAGATTGGTTCCTACATCCTCCTTGGAACTCCACAACTACAAAGAGTATAGAGCATATCTTAGCTTAGGTTTTCTGAAATACGGGATCTGGGATGAGATTTTGGTTGCATAGTTTATTTCAGAAGTGAAGGAGTGAAATGATTGGCAGGATAACAGTAAGCCCATTCAAGGATGCATGGATGAACCATTTATTGCATCAGGAATCCAGCCCTTCTTAGAATTCTGTAGCACCAGCTTCAGGATTGTGCCCCTGGAGCTGCCATTCATTAGCAATATGTCCACACCACTCTGGAACATCAGTTGCTAGCCTCTGGCTTGCACCTGCCTTTGGTTGGACAATGGCACCTGACACAGTGGATATGGGAGACTGGGAGCTTGCATAGATCTATGCGTTGCAGCTGTATTGAGGTTGGGCTCAGGGCAGATGTGATGTGGTGGATCATTCCCATCTGTTAACACCATCTAGGCACAAAGAGGCAGGGGTGTGACTTAACTTTGCTCCACCCCACTTTCCTTTGAGAATCAGTTCATAGATTATCTGTCTCAGCAGACCTCTGCATGGATGAGTGTGATTAGCTTCTTCTGGAGTCCTTCTTGTAACCTTCCTTCTTGGCTCTTAAAAACAAAACAAAATAAAACAACAACAACAAAACCCCCAAAACAAAACAAACAAAAAACGAAACAACAACAACAAAAAACATCTCACAGCACTCTGCTTCTTGGGTGTGTTCCTTGCCAGATGAGCTTCTATGAAGGACAAGGGGCTTCAACTTTGAGTACCTAGCAAGCTACTTAACTTGTGGTAATTGTTGGCTAAATATCAACTTGCTCATTTTATGTTGTCAATGGAGACATATAGGGTAGAAAGTGAAGTTACTTGTGATCATTATTGTCAGTTAAGGAGAGTGATACCAAACCCTGAGTTTCAGGATGTCTCAAAAGATAAATAATTTGGAGCAGAGGACCACCACTGAAATGATTCAAGAAGAGATAGGAATTTGGTACCACGATAGAAGTAGAACCTATGTATAAAGATTAATTTCTGAGGGAGTGTCTGTTGGATTCAACATCTGATTGGGAAGGTCATTGGCAGTGAGTGAAACACACAGTAATGCCATATTCACCACCTATATACAGACATGTGCTTCTAAGAATGTGGGACTACCCTCATTTTGCCCTGCATCCACCTACATAACAATTTAATCCTCTAGCCTCTGAGAGATTGGCCAGGGAGCAACTACTAGTAGAAACAGCAACTACTCAAGTCTACACCTATAGTCTTGCCTTACCTATAACATTTAATACCAGAAGACTTTTTATAGAAAAATGTATCTCAATCCTTAATTGACCATCCTGTGATTCATGTGTCCATATAGCTTCTTTTACTTTAGCTGATCATGGTAATATTCTCTTAAAATCACTATGGAGGGCTGGGAGGTGGTGCAGTTGGTAGAGTGCCTGCTATAAAGACATGATGACTCGAGTTCAGATCTGCAGAGGCATTGTCAAAGCCAGATGCGGTAGGGTGCGACTGGAATCCCAGCACTCAAGGTCAGGGCTTGCTGAGCAGGTAGTTTCACCACATCTATAAGGTCCAAGTTCAGTCAATGTCTTAATCGCTGTTCTATTGCTGTGAATAAACACAACGATTAAGGCAACTCATAAAATAAAGCATTTAGTTGGGGACCTTGCTTACATTTTCAGAGGCTTAGTCCATTATTATCATAGTGGAAATCATAGTGGCAGTCAGATATGGTGCTGGAGAAGTAGCACCATAGAGAGCACATGTGTGTGTGTGTGTGTGTGTGTGTGTGTGTGTGTGTGTGTGTGTCTATATCCTGACATAGACGTCTGACCTCCCCACGAATGTACACAAAGGTGCATATATTCCCTCACATATGTGTACACAGATGAACACACACACACACACACACACACATACACACACACACACACACACACACACACACACTCAAATCACTATAGCACCCACAAATGTTTGTGAATGGAATGACATTTGCTTAAACTATTGACAAAAAGCTAGTAATAACCCTAAATGTACAGTGATAGAGGATTATTACACCCTGAAGCCATTAAATTGCCCCAGCTTATTAAATATAGTTTTACTGATGAGTTTCTGTTGGCATAAAGAAATGTTTATCATATGCTAAATGAAGTAAACAAATTAGGAATTGGTGTTACTCTATGGTTAAGATTTTTACTGGAAATATTTTAGTATGAGTGAAGGGTTCAGCGCAACCAATCTCCAAATGTTTAAGACGGAAGACTGGATGTTTTCCCCACCATTACTGCCTTTTCCAGTTTGTGGTGCCTGGTATTTATTTATGCAAGGGCTGGCTATGTTTCCTTTGTGTGCATGGCAGTGATAAGTGTTGAGGATTTTATGGAAATGATGAGCCCGTTCCTTCTCCTCCCATCTCACAGCAGAGTACCATAGCCAGCAATGAGTACTCTGGTAGAAGAGGTGAAAGCCAAGAGTTCAGCCACTCGAACATGAGGAAACGTGAGGAAAGATTTCCATTCTGGATGTTTAGAAGCCAAAGAGAAAATATGTGTGTGTGTGGGGGGGGGTATGGGATCCAGACTCAAAGGCTTTGAGGGTCCAGAAAGTGAAGAACTACATTTAATCTGAGGCTGAGACAGAAGTCAAGCTGGGAAAGTCAGAGGCATTCAAAGGTTGATACTAAAGAAGAACTCTGGATAACCCAGGAGAAAAACAGAGGGACAAACAGTTAAAAGCTAATTGCTGTTCTAATTGTGGCAACCTAATTAAGGTGTGATGACCTTGAGTACCTGAGCTTCGCCATTCTATAAGCATTCCCTCAACCATTTTAAATGTGGAGAGCTCATGCATTTTCCATGTTCAGCAGCATACAGCCTAGATAGAGTGTCAGAAGATGTGAGACTAAGCATCACTTCTCTGTCCCCATGACTACAGAGCAGGTTAAGCCTCTGTCTCTAAAGTGATTGGCCAAGCACCTGCTAGTGAAAAGTGTAGCCTGGATCCTACAGCTACCAGTAGGGTAAGCAATGACACTGTGAACCTGGCCACAATGCTGGTACGTTTGTAGACCTGGAGTGACTATCCTAAAAGTTAGTGAATTAAAGAACACTTTATGATTTCTTCTGGATTTGCAGGACTCATTACTGTGGCTGATTTAGCTGAGGTCAGCTAGGGCCTGAGGTCTTCTGTGCCTACGATATTAGGTGTTGTGACATGGCCTCAAGCCTGTGGGAGGCCAGGGAATAGAATGTGATCATTTGAATGACAGTGGCCTCCATAATGTCATATTTTTGGATGACTGTTCCCCAGTTGCTGGAGCTGTTTGGGAAGGGTTAGGAAGTGTGGCCTTGTTGGAGGAGGTGTGTCACTGGTGGTGGGCTTTGAGGTTTTAAAAGCTGTGCCATTTCTAGTTAGCTCTCTCTTTCTCTCTCCCCTATGCTTGTAGATCAGTTAGAAACTTTCAGCTACTGCTCCAGTACAATGCTTGCCTGGCTGCTGCCATGCTCCTCACCATGATGGTCATAGACTCTTAACACTCTGAAAAATATTAGTTCAGAATCAACTCTTTCTTCTACAAGTTGCCTTGATCATGGTGTCTTATCAAGGCAATAGAAAAAATAACTGAGGTGGGTGAGGGTGTAGCTAGGGTGTATTATAGAATAGTAATGAACGGGGGCAGTGCAGATGAATCATAGCCCATCCTCTATAGCTGAAACAGATTTCACCCTGTACGCTGTTCTACACCAATGGCCAGGACCTCCAGTTTTTTGTATGGCTGTGCAGACAGGTGTGGAATCTGAAACAGAATACTAGTTAGTAAGAAAGGATTGTTCCTCTCAGCATTTGACAGTATGGTTTGCTTGGTGACAAAATCTTGTAAGATTCATTGGTCACTTGCAGACATTTGGATTGTTTTCCCTTTTAGAGCCTTATAAACAATGCAGAAAGCAAGTGCATAAGCACACTGAGTGAGATGGAGGTGGCTTGTCCTCTACATACCAGTGGTCTCAGAAAAGGTGGAGAGTGGAAATTCATCTGAGGACAGGAGAGGAGCTAGAATTAGAGTTAGTGTCATCTTATGAAGAGAATAGATGGGGACCCGCAGAGAAGAGATCTCAACATTGGCAGGAAGGATTGTAAAAATCCAGCATGCATAACAAAGCAGGAGCAGGCAGGGTAGTGAGAAGACTAAGGAAACAGGTAGAGCAACTTAGAAATCTCTCTGGTTGAGAGCTGTCCTTACTTCAGATTTCCATGTAGTAAAGCCATTTGATAACTTTATGGAGACTATGTTGCATTGTGCCTTATATATATTTCTCAGAACCCAGGCTGCACGCTTCACACTCGTGAATGTCTTACTTGAGGAGGTGGGTGTCTCAGTTTCCCTCTCACAGTTAACGAATCATTAACACAGCAATGGCAATTAAACTTGCCCAAGATCAACCCAAATGTCAGCTGCAAAGCTGGGAAGCAAACCCAATATGACCCTAAAGAGAAAGAAGGAGGCGAGCAGCTGATGAAGACAAAGCAGCCTGACAGGCACATGAGGAGTCCAGAACATTACATAACATAGAAGTTGGTGTCAGAGGAGGGAGCTATACCCAAGAGTTCCCCTTTCTTTGGGAACTCTGACTGGGTGCCACTGGACAATACTCAGTTCTGTTTTTGTCCTGAAGCTCTTGGGATTGTCCCCACATTGTCTCCTCTACTCTACTTCTATAAAC
The DNA here is from genome assembly GCA_030556225.1 of Cricetiscus sungorus. Taxonomy (NCBI): domain Eukaryota; kingdom Metazoa; phylum Chordata; class Mammalia; order Rodentia; family Cricetidae; genus Cricetiscus; species Cricetiscus sungorus. Next base: position 45,512,377 of record JANBXA010000069.1, on the reverse strand, counting down.
CAGCTTGACCTAGATATCTAGATCTGTGGGGACCCATAAGCCAAAACTCGTAGCTGAGCTGACAGTAAACAGGATTGCTCTCCCCCAGGCCCCCTCACTCCAGACTGGCAGAACTAATTGGTGATCCATAACAGGGTGTGAAAGCCTACTTTGTTTACAGAATATAGTGGCTCCATGAGGCATAATGGCACCATCAGAAATGTGTCCTCACTGAATTAATGTGCCCCCTTCCTTCCCTCCACATGTTTATAGTGCATATGGAGACACAGCATTTAATTGGGCCCTGTTGCTTTGAAATTTGTGACGGTCTGGTCAGGAGCTAGGTGGAAACTGATTATTGCTCTTATATGTGGGGCCCAAAAGGAATTTGTACGTTATCTGCTTATGTAAACAAAGATAAGTGGTCTGTCTCTTCAGAAATGTAACAGTCCATGAGAACAGAATGCTGGCTGTACATCTGTGAACATGAGCATCCTGACTAGAAATAATATTGTCATTCTTTTTTGAAATGGGGTCTCATGTAGCCCCAGCTGGACTTGAACTTCTGAGCCTCCTGCTGCTGTGGCTGAGAATACAGGTACATGCTGCCATGTCTGGCTCATATTTTGACTCCTAAAAGGCTTCAGAGGTCTAGTGGACAGTTGTTGGTAAGTTAATGGTCCTCTTTACTTTCTATATTTTAAGTAATTATTTGACATGGAAATATAAATGGTTTATGAATCATGATTCCTTTAAAACATCCTATGGTCTCCGGTGTCTCCTCATTCTAGATCTCGGATGAGTCTCCTCGTGCTAGATCTGATCAGGTGAATTAAATTTCTTCTTTTAATTTAGTGAGTCCTCAGTTGCATCTGATGGAGCATTACTTATCATTATCTCCCTCCTTCCTCCCTCTCTCCCCCTCTTTTCTTTCTTTCCTTTTCAAAAGAAAAACAAGTTTTTTTTGAGTCCATATTCTGCAGTCTACTTGATCTGCATATTTTAACATACAAGATTCTAAGTAGTAAAACAGAATATATATTTCACATTTGTATCAAGATTGCTCATTTGTAAACCACGTAATTATCTGATGAACAACCTATTCTTTACACTGATGCAAGGAGTTGAACAAACAAACAAATATCAGAACTGGAATTGGGGAACCTGGCCTTTGTTTTTCTCTTCTGACTCATATAACTAAGGCAAGAGAGCAAAAGTGTAATAGGTGTAACTCCTACAGCTAAGAGAATTCATAAGAGGCCTCCAGACAGGGTATAAGACATGGTAATGGCCCCACGTGGCACAAAAGCCTTGGATTTGGTTTTATGTCACACAGTCAGCTAGAGACATCCATCTCTGTCTTGAAAAGCAGCATAAAATCTTTGCTAGCCATAACATTTAAGTAGAGCTATTGGCTCATCAGTTTGCCACTCCATCTCTCCGTCATATATCATCAGCGGAAGAGTGCCTGACCTGATCACCTGTTGGCATCATATTATTGTGTTCATATTGCAGCTTTCCCCACGGGTCAGAAGAAAACTGTCTATCAGCTGGTGACTCATGCCCAAAGCTTTTTAGGTTAACACCTCTAGATCCTGTGATTTTTGTTTGTTTTAAAGTAAATATATCAGTGTAGAATTCTTGGTATGTGTGTGTGGGTCCCTGAGTACTTGGTTTCCACAAAGTCCCTTGAGTAACATATTTTGCCCCCAACCCTTACCATAGTAGTAACAGCGGCATTTGTTTCTTGTATGGATTTTATGGTCAACATTTGGAAGGAAAACTGTGAATGCCAGTGACTCAGCATCTAGCCAGGCATCCTGGGAAGATGCTTAACTCTTGTGTTAAAGGCAGGCCTTTGTTTGCCAAGACCTAGTGCTTTCCAAATGTCTGCAGTATCCTACCTGTCAGTCAGCTTCACCTGTCTCCTAGTCTGATAACTGATGGAAAGGAAGGAATGGGATAAAGTTAAGTAAAGTTAAATTTAAATAAAATTAAATGGTAATGGCAGAGTGCTCACTTAAAAAAGTTAAAGAAACACCCTGGGTTCAGATTAAGAATTTCAAATCAATATGTCAAGTTTTAAATAAGAAATTTAACTCAAATTTTAGGTAGAAATGCAGTAGATAGAGAGTCGATATGTCTGACCCTGCATTAAAGTTCCCTGCATCAGGCCTAATGTTAATAGATGTTAATGGAGAGTTGCACAATCTAAAAGAACTGTATGAAAACACCTCAACTATATCTAACTAACCATTGCCTTTACCATTTCTTCTGCATTCTAATGTAGTGATGGTGGCTTACCAAGATTTCCTTTCTTTCTGTTTTTCATTGCAAGGTGTAAATCTCTGTTAATTTCTTTACCACATGTCTAGAACGAAGGACTAGCAAGAATGCATTTCAGTAGCAGAGTGCTTACATAGTACTGGGTTCAACCCCAGCCTCTCTGTCTCTGTCTCCCTATCTCTGTCCTTCTGCCTTTCTCCCTCTCTCAGGCATAGAGAATAAAATGCTATCATTCTGACGTCACTCATAAAGGAACAGAAAAATAATGGGCAGGGCTGCAGGAAGGTCATAAAAACATGGAACTTGTGCCTTTCTTTGACAGAGATGGTGGTAGGCACAGTCGGGAGTTTAGCAGTGTGGTTCATGTAAATAAGACCATCTATTTATCCAAATGGCCATATGTATGGAAAACACAGGAATGCAATTCACCATCCTTCAGATAGTCGTTAGTTTGGTGAAGAGAGATGATGGGAATCACCCCATCAATGAGCTGTGGGTATAGCTCAGTAATACAGTGTGTTCTTAGCGTGTGCATGATGCCTAATTCAATTCCTAGTACCACAGAAAGGAAAGGAATTGCATGGAAGAAGAAAGTATTGGCAGGTGCCACAGTTCTGGCCTACCCCAGCCCACCCTGATGTACTCATCCTACTTGTTCTAGGAGTACCAGCTCGTTCAGGATGCTCGGCCCTGCTGGACAGACTTCTTTCACCAATGGTGGTCTGTTTTATTGCTCACTCATTCTCCCCAGCTGAAGGGACCCTAACCCAGTAGCTGGACGCTTGACATTCACAGTAGCAACCCTCCACTGCTCAAAGTTCAGATTATAAAAATTGACAATGGACAAAACTGTCCATTCCCCATTCCTCAGCCTTTGAGTGCTCATGACCACATAGTAACCACACTTACTTTCTTCTGATCTTTAACCCATTTGTCTTCTTATATTTGAGGTTGTTGACCATGTTCCCATTGTTTATATTCTTCTCCTTGATCTCCCAGCAGGAATACCCTAAAGTCCTGTCCACTTTACTCTGACCTTCCAGCAGATCCCTACTTCCTGGAGTTCCCTTTCTGTGTCCACCTTCTGAAATGATGTTTTTTTTGTGAAGTTTCTTTTCTTCAACTTATATTCCCCTTCCTCTTCCCCCTCCCCTCCCTCCCATCCTCCCTCCCTCCCTCTGTCTCTCTCTCTCTCTCTCTCTCTCTCTCTCTCTCTCTCTCTCTCTCTCTCTCTCTCTCTCTCTATCTCTCTCTCTATCTCTCTCTCCACCTATCTCTTTTCCTCCTGACTTTAGGCTGCTTGCTTTTGACCTCTAAGGAAATCTTTCATAAAGCTAATTCAGGGGCTGGAGAGGTGTCTCAGTGCTGAATAAAATTGTATGTTCTTCCAGAGAAAGGAGTTGGGGGATGTGGGGCTGGGAGTTGGAGGCTTCAATTCCCAGTAACCACGTGACAACCATTTGTAGATGTAGTTGCAGGGGGATCTGATACCCTCTTCTGGCTTCCATAGTCATGGCACTGGTTCATAGATATGTAGGCAAAGCACACAAACATATTAAATGAAAATAAAATAGTTTTTTTTAAAAAAAAAAAGTTTAGTGATTCATCTGATTTTCTGCTCCTGCTTGTTTCCTCCTGTCTGACTCTTTGATAGACTGTATCTAGACCAACAATTTACCGAGGATTGGAATGCATTTTCTACTTTAAACATACCACTCTGTATGACTCACATCTTCTGTCTTTGCCCACTTAGTACCCCAGTTCTAGATTCAAATTCCCACTGACCATCATGAATCCCTTGTACTACACCATTTGTCAGCAGGACTTAGTTGTGTGACCATAAGACAAGCCTTTTTGGTCTCCATCTTTCACTCAACATTGCCATTTTTGTTCAATGATTATTCCTTGAGATACTGCTATATTTGGATCTGTGCCAGGATACAGACGCACAGGGAAGAAAGGCACATACATATCTTATCCTTGTGAATCTCAGAGTCTAAAAGAAATAGAGATGTGCAGACAAGTATAATGAACTTCAAAGTTGCAATGGAGATGCTTAAAAAATAATAGAAACAGCAGAATTCTGTTTTTGGGAAAACTCTAGCTAAGGTTGCATAGAGAGGTAAGGGCTTGAGTTGAGGCATAAATGATGAGGAAGGTTTTTATCAAATATACACTTGGGGGACTGAGTCTACTAAGAAAAGTGTATGATATTATGCAGAGACATCCAAGAAAAATGATTTTGGAGAACACCGCATAATTTGATATTTAGAAATCTAAAGTCAGGTGTATCAGGGTATTTAATGTTATGTTAAGGAGTTCAACATCTATCCTTCAGTCAGCAGGAAATCATTAAGGGATTTTGAGTCAGAGAATAACATGACCTCATTTATGTACCAGAAAGATTGCTTTGATCATTTCATAGTGATTGAGTGGACAGAATAATAGAACAAAAGCTAAAAGAGAGCAAGCAGGGGGTTTGAATCATCCTGTGAGAGATGATTGACAGTGGACTTAAGGAAGGGGACAGGGCTAAAATATAAGATGGGGGAAGCGGCAAGACTTAGTGAAATAAAGCTAGAGTTTATCAACTCTAAGACAAACAGATAAAGGAAACAGATGTGGTGTGTATGTACACTGGAATACTGCTTATTTCTAAAAATGATGCATGCCTTTCATTTATGGCCACATGGATGAAGCAAAGAGCAGTATTTATGGTGAAATAAGCCAGTCACACAATGAAAAATGCCATATGATCTATCTAGTTTGTGGAATCTAACACGCCGATTCTATGTCTGAGAAGCATAGAGTAGGTTCAGGATTATCAAAAGCAGGGACGGATGGATGATGGAAAGGTTAGTCAGCAGATGTAGGAAACTATAGCTAGTAGGAACACTTACTGGCATTCTCTTGCATAGGGATATAACGATAGTATTAACAGTGCATTTAAAAAACAGCTAGATGAGAAGAAGGCAATCTCCTTCCAGCTCTGGGAAGACTGACATGGTCCCAGGGAATGTTGCTGCACCATGGTAGACTCAGAAGGTGCCTTGGTAAACAGGACAAAATGAGGAATTTTTTTTGAGGAATAGAAGAAACATACGTTTTCTGTTTGTAATTTAGATTTTAATGTTGTTCTGCAATGGAAGCTGTCTTCCCTACCTTCTGGGATTACATACTGGAAGAAGACATCTGTTTATAGAGTTGTCCTAGGCGTGCTGTAGAAACTCATGTTTAAATAATTTCAGTTGAACTATAAAGAAGAGAGGAATGGATCCCAGTAAACTCTTCTTTTCATTTCTGTTACTGAGTGTCTATGCCTCAGCTCTCTGGGAGTTTTTGAACTGAATATTCTTGCTTTGTAGGGGACTGTTTATTTGTCAGACACTGCCACTCACTCTAACTTTTATTTTAGGACATCATACACCTCCTCTATCCCCAGTTGCAACAGCCAAAAATGAGTCCAGATGTTGACAGATGTCCCCGGTGAATGCAAAATCACTCCTGGTATAGAATCCCTGCCCCACACTAATGTTTCTTACATCCTAGCACACAGGAAAGTCTCCAGGGACCCTCTTCAAACACAGATTCTGATTCAGTAGGTATGGGACTAAGGTGCATTTCCAACAAAGACCTGTGATCGTCAGGCTGCTGCCCCAAGGAGCCCACTTTGAAGAGCACTCATGCCTGCACATCCAGTGTAGTGTGAAAGTGCCAGGAAAGGTCACCTGGGTCTCATCTCTTATTAACAAGGACACCCACCAAGCTGGGACCCACCTACCTCCTGTCCCTTTCCTCACCCTGTCAGTTGGAGGCTGTGTAGAGCAGATGGGGGTACATTAACAGGCATATTTCAGCTGTGCTGGCAATGCCTTTGAGGTCACATGGAAAGCCTAGGGCATCTAGAGACTGGATAGGCCTGGAGGAGCTCACACATCAGCTCAGGCAGCTGTGTCTCTGTCCACTGGGTGTAGTTCAGAGGGCACAGCCGCTAATGGGACCAGATGGTCTGAGCCTTGTTTGTGAGCATGGGTGTGCACCCCCCCCACACACTCTCACACAGTGATTTCCCCATTTGTTCTCACTCCGGAAACAGAATGGCCATTTTTAAATGAAACAGGACTGGAAGCTTGCTTCTTCTCTGTCCTCATGCCATTGAGTTTTCGGATGTGAATGTGTCCAATCATCAAACTGGCTTCAAAAGTCCTGGCAGCCAGCTTTCTGAGAAGCAAGCAAGGTCATGATTTGGAGCAGAAAGGGAAAGAGAAGATGTCTGTCTGGTCCCAGTTCTCAAAGTGGGATGGCTAGGCAGGCTATTATTACCCAGTGAGTACAAATTCTTTCTGATGATTCCATGACTTCACACTTAGCTGTGCACATGGTAGGTAAAACTTGTTATTGAAAACTCCCCAGAAAAATACAACTGGGTACCACATTCCAAGTCTGCACCCAGAACCTGAGGGAAGGCTAACTCTGCCTATTCTCAGCTCCCCGGGTAACAGAGAAATGTTCTCAGTCATCATTCTGAGAGGTGTCTTCATCAGATGGAAACCCTAACCATTGCAGCCAGGGCCTGCTTCCTTTCACTACGTTTATTTGGGCATGTTGAAAATGAAGCCACTTATGCCCTCCCCCAGCACAGAATGAACTTGCAAACTTGGGGGCAGTAAGGAACTCTAGCGTGTACACCACTGGATCCTGTGTATCTTCTGGGGCTAATGACAAAGGCTTCATGACAGCTCTTTCATCCACTCAGCCTTTCAGCTCTGTGGGTCCCTGAAACAGTTGAATGAACGTGACAGTAACTTCTCTAGCCACACCTGAAGATTGGTCATGCCTTTGTTGCTGACTGCTGTTGGTGGGAGCATATATACAACCTTCTTTCTTGCAGCCTGCTTTGCAACTTCTTTAAGGGTCCTCCCAGTCGTGTATGCAGTTCTACACTATTCCACCACATCTACTTTATCTAGAAGAACACTTCAGGAATAAGGGTAGGAAGAGCAAAATAATAGAATTCGTTAAGCCTGGGGTTCAATTCCCAGTTCTGCATGCATGCAACACACACACACACACACACACACACACACACACACACACACACACACACACCGGCAGATTATTCTAATATCTTGTGGTACTGATACTAACAATTATTAAAAACTGTTATTACTCACCAATGCCTTATGAAGCAGAGTGTTGCATTACTAGACTACAGTTAGAGCTGGCCACATGGAGGGCTAAATAAAACCAAAAAGAAACTTCCCAAACTTAAATAAAAGAAAAAAAAACAATCTTTTTTTCTTCCATCATTCTACCATCTTCTTGTAGGATTAATATCTGGCTGAAAATAGAAGCCAGGAACTACAATCCATAGAGACAGTTTCCTAGGGCCCAGAGCAGAGACAATAGGCAGGTAGCAGTTCTTTGGGGCTGGACACAAAGGTGCACAGGGGCATATGTCCCTTTTCATCTCCAACATAATCTGCCTAATGGCCAGTGTCTTATTTAGGGTTTCTATTGCTGTGAAGAGACACCATGACCACAGCAACTCTTAAAAAGGAAAACGTTTAATTGTGGTGGCTTGCTTACAGTTTCAGAAGTTTAGTACATTATCATCGTGCTGAGAAGCAATGCAGCATGCAGGTAGACATGGTGCTGGAGAAGGAAGCTGAGAGCTCTTCCATCTTGACTCATAGCCAACAAACAGAAAGTGGTCTGAGTGGGCGATATCTTGAGCATAGGAGACCTCAAAGCCGATCTCCACAGTGACACATTTCTTCTAGCAAGGCCACACCAGCTTCAACAAGGTCATACCTTCTCGTAGTGTCACTATGAGATTATGGGGGCCAATTACATTCAAACTACCACAACTGGTGAATGCTCCATGGCATTTGCACTCAGAATCAAAATACATATATTAAGTATATGGTGTTTCCCAAGGAGCAGCATGGCAGCAGAGACCAGAGTAGCTGTTGTTAGTAGACAGACAGGATGCACATATAAATGATGTGTGTATATTAACCGGTGCAAAATTTTCTGTATGTAGAGAAATTTCTGTAGGGGCATAAGAGCCACAGATGAGCTATAGGATATGCTGTTCCCATGTGCTGTAGGATTGGATTAATGAGCAGACTAATGTCAATCTCCTATCTTCCCTGTTGATGTACAACACCCCAGCCCCAGTTGGGTGCTTAGAGCCTCAAGCACCAGTCTAGACAGTGTGAATTAGAGATACCATGCAATCCGCCCAAACCATCTCCAACAGCCCATGTGAAGGCAGCTGCCTTCTGCTATTCTCCTTCGGGCTCTTCAGGATGGTCTGTCTTACTTGCATGAAGCCAGCTCCCAGAGCTGCCATTCAGCAGATGCAAACATCCAGCACAATTACTCTCCCCAGTTGCAGCAAAGTAGCTTCCTCTACCCACCTCCCTGGAACATCTTATTTAAAGTTCACACAGAGTAGATGAGAGTGTTAATGGCTAAGTCTCTCCTAAATGAACAAGAGAACTGGGAGGCCTTTTCTTGATGACTGCCTGCCGCAGCCTTTGTGTCTCTCTGTCTGGGCTCTACAGGTTCTGCCGCTGTGTAAGTGGATAGTCCTTATGGAAGAACAGTGCAGTATTCCTTGTTGATTCAGGACACCACCCTCACTCCTAGAACCCAGGTCCCATGGTGTCCCTTTTACATTACTGAGTGGAGTCCCTGCTAGGTGAACTGGAGTCTGTTGTCAGTGGTTTTTCTGTCATCTAGATGCTGAATGAGGACCTGCATGGTAGCCAAGGAATGGCTTTCCTAAGTCAAGGAAATTGGGACAAAGAGCAACTCCTCAAGCACCAACCCCTCATCATCATGCTTTATACACCAAGAGATGACTGCGAAGAGCCAGCAGGACTGCACACATTACTAAGCCTGTGATGGCCAGAGGAGGCTTTACCCTGGGTGACTCTTGTACAAGCCATCACTTCACTTTGCTCAGTGATGAATTACCCCTTCCTGTGAAAATTCACTCCATTCCCAATATGGAATACTTCTCATTGTAGAAGAAATAATTGTCTATTGAGAAACACCTAAAAGCACAAAACAGGGTAGAAAATTACTCATATATCATATAGCCAGCCTCTTGAGAGCAGCTGTTATACTCTCCTCCTGGCCTGTGAGTATCTCTCCCTGTGTTTTAAAAGATGTAATCACATTATATATTTATTGTAAACATTCTGTTTACTTAATAATACTTTCTAAAGTGTTCTAGAAAAAATCTCCCAGCAAATAACTGCACGCCATCCACCCTTCACATACAACTTAATTTATTCAGCCATTCTCGTGTTGATCAAATTGAGCTTGGTCTAGTTTTACATTATTATAAATAATGCTGTGATGACAATCACTGCACATAAATCTCTACTAGGTCTGTAATTATTTCCCTTGGATAGAGGGGAATTCCCTTGCTAGGAGTGGAATTACTGAGTCAAAGGGTGTGCATGTTTTAACACTCTAATTACTCATCAGTCAATTGCCCTAAAGAGATACTGTGCGACTTATCTTCCTTCCTGTCTGTATATCAAATGTTCCCTAAGGAAGTTTATCTCTTATCTGGAGGAACTTTTATATATGCACATGAAAAAGATTGGCTTTTAAATGTACAACTTTGGCGAAGTATATGTAACACAAAATTTACCATCTCAGCTACCATGAGGTATATACACTGTTCAATTGTGTTGTCTATCCTAATTGTTGTGTGGCATATCTCCAGGAAATTTTCATCTTGAAAAAGTGAAACTTTGTACCCATGAAACAATGATCCCCTTCTGCTTTCCCTAGCTCCTGGGCATTGTCATTCGCCTTTATGTCTCTATACCTTGGACTTCTCTGGATAGCCAAGTGGGGTCAATATAGTTTGTGTCTTTTTGTTGTTGTTTGTTTTAAATTATTTCATTTACCACAATGTCCTCAACTTTCATTCATGTTGTACCATGTGACAAGATGCCTGTCCTTTATAAGACAGAATAATGTTCTATTGTACATCCATACCACATTTATTTATGCACTCATCCATGAATGATTTCTTTATCCTTTAACCATTGCAATGTAATGATGCTATGAACATGGGCCCATATTTATGGTGACTTTTTATATAATTTTGTAAAGTTACTTTTGCAAAATGCGACCTATTCATTCTTTTATTTCTTCCTCCTTTGGTCTCAGATTGGATGTGTCTTACCAAAGGGGGAAGAGATATTCATAAATAGTTTCTACCTCTTTCTTTATACTAAGATCTTCACATGGTTTAATTAATATCATATATTATACTCACTTATGTTGGTGAAAAAGACAGATAATTCACCTCAAAATTCCTCAGATAAAGGAAGCTTATTCAGTGACAAAGAGGCATCTTGGGGCTGAGGAAGCTGCTGGGACAATGGCATGCAAATTAGCCATTGGTCCTTTCTCTCTCTCTCTCTCTCTCTCTCTCTCTCTCTCTCTCTCTCTCTCTCTCTCTCTCTCTCTCTCTCTCTCTCTCTCTCTGGCCCAGCTCTTTCCTCTCTGATCTAGGACTTTTGGCTCTCATATCATCTATAATTTCATAGATGTGTGGATTCCATATGACTTTGAAGTGTCTTAACAGAGACCCTGGGGTTATATATAATTTTGCATGAACAAATACTCATAAACTTTTAGCTTCAAACCTTGAAGTAAAAATAAGATGAAGTTTAACATAATTCAAGAGTTATTTTCCCTTATGTCTGTTTGATTTTTGTGCCCTGGTCAACCAGTGTTAATCTGTTATTTTTTTTTTTTTATTTCTCTCTATTGACCTTGAGCTTACCAGAACCTCTTTTCTGGCTTTCCCATTTTGTTCCATTTATCTATTCTTGTACATCGACCACTCTGCTCTTTATAATACACACTCCCTGGTGCAAGACCTTACTACATTCTCCTCAGAATAGTTTCTTTCTTCCTTACATTATTTTTTTCCACATCAACTTTTAAAAATTTATTAGTGTGTGTGTGTGTGTGTGTGTGTGTGTTCTGTGAATACACTGTGAATAATCTGGAGATAATGTCAAATTCCTTGGGACTAGAGTTACAAGTTGTTGTAAACTCCCACTCGGGTGCTGGGAATTGATCCCTGGCCCTCTGAAGAGCAGATAATACTCTTAACTGCAGACTCATCTCTTTAGCCTCATTCCACATAACTTTTGATAACTCTTTTTTATTATTATATTTTAGTTCACATATACATTGTTTTCATAAAACTTGTTTGGAAACTAATATATCATTAGTATGAAGGGAAATTACATAAGATCTCTTTCTAGTTATTTTTGAATAACAGTCAATTTATTTTAAAATTTTCTATCTTAAGAATATTTTATTTTATGTGTTTGAATGTTTTGCCTAAAGGTATGTATGTATGTATACATGTATGTATAGATGTGTGTGCTCTACATGCATGCCTAATATATAATGAGGGTAGAGGAGGGCATCTGATTCCCCAGAATGGAGTTAGGGATGGTTTCAAGGAACGATGGTGCCAGGAGTCAAACCTAGGCCTTCTGCAAGAGCATCAAGTGAGCTAAACTCCTAAGCTGTCTCTCCATCACCTAATGTTTTCTTTATAAAGATAGCATAGGTCCTGAAATTTTAACTCTCTGTCATTAAACAAAGTAAGTACAAAGTTAATCTTCACTTAGCATTCTGCTGAGCAAGTGAATAAAGGAATACTGGGTTTTGTTTGTACCCCTGAATATGGTCTTTATTTTTTTGTCTCTGCAGAGTTGGAGCCTGGAACCCATAACCTCATGCATAATAAGCACACAACTCCTCTACCAAGGTGCTGAGAGAACTGAGATGATTATGTGGGTGACTTAAGGGGGAGGCATCTAGATTCTGCAGATAAAGTGGCAGTGCCATGATTCAGCCTCAGATAGACCGTGAAATAGCAAACCGAAATTGCTAATTAATTAACTCAATGCACAGCTTATGACCATTGTATGCAAGGTGTTGGATTTGATGGGGAGTGGCTGAATGGGTGGATCTTGTTCCTTCTTGTGCACCAAGGATATCAGACCATCGGAGCCAGGAAGTAGGGCCCCACCACACCATGGAGGAGACTACACATGTTGCAGATATTCACAGAGGAGGTTGCTTGCAGACTCTGGATTCGGGCTCTACTCTCTGACTGCAACAGACTGGCAGCCATATGCAGTAGCTCCCTGGGGGTTGTCAGCAGTTGCTCCAGCTCAGGCTTCGTGTTCTTCCACATGCTCTAATTTTTCCACTTTGCACTATTGAGCTTAAGTCTCCATCCCACATCCTTCTTCCTGGCCCACTTTTTTTGGAACCTGACCTCTAACGGCTTTCTGCCTCGTGGCCTCACTAATCCCACTTTCCTGCAGGATAGTACATCTTTATTTCTCATGACATCCTGAAAAGCCACAGGCTTCAGAGTGAAACAAGCTTTACTCAAATCCCTAAGACTTACCTTACTCACTGTGTGGTTTTAGACAAATTATCTAAAATGAAAAGGACTTTACTTTCTTATGTGCCATGTGGGGATAATTAATACATGCAATTCGAGGTGGTTTCAGAATTTCAATTAAATGAGATTTTATATGATGCTTATAGTCAAGTGACACAGCCAGAATGATCACCACTTCTTAATCTGAGGTCCTTTCCTGTGGATCAGGGGTCTCCTAAACCCTGAGACTTATTATATGCCATCTGGATTCAGCCCGACTTTATCCTTCACTGAGAACACTTTTTTGCTTAAGTATTTGAAGGAGTTCTGAGCCTTAAACTCCTTGTCATCCATTGCACCAAGTTCTTGGGAAAATAGATGTCTTCAAGCCAGCCGCCGAGATGAATACTCTCTGCTTCCTGGCTTATACCGTCCAGAGTCTTTTGGAGTCTCTCCCTCATTTCTCACCCACATAGCATCCCAGGTACTATGGCTTCATTAGAGGGAGGCTCTGCTCAGAGCCTCATCTACTTGCCATTTCTCCTGCATGGACTCCCTTCAGCATCTCTCTCTCTCTCTCTCTCTCTCTCTCTCTCTCTCTCTCTCTCTCTCTCTCTGGTGGGCTCTCTTTCTGATGAAGGAAGTTTGCTGAGCTATCCATTATCAGGGAATCAACTCTCAGTGGTCACACTCAGATCTCTGAGCAGGAGAATGGGGAAGTAGACCCTCTGAACAATGTCAAGACAGTAGGCTGCTTTACACTAGCCAGCTTTCCTTTGAACACCATGCTTTAGAATTCACTTCCTCTGTCCTGACTTCTTTTTCTCATTTTTATTATTTGCTAATGGGGAGGTGAATATTGACAGGTTCTAAGACTCCTTGTAGCTTTGATGGCCTGTGTTTTATAAGCCTGACAAAATATAGACATTTAGGGAACTATAATATTAAGATGATTGTAGTTTTCATCATTTGAATTAAGTCTAAGAAAACTACAGAAATATGGAAACATCTTCTATGCAGAGTTTTAATCCTAAAGTAGTTAATAGAATATTTACCTATTATCTGTCATGGATCTATCTGTCCATGAATCCCCTTCTTATCTACCCATCCAGAAAAAAGAAATACAGGACATTTCTCTCACCCAATAAGATTTCCTCCATGACCATTTATATTATGAATTCAAGATAAAACCATTCTTACTTCTGTCATCATCAAATAGCTTTGCTATTGTTTTGAGGTCTCTTTAAAAACAGACTGACATAGCCACTATATGAATGGTATCATATAGTATGTACTCTCTTGTGTTTGGATTTTTAGCTTCTTTGTGAGTCACTCATGTTATTATATCTGCTGATAGTTTATACTTTATGGAGAAATGTATTTTGTACACATGCTGGAATGTATTTATTCAATCTGTATTTGTAACTTACAAATACAAATTCTGTTCTTTCACTGTTATAAATAAAGCTATAATAAATATGTTAGTGAACATGATTGAACACACACTCAAGTTTCTTAAATAAATACTTCAGTGTGGAATTGTTGGGGCATAGAGCAGGAGGGAATATTGTATGTATAACACACAAAGATTTATGAAAGGTTTATTATTTTATAGTCCCACCTGCAGTGTGCTATGACTTCCACTTGCTCTGCATCCCCAGCAAGCTTTAGTATCTCTGTATGTGTAGCAGTATTTCATTGTGATTAAAAGCATTGCAGAACAGGGGACAGAAATAGTGTAATAGCCAGAGGCAGGGGAAGACTACAAGGAAGCATCTTCTGGACATAGAAGAGCAGATATGAACTTGTGACAGCTGAACAAGATCTGTGCAAGCCCAAGCCAGACCAAATCCCAGCATGGAGAGAAGATTAGGCACAAGATCCCATTCTTAGCCTGAATAGATTTGCAATTGTCAGCTTCTGGGGAAGGGAGGGTCAGTTTACTCTAAGAGTATGGCCCTTGGTAAGACAGGTACTCCCCAGTGAAAGACCATACCTCCAAGAATTTGAGGGAGGACAAATTGGTCCTGGGAGGCTTAAAGAGGGGCATCACAGAATTGGTTGAATAAGGAAATGGGGATGGTTGCAGAAAGGGTGGGAATATTGAATAATAGTGAAACATGTGTGTTTGAGACTCTTAAAGAACTAATTTGAGAGAGAAGGTGTGTGTGTGTGTGTGTGTGTGTGTGTGTGTGTGTGTGTGTGTGTGTGTGTGTGTCGTTAGTTCTAGGTAGAAAGAACTGCATACGCAAAAGAATATGAGATGGATCTGAGCAGGGCATGCTGGGAGTGCAGATCTTTTGAGGTGCCTGCATTGGGGAATGAGGAAGTTGGAATAAGTGAGGAAAAGCCAGCAGAGCATTAGCATAAATAGTATTTTACTATTTGGAATATGGAGCTCTGGAAGGTTTTAAGAGGCATGGCATGATCTGATACCCCTTTTAGGTGACTTTACCTGTTTTACACCATAAGCAGATGACAGTGAGTTCAGCTTGTGGCTTTGTCTGCTAGCTGGCAGGAGAGCTAGAAGAGAATGTCTCTGAAAGTATTTGCTAATTCCAGGGAGGGTAAGTGATAGAGAAGATCCAGGATCTTGGAGTGATGTTTATGAAGAAGGCTGAGGGAGAAACTATTTGGGAACTCTTGAAATGATGAATCTTTCTTTTTGACTGCTATGCATTGTCTTGGCCCATCTTGTATTCCTATTTCAAAATGTCTGCAATTGGATAATTTATAAAGAAGTTTCCTCTTTGTACTTCTAGAGATTGGGCATCAAGATCACAGGACTACATCTAGTTAGAGACTTAGTGCTGTGTCATAGTGGCTGAGGGCACCTCATGGGGAGAGTAGGGACATATATCATTTTAGCCACCTGACCTCCTAAAGTCCCCTACTCTATATATCAATCAACACATGAATGTAGGGATTAGATCTCCAATACTTGAGCCTTTGCATCTCTCAGAAGAGTATGTTAAAATCCCAGTCGCCAGGCCTGAGAGTCTGATCTTGTAAACAGGACTTTTGCTGATGTAATTATAGCAGTTCTTAATCCACTACTGTACAGGTTTATGCTAACAAGTGGAGAGGTGGACAGATGGATTAACCAGTGTTGGACAAATTTCGCAGTGAAGAGTGGCAGAGAAATGAAGCCATGGCTAGGGAAGGGGGATATGGGGTAAAAGGAAAGTTGGAAATTGCATTTAAGGTTATGAGCCAGAGGCTAAGTCCTGCAGTGGATGGGGGGGCATTGACAACTCTGAGTTCGTCTGAGAGGATGAAAGGGTATGCATGTTAGGCTGTGACAGGAACAAGGTCAGTTCATTCCACCACCCCTGACCTCACACCCCTAGCCCTGCCCAAAGCAGGAAAGACAAAGAGAATGGATGGATGCAAATATAACAGCTCCTTCTTTCCCACTCAGACTTCTTTATGGGGGTGGGAGGGGGAGGTGAGATGGCAAGGTCATAGTCTGAAAGGCACAAAAAGCAGGAAGTGCTGGAGGTCTCTGGACCCAGGTGCCCTAGATAAGGTGACTAGTGCTGTGATGAAGCACCCTCACCAAAGACCACTTGGAGAGGAAAGGGTTTTTTCGGATTACACTTCAACATCACTGTTCATTCCTGAAGGAATTCAGGACAGGAACTCAAACAGGGCAGGAATCTGGAGGCAGGAGCCGATGCAGAGGTCATGGAGGGGAGCTGCTTATTGACTTACTCCACATGGCTTGCTTAGACTGTTTTCTTATAGAACCCAGACTCAGTGACCCTATCCACAATGGGCTGGGCCCTCCCTCATCAATCACTAGTTGAGAAAATGCCACTACAAGCTTGCCTGCAGCCCAATCTTATGGAGGCATTTTTCTCAATTTTGTCAAATCGAAGAAAAGACTGGGTCCTCTCCAGTGACTCTAGCTTGTGTTGACTTGACATAAAACTCTCGTCAGCACACCAGATGATGGGGCACACACCAGATGATGGGGCACACAATGTCTGGAAACAATGAGTGTGTGGTGGTGTGGGGGTTGATTTATGGTTCTTCCCTCTCAGAGATGCCAGAAAGACAGAGTTGATAAAAAATATAGGACTTTACAGATCTAGCCATGTCCTTCATGATTGCACGCTTTATGTACATCTATGCTTAAACCGTTACCGTCTTCTGATGAGCAAGTGTTGTCTTCAATTGTGTGACTGATGAACTAGAAACTCAAGTAACCTGTCTTAAACCACATAGCTAATAAGAAATGGAGCTGAAAGCTTAATCTAGATGGTCAGTGTGACTCCTCCCATCCCTCCAACCCACACATAGGTCCATCCCAAATGTTTTGTGACAGTTCTCAGCACTGGCTATCATTTTTTTTTCCCTGCCAGACTCACTTGCTTAGATTTGAATGGCAATGACAATCACTTATTGAGTTAACATGTCTAGTTAGAGTCTTAAACGCTTTACATGAATTGATTAATTTAGTTACCACAAACTGGGATTAAGTTGTATAGCTTATCTTTTTATAGTTAAGGAAAATAACTGAAGTACCAGGGCTTCTCAGTTTAGCTGGTAGGGCATTGCCATTGGTGTTTCTGCTGGGTGAGTGTGATGCAGTGATGTGCAGGACAAGGTCAGCACAGACCACTGCCACTGGTCAAGGAAAGAAAGGTGCTATGAGTACAATAGCCCATAACTCAAGTTAGACGTTCTTAGGAGTTTAAGTCTAGAAAAGTCATAGTTCCTACATTGTTCCCTCTGGTTTCTGCTCTGTTTTGTCCATGGCAGGATACATATTTTAGAGTAGGCGGGGTGCCTCAAACAAAAGTGGACCATATAATGCCTCTCGAATTGAACCCTAAGACTCTGGTATGGACCATTTGTTCAAAGAATTAGAACCAATAGATGTTAAAGTAGATGCCCCACAAAAAAAGATGACATGTAGATCTGTAATGTCTGTCTCTGGCTGCCTCTAAGTAGTGCTGTATCCTCAGAATGGTGGTCCAGTCTACACATCTCATGACCAAGATAAAATACTCCAGACCACATGGTACCAAGGCAGGCAGATTTGAGACTCATACTGCCTTTTAGATGTGAGATGAACCAGGATTTAGCATTTTCCCAGTCTCTCTTTTCTAAATCATTTCTATGTGCATTTTAATGAGTTCCTTAAACCAGGGATGGACAGAACCTTGACATTCTCACAGAAATTGTGAGGTAGAAGCAAGAGTTCCCTGGAACACTGCAGAGGCTTGAATATAAAGGATCTTTCTGTTTCTCCCTGGAGCATTTACAATTGTTCAGTATTCTTGAAGAACGGTCTTCTTGTGGTAGTAGCAAATAAGTGTTCTGTGCATTATATGCATGGATGTGTTTGCCTTAATCTTCACCACAGCCTTATGAGGCAGGCACATTCCCATTCTCCAGCAAGAATAACTGAGGCTCGGGAAGCATGAGTGCTTTGCCCAGAGCCACTGAGCTGGTGTCAGAACCAGACTGATTGATTTGAAGCCTATGTTCTTCTCCACTGTATGGAGTTAACACCCCACACATAGGGTCCCAGGAACCATGGTAAATGACCAGAGCCCTCAGTGTAGAGAGCTATGCCTCTGTCCTAAACCACTGGGTAGCCATTCTGACTTTGATAACTATTTGACCTTTCCAAGACCGTTTCCTAGTTTGCAAAATATAGAAAAACAGTAAGAAGTTTCTGTAGACAATCAAACGTGTTTTCTTCCAGTGCTTTAGCACAAGGTCTGAATTGCACAAGGTGGTGGCAGTTTCTCAGGATGCCTTCACTAAGTCCCATTAATTTGGATGTACTTGTAAGAAGCACAGTAGTTTTGTAGAAACAAAGGAACACAGGACTTAGTCTTCCTGGGACAGGGAAACTGCCCATCAGCAGGTGATAATAAGAGGGCTCGCTCTTCAATTCACGCAGTTCGTAGTAGAGCTCTGAGGTCGACCTTGACCTTGCAAGATATTTGGAGCAGTTAAAGAAAGAGCTGTTCTCCCTGCAGAGAGCTCCTGTATCCTTCACTCCTCTGCTGGTCTTCAGGACTGCTTTTGGCCACAGTCCTGCTTAAGACAATGAGACAGCTCTGAAATTCTGATTGCAGTCAAAGTCGGGGATTTGGTTTTGCTGGGCTACCTTCCAAGGGGATCTCAGCCAACATATAACTGAAAAGAAAAATAAATGGTGCACTGGGGTCCCCTGGAGCAGAAATCAGCTTTAGTGTAGTCTCCTCCCCCACAGGGCAGGCTGTAGGCTGTGTAGGGGTATTTGGAAGAATGCTGGTCTTGAAAGGCAGAGGCCAGCAGTCTAATCTCCATGACTTTGGGCTGACAACTGCCCCCTCCCCATAAACACCAGTGTCCTCATCCATAAATACAGAGACTAGAAGAGGTGGCCTCAGACACACTTTAGTAGTTCAGCTTCCTCTGAGTTGTCTGATTCTGCCTTAAAGGCAGGGACTAGATAAAGGGTTTAGACCTCCTCAAATTTCTGAATATTATAATGTATTACTACCTCTAAACAACTCCGTTGGTAAATATGTAGGATACACAAAAGGTATGGCTTTGAAAACACATTTTTTTCTATTCTTTTTCTTTTCTCTTTCCTCCACTTCCTAGTGCTAAAGGTTGAGCACGGGGCCCTGTATATGTTAGGGTGATTTAGATCTCCAATGACTCAATCTCACCAAGTTGCCCATGCTGACCTTGAACTTGCTCTGTAGCCCAAGCTGGCCTTGAACTTATAGTCCTCCTGCTCCAAACTGTTGAATAATTGGAATTGTGCTACCACACTTTGCTAGACTGTGTAATACATTAATAACTCCCATCCACTCCCAACACAAGATATTCCTAAGAGTATATAGTATAAGAGACACTGGTAAAATCTATTACAGTGGATGAAGTTGACCTAGAATTTGCCCTTGACTATGCTATCATTTTTCTTTGTCTTTTGCCACAGCTTGAGATGCATATAGAAAGAATATTTATGTTTTTTTGTTTATTTGGGTTTTGTCTCAAAATTTAAAAATCTTTACCGATAAAATTGGTGACTAAGAACCCTTTATTTGAACTATTATGTGTGAGTTAACTCTCTGGATGATAACCCCTTGTTGGGTGGTTATCAAGCTGGGTTTTGGCATCTTGGCCCCTTCTCTACTCTATCTTCCCAGGACTGCACTGTAGAATAATGGGTTCCCTCCTGATAAGTTGAGTCCAAGGTTTTCCGTGACCTTAAGAATGCCCCCTGCTTACTGCTTTGGGCTTATATACATACTCCTCTGTCCTTTGAGTGTGTCATGCAATCTAGGGTTGTTTATTCAGAGTCCTCACAGCTGTGGATACCTCAGCTTCATGAAGATGCAGGACCTGGTATCTGGTCATTGTCATTGTCATCTCCCAAGGCTACATACAGCCTAGGCAGGAGGAAGACCTCAGATGGAGGGTTTTCACAGTAGGGGTGCTTTGGTGGGTGCTGGAGTATAAGGTCACCATACGTTTGTGTGGGCATATACCAGAATTGTCACATGAAATAAATAGGGCATTTCCAGTAGTTACCTGTTAGAGATTTTTAAGCTAGAAGTATCCACAAACCAATAGAACAGCCCTCTTTTAGTATGCCTTGTTAGAAATCCCTTGGTTTGCTCATCAGAAAGTGACTACCTGGAGAAGCTCAGTCTTCAGGTTCCCCAGCCTCTCCCTTACAGAGCTAGGCTGAGGCTCATGGGAAATGGAAGGAGCTCCATAGGTCCACCAGGGGGAAGAGCCCTCAGGCTTGATGCCAAAGCTGAGGCTCTCTGTCTCTTTCTGATTGGGTCTCCTTCTGGTCCAAGGTCAGTGTGGAGCTCTTGCAGAGTTAGAGACTCCCCTGCATGGAAAAAGGAGAGGCATGGGCTTAATACAAGAGCTGTGGCCATTTATGGAGGGATTGTTAGTGTGCAACATCTGCTGAAGCCTTTGATGGACATCACTGCATTAACTCCCCACCACCTTCCTGAGAGGTGGGCATCAGTATCTGTCATTTTTACACAAGGAAAAGTGGCTGGCTTTCTGGGCCACCTTCTGCTTATAGAATTCCTTGTATTGGGGATTTTCATTTTTTATTGTTATAGGAGAGGGGCAAGTACTGAGCCTAACCCCTCTTCCTGGTTTTTATATACTCTATAAATGTTGTGAAAAGTAAGCAGAGCACATGCAGACGTTTAAAAATTCAAACAGTAAGTTAGTAAAAAAAATCAAAGTTAAACATCTCCTTCTTTTCATCCCAAGCCCTCTCCCAAAGGAATGAATGTTGTAAGCAAGTTTATTACCAGAAAAATATGTTGCTTGCATAAAACATCTTCCTTGCAA
This sequence comes from Cricetiscus sungorus, assembly GCA_030556225.1. NCBI lineage: Eukaryota > Metazoa > Chordata > Mammalia > Rodentia > Cricetidae > Cricetiscus > Cricetiscus sungorus. Next base: position 45,491,316 of record JANBXA010000069.1, on the reverse strand, counting down.
TGGGCCTGCTGATATTCTCATTGTATACCTTCTAATTATCCTCTACATGAAAGGACCCATACTGAGATGTTGCTTTGTGCCTCATTATGGCAGCCTTTTCCAACTCTTCTTCCTCCTCACATTCTTTCTCTTCCTTCTACTCCCCTTCCTCTTTTCCCCGTGCCTTGGAAATCTTTGCCATTAGCACACGCCACTGTGCCTCATTCTTTTTTCATAGTTGTTACTCACTGGCAAAAGTTCTGCAATCAACCCTGTGCTGTTTACTCTTGTTCATAGCATGTGGGAAAATTGGAAAGCAAGTAAGTAGGAAAAATTCCCAGCAGTGGGATGACATGCCAAGTAGGTATTGTTCTATGAAGTAACTCCTTTGTCATTGTCATCTAGTATCATGGATTTCTTAGGTTTTATGAAATTGTTTAGTTTTGTTTTTTTGAAAGATATATTATAAGGCTGGGCCTGGTAGTGCATATCTTTAGCTCCAGAATTTGAGAGACATAGGCAGGCAGATCTCTGTGGGTTTGAGGCTAGCCTGGTCTACATAGCAAGTTCCAGGACAACCAGAGCTATGTCTAGAGACCCTGTGTAAAAATAAATAAATAAATAAATAAATAAATAAATAAATAAATAAGAGATGTTTGTCATGATTTTATTGCATTTACTTAATTAAGACTTAGGGTCAGCATAGTTTTATATATCCATTGACCTTTAAAATGTTTTAGCTTGCTTTCTCCTATGGGTCAGCTGCCAAGTGGGAGCAATTGTCTGTTTCTAGTTGATGTTCAGTTTTGTGGTTGGTGTGTCAGTGATATGATCCAAGTGTGTATAAGGGAGGGCCAGCCCTCCATCCTGTACAGCAAAGTCTCCAGCTGGGGTTTTATATGTGCGCCCTCTGTTGTCTGGGGCATATTTTTGCGCAGAGGAGTTTCAGCTTTGTGTGTGTCCATGACTTTGGCCTTCGGTGTCCTTTGAGCTATCTCTCAGCTGCTCAGAGCCCGCTCCGTGTGAGCTCGAAGCACATGCTCTGCATTGCAAGCAGGCTCCAGAGCTGGAGAGCGCTCACTCTGTCCCTGCGGCTGCTCTCTGGTTTATTCCATACTCAAATTTTTTGCTGTTTGTTCACCAGCTTCATCAGGGAAGCTCCAGACCCCTTTAGCCCTGCTGTTGTCCATAGGGATAATTCTGCAAATGTTTAAAACTGTGTAGTCTGCTTTACCAATATTTCCTTAGGGATTTTTAGGATTCCAAGGGTGGTTGAAGATTAGGAACACATGCAGCCATGATTTCAGAAATCCTATGGCTTGCCTTTTGTTGGCAGCTTATTTCCCAGCAGGTGCTTATGGGTAGTTTTAAAACTGGTGACTCTCCATTGTCTTTGTTGTTGAAAAAAAATGGAAAATGTCTGAAATTCTTGAGTAGGAATAGTTTAACCAAGCAAACTAATAATTCTATCAATCATCAAACTATCTATTCATCCAACACTTGTCTATCTACTAACTATCTATCCATTCATCTACATATTACCTATACTCTTGTTGCATCTGTCAGCAGATAAAATAAGGAATTATTTAGAAATTGTCATTTCCAAAAGAAACCCTGGACAAATGGCTATCTGTGGTACCAAAGTTTATGCTGGTTTCCAGGTTTACTCAGAGCATAAATACCTGTTACAGAGTTCATGCTGGCATCCTGGTTCTTCTCAGTTCTTCTCACCTGGCTCTCTACTGCAAACTTCTCTAGCTAATGTGCTTCCCTCCCTCAGCTTCTCATTTCTGTATAACTATACTATTTTGGCTATATACTCTTTTTATCTTCTTCTCTTGATCCCCTCTCTCCTGATTGTCCCTTTTTCTCACTCCCTCCTTCCTCTTTGCACTCATGGCCCAGTCCATGCGATGTTCACTGGTTCACTGTACTACTTTCTATCTCTGCTCTGGACTCTTCCAGATAGCCCTGGTTGTACTCTTCTTCATATCTACAATAAAAACCTCAGCCATGCCTTGGAGCAGTAATGTCCTCAAACAACCAAACAAAAGCATAAAAGAACATAACTGGAAGAAAGAGCCATTTTCTCTGGACATAGGATAACCTTCAATTCTACACTGGGGAAGCTGAAGCAGGAAAATCATGAATTTAAGCCATTCTGAGATGCATAGCAAGACCTATCTCAACCAAATGAACCAATAAATAAACAAAACAGAATTATTTATGGTCAAACACATTTCCAGCTTCTCAGTGTAAGAAACAGAACACAAGATCAGTTCCTATAGCCTTTCTCAACTGCTTTCATGTTCTTACTGCAGAAATAACTGTTACCTTGAAATATATATTTACAATTTTGCTGAATGCCTTTCTATTTGTATAACATTGTACATGCCCATGTACTCGAACAATATCAAACATTATATTGCATATTTTAAAACTTCTCTATCATGCGGCCCTGTTTTTCTCCAGTTAGCTTTGTGTGCTCAGCATTATAGCTGAGAGCATCCAAGTTGACATTTAAAGTGTCAGTTCACTTCCACTCATTACTTTTCATTTTTTCACTGTTGCAGACTTGCATTCAACTACTACACCACGATTTATAACTGTTTTCCCTGGGTTTGTTTGTAGAGCTCCTGTTTGTCTCAATTACAAACAATGTTGCATTGAACTTATTTATGCATAGCTTCTCATGAGCTCATGAAGGTTGATTTAGAGTGGACAGCTACAAAACACCACTGATTCTGAGGTCGTCTACTCAGCTCTATCAGCCACTGACTGCCACAGGTCTTTTCAAGAAAATTTTACTGATTGTCCTTCCATCAGCACTCAAGTCAGAAGTCTTGGGCATTTATGTTTGCCAGTCTCCTGGGTGTGAAATGCTACTTCATTATAGTTTTCATTTGAATTTCCCTGATTACTTGTGGGAATGAGCACTACTTCATGTGTATTGGCCCATTGGGTTTTCTCCTCTGTAAGCTGCCTATTTGTTTTTTCTTGGTCTTTCCTATTTGGTTTGTTTTCTCTTTTATTGCTTTGGAGATATTTATGTTTTCTTGGTATTAATACCAATGTGTTTGCCAGCCTTGAATATATAGTTTTATGATTGCTTTTAATGTATCATGATTAAAGTTTTTCTCCTCTAGTTTCTTATCTAGTTTATAGTCATATATATATGTTATTGTATATTCTCTTCTAATAATTGTTAGGGTTGATGTTGTATATTTAGATTCTTAGTCTTCTTTAAATTGATTTCTCTGTGTATCTTCATATGTGTATTTATCTGTGGGTTATTTTCCCAGCTCTCCTATCTCTATTTACCAAAATACCTGCATGATGATCTTTGTTTTTTGGTTTTTTGTTTTGTTTTGTTTTGTTTTTGACTACTTTTACTATTACCCTTTCCTTTTGTTATTTCCAGTGAACTTTGAAGCAGTAAAGGAAACCAAAACATCTTTATTTCAAAATATTAGCAAATTTTTAAAAAGGCCCAACACTAATGCTCAGAAGGCCATGTATCATGTATATTAATGCATTTAACCTCCTCAACAAACCAGGAAATAGGGGCTGTTAATATGTCCCTTTGGCTTAAAATGGGTTTGAAATGAAGTGTCAGTTGAGTTCTAAGTGAGTGTATGTCTCTCCCTATATGTTGTAGCAGCAGGAACAAAGGAGTGAGTCCTGAAACATTTTTAAAAGCAGAAATTTATGTATGTGTTTATATGCGCATGTGAGCACAGGGGCCTGTGGAGGCCAGAGGAGGATGTTGGATCCCCTTGAGTGGGAGGTGCAGGTGCTAGTGAGTACTGGGGAGCAAACTCTGGTCCTTGTAAATGCCCTTTAAACCACTGAGCCAGCTTTCAGCCTCCCCAACATTAGTAAGAGGGTGACTTCACTTCCTATAGATTTCATGTTTTATAAGGTCGTATTTAATTTTTTTTCTTAATTTTAAATGGTGTTTCATCAGGTTATATTTAGATATTGATCCTTTCTAATAGCTAGTTGAAGACTAGATTCTTTCTCTGCATTTAAAGACTGAAGTCTTCCATCTGCTCAGGAAAACAACAAACAATTAACTTTTAATTATTGCTTCTGAACTGTCTCTTCAGTTCCCTCCTCAGGGAGTCTTATTGGAAATGGATTTCAAATCCTAGACTGTCTGCTGTGTCCTACTAGTGTTTATCTTTGTCCTTCTCACTTGGTGTGCATGCAGCATGCATCTGTCCTAGGATACTACATCACAAATTTCCCTCTCTATCCAGTCTGTTGGTCAGGAATGCAGCAGGCAACCAGTCTTGATTGGTTAGTTTCTGTCTCATGGCTGCTGATGCAGTTTCACAGATGCAAACTTCTGTTGAGTCTTACAGAAATCATCATTTGGATACTACCCCCTTTTCACCTCAATTTTTGCAGCAACTCTCCTTTACAGGAAGATGTCCTTCTAGCCTTTTCTTTTCAGAGCCATCAGGACAGCCTGAGTTCAGGAAGCCAGTCTAGGACCTCTCTGCTTTAAAACTTTGCCTGGTAACACTTTTCCCTTTGTACTCTCTTTGAATTGTGGCTCCCAAACAGATTTGGGAAAGCTATAGAATTCTGACAGGAAGTCAAGACAGCGAAGGTTGAGACAGACTGAGATGGAGCCAAACTTGAGTGCTCTGGAGAGAGCTGTCAATAGTTTAGATGAGGGTTTGATCTGGGGTGGAGATGCCATCTCAGTGCTCTTCTTCCCTGTTGCATTCAGCAGGTGGTGGCATGCTTGTGATGAAACCCAGAGTCACCCTGCTCCTGGATAGGACTGCATGTTTTTCTGTCCTGTGACATGGGGACTCTTAGAGCTTCACAAATCTCTTGCTTGCTTCCATATACAGCCCTGATGCATTCATGGTCCCTTGTCTGTAATTCTGGTTTGCTCAAAGAGAGCTTGTGCTCCCTGATCCTGTGGCTCTGGTAGCTGACATATAGGCAGAGATTGATGGCTGTTTCTACAGGATGGAGGAGAGGACTGGTTGTTTGAGTGACATCCTGTGAAATTGGTGGTACCTGCTCATATCCTTTATAGCATCAGTCTATGAACTCGTGCATCATCATGACACAGAGAAGCATGTACTCATCTTTTCTGATTGGCCACCTGCATGGGGATGCCCTTTTTTTCTTTTCCAGCCCTTCTTCCCTTGTTTATGCAGAGGCGTTTACATCATTCTAGACTTGGCTGTGGATCCAGCTGAAGATTCACTTATCACTAGTCCCAACATAATAATCACAAGATATGGTGTTTGGGGCATAGTGTTTCATCTGCTTTGCCAGGCGTTTGGCCACTCTTCTTGTTTCTGTGACCAGATACATGACAGAAACAACTTCAAAGATGTGTTTAATTAAGCTCACCATCTATCCATTTTGGGTTAGGCATGGCAGAGCAGATCTGTGTGCTTCAGGGTGGGCCAGGAAGGAGAGGGCAGTGAAGCTCTACTTGCTTTCTTCTTTGACCACATCCAGTCTTTCCTGACGCTTAGCCTATGGCATGGAACCACTCATGTTCAGAGTGAGTCTTTCCTGTAAGTAAATTCTCTGTGGACACATCCTCATTGTCACACCCAGAGGCACATCTCACCAATGTTTAGGATGATTCTAAATATAGTCTTGTTGACAGTGAGGATTCGCTATCACACTCAAGAACTTATCAGAAATAGTTATTGAGACTCACCTTCCCCTACCTAGGAGATTCTAGGGCTGGATCCCAGTCATCTTTGTGCCATCCTGAGGAGTTGAGTGCTTGCTCAAGTTTGAGGACCATCAAACAAAGCAAGATTGAAGATGCCACCTCTGTGCTTTCTATATCTACTTCATAGGTCGATTTCCAGAAAACTGTCCTTAGAGATGCCTTTGAAGATCACGAAGGAGCGGGAAGGTGATGCACACAATTAATTCTAGCAATATGTAGGCTGATGTGGGTGTCTAGGAACTTTGAGGCCAAACGGCTCCATCCTGAGACCCTGTTTTAAGACAGAATAAGAAGAAATCTGTAGAATTGATTTTCACGTAGCTTTTTTGATTTAACTCAAAATTCTGCAAACTGAATTAACCACAGAATTCTTTCATCTTGTACAATGCTCCTGGTCCTGCCTCATTAGCTATCAACACCATTTACTTTTTTTTTTCTCCTGCTCAGAATCAGTTCCCAGGAACTTGGATGTTACCTCCTAGATATTTTCTTTTTAAAATATATTTATTGTTTTTTCTTATTTTACATATCAATCCCAGTTCCCTCTCCCTCCCATGCCCCCCAACCTTCCTCCCATCCCACTCTCCCCCCACTCCACAGGGAGGGTGATGCCTTCCAAGAAGGATCATCAAAATCTGTCAAGTCATTTGAAGTAGGGTTGAGGCTCTCCTCCTGCCTCTAGGCTAAGGGAATATCCCTCCATGGGGAATGTGCTCCCAAAGTTCTTTTGTGCACCAAGGATACATCCTGGTTCCACTGTCAGTGGTTCTAGATTTTTTTCTTCTTACATTTCTACTATTTGTCTTGGGTACAGTCTTGGAGAAAAGCCACAGCTGTATCCCTGAGGCCATTAGGGTGAAAGCTGCAGAAAGATTTTGGTCTTGGAAAGCACAAGACCAGGGTGGAATTGAAGATTGCCTGCTGACCAGTTCTAGGAACTAGGTGTTAGCAAAAGCAGATATCCACAGTAGTATTTACAGTCAAAGAACTAATATAAGTATAGGCTAGGCATTTCGCAGGTTTTGCTCATTGTACTCAGTTTTCCCACCAATAAAATTGGGAGGTAATGTTAAAATAATCAACATAATAAATGACTTGCAGGCAGTATTGATTAAAATGTTAAGAAAGTAGTATCTGCAGAAAGAAATTCGTGTAAACTATAAAATACTATAAAATGATATCTATTGTTGTCACAAAAGCCATGCTCACTGAATCTCCTTCCTTCTGCCTGGCCTGCAGTAAGTGATCCTGAAACTTCAGTTCTTTTCCAGACAAGCAGAGCCCCAGAGCACTAGAATAATGTTTAGTCCTGAGGGACCTTGTTCATCTGACAGATAAGAATGATTTGTAAACAGCACAGGCTCTGTTTTATGTTCCATCTTCCTTAGTATTGATTTGTTTATCAGAATTTTTATTTATAAAGAGCACAAAAATAAACCAGTCCAAGTTCTGCAGGATGCATCACAGGTTCTGAATTAATGAGGTCCACATTTATGAGGGCTCTGGATTGGTACTTCCTTTTCATCCTTTCTATGATGTGGTGGGGGAGCACTTGTGCCTGTTATGAAAGAGGGGGGTCTTGGCCTCCTTTTGAGAAAGATGATTACTCCAGCATCTAGCAGTTGTCACATAGCTTGAGATTTGGGCAGAAACCTTTAGTTTAGTGCTGACAATGCCATGAAGCTATGAATGGTTTCCACAGTTTTCCCTTGTGAAAAGCTGAGGAATGAATGATGTAATGTACTTCAGAGTCAAGGGAATCAGTGGCAGAGTTCTCATGGCTTTGTTATCCCCGACCAAGGGACCTTGATAGAATTACAAACTCTTGAGTCCTGTCTGCTGAACCTATTTATTTAAGTGTTTCTAGTATTCTGATGCTCACTCAGGTTTTGGAACTGGGATAAGAAAGGTCCTGGGACTTTACCTTTCAGAGGAAGAGTCCTGGAGCCCTAACTTTGAATAGCTCTTAAAGGGACCCCTGCTTGCATGAGTCCCCATCTTTCCATTTGTGCTAGGTGCTGGGGCAGTGGTTCTCAATCCTGGTCATTCATTGGAAATGAAAAGAGATGGTCTGAGACAGAATGTCTGAAGTTTGTCTGGGTATCTGAGCTTTTCAAAGTCCCACATGATTCTCAAGTTACTCAGCATTAAGAACTCTAGGACATGGCATGCTAAAAAGTATTCATTTTGTTTTGGTGACATGGGGTGCAATTTTTTTCTAGATATTTATTTCTGTGTTTCTACTAGAGAATTGTGTGTTCACTATAGACAAAGCACCTCACAAAATAATGAATAGTTGAAGAAAGAATTATCTCTCACCTGACAGGATCCTTGTGTATTTTCTTTCGATCATTTTCCTATTTAATGTACTTGCTTGAAATTTTATGATGCTGTTATCATATTTAATATCTCATTTTTGTAACCCACACTGTGGTAGTATGAGTGTATGGTGACTTGCCCCCATACTTGTGGATGTGTGCTTGGAGGATGGTACAGGGAAGGGTTCATGCTTCACAATATTTATAATCCTCATGTTTCAAATGCATCATAGATCCCCATTTGAATGTCAGAAGTAGAATATTTACTTCTTCCTCTCTCAATTTCTTCTTCCACAGTCCTCAACCTGCCCTCATCATTTCCTTACCTCAATGCATATGAAGATGTCTGTATTTTGCCAGTTAGGGGATACAGTTTTATTGCAGGGAGTCAAGAAAGCAAAACATAAAGATTTTCCAGTGTTTTATGGCCGCCATTCCACCTGCCAGCTCAGCTGTTGCTGGGTTTCTCTTAAGTTGCTAGTCTATGGTCCCACAGGTTGTGCATGGTTCGTAGATAAACACACAGAGAGACTCTGCCATCAGGCCCATTCCCATATGCTCTGGAAAGGAAAAAAGAAACAATAATACAAGGCAACAAAGATAAATAAGCTAGTAATTATAGAAAAGAACTTGGGAAATACAGGAGTTGAAAGAAGGCATAAGGAACTCACATGCTCTAATTTCTACAAGGAAGCTGCCAGTTTCTGTGCATCTTTTGTTTTTAAATGTTTTTTTAAAGATTTTATTTATTTATTATTTTTATGTATATGGATATTTTGCTTGCATATATGTCTAGACACTACATGTGTTCGGTGGCCAAGGGGCCAGGAGAGGGTGTCAGAGTCAGAACCTCTGGAGTTACAGATGACTGTGAGCTGTGTGGGTGCAGACAGGTACTCTTAGCCACCGAGCCATCTTTCCAGCCTCTAGTTATGCATTTTCCTTCAACGTTTTAATATCTTTTTGAAATGCACTGATTTGAAACTTTGCAGCCATATTATTGTGTTTAATGCATTTTTCCTCAAATACCTGTTAACTTTAAGAAAAGAGTGGTGGGACAGGTACAAAGGTCCTCATGTTGGCTCACTGTCTGACTTGTTGGATGTATGATGATGCAAAATTAGTACACAGTCAATAGCTATACTTTTACATTTGGAATAGTTTTAATCTCTTCTTGGGCTTCCAAGATGCAGTGTTGTCTTCTCTGGTGATGCTGGGTATTGTCCATGAGCAATAGCAGTTTGGCAGCTGTGGTCACAGTGGAAACGGTAACACTCTATTGTGTTGTGTTGCCAAGGTACATGGGTTAAGGTGCAACCTCACTGTAAGTTAAGCATCATCTATAAAGTAACATCCTAGTGTACATTGTGGATACTCAGAAATGCCACAGTCAAACCATGTGTCTTCCTTTCTTCCTCTACTTTCAATGTAGCATTAATCTTTGTCACATACCAAGATATATACACACACATAAGATGTGTATGTATAATATATTGCACATGTCTATATATATAGCAATATATTTTCAGTAATATATATATGTGTGATATATATACATATATATATGTACATATATATATGTATATATATACACCTTTTTGCTTAGCTGCTGATTTGAACATAAGCACACCACCACCATTGCTGGGCAAGATGGAGCTGTTATTGCCTTCTGTGTTGCTGTCATGGACGCGTCAGGTAATTCTGCCCATCTTCTTGCAGGGCATTATGGGAAGGATGCTTACCGAAGTGGAGGACCAGATCTCCATAACTTCATCTCATCTGGATTTGTCACATTAGGAAGAGGACACACGAAGGGTACAGTGGAAACAATTTTTTACTAAAATACAGAGGTTGCCTAGGGAACCACAGTCTGAAGTGTGAAGATGGTGTGGAGTCCCGAGGCTTACTCATGATCAGGAATAAGTGGGGTGGTTCCATGGCAGCATGTCCTGGGCACAGAGATGGCCAGGTTGTCACATTTATGACTTTAGAGGGTAACAGACTTCCAAGAGACCTCCATCACACTCTATATATGATGGGGACACAAGTACTGGTGGCTCTACATGGAAAGGGACCACAGGCATCATGGTGGGAAATGCTACCAAATGGATGCAGTACTTGCAAAGTTTGTGTTTGTCTCTGGGCTGTTACACCCTTCCCTTTTAAAAGCCCTCTCTTATACCCAATGTCAATGTTCTGTACTGTAAGTTTTGAAACCAGCATTTATGTGGACAGTTCCGGCATCCTTGGTGTGTGTCTGTAAAACTCTATGGGCACAAAGGTAGAGGTTGTTCAGTCCTTCAAGCTGCAAGATGAAAGCTTGAAAGCTAGGCTAGCATTTCTGCCAAGCTGCTTTATGACCTAGCTGACAGCTTGCAGAGCATCTGCGCAGGGGTATGGAATCCTCCCCGATCCTGTCTTTTGTTTAAATAGTCCTACTAGTGTTGTGAGCATTCTGTCACTGGACTCCTGACTCCTTTGGTACCTTCCCAACATCTGTGTGCTGTTACAGACTAAATGTGAACCCTGTTGTTGGGATGTTCCATTTCTGTCTTTCTCTGAAATATGTGTCTGTTTCAAGTGTGAGTGAACAAGGACTTTGCATTATTTTCTTACGTTTAATGATCCTACTTTTTAAATTCCCTGTGATGTGTGTTTATCCTATAGAGAAAAAGATAACTGTATCTGTGTATGTATTTTCTGTTGTCTATTTGTGTCTAAATAAAGTTTATTGAGGATACAGGTGGCATTTGTGGCTATTAAGACTTGCAGACTCAAAATGAAACCAGCTGTTACAGCAGAAGTGAGAATGTGCTACACAGTTAAACACAGAAAAATAACCATCATAGAGACACTTGTACCAATTCAAACCTGGAGTTACCAACCCCTACATATCCACTCAGCGGTAATTACCTATTGCCTTGAAACAGAAGGCTTTAAACTCAACACTTTAAAATAAAATAAACATTTATTATGAAACATGGTTTCTGTGGGTTGGGGATTTGGGAGCTCCTGAATTATGGGACTCTCTTGTGAGTTTTCATTTACCATGATAGGCAGGGCTGGGTCACCAAAAGTACTGACCAACATTAGTAGATATAATTCCAAGATGTCATACTTATATTGCATCGTACTGGTAGGAGGCCTCCATTCCTCCCCATAACACTCTCTCTGTGGTCTAATTGAGTGATTTCATGATGTGTTGGCTGGGTATCCCCAGAATAGCTGATTCATAGAAAAAAAAAAAGACACAAGCCCCAGAGTCTTTTATGACCAAATGTGTTGCTTAAGCATACCACCATTTTCATATTATCTTGTAGGGTATACATGCCAATTCTCTTCAGGACATGAGATTACTATCCAGGCTCAAGAATTATCAGGAGGGCTAGGACATTTGGAGACTTTTTTGGAGGCTGGTTTTCTGTTACACATATCTCAAGACGTGGAATTATGCATCTGTTTTTCAGACTGAATCCAGTAACTAACAAGACTTCTCAATTGTGTGGTTTCCCAACCTTACTCCAACCCTTTAAAGGTGGCTCATGCCATAACATCAAGTAGTGAACTCTACATTGAACAGGAGAAAAATAGGAGGCAAAATACAATGCTTCCTTATGTTGTCCCCTTTGCACTGGGGAAGCAAAGTCAAGTCTTGACAGTATGTAGAAGATGTGCAGTAAAGATGAATCTGAATAGTACGGTGGGAGGGAGTTACTCCTGCCAGGGATGGATGAGGTAAGGTGATCAGACACCTGCACCACAGGCAGGGGAAGACTTGAAGTAGAAGCTTTCTTATGCATTATAAACAGGAAAGAAATCTGTGTGTTCCTCTGAAGAGCTACAGGCTGTAGAAGGTACTGGGATTACTCCAAGGTTGTCTGGGAGATGGAGACTTAGGGATAATGTCAGAGCTTTTGCCCAGTAAAGACATTTTCAAATCTCATTGGGAGTTCCTGAGTAGATCATTTTTTTCTAAGTGATACTTCTTTGAAAAGAGGCTGGTTATGATCAATCTTGATGTCCAGTAAGACACATCATAGGGTCTGTAGCAGGAAAAAAAGAAGGAAGCAAATGATAAGAAAAGTGATGGGGGTTTCAGGTGGGAAACCCATAGCTCTGTATGTTATTAATCTCAGCAACAAAGGAAGTGGCAATGTGTCTCTATGACAGTTTAAGCCCCATATCTGAGCAAGAGCCATGGTAGGGCTATGGAAATTCAGGAGATTGCACAAATAATACCTGATTTATCTCTGACTCTCTGGGAAGGGAATAAAGCAAGGATTTAATTTTAAAATTAATAAAATGCATAGTTTTTACCCAATGAAGATTCTGGGCAAATGATGTAACAAGAAAAAGAGTGAAGGAGACAAGATTGTTAATGAGATGGGAAGGGAATTTTATAGTACAGGAGGAACATTTGGGAAGGGACCAAAGGCAGCCTGATGGGAAACATTGCCCACGAATCCGGCATTTGCTGCATTTGTTTTAGGGAGGAAGAAAACAGACACATGAGGTTTTCTCTCCATATTTATTCATAACTTTGAGTGATAACCGGGAAGGCAGACGTTAAGGATGCTTTCAGAGATCCCCTTCCACACACAGTCACCACATCAACTGAGCACACTCCACTCAGCACTCTTTTCCATGTCTGAGCTCACCCTTGTCTTCTTGTAGCACTTTTCCTGGCCCACCTCCTGGTATGACCCACACCAGTCTGTGGCCCTGCTGGCCTGACCCACCTGTGTATTGGTCTAACGCTGTGGTGGTTGTGTTTTCTATAAGGATTGAAATCAAATTATTCTTGTCTAGAAATAAGAGATCTGAATTCACAGTCCTCCATGGAAACATAGACTGCCATTCGCCCACTAGATTTGAGCACGAACCCTCAAAACACCAATTGACTGTGGCAAGAAGACTCCTGAGCCATTTGATTGAAAGAATCGAGCTTAGATACTTTCACAATCTCAGAAGCCAGGGGAGTGAGTGGGTTGAACTGTGCTAAGGTATTTGAAGGCTGGACTCCAGATAAAGCACAGAGCTCAGAAGGCGTCCCAATCTCCATGGCAACAGTGAGGCAGGATGAACAGCAAGAAAGAGAGAAGGCTCAACCAGCTTGCCTGAACATGGCCTGTATGAAGCTGATACTACCTAGGACCATTCTATAAGGTACCTTTCTATGAAGGAGGGGTATATGGGCCTGTGGGAACAGAGCAGGGAGAATTCTTGTATTCACAGCTCAAAGCACCATGACTCTAAGCCACTACTTGCTGCCTGATAGGTATGCATGGGGCATTCTTATTCACTGTTGAGTAATGACTTAATACCAAGAATCATCTATTGGTTTGGAGTGTCCGTATTTATTTAATGCTATTTCACATAAATATGGACAACATGCAAGGTTGTCCTTAAGTCCTATGGTTATAAATGCACATGCCAACCATATGATGCTATTTTATTATACTTGAGTCAACCTTACATCATGTGTAATTGTTGAAATTGATGTATTGTAATCAAGGATGGAACTGAACTAATGGAGAATACTGCCCTCCAGTGAATCCATCTTTTGACATACCTGCTTTTCAAATAAGTCCAAAAGATGTCAGACAAACAAAACCCACCACAGTATCTTTGAGAGTCTCCAGTGGGTTTTTTCTGTTTGCAAGCTCTTTCACTTTGCTGAACTGTGGTTATTCCGAAAAACTCTCCATGTGATCTAGATCTATTGACAATACCCACTACCTTCTAGGAAGCCAAAGGGATGCTGTTACTTACTTCCATCTGGCCTATAACTCTGTCCCTACCGAGAGTACTGCCAGCAGCAATTCAACCATGGAAGGCAATATGAGGATCACAACATCCTACATGCATTTCCTGAATCACCCAAAGACTACCTATGGACGAGCACAAACCTGTTTGTCTCCATGGCACAGGAGGTTACTTTCCATTGAGGAAGGCAGGCTATAAGCTGGCCAAGGAAATATCATCCCTCCTGGACTCAAGTCATTCTGAGAAAGTACTGGGTTGAAGTGGCACACTGCCTGATATATTTGTGTGACATCTAAGCTGAACTCTGCCACTCACTGCCTTGATTAATGGTGTTGTTGAAACTTAATCTACATTCTGAGTCCTGGGACACACATGTCCCTGGCTAATGCTTACTTGTAGATCTGCTATCATTGACCTATACAGCTAACTATGCCAGACTTGTAGAATATTCTGCTGGAAAGAAGAGTTAGTGGAGGACAAAAGCTAAGTATTGGAGTATATTGCAAAGGCTCCCTAGTTTAGGAAATGCCAACTTATCCCTCTAAATACAGGTGTCCTCTTTAAAATTGTAAAAACTTAGGTACCACGAAATGCCCCATAATCTCCATTTGTGGGACATGAGAAAAGATTGTGATAACTTTGGAATGATAAGTTCATTCCTTATTCTAACAATATCTATCATTCTACCTGCTTCCTAGCAGGCAGGAGGGAGGATTACATAAAACCCATTACACCTTGGAGTGCAGTGCTGTCTTCAAAGTCTCTTTGAGAGAGATGAGACCACAGAGTTCTTATGAAGGCTGGCTTGCCCAACCATTCAGACTGCTAGCTGTCTGTTTTCTGATTCCTTGCTTTTACTATGCTTATGCTTTCTTTTTCTATGAGCCTTGGCTTTGAGAGTAATTTTGTGGCCAGTGTCCTAGGTGCCTATCACTGACGTTGGTGTTGATTGGTCATCTAAGTTGGAAACCTCCCCTGCCAATGAGTTACTCTTGGTGTTTGCTTCTCTTGTCTTCTGCCATGTCACAACAACCACCCTATAGGACTATATCAAGTCACAGGGCCTGTGGCCAGGAGAATATGGCTTTTTTTTTTACAGTGTATTAACAACAGCCATATTTTGCTGAAGCTTGGCTTCTATGCAAGTTATTAGTATAGAGTAATAAATAAGTACAAGACTTTTCTGCCTAGAGTTATGGCCTCAAACTCAGCCATATTTCCATCTAAATACTGTTATAAACATCAGTAATTAAATGATCGAAAAAATGATAGGAAGAAGCATGTCACTAGAGGAGCACATACTCAATCCTGTCTCCATTACCTCCTATGTGGCTTGGATGTCTAGGCATCTATTGGTAAGATACTATCATGATGCCACCCATCTTTCAGGGCTGATAAGAAAACTGAATGAGAAATACATGCACTAGCACACTAAGGACTCAAGTAACACTTCCTTGAGGACTGTTCCTTCCCCAGGGTGCTGTAGAACAAAGAAGTATACTCAACAGGTCATTACTGGAGCTACTAAGAAATGCAGGCTCTCATGCCCCAGCACAAACTGATACAGAAACATCATTTTAATAAGATTACGGATCATTTACATTCACATGAAGATTTGAGGAACAATGATACAAAGCAATTTAACTTTAAAAATCCTGGGTAAATTCTCCCTAGGGTTCTGAAGCTCACTTCTATTTCTGAGATTTGTCTATCGTACCAACCACATTGGAAGCCAGCTTCTCTAGCTGGGAAAGAAGACAATTGAAAAATGAGGAATATGTGAGGTTGGAAGGCTAATATAATTGTATTTTTTAGGATTATAATGCCTTATCCCTTGGAAAATGGCAACTGAGGAATATTTGTTTATTTCATTTATATTCATATACCAGTTGAATAAGATGGGCAAAACACTATCAGCATTCAAGAAATAGGACAATATACTAGAAAGTAAGTAAAATATTCTGTGCATTAGATTCCAAAGAGAAAAACATACGGGGTTAACCTGAGATGTCCCAAATGGTCACCGGTAAGGCAGCAGAGCTGACACAGTCTCTGTAAGTCAGGAAATGGGCTAGCTAAGAATTGGATGGAGAATACATTTCTGGCACAGGAGCACCTGCAGAGGTATGGATGTGGAAATGACAGCATAGTAAGAGTGCAGGACACTGTAGGAGCATAGCAGAAAAATGGCCAGAGCACAGGACAGCTGTATGGAATTGGAGCTAAAAAGGTAAGTTGGAAGCAGTGCCCCAAATCATTCCAGGCACAAAATATAGGTTGACTTAAAAATTCTGCTGGAAGCTAGGAAAAATACAGATGGAAGAGAGCTGGGGAGGGGTGATGGATGGGTGACAAGGCACAGTTGGATGGGACTAAGTTCTCATGTGCTTACTATGGCAAAGTGACTCTAGGCAACAGTGTTGCACTCCCCTCTTTAGTGGACTGGAGGAAAGGAATGTTTTTAATCATAAAGATGAACAATGGTACCAGTAGTATTACCACAATGTGACCATTGCACCTCATAAATATGTGTCAGCACATTGTATAGTACCCCATTAATATATCTATTTTTTTTTGTTTCTGTGTATCAGTTAAGAACTGTATTTAATTTAAAACAATCTGACCATACCCCTCTTCCTTTCTACTTTTGAACAAAATTGTAAAGCAAAACAAGCCCTCATTACAAAGACCTCTATTGTCAGCCTCTAATGACTCGTCCCTGGGCAGCGATGGGCATAGCAGTAATATGTAATACTCCCTTGGCCTCTGCTCCATCCTACAGCAGCCAGGACAGCAGAGACAGAAGGAGCTGAATGAGCTCATAGACTGGTGGCACTTGTTTCATCATGTCAGGTCCCAGTTTTCTTCAACCAATCAGAGATTCATGAGATCCCTTCTTCTTGGATATTCTGGGGTCATTTTGATAGGGCATTTTCTGAGCATAAAGATGCTGCTTCGAACAAAACTGGGAGTTTTACCTTGGAGGTGTCCTGAGAGTTACGACACCCCGTGTACTCCCAGAGTGGCCTATTTGCTGGCTGTGCAGAGCAAAGATGACAGGCGCTTATCCCTGTAAGCACAGTGATGGAGAAAGGTGGTCCCCAGGGGTTAACCGCAGAAATTCATACCTCAGCCCTCAAGGTGCTTCTGCCAACTCTTCCTAAATGAGCAGTCTGGTCTCACAGGGCCTTGAGCTTATGAAGTATTCAGTCCTGGATTGGATAAATGTCGGCGCTTGTGCTCTCCCTTGCTTCCCAGTGTATCTTGCCCTGGGGGAGTAATTCTGGGGGAGCATAATGGTTTTTTTCACTAAGAGCAATTGAACACAAATGCCTGGAATCCATTCAGTGTTGATGTGCAGGGCCATGGTGCAGGATCCAGCCATGCACTGGCTGGGGGTGGAGGGAGGATCCTGCCAAGGATCCTGTGTTCCTGATGATGAAGACAAGGGTCCCAGAGTGAGGAAAGAATATGGAGCCAAAAATGTGAGCCTCTGGTCCAGGAGCACTGGAGCTTCAGACAGTCAGGCTTCAAGGAGAAAGGCCCAAATGTCTAGAGCTAAGGGACATTGGGGTCTTTGGCAACCTTGAGTGGAATCAGATGATGGCAGCCAATCAAAAGAAAAGCCTCTCCCGCCCACTTTGTAGGTTGACTAGCTCAGGGGTGACTTCAGGCTTTGCCCCTTAGGTCAGATTCTGTTCTTTTGGCATTTCCTCAAGACAGGATGGATGCCTCATCCTCATCTTCAAGAGACCCCACTTAAGAGACTCTTTTGTCAAGAGATTGGGAAAACCAAAGGCTTTCTTTGGCTCCCTGATGTCCCCATCCCACTAGCAACTTGATCCCTGAAGCAAAGCCCGGGACACTGCTCATGACCCTTGCCACTCGTGTCTCTTTCATGGCCAGCTCTAGGTTGTTCCCATTCTGTTCACTTCTCTTGCATTTAGGTACAGTTGTCCCCTCTTAGATGGCATTACAACCTACACTTCTCTTGCTTCCTGTCCAGATAACTTGCAAAAACTTCTTAAATAAAAAAAAAAAAAAACTACCTCCCACATATTCTATGCCACCCTTTGCAACCAGAATGATCCTACTCTGCCCTGATTTAATGAGACAACACATCTCACTTACTTAGTCTGAAACTCACATCTGTTGTGACTATTTTATATAGACCCTCAAAGGATGTCTATTGGAAATGTGGAACAGCATTCATTCATCATAAAAATGCTGACTGAGTTAAAATCTCTTAGATGTCAATATGTACCTTCTTTCCCCCTATTTCTGTATCCATTTATTCACTTGACTTAGCAAAAACTCAAGGCCCTGCACTGGGTAGCTTGTTGTTCAATGTTCTTTCTTGGTAACCGCACTTGGGCCAACATTGACTTTCTTCATAGGAGTTCTTCCTGTAGACATTGCATAGGCTATTCCTCATGTCTTTAATGGTCTTAGTGGACCTGAACTCTACTTGAATATCCTTTTCTTAATCTTTTAAAAACCCTTAAAAACCTTGTTTTAATCCACTACTAGATATAACACTACAGGGTGAGTAATTTATGAATAAATTACTTATTTCATTCACATTCTAGAGAGTATGAAGTTCAAAATTGAGAGATGCTATTGGCAAGTACATTCTTATATGAAAGGCACCACCGTCGGTCTCAGCTAGAAAGCCTAAAAAGCCTGAGCAGTCTAAGGAATGTCAGACAGTGGAACCAGGATGTATTCCTGCTGCACAAAAGGACCTTGCAGCCACATCCCCCATGGAGGGATACTCCCTTAACATAGAGACAGAAGACCCAGTCCCTACTTCAAATGACTTGACAGATTTAGATGACCCCTCCTGTATGGCATCACCCTACATGGGGAATGGGGGGGATAGGAGGGGAGGATGGTCTGGGTGCCTGCAAGGGGGGGGAGAGAAAAGAGGGAGGGTGGGAGGGAGGGAGAGGGAATTGGGGTTGATATGTAAAATAAAAAAATAAGAAAGACATCACTGTCATAATAACAACAACAATAATACCCTCTTGAGTGTAGAACCTCTATCTCTTGCATGTATAAATTTAATTCAGTATCTTTCCATCCCCAATGACTGCTTACTAACCCATCCTGTTGGAGCCAGAAAGATTGCTCAGTGGTTAAGGACATTGTGGTCTTTCTTGTAGAGGATCTGGGTTTGATAAACAAAACTTGTATGGTGGTT
Organism: Cricetiscus sungorus; assembly: GCA_030556225.1. Classification (NCBI taxonomy): domain Eukaryota; kingdom Metazoa; phylum Chordata; class Mammalia; order Rodentia; family Cricetidae; genus Cricetiscus; species Cricetiscus sungorus. The sequence goes on along the minus strand of JANBXA010000069.1, from coordinate 45,472,331 downwards.
CACAGCCATCCTTAATACCAGTTCCAGGGGCTCTAACACCCTCTTCTGGCCTCTTTGGGCACCAGCACACACACTGTGCACATATCTTAAAATGAATACATGCACACTTAAAAACAAGCAGGGAAACAAAACAACCCAACCTGTCAATGTTTATATAGTCAGTAGTGGCCAGTAGGTTCTTTGTGTTGTTATTTAAAACTAATTTTCAACTTGCATGAAACATAAAAATAGTACAAGTGATTTCTATATTTTCTTCCAATTTCCAAATTTTAACATTTGATCACATTCTATTTTTCTGTCTCTATCTCCTTAGGTGTAAATATACATATGCAAATACATACATAGGTACATTGCATATGTTTTTCTAAGTATATGTAAAATTTCTCTGCATTATCAAAAATAAATTGCAGGTAGGGTGGTCACTTAGCCTCAAATACTCAAGTGAATATCTCATAAAATTGACTGTTCCTTTTATAACCACAATCTGTCAGAATCAGAAAATTGACACTGGTGGAAAACATGTACCTAGCTACAATTTTTATTCAGATACATCACTAATGTAAATTGCAACTGTTTTTCCTGAACTAAGCCCACAAGTTAGTAAGTTTATTTCTAAATATCTGACTGTGTTTGTAAATTGGGTTCACATACTATTACGCTCTATGACTGATTACATTTGTGTGGATGAAGATTATTGATTATTCATTGTATATTCTGTCTCCTCAGTGATTTCTTGTATTGTTGGAGCTACTTTTACCATTGACATTCCAAGTAGTGTATCATGTCATATCCACACAGAAACAATTTCTTTAGATCTAATTAACCTTGTTTGTCTGTTGGCATAAGCTTGAGGCAACCAACACAGTGTTGGATAGTAGCAGTGTAGAGGGGCAGCCTTGCTCTGTTTCTTATCAGTGGGAATGTTCCTAGACTTCCTAAGTAACTCTCCTTGGGAATAAGATAGATAAGTAGAAAGAGTGTATAGCAAAAGAGACAGGTGGATAATAAGCAAATATGCCATTGCAGAGAGATTCAAGAGAGTGTTCCTTCACTCATATTTTATGAGACCTTGTAAAAATATTATTCCAAAATGGGCACTGAGTTCTTTAGAAAGCTTTCTCCACATCTATGGAGATAACCATATTTTCTTCCCTAGTTCTATCAACATGGTGCATACAGCAGTTGGTTTCCTAACACTGATTTCATCTTGCATTTCTGGAAGGAATTCTGCTTGATCATACTACACTGTTTTCCTGCTGCTATGTCTGTTGATATTTCATTATCAATGACACAATATATAGTTTGCCTTATAATGTTTTTTTAAAATGTTTAAGTTTAATATTCTACTTACTTTATTAAAGGAATTAAGACTTACTTTCATTTTCAGTGTTCTGTGACCATATGAATGTATTAAGACTACCTTTTCTAAGGTTAGAAATTATTATCCTGTAAACCCATCAGAGAACAACATTTTGTTAATAACTCTAATAATAATAGTTTTAATAATTATAGTTTCTTGATAATTTTGTATAATATGTGGATTTTCTGTATAATTTATTGTTAACATTAGGTATTTAGGATTGCATAAAACTTGAGGTTCAATGTCTACCAAGTGTTTCCTTCCAAGTTTTTATCATATTTTTTCTACTTTGTCACGTATACATATAGTAGCTGTTCACTCTCTTCTTTTTTGTTTTATTCCATTTTAGTCATATATATGGTTATACATATATATGACTGTACATGACTTTATATTTATGCACACATATAAAATATCTATTTAGTGCCGTTATTTTTCATCTACAGTTTTCTCACATGTCTGTTGTTTGGATAAAATTCATCTTCCAACACATTGCTTAAGAAGGGCTTATGGTTACAGAATACCCCACATTTTTGTCTCACACTCTTGCCCTATAAACTTGGCATGTGAAGGAAAGTTGTGCCAGTAATAAAATTCTAGGTTCATACTTCTATTTTTGTAAACATTGTTCTTTGTTATATTGCTTTATATAGATTTTTGAAAATCAGATAACAGTTTAAGTCTTCTGGTCTTGTAAGTTATTTGGTATTTTCTTTATGCCTGGATTTATTTTGTGTGTGGGGGGGGCATTGGTTCTTTTGGTTAGGATTGTTGTTGTTTTGTCTTTAAGCCTGTTCATGTTACTAAGACATTTGCATGTCATCCTTCCTAGATCAGACATCCGAAATTCCTCTATCTGAGCCCTGACCATTTTTCAGAAGAGCCATTAATAAAGCCTTATTCAGTGAAGTGCCAATGGGCATAGAAAAGAGAGAACTCTACTTGAATTTTCTGCCTCACCTCAAACTGGGACTCATGCACTGGATCTACTCTTTTCCTCGGAGATTCTTAAATGAAAGTTCATTGACAGTCCCCTCTAGCTTCCCGGGCTGATATCATGACATCAATTTGTACAAGTCTGTTGATTCACATTTCTTACCTCATCCTTGCTACATGCATTCCCCTTCAAAATATCCTTTGGCTTTTCTTTTCTTTTCTTTTTTTTTAATTGTCTATTCCCTCAACATAAGCATGCAGCAACTCATTTCTCATTTAATTTAATCTGCCTGCCTGGAGTTTCTACCTACCCTTACTCTGCTCTCCCCTTCCCCATAGCCCATTGTAAATGAATCTTCCTTAAATACTATTTTCTGGAAGTCTTACTTCTGCTTGGAAAACTAGCAAGGCTCCCAGTCCATGGCCTAAGCTTGTCAGCATCTCCAGCTTCCCAGTCATCCAGTCATCCTGCTTGTGTTTGTCCTTGGCCCAACCCTTTCTTGGGTGCCAGAAATGTTTCAAAAACAAAAACCAGAAATATTTGTTTCCATACATTTCCAATTAATTCTAATCCTCAACTTATTTTATTGCTCCAGAACAGTCTTGTTTTTTTCTGCATGAATTTGAAGAGTTTTCCACATCTGGGACCTGGAGCAATTTTTCAACAGGCATGACAGTCTTCAAAGTGTTTTTTTTTTTTTTTGTCTTATAATTTACTTAATGGTTTGTGTGTATCTATATGCTATGTGTTTATGTGTTTCAGTGGTACTCTGATCCCTTTGATTAAACCAGACTTAGGGCAGTAGTATAGAGCAAACAAACAACATATAAAATAAAACAAACAAAAAAGAGCAGGTCTTATCTTGGACATGTATATCTAACACTTGTTTCCAAGGCCTGACACTTGCTTTGTCTCACTTGGGCAAAAGTTTTAACTCTGTAAGTAGCTTTCAACATATTCAGTGGAAAATTCAGAATAAATCTTGGGCCTGAGTTTATGTGGTGGAGTTCTGTAGTCATCAAATAGCCTATGGTGAGATCTAGTGAGAGAGAGAATTGGATGACTAACACTAGCAAGGATTTTTCCCCCACACAAATTTTACTCTACATTTGGATAATCCTTTGAAGCCATTTTGTCCTATGTGTTGCCTCAGAAATTGAGATGAATAGGGGCTGCAGTGCCATGTAGCTGCCTGAAGCAAGCATCCACTATTTTGATAAAGTAAGAGGAAGAAGAAGAAACATAAATACTGCTTCAAGAACATATCCACCCTGAACTTCCATGGCATAATGTGCTCATATCAGTGGCTGCAGGTCATAGACCATGCAGAACACTCAGGAGAAGGTAAAATTCAGCCTTCTGAGGGACTGTGATGGTTTCACTCTTCCAGGAAGAGAGGGTCATGATCTCTAATGGTGAACTTAAATGATTCATATTTTAACCTGGAAATGAAATGTTCAGATTGCTCTTTCCTGTACACAAAAAATACTGCCTCTCTTTCCAAACACTAAATGCCCATCATGGTGTAGAGTTTGCAGTCAGTGATCACTGAGAAATGCATTACAGCCTCTGTATCTTATCTCCAAGGTCTTCTCTTCATACCCCCTACAAGTCTATAAATACAAAAACTGGAAACACACACACACACACACACACACACACACACACACACACACTAGAAGAATGGAAAAGAAAAAGAAAATAAACAGGTGATTTTTGAAATTTTGAAATTTCTGTGATCAGACATTAGGAGTGTCTGACAATCTGGGTGGAGAAGTTTTCTTGAGTCAGTCTTTCTCAGAGGAGGGCCTTCCTTGCCTGTTGGGTGCCATGGTGCCTGGTTCTACAAGTGTTTTCTGGAAAGGCTTTCCATTTCCCCTTGCTTCCCTCAGCTATATGTAAAATGACTAAAACTTCATGGCTTCCTCATCTCACTAGCTTTCCCTAGAGAGTTATAGGTCCTGGCTCACTTGATATTCTTAAAAGTCTGAGAGTTCCTGTTCCTTTATGATATCAACTGTTCAGTCATGAGGCTTTTCCTTTTTTTTGTTTTGTTTATTTCAGTTTATTCTGCATGCTGGTAAGTTTTCACAGATTTAGCCATCAGAATTCCTGTATCCTTTGCTCTCTAAGGTCACACTTCTTTCCCCAATTCATGGGAAGTGTTCTCAGCCTATCAGCCTCAAGCCCTTTGCATTAAGTCACTTTATGCACTTAAAATGTCATTCTTCTTAGCTAGTGTACCTTGGGAAGAGTAGCATAGACAATGCTTCTTCAGGGTTTCTGTTTTTATGATGTATGTCATGTTCATCCCAACGTCATTGACTAAGGCAAGGTATATGTATCTTACACACACTTTAAGCAAGCAAAGAAATGTATCCACCTATTCATTGGGATAGAAAGAAGAGGCAGAGACGGTTGGTCACTGAATACTATAGCATGTAAGAGGACACCAGGACATCCAACTGTAAGGTCAATCCACAAGGTTGAGCAAGAAACAAGGAGTGGTGTTGACCAGAAGGTTACAGATGTGGCTTCTCCCTTGAGGCCAAGGACAGACAAAGAGCCAGTCATTCTATACCCTAGAAAGAACATGGTCCTTTTCCTCTCCATTGACCTTAATTCCTTGAAACAACTCCCTAAGGAGCAATATCATGAGCTTTGGAATTTCACACAGGATAATCCCTACAAGAGCCATCTTGTAGAGGCGGTGTCAATACAGTGAGAGTCATCCAGAGCACAGGAGAGGCTGTGTTGAATGTCACACTTCATTAGTGGGACCCCCTTGTGCTGGGCAACAATGGATTTCAAGGTTTCTTAAGGCTTGTTGGTTGGAAGTTCAAAAGCCATCAGGGAGCATGCTGGGGTCTGAGCAGGACTTTGCACATTCCATCATTTCACAGTGTTGCAAGCAATAAGAGCCAGTGCACTTCAAACTGTGTTTGGATTTTCACTATTTTGTTGATTCCTTTCTTTTTGAATTTTGAAATTGTCATACTCAGAGCACATTCATAACAATCTTTTGTTATCCTTATTATTGAAGGGTGGGTTTGTGGGACAAAAATTAAAGGCTCAAAGCCCTGTACACACAGGGCCTGCAAACACTTCAGTTGATTATGGCTGGCCTAACTGTGGGGGCTACTCCATGGGTGGGAGTGTTATGGGTAGGGGTGGACATGTATGGGAGTGTATGGGTTAGGGTAGGTGTGGGTGGGAGTGGGCATGGGTGGGAATGGGTATGAGTGGGAATGGGTGTGGGTGACAGTATGTATGGGTAGGGGTGAGCATGGGTGGAAGTGGGTGTGGGTAGGAGTGTGCATGGGTGGGGGTGTGCATGGGTGGGGGTGTGTATGGGTGAGTAGGAGTGGGTATGGGGTGATTGAAACAGGTGCTCATGCTTGGCCAGCCTCTTCTTCATTTTGATTAATTGGTTTCTCCTTTGTTTTATGGAACTTGACAGCAGTGGTTGTGGCTTTTCGTGGTTGACTACCCCCGGAGTACCTAATTACAGAGGAGATTTTTAAAAGCAACAACGAAAACGTTTTCTAAATATGTTCTTAGTCCGCTCCCTCCCTCAGTAATTGGAAACAGACAAAAAAGAAGAGTTGGATGGTATTCCCAGAGGTGTCATGTCAGTCAGCCCCAGAGATCCAGGCAGGTCCCCCTGGGGCCACTCAGGAACACAGAGGCTGAAAGCCACGGGGGCTGGAGAGCAGAGGAGGGTGTACCCACTTCCCAGGCCATACCCCAGGCAGAGAGAGCTCCCCCAGCTGCTTTTTCACTTCTGAACACAGGGACTAAAATATTACCCAAGAACCACACAGGAAATTATGTACTTAATTAAAAAGGTGGTTTTTCTTCCAAAAGAAAAAATTAAAATGTCATGTAACTTCTAGGGAGATGAAAGGCAGTCTCAGTAGCAGCTCCAGAGCCAGGTGAGGCTGAGGCTGTCACCATTGCCCTTTTGAATGAAAGGATTCATTGAAAGGGGAATAGCATGTTTTCATTCATTCATTCATTGATTGTACACATTTGACCTGCATGAGGTCTATTAGTAAGAATCTATGGGTCAGAGAAAGAAAATGTGGACAAGGGTACAATGAAGAGGGAGACAGTGCTGGGATTCTCATCTGTGTATCCCAACACCAAACTGTCCTAACAACATCTTAAGGGGAGGAAAGAGAGGATGTTTTCTGGCTGTGGCTGTCATGGCTATTCATGTCTGGCTGTCTTCTCATTTGCCCTCTCACTTTTCAGGATCTGGAAACTTGTTACCAGCAGGTTTTTCCCATTGGCCCGCCAGCCCGCCAGCCTGCCGCCAGCCTGCCTGCCACTGGTCTGGTGGGCCGGCCCCAAATAGCATACTGAGACTCTGTATTTGATACAATACTGTTGGCCAGTTACCATTATTGTTTATGGGCTAGCTCTGTCTTAATTATTAACCCATTTCTACTTATCTAAGTATTTCCATGTGGCTCATCTTATCGGGGAGCGGCTGCCAGCGTCTTCCTTCCTCCCTGGTCTACATCTTGACTCCTCCTTACCACTTCCTCTTTTCTCCTCCTGGTCTCCTAGTCCCACCTATCTTGTTTGACCTAGCCCACAGTTATGGAGGTTAAAAAGTCCATGTGGTACTAGCATCCGCTAGCATTTAGAAATGGTCTTCTTGCTAGAACATATCATAGTGGTTATCACAAGGTTCAACAGAAAAAGCAAGACAGGAAGAGGGGATGGAGAGAAAGAGAGAGAGGTTACTTTAATATAGGACCATCTTCTATTATAACTCAATAATCAGGAATCCTGTGATGATCTGTGATGGCAGAACCCACATGACACAGTAACCTCTCCAAAGTCCCGCCTTTTAGATGTCAATCTGTGACTTTGAGGTTAAAATTTCAACACGTAGATATGGGGGAACATGTTCAGACCCCTTACCTGCATCTTAGCTTTTCCCCCTCTTCTACCTGAGGCCACTTGTCTTTTTAACATAAAACTTTCTCTAAGTAGAAGTTCCTTTATATGAGGACCACCTTCCTTCCCCCAGCTACAGTAACTGTGCAAAACAACAACAACAACAACTAGGTAGCCCAGAGGATCATGGGACCCTCAAGTGCTGAGATGACAAGTATGTACCACCACTCCAACTAGGATAATGGAATGTGATCACAACTGCATATCAGAATCATCAGCATCTTAGAAAATCTGCACTTTACCCAATACTTCCTGGATCATAATCTGTACTACACAAGTGGGACCCCATCCTTAATAAGCTTCCCAGGTGATTCTGATGTACAAATGTGCTCAGTATCTCTCAAATGGTCCTGAATATGTAGATCAGCAGAAGATGCTAAAATACAGATTCTGGTGGCTTCGGAGATGATGGTTTAGTGGATAAAGTGTTTGCTGAACAAGTGTGAGTGCGAGTACCAAAGTTTGAATCCCTAGCATTCACATAAAAGTCAGACTCAGTGGCGAGTGCACCTGTAAGCACAATACTGGAGTGTGGCAACAGTTAGATCCTGGAGTCTTGTGGGCCAGCTAGTCCAGCTGAAGTGGTGATCTCTAAGTTCAATGAGAGACCCTAGTTCAAAAAGAAGAACAGGAGAGAAGCAATTGGGACAGACATCCCAATGTCGACTTCTCACCATGTTAGCCTGACTGCTGCACATAATACACACACACACACACACACACACACACACACACACACACACACACACACACACACACCCACACACCAAAAAGATGGAGCAGTTTCACTCAGCTTCTGGATTTACTACTGGCCCACAAACAAATGTTAGGTAGTAAAGGTGCAGAGTTTGAATTCTCAACCCTATCTGAAGTTTAGGCCATCTAGGAAGCTTTGAACAGTCCCTGTTCCAGGGATGCAACCCCAGCCAACTACACCACACTTCCAGAGGTGTGGTTCAGACATGAGTCAGACAGAAAGCTCCCCAGATAATAACATTGCACAAACCCTGAAAAGAACCACTACTCTGGGAGCTGTTTCTCTCCGGGCTGGATCTGGGATCCATTCATTGCTCAGCTCCCAGCCCAACCACAGCCCTGCCACCTACTCTCCAAAGCCTATTTTCCAGGCAGCTGGGCACTGCATATGTTTTCCAGACAGCTAGGCGGTACATATTATTGTCACAGAAGAGCTCAATGAAACCTGTTTCCATAGATAACTGATAGTGGCATCAGCAATCTGTACATCCACTCTATTCCCTTTGCACAGAAAATTAATTCTCAGTTGTTGGTTATGGCTTTTTGGTTTCTCTCCTCTCTTGGGGCAATCTACACAGTACATGCATACCATTGCATAGTTTGGGACACACTGCACGCATGAGGTGATCCACCCACTCACATGGCCCCTCCATCTTCCCCTACCATTTTATACTCCTCAGTCCTTCAAGAGACCTGAGGAAAGAATGCTTTGCTTAACAGCCTCTTTCAGTTATCCTGTGTCTCTAAGCATTTTATACACAGTGGAACTCGAAATGCCCTCATCCACATTGTAACCAGACTGGCTCCCACTTGCCTTTCAGCTTATCCGTGTTCACCTTTACACCTCTCTTTGCAAGCCCAGAGAGGAAATACAACTCTAGGCCTTTCCCAAGAGTTCTAAAGGAATAATGCCTTTGACAGTTCTTAATGCACTGTGCAGTGCTCATTGATTTTCTGTTTTGCCTTTCCCGCTTGTCTGTGAGGTCCTCTCGGGTAGAAATGCCTCATCCACTTCTCAATCCTCATCATGATGCTTTTGCTCTGAGCTCAGCCGCTGAATGCCTTGAAACTCAAACAGCATTCACTGAAGTCATCAATGGTGCCTCTCCTTTTACTCCCCTTCTGTGTGGCTTCTGTTAGGTAGTATAAATGCATACAGAAAATGATTTGTTTTAGCATAGTCCTGACTGGCATATTTGGTTAAACCAGTCCATCCCTAAAAAAGGATGATTGGAATTCCCAGTTCTTCCCAAAGCCTGCCAATCATACTGTGTGTAAACAGTCACTGGTTATTGGTTCTGAATCAAACTCATTAAGGTGGTTCTGGAGCGACCTACTACCATATGTAGATAATTATGGTAGAAGTCTCAATGTTGAGTGTTAGCCAATTTAAATTCTGCTCACATGAGAGATTTGCATAGAACTAGAGAAAAAGTACATCCCAGTGTTTGATCATAAACAGTAATGGCTAGCACTTGGCTAGCATATTCTGTCACTCTTTGAGTGCTCTACATATATTGACTCATCTACTCAACACCATACGGCAGCCCACAGAGGTGAGAACTGTTAGTATCTAGTTTGAATAGGTGAGGAAGTCAGGGCTCGGAGTAAAAACTAAGTTAAGATGACAGCTAGTCAGTAGTAGTATCACTACTGGGACCAAGGGGACCAGGCTGGGTAGGAGTATGGCTGCACTGGGAACTGGGTTTCTTCAAAGGAAAACTAACTATGTTCTCAATAGGATTCTCAATTTTCCCTGTAGCTAGTGTATTAATAAAATAGTTCCAGCGTTAAGAAATAACAGACCAAACTTGATCCTTGGATATATGCTTCCATTTCTTTTCCAGTAATTCTGAAACATACACACACACACACACACACACACACACACACACACACACACACACACACACACACACACACCTTCCTTAGGACAAAGACGTAGGGAATTTGAAGGAACACCCTGCCTTGGAATGAGAATATTTTTGTCTCCTTCTGACATTCCATTTCCCTTTGACAAGATGGAAGTTCTGAAATGGGGGCATGCTTGATGGCTTCTGAATCGAAAACACTCCCACTATAGACTTCACTCTCTGCTGCTACTTGATGATTCTGGTCCAAGTCTGACAGGAACCAGAGGCTACTCTGTGTCCTCTGGGAGTGAGGTTTCAGTTTTTGTTGTAATACACCTAGAGAAAAGGAGCCTCTGCCCAAATTTGGAGATGCTCTAGAGAAATTAGTCTACTGTCAGTCAAGTGTTTCCCTTCTGTATACAGTGACTCCATTGGGGACTTCCAATTTGAAACATTAAGACTTGGAATCAGTACTATGATGTGTCCACTGCTTCTAAGAGACAGACCACAAAGAAATGGGATATGCTGTGCCTGAACCAGGAAGCTATGCTGTCCTTTTCTAGCTCCGTGGGAACTGCTGGAAACTATTGTGAGCACCAAGCTTCTCCACAGCATACTATTCTTTTTTAACAGTATTTTTTACTTAATTGTTGAAATTTTCGTACATTTATACAATGTGTTATTTTTTGTTTTTATCCATCTTGATATATACTAAGCCACCACATCATGGATTTGGGTTAGGAAGGACAGCCTATGCTCCAGTAAAATTCTAACATAGAAACTTCTTGGTAATTATCACATGTAAGTTCTAAACTATGGACAGCTTTGTAGTATTTTTTGCTGGCTACAAATGAATTATTCAATGTATTTTGATATATCTGTTCAGCCACCATTACCTCCAGACTCTTCTTTGGAAGAAAAATTAGTAAGAGGAGGACAGAACATCATTTCTTATCTTTTCAGTCTTTATGCTATGTGGGCAACCACTAAAACTTAATATTGAAAATAGTGTTGGGGCTGGAGAAGTGGCTCAGTGGGTCATGGCACCTACTCTGTGAGTATTTGCACATGCAGTCACATGTTTAAACATTGTCACATCAAACACTATCATTGATGCTCAAATCTGAAGCCCCAGCACTGAGGCCGTGGAGACAGACAGATCCTGCAAACTGTTTTTTCCCCCACAGCTATTTTAGCTTCCAGTTCATTGAGGGACCCTGATCTCCAGGCAAAGAGCAACACCCACCACTTGTTTTGGCTTCTCCATGTGTGTGCCAGGTGGACATGAATGTACATCCACATATGTGTGCACAGGCATACACACACACACACACACACACACACACACACACACACACACACACACACCACAAAAAAAGGAAAGAACAGACATAAATAATGTAGTATCTTGGAAAATAGCTCATTAATTAAGAATAATTGCTATATAGGCATGAAGGAGGGAGTCTGGGTCCCCACACCGTGTAACAAACAGGGTCACCCATGTAACAAACAGGGTATTGCTCTACACAATCCTTTAACCCAATGCTATGGAGAGCAGGGACAGCAGGGTTTCTGGAGCTTGCTAGCTTCTAGTCTAGTTTTAAAAACTGTGAGCCTTGTGTTTGGGGAGAAATCTTGCCTTACAGTAACAAAGTAGAAAGTAATCAAAGCAAAACACCCAATGCCCTCCTCTTACTTCCATGCACAAAAGTGTGGCTCTTCAACCCAGAGATCTATACATCCACCATGGGCACATATACTACACCCCCCGATACAATACTCTCATACATACACACAGAGAGATACAAATCCAAGAAATAAAATTTAAAAAGAAATAAAGCCAGTACTTCTTTTTTTCAAAGTCTTGGGTTTTTTTTTTCCTTTTTTGAAAATAGATTCATTTCTCATAAATTATATCCCAATTGTAGTTTCCCCTCCCACTACTACTTCCAGCTCTTCCATACCTCTCTTCCTCTGGAACCACTCCCTTTCTGTCTCTCATTTGAAAAGAACAGGTTTCTAAGGAATAACAACCAAACACGACAAAAATAAAAGTGTAATAAGATAAAATACTCATTACAATGGGGTGGAACCAGGCAGCTCAACATGAGGAACAGAGTCCCAAGAGCAGGTAATAGAGTCAGAGACCCACTCGTTCTCACACTCAGGAGTCCACTCTCCGTGAGTTCATATGTGCCTACCTTATTTGATTCAGTTGGCCTTGTTCTCCTGGTGTCCTCCATCCCCTCTGCCTCTTACGTTCTTTTTGTCTTTCCTCCTATGGGCTTCCCAGAGCTCTGAGGGGAGGGATTTGATGGAGGCCTCCCATTTAGACTCCTTCTCTCCACATAATGTCTGGCTGTGGGGCCTCTGCATCTATTCCCATCTGCTGCCAGAGGAAGCTTCTCTGATGACTGGGTAAGGCACTGACCTATGAGTATAGCAGAATATCAAGTCATTTTATTGATACTGTTTTTTAGACAGGTAGGTTTAGTTTTACCCTAGGTCTTTGGACTAATTAGTTTCTTGTTCTTGGTTACCCTAGGAATGTCACATGTGGCTTTCATCTCCTTGAGTGGGCCTTAAGTCAAATCAGACATTATTTGCCTACTCCCACAAGTTCTGTCCCACCATTGCCCTAGCATATTTTGAAGGCAGGTCAGGTTGTAGGTCAAAGGATTTTTTTGGCTGGATTAATGTTGTTTATGTTTCTCTTTTGGTAGCCTGCAGAGTGCCTTCCCATCCCAAAGACACTAGAACATAGGGGTGAATTTTCATATAAGCACCAGCCTGACTTCTCCATATTCAGACAGTTGTGTGGATGTTGTTCTCAGGAATGGGGTCCCAGTATCAGTTTGCAGAGAGCAGCCTATTGTCTTAGCAACAGCCTGTGTTGTTTGGGATTTTCATAGGGCATCCTTGGCCCACAATTCAATTGCAACCCAGTCCTGTTACGAAGCCTCGTTTGGTGACAAGGGATGGCCAGCTGACACTCTGTATCCTCCATTAATAGGAGACATTATTAAGATCACCTTAGTGTAATTTGGAAAGTTCCCACTGAACTAGGTTCCCATACCATCCCTTCAATGCCCCTCAATTCTAGCTGTTTCTCCCTGGATTCTTGACCTCTACCCTATCTTTCCCTCCATCCCTCCTGGTCCTCCCACTTCTGTCCCCACCCACCTCCAGTCTGTTTTCCTTCCCAGGGAGATCCATTTGTCTCTCCGTGACCCTTCCTCTATACCTAACATCTCTGGGTCTGTGGATTGTAGCTTTGTTTTCATTTGCTTAACAGTTACTATATACTTATAAGTAAATACATACCATATTTCTCTTTCTCTTTCTGGGTTAGCTCACTCCAGACAATTTTTTTTCTAGTTCTATTCATTTGCCTGCAAAGTTCATGATGTCATTTTTTTAATACCCGAGTAATACTCCATTTTGTGAATGTACTACATTTTTTATCTATTCTTCTGTTGAGGGACATCTAGGTTGTTTGAAATTTCTGGCTATTATGAAGAAAGCCACAATGAACATGGCTGAGCAAGTGTCCTTGTGATAGGATGGAGCATTCTTTGGGTATATGCCCAAGAATGGTACAGCAGCATTTTGTGATAGATTGATTCCCAACTTCCGGAGGAACTGCCATATTGATTTCCAAAATAGCTGTACATATGTGCATTCCCACCAGCAATGGAGGTGTGCTCCCTTTGCTCCATATCCTCGACAGCATAATCTGTCACTTTTGTTACTGGTCTTAGTCATTCTGACAGATTCAAGATGGAATCTCAAGGCAGGTTTGATTTGCATTTCCCTGATGGCTAAGGATACTGAACCTTTCCTTAAGCACTTCTCAGCCATTTGAGATTCTTTCATTGAGAATTCTGTTGAGATCTTTTTTTAAATTTGATTATTTGGTATATGGTGTCTCGTTTCTTGAGTTCTTTATATATTTTGAATATCAGTCCTCTATCAGATGTAGAGATGGTAAAGACCTTTTCCTGTTCTATAGGCAGCCTGTTTGAATGGCAGTGCCCTTTGTCTTACAGAACCTTTTAAATTTCATGAAGTCTTTTTTTATTAATTGTTCATCTTAGTTCCTAAGCTATCCGTGTTCTGTTCAGAAAGTTTTCTCCTGTGCCTATGAGTTCAAGGCTATTTCCTACTGTCTTTTCTATATGGCTCAGTGTATCTGGTTTTATGTTAAGGTTTAGATCCACTTGGGTTTGTTTTTTTGTTCAGGGTGATAAGTATAGATCTATTGGCATTATTCTACACACAAACACCCAGTTTTACCAGCACCATTTGTTGAAGATGCTGTCCTTTTTTCCAGTGTGTATTTATCAGTTTCTGATTAAAAAAATCATTCCTAGATGTGTGGATTTATGTCTTGGTCTTCAGTTCCATTTCATTGATCATCATGTCTGTTTTTATGCCAATAACATGCTGTTTTTATTACTATAGCTTTATAGTACAACAGGAAATCAGGGATGGTGATACCTCCAGCAGTTCTTTTATTATTAAGGATTGCTTTAGCTTTCCAGGTTTTTTCCCCATATGAAATTAATAATTGGCCTTTTAAGAATTGTGTTGGAATTTAGAATGGGATAGCATTGAATCAGTAGATTGCTTTTGGTAGGTTGGCCATTTTTACAATGTTAATCCTACTGATTCATGAGCATGAGACACCTTTCTGTCTTCTGATATCTTTTTCAATTTCTTTCTTCAAAGGTTTGAAGCTGTTGTCATACAGGTTTTTCACTTGCTTAGTTACAGTTACCCCAAGATATTTTATGTTATTCAAGGTTATTGTAAAAGAGTTATTGATTCTTTGTGAGTTGACTTTGTATTCAGCTACTTTGCTGAAGGTGTTTATCAAACATAGGAGTTCCCTGGTGTAATTTTAGGGTCACTTATGTATACTATCATATCATCTGCAAGTAATGATACTTTTAATTCCTTTCCACTTTGATTCTCCTTGGTCTCCTTCAGCTATATTATTGCTCTAGCTAAATCTTCCAGTACTATATTAAATAGATAAGGATTGGACAACCTTGTCTTGTTCCTGATTTTAGTGAAATTGCTTTGAGTTTCTCTCCATTAAATTTGATGTCACAACCTGCACTTCTAAGGTGTGGTAGCTCTTTAAGTGTGTCCCACACCAGCAACACAACATTTCTCTGGAACTTGTGGGAAGTGCAATTTATTGACTCAGAAACTGGGGGGAGGAGGTCAGCAACACAATTTGTAATTCGCCCTCTAAGGTCTGATACAGGCTGAAGTTTGGGATCCACTGACATAAAGAACTAAGTTATTTGATCAAATCATGGCAACACTGTTTACCATGTAACTGGAACCACATATCAGTAGTTGACAATGCAAGTATAGGGTGTTAAGAGATTCATCATTACAGTGTGGTGTCTTCAAATGGCATGTCAGCTTTGCTACCTAGAAATGTAGTCATGTACCAAGAATTAAGTTTCAGCTAAATGGCAAGGAGCTAGATGGAAACTGCTGGGAAACTGAAGCTATTGGCTCATTACTGACCTCCCCCCCCCAAAAAAAAATTCTGTGGTCATTTGCCCATCGATCAACTTGGAGGTGAAGGATGAGGCTGGAGTTGTTTGCTGCCTTTGAAAGCTCAACTGTCCTCCTTGCTCACAGATGCCTTACTGAAGTGCTGATGATAAAACAGAGAATTTTGAAAGCTAATACAACCAGCTTACTTTAATTACCCAGGATGAGAGAACACACTGGAAGGCTGTGAAGACTGAGACTATGGTCAAAGGCGAGTGTTATTACTTCTGATTGGGGCAACTGAAGAGACCTACAGAACCTATGGAACCTGCACAGTGTGATCTTTAAAATTAGCTATGAAGATCAAAATGCAGAAAAGATGAAATGTTTTTTTTCTGAGCAGAAAAATTTATCCTTACAGAAATAATTAATTTGTTAAAATTACTCATTAGATCCATGCATCGTTGTCTCATCACAGCTTCAGTGTCTGAAATAACTCAAGTCTTCTCTTTGAAGGAGCCCATGTACATTTTATAAGTCACATACTTAACTAGGTCAGATAGTAACTCGCTTGCCTTTCTAATATTTTTCTGGAGAGAATGGCCATTGTAATTATCCTCTCAAAAGAGGAATTAGATGTGTGTTCACTCGAAAGACTAAGAACAAAATAGAAGATCACTAAATGTTGGAAGACCCTCTGTTCCAAAGTAATTGGGGGCTTTCCTGTGTGGTTGTTTCTGTGAGATGATGGTTTGTGTCCCATTGAGGAAGCAAATTTTGGGGGATACTTTCTAACCACATACAGTTGACATTACAGAGGCTCAAATTCCAGAAACACTCTCTGGCAGAGTGCCAGTGTTAAACATTCTCCAGATGGACCATCAGTGTGACTTAGCACATGGATACACACATCTTCAGCCATTTTCCTCTCCTTTGTTCAAGGGTACTGAGACAAAAAGTTTCCTTAGTGTGAAATAGAAACAAAACTGTGAACAACCAACCTCACTGCTTCATTGGCCCTTCTTATAAAAGTAGGGCACAGTGATAAACTATCCTCTAATAACCATGCTAAGTGATGATGTGAAATTATGATCATGGAACACTCACCACTCCATTCATTAGGTCCAAGATTCTCCATTTATCCATTCTTCCAGATAGGATCTGTGAATAGTTTAGGAATTCATTGTGGTCAAAGGATGGTCCCTGGACCTCACCATAAAACATCAACCATGAAGAGGTTAGAAATTCTCAGGTAAACTAAATGACAAAAATATAGGGATTGGGGTCAGAGGTAATCTGAGGTAAACTGGGTTGGTTTTGGGATACAAGCCTGATCTAAGGAGTACCAGTCCAAAGCATTCTTTGGTAGATTCTAAAACACTGAGAAGTACCAAATCCACCCCCCACCAAGCCTCTCCTACTTACTTTCTCTATAATCCCATGCCTTCTTTATCATTTAAAACATTACTAGACTGACTTTGTTGCTTTTGTTTCTTGAGTTTTCAAATCACTTTAAATTTACTGAGGCTAACATGGGCTCCCTAAGCCTGACAGAAGAGTCCCTTCATCTTATAAGGAAATAACTTGTATACTCACTTTGACCTTGTCAAGTGTTGTTGAATTCCTTGGAGTTCTGTTCTCTGCATGTATACTAAGATTCCTGGGATATAGTGACTTGGCAAAAAGTAAGCTTCAAGACACTGCCTTCTATTTTCCCTAATTAATGAATGCCTACCAAGCTATGCTTCTCTTTGGGCCAAACAATGTTATTTTGCTTCACCTTTTTTCCCTTCAAGGATATTTGAAGAAGATGAGAAAGAGTATGTATCTGAGGCTGTTGCCTATTAACAGCAAGTTGTCTTGTAAGAAATGAGCTTTGAAGATCTTCTGAGCTGAGCATAAGTATCATTTCCACTTCATCAGCTTTGATGCCTTGGGAAAAATAATTTTATAGCTCCAAACTTTAATTTTTTCCATCTTTAATAAGGAACAAATAATAAGATGCAGAACTATAATGAAAGTTATATGACCTAAGAGAGATGTGTCTAGTACAATGATTAGCATGTTATAGGTGTTAGGTAACAGCTAAATTCTTACTGTAGAGAATAGGTTAGTCTGGGCTCCTTGAGAATAGAAGCCACAAGATCAAGGTTGAATCGATTCTTCAAAGACCACCATTATTTCACAGTATGAAATACAAATATGATTTCCTTATTAAAATAAACCACGCTTCTGGTTAATCTCTCCAATACTTTTTAAATCTTAAGATAAACCATGCTTTTTAGGGAAACTTGATACTTCTACAAACTTGATTTTTGTTGTGATCTCTGTATATTTCCTCTATAGTCATCATGCTGGGACCTGGATATTGTTCATGCTCCCTTAGGCACACTTACAGAAATACTAGATAGTGAGGCTGTGGCCAGTGTATCAATACAGTAAGTAAGCAGATGGTGGCTTAGGGGAAAGTCACCTTACAGGAAGTAGAGAAAAGGTTACATTGTAGGGAGGAGCCACTTATTAATGGTACCATAAAGAAGACTACTGTGGAACAAGTAGAGGTTTAGTTAATCCTCACAGTCCTTCCAATGATGGGAGAAACTGTATAATTCATATCCACCTGGCTTACCACATGCAAAGACCTAAAGATAGGTACTTGCTGCATGTTTAAATAACTGAGTAAAAGAAAAAAAAGGAGGAGAAATTAGAAAATGGTGGGGGGACTTTAATTAAGAAGGAGTAGATAAATACAGAAGAAAGTAGGAGGAAGATAAATAATAATAAAGATGTCTGAAACAGTTAATGAATGATACTATCAACTACTTCTCTAAAATACCTATAACACATATAAGCCTCTCTCTCTCTCTCTCTCTCTCTCTCTGTCTCTCTCTCTCTCTCTCTCTCTCTCTCTCTCTCTCTCTCTCTCTCTCTGTGTGTGTGTGTGTGTGTGTGTGTGTGTGTGTGTGTGTGTGTGAACATTTCTCATCTAAGCTGGCAATTCTCCCCTAACAGCTATAGACTATATAATAAAACCCCAACAACAGGCATGAGAAGTCCTCTTTTGTATTTTTGGTCAGAGTTGTACAAGATATTCCCAAAACATTATAGGCTATTGCTATTGCATTTGGTTTTCCCCAGAAGTGAAAGATAAGTCCCTATTGCTGAAGATAGCATGAGCTTCATACACAGGTCTCAGAAGCTCCTGAGCTAGAAGTGCCCTGACGGCTTCCTCCCTAAGGACTACCTGGTATCAGAAGGCTCCATAAGAGATTCCAGAGGAAGGAAGAAGCCAGCAACCCTTCCTAGCTATGATGCTTATGAAACACAACAGTAACCAGTGTGGCACCACAACCCAAGGGGTGCAATAGTAGCATGCATACCTCGCCAGTAACCAACAGCTCTGTAATTATACTTAGGATCCACCCTACAAGAAGGAAATTATGTCTGATACTGGAACCTAGCCAACTAACCAGGGCTAGTGAAGTTATGGATCTCAGAGGAGAAGCTAACACCATCAATTTACTAAAACAACACAATCCCTAACAACAATCTATACACATTATACTTGTACCCACATAAATGTGTATTCCTCAGTCTTCAACAAGGAAACATCTCTACAATAGGTGGATACCATTACAGAGAACCAAAATTGAATAAAATGTGGGAGTCCCAGCTGAAACATACCTGCACCTAAGGCTGGGCAGTAAAAACAGAAACATTGTAAAACTCAAAGAAGCAGTCATTTTGATGCCAGAATTTGTCTTCTAGAATATCCGGGAAACTATACTTGTGAAGTCTCATCAATATGGTTCCCTAAACAAGTCCAGGAGAAAGACACCAATACATATGCTAACGTAGAAGTGAAGGAACCCATGAGACCTCAACCTAGAGCAAAGAGCTGTAAGTGACTAAGGAATGTTGAAAGCAGGAAAAATAGTCTCCCTTGAGGAAGAGCATAATAGTGGGTTATCCAATACCAAATAGCCCTGAAAGCAAACACATGTAACTTAACAATATACAGACTGAGCATAATGTATTTATATATTTAAGAAAGTATATATTTATATAGGTACATGCTTACACACACACACACACACACACACACACACACAATCTATGTAACAATTAAAGAAAAAGAAGCCATGAATTAGAATGAGAGCAAGGGAGGGTACATGGGAGTGATAAGAGGGAGAAAGGGGAAATTGATGCAATTATAATCTAAAAAAATAAGAATTATTTTAAAAAGACAGAGGGAATGAATAAAGTCATTCTGATCACACCTTCAGACCATCACCAACTCCTTCAAATGTGCCTTTCTATAACTACTGTCATCAGGTACTCCAATCCAGTGACTTGATTCAGTAGGAAATTCACTGAGCTGTAAGTCACAGAACATCTCAACACAGCTACCCAGAATTCACCTGCCTTACAAAACAAAAAGTCTGTGATCCTTTAAGAATTGCTTGATGGCCAAGAAGCTCTGGCCATGACTTTGTTCAGCCTCCAATGACAAGATGTAGGTACCCAGACAGGAAGGTCGAGAACAGAGTCAAGACAACACCAGCAGATATCTGTGTCAGTTGGTCCATTGTCTTTCTACTTCTGCTCCACCGACCATCCCAAACTGGCATAATGTAACTGCTATTAACTTAAGTGATATGTAGGTGGGGTGGGGGGAGGCAACATGGCTTGACCATGTGACTGACTGTACTGAGTGTACTGATGTCAGCAGGGTGGGACAAACCCAGTGAATGGCAACTTAGGGCATGCCACATGTCTCTCATCACCTACAGACTTTCCTGGACTGCAGCCCAATAACATTCACAGGGGACAGCCGAGTCATGCAAAGCTTCTGAGACCTGGCCTCAGAACCCGTCTGATATCACTTAGCTTCATTTTGTTGTTCTAAGCAAGTCACAAAGTTAGTTCAGCTTCCAGAAGTTTGGAAAATAGACTGTAATGGTTTGAAACAAATGACCCTCACAGAGAGTGGCACTATTAGGAGTTGTGGCCTCCTGGAGGAAGTATGGCACTGTAGGGGTAGACCTTGAGGTCTCCTATCCTCAATCTAAGCCCAGGGTGACACAGAGTTCACTTCCTGTTACCTGCATATCAGGATGTAGAACTCTCAGAAACCTCTCCAGCACAATATCTACCTTGCTTCCTGCCATGACAATAATGGATTAAAACCTCTAAAATTAAATGTTTTTCTTTATAAGAGTTGCTGTGTTCATGGTGTTTCTTCACAGCAATAGAAACCCTACCTAAAACATAGACTCTGTCCAATACAGGAGGTGCTGAAAGTCACAAGGCACTAAGATGTGCACACAGGAAGGACTGGAGTTAGGCCATCAATCTACCAGATGCTAATCAACCAATCTAAACCTGGAAAGAGGGACTTTCTTGCATATCTATCTGCCCTCCCTTTCTCCTTACTTCCCTCCTCCCTTCCTGTCCTTCCATTCTTTCTTTTCCTCTTCCCTTCTCTGCCTTTGCTTTCTCCTCCATCTTCTCCCTCCCCCCTTCCTTTCTGCTTTTCTTCCTGTAAGACCCAAGAGACTCTAAAATTTAAAGGTAAACTCAAGAAAGCACTGGGCAGGGCATTGGGATGAAACATCTTGCAGTATCTACCATAGTCTTTATCCCTCACTGCTAACTTGGCTAAGAAAAATCTTAGATCAGCCTCCTTATTCTGTGTGCTTGTTAACCACAAATTAGAACTGCAGTGCTTGCTTCTTCCCATTGGCCAATCACTAGAAGTACTCTTTGTGACTCAGGAAACACTCAGAATGGCATTGAGTTCCTGTTGAGGCATTGAAGGCACTTAAGTGATACAGAATATATACTTCTTTTCTTCCTTTGCCACTCCCTTTCATTGAAATGCCAGTCAGTGGGAACTCTTATAAAGCATGTATGAACATGAAATGGCTGCTTGGCTTCCCTGGAGTTTCCTCAGCTCTCCTCTGAAAGCACATCTATGACAAGGTATGAAAAGAAGCCATCAGGCATCTGCATGCAACAATAGCCTCTCCAAGGATTTTCACTTGAAAATCAAATGATTTGTAAGTGGTGTGTAGATAAATACCAGTTTGTGTGCAGACATGTGCTGGCTATCTTGCCATTCCAGTGGCAATATATATTCAGAGTGCAAAGAGGATACAAAAGAACAAAAATGATAAACCTCTGACCTGAAGTTCATAAAATAATAACATTTTTTAACACTTTCATGCCTGTCAGTTTGATAAGTATGTTCATATGACCTCATTTTCACACAGTCTAATGAATTTTCCTTTTACACATGAGAGAACTGAGTCACAAATAGGGAAGGTATTGATTCTTAGAGAGTCGGGATTCAGATTCACCTCTGTGCTTTCAAACCCTCACTTCTGACCATCAGCATTCACCACATTCTGTTAGGTTGTAATCCATGTGCAAAATTAATTATGAGTAAACAGAAAATAATTAAGTGTCATAGACATGAGCAGGCCATCTTGACTGGGCTGCTGTCCCCAAGTGAGAGCCAAGACAATTGAAACCCAGATGAATTTGCAGTTACTTGCAAGCTCTGATGGCCATGTCTTTCCTTGATGATGTATTACTTAATGAATGTATTACTCAAGCCAGGTAATTATTGATAGTTTTAGAAAGTTGTAAACATTATATTTTTAATGAAATTGTTTATTAGCTCTGTTGTTTATGTATTACAATATTAAATGTCATTAACTAACCTGGAGTTAGTTGTGAAATTTGCTGTTTCTTATCATTGTTCCTTTTTTTGTTTGTAGGGCACAGGACTTTTGTTATCATCTGGCAGATTAGAATTTCTCAGATTGTCCCTTAGGAGAGCCAGTGATTGGTTTTCACTGTTTCAACTTGATTGGGTTAGGGATGCTGAAGTGATTGGATGAGTCAGGTTCTGGGTGTGTCTTTGAGGTTGTTTCCAGGGAGAATTTAATTTTAACTTGAACCTGATGAATGATTTAATCTGTGGATGGATTCAAATATGAAATGGATGACTGGGGATGGAGTTGTCTTGAAATTAGGGAGAGTGGGGCCTGGTTGAGGCTTGTCTTGGTGGGATCTGTCTTGTCCTACCCCTATGCCCCAATAATGCCCCTCTATGCTTCCTATTTGCTGTGATGTAAGCTGCTCCCCATGCTCTACCTGCCACACTGATATGAAACCAAGGGTAAATAAATCACTTGTTCCCTACCTAAGTAGTTTCTGTCAGTGAAACTACATTTGGTCAGTGAGCAGGAATCTGATTAACATAGGAGACTGGAAAGCACTGTTATATGTGAGTCTCGGTCATCTTGGACATCTGTAACAAAATACCATCAACTAGAAGGCTTAGATGGCAGACATTATTTCTCAGGGTTCTGGAAGCTAGAAGTCCAAAAATATGGTGCCAATAGATTTGATATCTGGTGGGGTTGCCTTCCTGGTTCACAGATACTCTTTCTTAACTTGTTTTTTTTTTCTTCATCAGCAAATGGTAGAAAAGAAAGGAGGGATGGGGGAGGAGAAAATAAAAGGAGGAAAAGAGATGATGGAAAAGAAAGTAGGGTTAAGGAGAGGGAAGAAATGAGAGAAGGGAGAGAGAGGGAAGAAGAGGGAAGCTAGAGGCAAGCAGATAGAGAAGAGCATGCCTCTCAGATTTCTTATAAAAGCACTGTTCACATCATATGAATTCTACCATTGTGAGTTGATTAATACCCCCATCCCACCTCCAATTACCACTACACTGAGGATTTAGTCTTTAATTTGTGAATTTGAGAGGTGAGGCCTTGAACATTTAGTCTATAGACTTTATTCTCAGTTTCACACAAACACAACAGTTCTCATGGTCTCAAGGCTCATAAAATATAGGCCCCAATCATATTTAGTGTGTTTGTTCAGGGCAAGATGCATCAGAGCCTTGGAAGCATAGTCTGTGCTGTGTAGTTCCTGGATGAGGTAGTTTGCAGTGTTGGTGGCTATGCTTATCTGATGATGAGATGTATCGCATTGTTCAATTGCTGGTTAGTTTGATGGCACTGCCATTGCTCAGGCTTCATAAATGTCCACAAAACTGTATGGGCTTCTAGTTACCTTCATGAAATAACGTTTAAGGTACATCAAAATTATCTTTTCCTTATCCTTCTAAACTATGTTCCATTTTGAGCAAAAATGGATTAGATTTTAGTGATTTATGACTTCTTGTGTTGACTTAGCTAAAAATAAATAAAATCATGATTTATATGTTGGCTTTCCAACATCAAAGATCATTCACCATATTCTTCATGCAAAATTATCAGAGCATGATTTGTACCCAGATACACTTACCCAGATACACTTACCCAGATACACTTACCCAGATACACTTGAATGTTATTACTCTATTTCTGGTACCAGATTCAACACATGATAGAACTGAGCAGGAAGGATTCACATTTTGGAGTGTTTCCCATGTGTAAGTCATGTTAAATCTTTCATGGTCCTTTAAAAGTGTTTGTGCCTCCACTTTTCTTTTCTTTTTTTTTTTTTTAATCCTCCCATACCTCAGTTTTCTCTCCTTGTCTTTCCACACCTCCCTACTCCCTCAAACTCACACTTCTCTTCGATATTCCTTCAGAAATGAGCAGGTCTCCCAGGGATATCACCCAAACACAGCATGACAAGTTATAGTAAGACGAGGAATAAACTCTCATATCGAGGCTTTAAAACTCACATCCCAGGGCAAGCGGACTACTTAAGTCTACACAAATAATAAAACAGAGGAAATAGGATTTGAACCCCCAAATGAAGTGATTTTAGAATTCATGCTCTACTTACTGTGAATAAATAAACCAAAGTATTCGGAGAATGAGCTGGTGGGAAACTGCTATTGTAAAACAAATCTGATTGATAAACCAATGATAATCACAGCACGAGGTCTAGGACTGTAAGTTGGAGGCAGAACACTTGCCAAGCATGCATAAGGCCCTGAGACTCAGAGCAGGGAAAGTAGGGTACAGTTTTAGATCTGCAGGAGCTGGGCATCAGCTTGGACAAGAGGCAGAAATGTACAGGGTGCTGAGTTCTCACAAAACAGTGTTTTTTATGTTCCTGGTCACATTACTTGTCCCCTTTCGCTTCTCACTGGCTGATTGAAAACGTAGGTGTCTAGTGTTGTCTCAAATTCTCCATCCTCTTGGCTCAAAGGAGTCTATATTTTAGGGCTGGAGATTCTTTCCTTTTTTGATACCTGGATTCAGACACATAGCAAACTATCTCTAACTTTTCAGCACCAGGATGAATTGAGAACTTCTAAATGAGTAGGTGCCATTTGGCAATTATGGGAGTCTCGTGTCTCCTGACTCTCTGATGTTCTCTGAAGACACCATACACTAAAATGACACATAATGATTTCTTTCTTGTGATGTTCATAAGATGTTTGGCCCATATGTAAAAGGAAGTGATGGACTGTTTTAGCGACCTCACTTTGCAAACTGTAAAGAGCTATCTAAATATAAGTTTGTGCCCTGTTCTAAAACTAGCTCTCCACCTCTGTGTTGACATGAGCATGCCCCTGATTGAAGCTATTAATCATTTTGCTAAATGAAAGGGATGATGGGAAATGAAATACCTCCTTATGACCCCATCTATCTACTCTTGCTGTCACACTCTGGAATTCATAATGGATTTGTTCTTCGTAGTCTTGGAGAGCAGGTTCTTATTATCGCATTTTATCTGCTCAGTGGTCACTACTAATTCCTGTCTACCTATTTCCCTGTTCCCTTGCTTGCCCAGTTTTCTCCTGGACCAGGAGTTGAGAGGCTGCCAAGAATGTTAAGGAATGTGATTACATCACAGGGCTCAACAAGGGCAGAGGGCAGGAGAGATGGGATCTGAGAAGAGAACATTGAAACTGTGTGGAGATTGTTGAGATAATTAGATATTCTCCAATACCATCATTAATTCACATATGAGATGTTAAGTCACAGTTGCTGTTCAGTGGGTGCTAAAATGTGAACAGATCATTAGAGATTAAAGGCAGGATTAGAAGAAGGTGTGTGTGCGCGTGCGTGCGTGCGTGTGCGTGTGTGTGTGTGTGTGTGTGTGTGTGTGTGTGTGCATGTGTGTGTGTATGTGTTGAAAACACTGAACAAAAATTTCTTGAATTATTTTAACATGACTCAGAGATACTTTATTTCTATACTTGCAATGTGTGCATAAATAAACACCAAAACACCAAATAAAGAAGCACATAGGTTTAATTAAATGAATCTGTTGGAGGAAGGGTATAAATAATGGAATGGCACTGGTCTAAAGTTAAGATGGCTTCTACCTTCTTTCTGAGTGACATGGAACAGTAATCCCAGCATTTAGTTGCCTTCAGCTGTGAATGTGTATTCAAGGTCATGATCTCAGTTTGAAACTGGGCACCATAACCTTGGTGACAGAGTAAACACAAACTGTGGTCCCTATTCAGTATGAGGCAGCCATTCATCTCTATGTATTCATTTGTTCTCACCCATGTAACATGGTTAATGAAGTATCTCCAGCTCAGGGGTGTCTATTCAGAAGACAATGAAATTTGCTCAAACCAAATCATAGGGTTTTCATGGGGGGAGATCTAGACCTTCAGCTAGTGGGATTTGGTGTTAAAAACTACAGAAACAAACTCTGATAAAACAGAAAAACACTAATACCAGAGACCCCACAGAGAGGCTGAATATTCAAAATTAGCTACTATAGAATCCACCTATCCCATTCCTGGGTATGTATTCAAAGAAATGAAGCCAATATATCAAAGAGATAGCTGCACACCCATATTTATTGCTTCACTAGTCACAGTGGTTATGATATGAAATCATAGGTGCCTGCAACAGATGAATATAGGAAATGTGGTTTGTATACACAATGAAATATTATCGAGCCATAAAGAAGGATGAAAATACCACTATTGTAGGTAGCAAAGGGTGTGAGGAAGGTAGGCAAAGAGAAACTATATTTCATCAGTGCATGGTGACAAATCACACTGAATTCAATGAATACATTGTAATAAAAGCTATGCAGGAACCAACATGTCACATAGTACTGGAAATACATAGTTGGGCATTGCTATTGCCACCACTTCTGGCCACACCACTGACCTCAAAGGGGGATGATCAAACAACTTCTAAGTAGCAATGCCCTGTATCATCATCTACCATGTGTCTCTGTGTTTAACATCTTGGGTGAAATCAGTCAGTTGACTAAGATTAGATTATCTGCCTGCATTTGGGTTTCCAGGACAACCAGGTTGTGTTGTATGTGACCCTTCTTTGTTTTCATAGTAAAAGGAAAAATCTTATCATCGAACTTTCTTAGGATTCCACCCCACATAGGAAGAACACTTAGGGATCACCTTCAGGGCCATGTGAGTTAAATGAGTTTTGGGGGGCTCCAATTTATTACTACTAAGGCTGAGTCCCACATGAACTCATCCCATCCCAAGTCTCCTGGACTTTGTCATCCTTTCATGTGTCCTGATCTGAGTGTGCTCAGTCTTTTGAATGCTGTCTCTCTCCCACACATCAGCGTGGGCACATTCTTCTGGCTTTCCTGGTCTGAGGCTTTATGAGCATGTGTATCCATGTAGCATTTTTCCTGGTGATAAAGCACCATGTGGAGAACATTGTTTCCACAATGAAATTTTAGAGAGCTTTAAATTTAAAATGAAGATTACTATCAGACACATCCTGCAGATTCAGCAGAGGCATCGCTGGGAAAGGTAATTTGTTCAGCAAAATGGAAAAAGGAAATAACAGCACGGAGGTGGTGGGGAGGGTCCTGGGTCCCAGCAACAGTTATGGATAAAGTTTATTATGCAAACCAAACAGTGGGTCTTATGGTTTGGCAACTTTGAGGCTATAACATGAATCTAGGCACTGTCTCCCTTCAACTCGCCTGTTGTATGGTGTTTTGTATGTCATTTCCATTTCTCATTGCCACTTAAATTCTACTTGACACTAAGATACAGTGTGACTATGAGGCAGAAGCATAGGAGCCTGAGGGTCTTTTCCAGGTTATCAGATCTGATAGAGGAATAGAAGGAACACTGGGCAGCCAGTCCCCCAACTGTCACATAATTAGACAAAAGAGAGAAGGACTGGGAAGATGCATTTGTGTTGAAAGCATGAGGGCACAAGTTCAGATCCCCACAACCTGTGGCCTGAGGCAGAGACATGCAGATCTCAGGACTCCTGGCCACAGTCTAGCCCAAATGCTGAACAATGGGTTTTAGAGCTGAAGAGGGGGCAATCTGCTGACATTAACTTAGAAAATAATTTTCTCCTCTCCACTCTCCTCTCCACTCTCCTCTCCACTCTCCTCTCCACTCTCCTCCTCCTCTCCCACATCAGTCCCCTTTCCCAGCTTCCTCTTCATCATTAATTTATTTCTTTTGCTAAGTTAGCAAAATAAATTATTTTTGTACTTGTAAACATTTTAAATCCTCTTAATTTGGAATAAAAACACCATACTAGTGCAGAACACCTAGTCTGTTAGACCTGAATCTGCCTCCCTGTGTCCATTGCACCACCCCAGGCCAGCTCTGCTTCTTGGAGTGTGTGTGAGGAAAATGTCTCCAAAGCATTTTCAAGTTTTCTCAGATATCTAAGTGGGAGAATATGGGCCTCTCAAGCAAACAGCGCCTAAAGATCAAAATATGTTTCTCTCCTTGGAGCACCTGTGCAAAATATATATTCCTTTTCTAAAGATGTTATT
Source organism: Cricetiscus sungorus (assembly GCA_030556225.1). Taxonomy (NCBI): domain Eukaryota; kingdom Metazoa; phylum Chordata; class Mammalia; order Rodentia; family Cricetidae; genus Cricetiscus; species Cricetiscus sungorus. Next base: position 45,444,205 of record JANBXA010000069.1, on the reverse strand, counting down.
AGTGGCTTAACCACACTCTAGCACCTGGATTTACAAAGGATAAAATAAAAGATTTCCTGGTAATGAAATGAATTGTCAGGAACAGTATTACAACATAGTTCTATCCTGTGATAACCCACACAGGGTCTGGTACAGAACCTGTTATTATAGGACACACAGTTTAAGGAAGAAACATACCCTAAAAGTTTGAAGTCTAATTTCATATTTCTAGAGAGGTACAGGGAACCATGAAGTGAAACTATATCATAAAATCCATCATAAAAATTGATTCTCCAACAGTTACACTCCTAGCATGCGCAGCAATGGCAAAATCAGAAATGTACTAAAAAGGGAAGCCATGGGATGTCTGAAGTGAAATCACCTGTCAAAGATGAGCCAAGCACATTTCGTGGCAGTTAGATGCCTAGAACTTGAAAACAAAGCGTGTGAAGAATAATGTGAACAGGGGGTTGAAAATATAAAGGTATTTAAGCCAATAAAGAGAGATTAAGACCTCATTAAACACAGGAAAGGCAACTGTGGGAAAGCACAGAACACAGCTTTTCGATATGGAAAAAGTAGCAAATAAAAACCCCAATGAGCAGATGAATTAATAGTTTAAACATCTCCTAAGAGAGAACTAGTGGGTTGGAAAATAAACCTGAGGAAACAAGACTGCAAAACAGCGATGTCACATAAAGCCTGGGTTAAGCTAACAGGCATGGACTTTACAGACTACAGGTATTCTGCAGCACTCCCAGAAGGAAACAATATAAGAACACAGGAAAAGCGATGCTGCATGGATAATGGTATCCCCAATACTAATAAATCTACGGATTCAAGAAACATGATGACTTCCCTGGGGCTGAAATAGTGACCCCAATATCTGAGTACTTCAAAACTCCATTCGCCCCGATCACATGTGTGTTTTAAAGCAGATAAAAATTAATGGCAAGGCCCTGGCCAGGGAAAGAATTTGGAGTGGCAGCTGGCTGCTCACCATGCCCAGTATTGACAGATGGTTCTGTGCCGAGGTAGTAAGAAGAGCCACCATACTAACCATCTGTAGCTAGCTAAACTATCACCCAGGCTCAACATATCCCAAGGCATAGCACTGAGTGAGAAAAGCAAGCTCCAAACAGGAAGTGTACTGTGATAATGATGGAAAATCATAAAGCTCAACACCAAAGCACATACTCTTCATGTACCGAATATACAAAGCAGCAGTAAGAAAAATACAACCATATTTAAAGTGGTAGTTACTACTGGGTACAAGGGGAATTGGGTGTAAAGTGTGGGAAAGGCGGGTAGTTGGGCTTCAGGTATAACTTCTATGAATGCCTATTTCTTTTTAGTATAAAATATAGGAAACATTAGCATTTGTTAAATTTAAAGGAAGGCATATAGTGCCCATGATTTTACTTGTGTTTTTATGTGTCTTTGAAATACTTTAAAAAAATAATTAAAGAAATACACCTAAACTAAATAGAAAGAATGAAAGAAAGGATATGGGGGGGTATCACTCAGCATGTGGGTACTTGAGAGCAACTGGAAAGAAGCTGGAAAGCCCTCACCAGTCTGGATGGGATGAGATGACAAAAAACTGTGTGTCCAGTATAGATCATGCCTGCCTTCTGTCCCCAGCAACTATGTGAACATACATACTGATGGCTCACCCAGACCCTCAGCTCCCTTGTCTTGTAATTAGGGATCAGGATAACCAGAAATACTCTTTCCTTTGCACCACTCTTCTGTTCCCTTGAATTTTCAGATAGCTACATATCCAGCCAGAAAAGAATGTTCTCCCAGTCACATTAGTAAAGATTTCCTTTGCATCAAGTGACAGAAAATTCTTTCAGATTGTCTTAATTAAGATGGTATAGTTCTGTTCTTTGCAAGTTAAACTCTCAGGGCTTGGTCCAGCTTAAAGCGCCATGAGCTTTAGGGGTCTGAAACAAGACTTTGAGCTACAGGTACCTCCTTTCTTCATCTCTGTGCTGTCTGTATATTCAGACACACCGGCTTTCTTCTCCACCATGTGAGAAACCAGATGGTGTTGCCACTCCAGCCCCTAAATTCTCAGGAGTTTTCTGCACAATAAGGAAAGCAAAGTTTCTTTCATTAAAGTCTCTGTGAAACACTCATAACTCATCATGTCTTATTAGCTGTGAGAGAATCCTCAGGCCACCATAGTGTCACTCACTGTAGACAGGGCCAGGTTATGCACTGATCGGTGTGAGCTTTGCCTATGATCTTTGGGGACACAAGCATGCATAAGGCAACAATTATAATTATAAAGAGAAAAGGGCTATTTTGACTCATAATTTTGGAAGTTCTAGTCTAAGATTGGTCAATCCCAATCTTTAGACAACATGGCATGGTAAATGCTGGAGATAAACTGTTGACATTATAGGCTACAAAGCAAAGAAAATGACTGCTGGGACCATTGTCCTCTTTGGGAATCTTACCCATAATGATGAAAGGCTTCCCATAGGCCACACTTCCCAGCCTCACCACACTGAGCCCCAAGCTTTCAATACATGGCCCTGTGGGTATTAAAGAAGAGTACAACTTCATCTCAGCCATATATACAAAGAGTGTGGGAAAGCACTTTCCCCCCACAGATGAAAACTAGAATGTGGATGCCAGTGAGGAATGAGTGGATGTTGGGTGACATATGTCCATCACATCACAAAACTACAGAAATCAAGTCCCAGTAATGACCGCCTAAGTATTTTATTTTCAGTTTTGTACAGAATGGAAGCCTAAGAATTTTATTTTCATTTTGTATAGAATGAAAGAAGTATTTGAGGTGATTGAAGTTGAGGTGATCTTAGAAGTGTGGGGCATTGTAAACATGGAAAGAACCCAAGCAATGGCAGACTCAAGCAATGCTAGCCTCAATTCCAGCAAACACACCCAGCAGAGGGCCTGTTTGTCTTGAGAGATGAAGTGTCAGTCAAATTCAGTTCTAATGGGAATGGAAGATACAATCATGAGAAGTGTGGGCCATATTGCTCTTTCCAAATAGTGAAAATAAAGGATATCAGGTTTAAGATGGGGTTATAGAGATTTGCAGACAGTGGAGCAAAATTCTTGCTGTCACAGAGGAGACCTGCAGAGATGGTGCTGCATAAGGCAAGCATCAACTGTGCCCACGGCACCTCTGCCAGAAATAGAACACGAGATTCTGTAAGTCATTTATCTTCACAGAACTGCAAGAGAAAATTACATTTATTTCTGAGCCGCTCTCAAAACACAATAAATCTAAATAAATGTTGTAATACATTTAAAATAACATAGATGTTTACATAATAGTGAACAGTAAATATTTGCCAGATATGATTCCTATAGAGTTAGATAATTCTGGAAGTGGGGAGTGGTAACATAAGGGGACAAGGAAGCAAGAAGGGGCCATTTCTCTACCCTTCTGTCCTCTTCCACTGATCCAGCTGTTCTATGCTTCCACCTCAGCTTATTTGATCCAACTTCCCTTCCTCATTCTGTTTGTCCCCTAAAGAACAACATAGTGCAGTCTGAGAAGACATAACCCAAACAACTTAGCATTGCCCATTAATGTAAACCGTGGATACACTCAGGAGCCCTGGGGATGATGCAAATGTTTCTTAAAGTTATTATCTGACTGCCTTTTAATTAGAGACGTCCAGCAGACCCTCTTTCTCATGCCTTTCTATTTCAGTTTCTTTTCTCTCCAGTCCATGGCATTATTGCCCTGGCTCTCAAGCCCCACCCCCACCCCAGTGCTGCCTTAATAAGCCCTGTTTCACCACTGATCCTAGCTATTCATGGAAAAATTATCCTCAAGTTAATAAACTCATCAATTCACTTGAAAGATATTTGCTGGGTGGTTTTGCCTCGAGTGGGTTGTATCCATGACATAAAGGCCTTTTTTTGTGTGTTAATTATGTAAGTTTTATGAATTGTGCTAAAGGACTTCCTTCCCACCAGTAATGAGCGGCATGTAAGGGCTAAGGAAACACAAATCTACTCATAAAGGAAGAAAACAAGGTCTCCCTACTCTTAATAAATACTGCAAGGGTTTATGAATGGAGGCAAGAGCTGAATTTGAGACCATCTATGGTTTGGCTATCCCTAGTTTTACTAATTCAAGTTGCACTCATTTGCTGAGGGCAGACCAACATTGAGATGATAATGGATGCACTCTATACACTGCATATCATTTGAGGCCTGAGTCTGAGATTAATGACACTTAACATTCACAAAGCCCCATGTCAGCCAAAGGCTATGCTGTGTCCTAGGCTGTGTACTAGGTCTGCTCATTTGACTTGCACACACCCCCAAGAGCTAGTTATACCCTAACAATACACAGGAAGGTGTTGGTCCAGAGATGTGCAGTTGGGTTTTTGTTTGTTTGTTTTTGATTTTGTTTTTTATCTCTTTGGGAACCCGCCATCCAGCTCCCAAATAAATACACAGAAACTTATCCTTACTTATGAGTGCCTGGCCTTAGCTTGTCTTGTTTCTAGCCAGCTTTGCTAACTTAAATTATCCCATTTCTCTTTAACTATGTTTTGTCTCTGGGCTTTTTACCTTTCTTTATTCTACATATCTTTTTTTCCTTCTTACGCCATGGTTGGCTGTGTGGCAGGGTGGCTGGCACCTGAAGTCCTTCTCTCCTCCTTTTCTCACTCTTTGCTCTCATCCCTAGATTTCTCCTCTTACTTATTCTCTCTGCCTGCCAGTCCTGACAATGTCTCTATTCTGCCTAGCTATTAGCCATTTATCCCTTTATTAGACCAATCAGGTGTTTTAAGCAGGCAAAGTAACACAGCTTTTCAGAGTTAAACAGATACAGCACATCTTTGCATCATTAAACAAATGTTCCACAGCATAAATGAATATACCACATCTTAAATTAATATTCCACAACAATATAACTTCCCCACAAAGAGTATACGCTTATAAAGGTACACCAAATTGCAGAATCTGTGATTTTTACTACAATAATAAATTGTCTTTAAATAAAAGAGCTTCAATAAGGGTGGGGGGGAAAGGTATTCAGTTTCTTAAAGCAGCTGAGGCAGAAGAAATCAAAAGTCAAGCGAGACACATGTGTGTTCTTGGATGGCTCACCCCAACATGTTCAGAGCAAGAGTTGTCCTGTCATAAAAGAGGGTTTAGGTGTGGATACTGTGTGATGACAACAATATTGACTTTTGAAGAAAAGGGTAAGTTCCATCCATCCTAGTTTCTATAGCTGGAACAATGTTTGGTATATAACTGTATTTATTAGCTATTTATTACTGCATAACAAATTAACCCCAACTATGATGGCATCAACTATCATTTCAGTTTCTTTGAGTAGGAAATCAGGCATAAAGTAGATATGTACCTCTGGCTCAGGGCTTCCCACAAGTCTATGATCACACTGTGACTTACTCTAGCATCATCTGAAGGCTGTGGGGGAGGGTCCATTGCCATGGTCACTGTGATGGGATATATTTCAATACAGGCTTTGGGAAAGGGGCTCTCAGTTATTCTGTAGCTACTGTCTAGATGTTGACCTCAGCACCTTAGAACATGGGACTCTCCAACATGGCAGCATGTCTACAGAGTGATCTAGAGGTAGGGTGAGAAAGGGGCAGTAGCAGAGAGATAGAAAGCCCAGTGTTACATAGCTGAATTGGAAGTGATGCCTCATCTATAGGTATAGCTAACAGTCAAGATGTGGAAATCTGAAAATAGCGTTAATATCAGGAAGTGGAAATCCTGAGAACTATTTGTGGGACTTCATTCCACAGTATCCAAAGCCTATCTCTTCATCTGAATGTTACCTACCAAGCTACAAATATCCCTTGTGGGACTTTGAAAATAAAACCCAATGAACTCATTATCTGCATTTAACCTTCAGGTTGAAAGGGACGTTCATAGTAATTACCTCCTAACCAGGTGCTCATGTTCATGTAATCTCAGTTCTTGGGAGCCAGAGACAGAATGTTTTCTGTGAGTTTGAGGCTATTCCAAGACATATACCAAGTTCTAGGCCAACCTCAGCTACAGATAGGGATTGGACTCAAACTACAAATCAAAATATTTACCTCCAATAATACTTAGCAGGAAAAGGAAGGAAAACTAATATTTGTTGGGGTCATGTTTTATGCACACAATACTATTAGCTGTCCCAGGGAAGCTTTGAGTCCTCATTTTCCAGATGACAAAACTCAAGGTTATAGACGCCAACATTCTGCTAAGTATAGCATACATAGCTGGGAAGTATGGAGTCCTCAAACTGCATCTTAAGGTTTCCTGCCCCTAAAACCACATTCTCCCCCATTTATCCTGGTATTGTTTGTCACATTTTCCCAGTACTTCTTTCTGGCCCAGGGAAAGATGGACTCTCTTAGCCCTCTTGTGATGGATGGGACCTTGAGAAGAACTATGTCCCTTGTATTGTGACCAGAAATGGAGAGTCTCATTCCCAGGCCTAAGCATTACATTGCAAGACCTTTCTAAAGCTCTTGGCATGACACCAATAGAACTTAAATCTCTGACTGATGATGGAGAGCTGATTCTTTCATCCTACTCACCGTCAACACGCAGTGGGCATGTACTGTGAACAGGAAACTTTGTTATTGGGAATCGCCAAGATTTGGGATCTGGTAAATGTTTGTTATTCCAGTGTAGTCCAACCCTTCCTTTTTGGTGTACCACTAAAGAGTAGATGAAGGATCAGGGAGTAAGACGATGTTGTGGTCACATCAATCAATGTCATATTTATTATGACAGGCTGGGGGAAGAGCACCATAGTGCACAGACTGACAGACACAACTTGGCAGAATAATAAGAAAAATAAAGACTGACAGCATTACTCAGAGGTCACCTCTTTCACTCTGAATGTCCCTTTCTTTAGAACAGCAAGGACACTAATAGCAGGAGTGATATCTCTTCCTGGATTTCTTAGACACACACAGTGCAGCATGGACTTAGTGGGAGAAGCATCCTCCATCTGCTCTGCTCAGCTCTCACCAAGGAGCTGTGTGGGCTATCCAGGAGTATGCTAAGCAGGTCTCCCTTATGTATCTGGGGACTGAATCACACAAGGGTGGGGTGTCAAGATAGGGCAGTGTAGATAGGGACTAGACTGTAAGTCAGAGACAACTTCCCATGTCTTCTTCCATTGGCAAGCTGGATTCTCCTGACCTTTCTTATCAGCTCAACAGCTGGTTCTCATGGTGTCTCCTCTATTGTCCTCCACACCACTTAAGACATCCACTCTGTTGTCACTCCTGATGGGTATAATTCCCTTGATAGATTCCCTTGATAGATAATGACAACTTCCACACAGGCAGTAGCAAAGTGAACTATAGGGCAATATGCACTCTCCTTCATGGTTCTTTTTTTGTAGTCTAACCCACCATCATACAGAGCTGTATGGTTGCATCAAAATTCACCTAAAGATCAGAATCCATCAACAAATAATTCGTATATTTCTCTGCACACTCAGGTCTTCCCATATTCCATGGGGAACACTCTCCTGTAAGGGGTGACATTATGGATGTCACAACTATTAATGTTGAATTTTATGTCCAAGAAGGCAATCTAAGATTATCTTCTGGTCCATCTCTTCTTCAACCCCTACCAGAGGTGTTGATCTCACTGCAAAGGTATCTGGTCCCTGTTCCTCTCCATGTGACAGAAAGCTTCTAGAACCCCAAGTTGCTCAGTCTGTAGACATTCTAGAGCAGTGGTTCTCAACCTTCCTAATACTGCAACCCTTTAATACAATTCTTCATATTGAGGTTGATCCTCAAGCATAAAATTTTTGGTTGCTATTTAATAACTGTAATTTCACTATTGCCGTGAGTCATAATGTTAATATCTGTGGTTTCTGATGGCAGGTCATTTGAAACTCAAAAGGGTCATGACCCACAGGTTGAGACCCCCTGGTCTAGAACATGGAATGAAAGCTGCGGCACCACTTCCCAATGTAGATGAGACATTCTGAGTTTAAAATGAAGGGGGTGGTTCTTCCGCAACCAGCCTCACCTGTGTTTTGAGCGTCCATCTACAAGAACCTCTGAAGAGCTGGTTCTGTTGCTAAATAAAATTGAAAGCTCACTGTCTTGTCCAAACCCTCCCATTTTGCAGATATAACAAACTGAAGTCACATTCCTTGCCACTAACAGAATAACTTTAAAGCACAATAGAGGCCTATCCAGACAATGGGCTTATAAGAGGGGATAAAAAAAGATTCAAACTTACACCAAAGACTTGTGGAACCATAATACTGGAAGTTACAAGGTTGTTGAAGAGAGGATAGGAAAGTCTAGAGGTAGTGTTGGACAAATGATTATTGAGAATGAACTAAAAGAATAGAAAATAAACAAATTAACATTCTGGCTCAGCATTTCTAATTAGGATGGATTCTGCAGTTGGCCAGGAATATCGCCTTTGGGGTTGGCAGGAGTTCTCTGAGATAGTAGGAACAGAGAAATAGACACTCAAGGCATTCTGCTAATCCTAAATTTTAATCTGTTGCACTAATGTTTCTACTAATTCATGAAATTCATATAAAGAAAGGTTAAGGCTGAATGAGGCTCAGGGCTGGGCTCTGAATCCTAGAGTCACAGAACGGGACACACATATTACATATGGACAGTTGTAGAGGAAATTTGATATGTTTTATATTTTCCCTCTAAGCAATGGAAACTGAGCCTGCCTAACATGAGTGAAGAGGCATTCACTTGTAAGGCATTCAGTAACTTTTAAAAACAATAAAAGCAGTCCAAAGGCTTGTCTACCTATGAATGGATAAGAAAACACATTTGCTCCTTAGATTAGAATAGAACACCATATAGTCAAAAAAGGAAGGAAGCTTGGCCCACAGGTTGGCATGAGTAGAGCTAGGACAGATGCATGGTGTAAAATCAAAGGGCCAAGTAATACAAAGTCATTCCTGCCCAGTGTCCAGAAGAGGCCACAGAGAGGTCAAGGAAGACTAGGTATTGTGGGATGGAGAGCCACAGGAAGTGAAGAACAACTGGTTCTTGCTGCAGTTTCTTTGTGAGGGTCTTCGAAATATTCTAAAATTGATTACAGTGACAAGTGTATGGCTCTGTAAATCTCCTGAAAACTGTTTGTATTTCATATGTGGATACAGTATGGCATGCGAATTTGCATCTCAACAAAGCTTCATTACATGTGGGTGTATGTGTACACCAGATATGCAGACACACACAAAGACACATACACAGACAGACATGGACACACACACACACACACACACACACACACACACACACACACACACACACACTCAGAAAGACTTCGAAAAGGAAGATAAAGCCCTGGAACAGCACATGGAAAACTGGCATTCAAAAGATCCTGTCTCCAAAGATTTCCTCCAGGGACTAAAATAAATGACCTTCAACTTCTTTTGTCTATATTTTCTGACTCCAAGTTTCCAAGTCCCGGGAGGTCATCCTTTGGACTTTTCTTGGTCAAGACATCCATTGGATTTGAACTTTTTTAAAATATAAACAGAAATGCCACTGAGGTAGAGGTGCAAAAAAAAATCAATTTTATTTTAGTATGTGTGGCACATTGAGCAAAGCTACTTGTGACATAGGAACAACTGAAGAAAATTGAAAATTAGTTTGAATACCAAATATACCAAGTAGGAAAGAAATTGTTGCCTAAAAGGAAATTAAGATGTTGTCATGGAAAAGGAGAACCTGGGTGTTAGAGTCCAAACTCGTTGCTTCATCCCCAGCATTCAAGAATTCTTCATACAAACAATTCCATTTCAGGGAATTCTTTTGTTTAATCAGCTGGGTCCAGGCCCACAGATTCAGAATTTCCTTCCCAGCCCTCTCACAGTCAGCACTCCTTTTATGGAGAAATAATGTCTAACACCAATACAAGTGGGCTAGCCTCAACTCACTAGCCGTTTGGTGCTGCCTCAAACAGTTCTTTCTACAAGTATAGTTAAATAACCTTTGACTCTGAAATGAAAGAAATTATTCAAGGAAAAGGAGAAGAAAGGGCAAACTTCCTACCCTAACATTTTCCACTTTAATGGTCTTGATGACAACATTTTCTTCTAGTCCCTCTATTGAAAAGAAAAAGGAGTCATGCTCTATTATGATCTACATCATACTGGAGTGATGATAGAACATGGTAGGACTTTTCTCTAGAAAAGGGAGAGATATTTGAGTCAAGAGCATCTCAGTTAAACAGCTAAGGCAGCAGAGGCCTTTGTTGTGCTGTTGCAATGAATTCATGCAATATTTACCTAGAACCTTTTAAGTGCTGATCACTGATGCCCTAGGTTCCCAGAAAAAAAAAAGGCTGACAAAAATGGAAACCTCCCACAGAGGACGTCACTCCTTCGGTGGCTATGAGAAGGGGCAAAACAATGCATAAATGGAAGGCTGGCAGGAACCAGACACAAATGCTTGTGACTTCATAATTTGTAGTAAACTCTACTCAACATCCATTGATCCATTGACTTTTGTGGGCTTATTTGAGAGAAAAAAGAATATGAAAAGAGGAGAAATTCCAATTTGCAAGAAGAAAGCATGCCAATTCTGCATTGATCCCTGCCTCCACCCTTCACCTCACTTATCTGTGCACTCCATAAGACCTGGACTTACTCCTTGAATGAATGAAGAAGCCAGGTTAGGTGGCAGATCCTTTATTAAGGTATAAGTTGTAGCACTAAATCTTGTTGTGTCACTTCTCTATGGATTTGGAACAAGCTGTGTTTTCTCTAAACATCATGTTGCTCATTTACATGAAGTGTAAAATTAAGGCTACGGTAGGGCAAGTTTCTGTTATGTAGTGCCAACCACCTAAGGGATAAGGGATGGAGGGTGTTTTATCGTTCTGCCACTTCTATATCTGCCTCTGTTGCCACTATTGCCATCACTGGCCTTCCAGTGTCTAAGATAACTCTTCACAGCTTGGCCCCTGCTGCTCCAAACACTCCCAGTCATACTCTTCCTACAGTTCTTTTGGGAGACACATGAGCAGGTGGTGGCATGGAGAAATGGGACATTAAGTGGGAGGAAGGAAAGAAGGGAAAGCCTGTTGTAGTGCAGGGGACAGATGTGGAATAGGAAAAAACACAGGAGAATGGGGATTAAAGAAAGAAACCAAAAGCCAAGTCCCTTGCTACTCATGGTCCACAAAGCAACATCCTTAATCAGCAAAGGAGCCTTTCCCCTCCATATATCCACCTCTGAGTCCATCTTAGTCCCTGTGCTGTGAGAAAGCCAGGCTGCAAGCACGAATTTGAACAAAGCTGCCTTCCCTGAAACAGCCAACCTCAACCAGCGCAGAAGAACAAACAGAACAAACAAGATTTCAAACTACTCCGAAGGAGTTCTTTAAAAAAACAAAACTGTGGAAGTAGAATGAGAGAGTGCTCCTAATTGAAAATGGACCAGACAGTCTAAGAATTGAGATCATTACGTATATGGCACAGTTGGACTCTTTGGCATCAGGACGTATAAAGCCACCTGTATTGCCAGCAACTTCCACCAGCAGTAAAGTGCTAGAATGGTCATTATCCCACACCCTGAAGCAGACTCAGGGAGAATCCCGGACTGGGTTGTCAGAGATGCTGCTTAAAGCTTTCAGTCATTTCTGGTTTGAGCATCTATGACCATTAGAAGACAGATCAAATTACCCCTCATTTTTTAGGTCTACTGAGAACCTCCAAGTGTTCTCAGTCCTCAGTGTGCTTGCAGTGGGTAATGGAGAAGAAAGTCTAGTCGTAGATCTGAGATTCAAACCCAAATTGTGCTCAGACTTGTATGCATCTCATGGTGTTGGATACTTTCAGCTACATTTACTCGATATAAATATCACGCTCTGCCACTCTCACACTAACTTTCTGTGGATGGTCCATGTGCTGTGTCTGCTGTTGTGATGACTGGCCCTGACTGGCCACTAAGAAACCACTTACTGGAAACCTCTGTGAGCAGTGAGCCTCTCTACAGACCCCATACCCTTTGACAGCAAGAGAATGCTGGAGGTCTTAAATGCCTAACTAGTTCAGTGCCCTGAGCAACTCTTAAAGGCAGGCCATGGACAGAGGCAGGAAGTAGGAAAACCTACTTCCATCCAAGAGAATGCAGCCTCTTCTTTCTTCCATCACCCCCTTCCTAGGTACAGAGAACCTTCTTTGTCACTGTGATTGCCCTCAGAGACATTGTACCATACCTTTGAGGTGGCTTATAGCTGGTCTTTCTTGTTGGACTTTCCCCAGACAGTGACACAGAGACTTATTATTAATTATGAAAGCTTGGCCTGTGTTTAGGCTTGTTACCAACTAGCTCTTGCAACTTAAATTAACCAGTTTCTATTACTCTACATTCTGCTATGTGACTCTTCACTCCTCCTCCATTCTGTACATCCGATTCCTTCTGTGTCTGTCTAGTGAATATCATGCCTCAGATTCTTCCCAAGTTTATTCTCTCCATGGAAATCCCATGTATCTTCTGCTGTCTAGCTACTGGCCATTGAGCCCCCCTTTTTTTAAATTAAACCATCTATTTATTTTACATCCAAGCCATAGCCTTTCCCCCATTTCCCCCTCCCAATCCCTCTCCCTCATTTCCCTTCCTACTCTCCAGTCCCCTCCTCTTCCATCTCCATCCAGGAAGGGAAGGTCTTCTATGAGTATCAATAAAACAGTAAAACTAAGCACTTCTCCATCAATTAAAGCTAAGAAAGGTACGCCAATATGAGGAGCAGGGTCCGAAAAGCCAGTCAATGAGTTTAAGACAGTCCCTATTACTGTTGTTAGGAGTACCATAAAAGGACCAAGCTACACAATTGTAACGTGTGCAGAGTGGCTTTGTCAGTCTCATGCAGCCAGCCTGGTTGTTGGTTCAGTGTCTGAGAGCCCCTATGACTCCAGGTAAGTTGATTTTGTGAGGCTTCCCATGGTGTCCTTAACCCCTCTGGCTCCTACACTCCTTTCTCATCCCCTTCCTCCACAGGATTCCCTAACTCCTTCTAATGTCTGGTTGTGTGTCTATGCATCAGAAGTTGCCTTACACAGAGAGACACATCTTCACATTGCACAAAATGATTATCCCACAATAGTGGCTCACCAACCTTTTGGCATCTAATACAGTTGTGTATTAGTATTATAATACCTGTATTAGAAGTACCAAAACAGCCTCAGACTCAAGGTCACATGAATTCTAAGGGAAAACAAGGCTGCTAACAAAATTCATGTTGGGACCAGCATTAATATGATTCATTTGCCCACTAATAGGACCTCCCCAATCATCATCCCTTTACTTTCTTGCATGTCCTCTTCAAAATAAATACATAAATGAAACCACTCTTGTCCTTCTTGTCACTCAATCAGAGCCCTGATTTTGAGAACTAGCAGAAGAAACATTGAGTTCTCAAAAACTTAGTCCTTTGGTTCTAGTCCCAGCTTGTCTTTCACTAGCTTTGTGACATTAAGTATTCTTTCACAATTATACAAAAGCCACTTCATATCGCCTTTGTAGTCTAGATAGAAATTCTCTGTGGCTGTATAAAACACAGAATCAACAGAGTCTTTGTCCTCCTTACCTGAAAATGGTGCTAATGGTGGTACCCAGTTCATTGGGTTCTTGCAAGGATTAAGCAAAATAGCATGTGTGAAACAGTTAGTACATTTGCAAGGACACAGTATGGTTGCCTTGCCCAATCTATGCAAATAAATTCAATAATAACCATTTGCCTTGGGACAGCATCCTCTACAAGCAAGGCTTTCACTACCTGTGGGAATGATGGGAGGGGAACTGGGGACACGAGGGTGCAGGGTGGGCAGTGGAGCTTGGCAGTCATGGATTGTCACTGAGCCTTCAGTCTAATGGTGTCTCATCCATCTTTCATACCTGTAGCAGAGCTACTGCTCATCATCACTTTCTTAGAACCAAGAAGAGTCATGATGGTAATTCCTGTCCATCTTGCCAGTTTTTAGCACAAAAAGTAAGCTAAGAACTCCATATCAACTGTGGTTGAGTGGAAGGGTCAGTGGTGAAAATGTCAGCCCTTCCCTCTCTCCCATACAGGTTGGAGTGTTTGAATAGAAGCTGAATTTGACAGTTTTGACACATGCATTTGACCTAGCCTAAGAAGTCTTGCCTCTGAGATTCTTGAAGGATACCCTTGGGATTTGAGGAGTTTCTTTTCTCTTGCTGCAGCTACCTGCGCCTTCAGACAAAGGCTGCACATCTTGGTATAGAGCACATGGCTTAGAATTCACATACCCGGACTCTGTCTTCATTGCCAGTATTCCCTATGCCTGTCTCCTGTTCCCAACTCCAAAGCAGGCAGCTTGATGCCCCTCCCAAACACAGCAGTGATGCCATGATTTCCAATGTCCCTAGTGGTTAGTGGTGTCTACTGAATAACTTAAAGTTCTAAATATTTGCATAATAAATGCCAAGTGCCTGAATGGACACAGATGCTGTTCACTTCCCAGTCAGAGTTGGGCATAGAATCATTTTCCTTTATATAAAGGATTTGACACATCCTATCTCCAGTGACAAGCATGAAATAAGTCAAAGAAATACAAAATTCAAAATTAAGAGAAGAAGAAACAGTTTTTGTCTGCCTGTCACATATTTTTTGGGGACAGCAATGAGTTGGTTTAGCCCAGATTATGAGAAAAAAATTCCTTCAGGTGAGGGGAGGTCTTCCAGAGTAATCCAGAGTAACTCACTCTTATATCACCAAAGGAAAAGATTCTAGGTGGACTTGTGTCTCAAACAGTCATACCATATGTAGAAAGAAGCACAGAGATAACTTATTTTTTTAAAAAAAATGTATCAATATACACTAATTTACTCTATTTTTAATTGATTTTCTCACTTCCAATACACACACACACACTGTAAACCAGGTTGGCCTCAAACTTGTAATCCTCCTGTATCAGCCTCTATGTGTTGGGGTAGTATGCATCACCACACTTAACTTCTATGCAAAATTTAAACAATGGTGTATAATTATCCTTCCAGGTACCAGGAAGTCAGAAAATAAAACCTGAAAATCAGTAGAGTACCCAAGAATCAGTAGAGAGAATTGAGATATAATACTATCCTTCCTAGAAACCATGCCATATTAATGAGTTGCTTGTTTACTAGAAAGAGATAAAAAGCTCACCAATTCCACAAGGAAGTCATGTTTTTCCCCCTCAGTGTTAAATTCTAAAAGAAGCCCATATGATAATTTGGATCAGTCATATAGAAGGAAGTAAAAACTTTATAGAAAATACAGGTATAGAAAGGTGGCTTTAATATGACCTTTAAAAGATGACCCTGTCAACAAAGCCAAATGTGACACTAAAGCACAACTTAGTGTTATTTAGGAAAATTTATACATATACCTTACTGCATTCTGGGTTCTTAGTTGGGGTTTCTATTTGTGGTGAAGAGACTCTATGACCATAACAAGTCTTATAAAGAAAAACATTTAATTGGCGACTGGCTTACAGTTCAGAGGATTAGTCCATTGCCATCATGGTGAAAAGCATGGCCCAATGCAGGCAGACACTGTTCTAGAGAAGTAGCTGAGAGTTCTACACCTGGATCTTAAGACAACAGGAAGAGAGAGTGGCACTGAACCTGGCTTGAGCATCATAAACCTCAAAGCTCACCCCCCAATGGTATACTTCCTCCAATAAGCCACCCCTACTTGAACAAGGTCCTACCTCCTAATAAAGCCACTCCCTATGTACCTATGGGAACCATTTTCATTCTTATAAAAACAGACACAAACACTAGGGCTATATTCCCCTTGAAGCTGAAAGCCCATGATCATGGTGCCAGCATGGTGGTATTCAGGAGAAAGTTCTATTCTATTTTGTAGACTGCCATTTTTTTTCTTGTATTCTCACATGACAAAAAATACCCAGTTCCAGTCCCATCCTTGATGACCAATGCTTATGAGCTAAGTGCCTTGAAAAGCTGCATTTTCCAACACTATAACCTGAGCATGAGGATTTCAACACATGAACCCTGGTGAGGGAGAAACAATTGTTATCTCCATAGCCACATAGCACTAGGGATCCTAAAAGAGAAGATGTGACCACAGTGTGCATGCTCGTACATATGTCCTTGCAGACTTACTCACCATAATTTAATATTAATGCATTTTTACATTGCATCTTTTCTTGAACTAAGTGGTGGTGATTATCCCATGGTGATCATCATCACGTGAAACTACAAGTGAGAAAAACCCAGAAAGCTCAGTACACACATTGCACATACATGCGTGCGCACACATACACACACACACACACACACACACACACACACACACACACACACCTGCTGTGCTGCTGGTCCTGTGAAAGTACAGCACAAACAAGTCTGTTCAGTACATATACTTGACAGCGATAATTATACAAACATGTCACTGGTTAGTGTGGTTACAATACTAGCTACCCCTACGTATAAAAATAGCTTACCATAAGTGATGCAGCGTCACACAACTATGTACATTCTGTGTTTACTGTGTCTCTTGACTGCATTAAGGCCATTGGGAGTGGCTGGCCTGCACTATCTAGGTATGTGCAAGTACACTTCATATTACACTCATAGCTAGCCATTTCTCAGAACTCAAGTGGCAATGACCATACAGACAACACAGTGATGGCTGTCTGTCCTTGCTACCTGGCCATCTGACATCAATGTGTTTGTGGGAATTACTGTGTCTTCGACCTTTAGAAGAAAACATTCCTAACCCACATCCTCAAGTCTCCTGCCCAGAAAGGCTGATGGCTGGGGGAAAAAAACACCCTTGAAAAACAAGTTGCAAACCAGTTAGGATGAAACGAAACCTCCATGTCTGCAGAAATGTGGGGCTGGGTGGTTTCTGTTGTGCCCACCCAGGTATCCAATTATTCTTCTCTCCCATGTGTCTGGTCAGACTCCAGCTTCCCCCCGTCCCTTGACCATGACATGGATCCCAGGAAATGATTCATTTTGCCTTTGGTTTTGTGATCTTCTCCATGGTATGAGCTACAGATTTTCTGTTCTGGAAAAGGAATTTCTGTATTTGTGTTCATCTTCCACTAATATGGGAGAACCTAGTAAAATATACCTTTTAGAATCTTCTGTTTCTTTAAGTTCATCTACCCCAAAGACTATGCAATCACATCCCTCAGCTTTGACCCAGCTGATCAACCTTACCCTGTGCTCTGGCTCCTATGTAAGTTTTACCAGTTCCTTCTGGACCTGTCTTCATGCGAATCAAAGGGCATCTTATTTCTTTAAAAGGAAATTGGCTCTTACTCTCCTCAGTAACAATGAACTGTCTGTGGATGTCAATACAGCCATAGGCATGCCTGACACAACTAACACACATTGGAACACTTGAAATACTATTGAAGTGGCATTCAAAACCAGAGGCACCTGTGCACGCATGCCCGTATGCATTCTGAGGCCGGGAGGAAGAAGATGTGGGGTCTGAATTCCAGACAACATCCTAAGACATCTAGGGCTGGACCAATGCACCCAACGTGGGCCTATTGTCTGCTTCCCGAAATATGCTGGGGAAAGTGGTGCAATCTGTGGGGATAATGAGCAGTTGAATATTTTAACTTAACTGCTACTGACCTCTGAGAAGATACCCCACAGCTTCCCGGAACGGGCTGAATCAAATCTGGGAATGCAGCCACCTCCCTCGGGTTCACACAAATCTCTTAATGCCAGATTCATTAACAGCTCACCCCACTCCAGCCTCTGCAGGTTTTCTTTTTTTTCTCCAACTAAACCTTTTCATAGTAGAGGTAGGCATTTTGTATTTCTCTGCATATGATCTTCCTGCTGATTTGACAGATTTCCACCCTGCCCTTAATGATGGGGCTAGAGGTGAGCTGTGTAAAGTCACATAACAAGCTCTCCCAAACTTCATCTATCTCCTCAACGAGCGCTTCCATTCTAAACCCAGAGATTAGTGACAAAGACATTCTGCTTACAATGGAAATACCCCCAAATGCATGTGAAGTGGCATGATGTGAAGATAAAGGGCTGGTAAACCAGGGAAAGGCCAACTAACCTGAACTTGGCAGTACTCAGGGCAGAGAGACGAGATGGAGAAACAGCCCCACTGTGGTGTTCCTTCCCACTAATTTCATTGACATTCTAATGAGGCCTTGAACCCTTAGGTGGGACATGTTGTTAGAACATGAAACAGAACTACCATTGCCTCATCTGTGATGGGAACAGGGGCAGAGAATGAGAAACAGCTTCTGAGAGAGTGCTCCAGTGTGCCCTCTGCCTGATTTACTTTACTCATTTCTCACAATGCTCTGAGGTCTGCCTAATGGCCCTGTGGACAAGATAAAGAAAGGATACCTAAGACTTACATTACTTCAAGTCAGCCCAGAGCATTCAGGGTTCCTTGAGATTTACTCAGTATTAATTGTACCTTTGGCTTTCTGATGAGATTCTCTTCTCTGGCTGGAATGTCTATGTCTCATGTGTCTTGTTGGTTTGAGAGAGCTGTATGTAAATGTTTCATTAAGATCTCTCTCTCCCCCCCCTCTCTCTCTCTCTGAGCTTACCATCTCCTTGGAAGGAGAAAGAAAATATAGGAAAGTAACAGAGCTCAAGGTTTGCCAAGGTTTACTGCCTGCTTCTTAACTGGCACTTTTAGAGTTTTGTTCAGTTAATACAGCACAATATCATAGGTGTTGGCATCCCTGAATACTGAGAGGGAAACACAAGAGAAGGGTAAATAAAACTTCCAAACTTGATTTAGCTAATGAGTGACCAGATTGAACTGGAATTCTCAGTAGTCTCCATCATCTACAAATGGGATATGATGTTGAATTGTCAACGCCACACAGTTTAGACTAGAGTTGCCTGAAAAGGGTCTCAAGGAGGGGTTGCCTAGGTCAGGTTCACTTGCTGGTATTTCTGCTGGGAACTGTCTTGATTACATCAATTGAAGTGGCATCAATCCTGAATTTGAGATCTAGACCATGTAATAGTGGGGAAGGAGAACTGAGCATCGGAAGCATATGTGCATCCCTTCTCTTTCTCTGATCTTGACCCCAGATGTGTCTAGATGCTTCAGTTTCCTGCTGTCTTCATGTCCCAGACATGGTGACAATAGCCTGGAACTATGACTTCAAATAAACCCTCTCTCCTGTAAGTTGCTTTTGTTGGGCTATTTACTACATCAGCAGGAAACAAAACCAGGGCACAAAAGAATAAACTCAACCAAATTCCAGGCCAAGATCTGTGATGATCAATAGGCAGAAAGTTGGTGGCTGACTTGTCTTAGAGGAGTCAGCTTGAAATCTTTTTAGAAATTAGGTGTGAGTGTCAGGAGGATGGGGACAGATTGGACTTTGAATATCTCACACCAAGTGCCCTCAGTATTCCATTACCAAAACGACTCACAAGACTCAAAGAGCCACTTAGAGGGACAGTTTCATTATGAAATGAGAACACCTCAAGGCAAGAGCAAGAGAAGGATATGCACTGAAGGGCTCTGTGCACCCAGAAGATGGAGGAGTGGTGAGCTTCTGTCTTCCAAGGGAAGAGCAAAAGAAGGATATGCATTGAAGGTCTCTGTGCACCCAAGGTTCATTCTTCTTGTGGGAACACCACATTCTCTTCTGCAAACTGGCCATATGCCTTTTCCCACCATACATGGTTCTGCATGAGCAGCCATTAGCTATCCCTGCCTCTCTAGACAAAAGAATCAACAATCCATTGACAGGATATCCTTAATGAGAAGTCAGCCTCTACACTCCATAGTGCAAGCTGACACATAGTGTGCCTGCCATCTCCACATCTTGAATTGCCCTCCAGCATATGTGCAAATCATTTCAATCCAGAAAGACCCAGATCTGCGGGGGGTAGGAAGGGGACATCATAAAGAGCAGGTATCTGCTAACTCCTTCAATATCTTTGAGTGTTGAAATGACTTATACATCTCCATCCTCCACTAAAACAAGCTGCAAACTAGCAGCCTAATCATTATTACTCAACCATGCCAGCATCCTGCTCCACAAAGCAAACCACAGGTCCATGGTAAGACAACCATCCTAATGATGAGGCCTCATCAATGTAAGCTGTTATTGTCCATGGGCAGTGAGAAGATAGACCACTGTGGAGTGAAGTAGGACAGTGCCAGGCTAGCCTGTAGGAGCTGCTTACTCCCAGAGTGACCACATGCTTTTAAGGTGGAATGAGCAGTGTGAAATCCTAGAACTTATCATTCCCAGGTGGGAGAAGACTAAAGGCAAGGGCAAGTTAATTATTATAACCCAGGTCACATGTTCTTAAATTAATAGACAAATATGAAAGTGGAGATGTCCTGTCCAGCTATTGGGAGGCTGAAGGGGATCGAAATTCCAAAGCCTCTGGTATCCTTGGTCTACAGGGTGAGTTCAAGGTCAAATGAGGCAATTTAGGGAGATACTGTCTCAAAATAAAAGTAATAAGCTGAAGATAAAGCTCGATGGTAGCATGATTACCTGGGATGTGAAGGACCCTGGGTTATTTAGGAGATCAGAACTACCACCATGGAGTATGCTGCCTCTGAAGTCATGACCTCTGTCTGCAGAGATGATCAAGATTCAGGAAGGACCATCAGTGCAGAAGGCTGTAAAATAAATTTCTAGATCCTCATGGCAAGATCACTACAGTTCTGAAAGTCTATGATTTCTCATAAGGGTGTCTAGGAGGCTGAATCACAGGAGTGGGGAATATCCCCACCTTTAGGGATGGCCAATGGCCCCTCATGCAGAACCATGCATGCATGATGGGACTACTTAAGGTCAGTTTGCTGGAGAGACAGTGGCTAGCCCGAATGGCTCCACAGGAATGAGCCTGGAGATAGCAGCTTATGCATCTTCTGGGTG
The DNA here is from genome assembly GCA_030556225.1 of Cricetiscus sungorus. Lineage (NCBI taxonomy): Eukaryota > Metazoa > Chordata > Mammalia > Rodentia > Cricetidae > Cricetiscus > Cricetiscus sungorus. Next base: position 45,423,348 of record JANBXA010000069.1, on the reverse strand, counting down.
CACAGTTTCTCTGTTAGATTCGTGTTTTATTTGTACCTCCACACGGACATCCTCATAGCTGTGTTCCTGGTATCTTAAGAAAGGGTTCCCCCATGTACACACATATAGGCATGTTTTATGTACATGTGCACTAGCCCTTCTCACTTTTCTCTCCAGTCCTGGTGGTGGTGGTGGTGGTGGTGGTTTATGCACAGTATCCAGCTACTGACTCAAAGCCAAGCCATCTTGTCACCAAGTAAAAGGAGTAAGAGTGACTCAGTAGACCTTTATGTTCTATGCCACAGGTACAGGTGGTGTTGGAAGTCCCACTAGCAACTCAGATCCCTGCTTAGCAGCCTGAAAATCTGGCATGGAGCTACAGCTTTGTGTAGCTCATTTCATTCAGAAAATATTAGAAACTAGCTGTATGTCATGCCTTGAGCTAGGCAGATGCTGCCCAATAATGAAGTCATACATAGCTTTTTTTTTCTCCTTTTTTTTTTTAAATGGGAGGAATGGGTTCACATTGTTACCTGGCCTGACAAGGTCTACCTGGCCTTGAGCTGCATCCAGCTCTCACATGTAGCTTTGGAGCCCTCAGATGTGGCTACTTCATACTGACTTGTGTTATAAGAGTAAAACATAAACAAGATTTTGAAGACTTTAATGTAAACATTCAAAACAATTGGGAAAATATCAGTTCCACGCCTCTGTATTGATCACAGACCGAGATCTTAATACTTTAACTATATGCAATTAAACACTATTAATATGATTAAGTCAAACTTTGCTTGGTTTATAAATTCCTATGAGAGTGTTTAACACTGCCCATGTGTCTTGTGCTGCATTTCTATCTGGGCTAGTGAGACACTTGATTTCTTTCTATTTACAGAGCACATTCTTGTTGAATACCTACTAGCCTACAGAGGACATGCCACATCTCCTAGAATTTATAAGAGATACATCCCATAATCTCCCAGATAACATCATCCTACAAATTACAGGATAGCTTCAGGGAGAATCAGGATGCCATGATGCAGGAGAAATTATGATAAGTGAACCAGAAACACAAGCCTTCAATACTGAGTGATGTTGCTGCTTCTTTCTGAGCATTACACTGGTACAAAAGTCCTCAGTGACTCTCTTTTTATTGATAGGCATTCTCCCATCCATGGAATCACCCTGGAACAACCAATTAAAGCACAGATTACTATGTACAATTTAGTATTTTACATTCCAGCCTTTTGCTCCATGAATACATATTTGAATACATAGACTGAACACATAGACATACATAGCTTTTTCTCTGCTGTGAAGTTAGAGGAAGGCTAAGTTTGTGCCTGGTGTTTGCCTGTGGCACTCCCCTTCAATTGAGTACAGAAAGCACAACAGAAACTCAAGGTTCTCACCAGAAAGAGACTATTCAAATGAAGCCGTGGAACCAGCATCCATCTTTTCTTCCTCTTCTACTCTCCTCTCGTCTTCCTCCTATCTACTCCTTCCCCCTCCCTTTCTCACTCTTCCTCCTCTTCTCTTCATCTTCTGCTTTTCTTTCTGTTCCTCATACATTTTCTTCCACACATCCATCTGGACCATGTCCCTAGCAACACCATCCAGCTTTCCCCAAACACAGAGTATCCTGATGCACTTACATGCACTTTCTGCAAGTCTTTCCTCTCCTCTTGGAAGGGCTTATCCATCCCTACTCACAATTTTGAACAGAGCCCAGGACTACAAAAAGTGGTCCTCAAACATAGTGACACTCTCATAGAGACATCAGCAATGGTCACAGACAGGTGACCAGACATCACAGATAGATGACAAAGGTCATTTTTGCCAAGCAGACTCCTTTGTACAATGTTTTACTTTCAAATTTTCATATACAAAATTGGCTTTTTGTGGAAATGTCACTGGAAAATTACCCAACAAATGAGAGGGAATGGGCTCTGGAAGCATGGCTAAGCATGAAAACCACAAAGGCATTGAACTGAGTGAAGGAAGCCAGTCCCAATGGGCTGCACTCTTGTGATGCTCATGACATTTTTTTAATAAAAAGATAAGATTGCAGAAACCAGAGAAGATCAATGGTGACTAGTGATCAAGGGTTATCGAGTACTAAAATGTACATATTGATTTACTCACTAGGGGACATTTGTGGTACAAGTTTTTCTTTGAACATAAATTTTCATATCTCCTGTATAAATACAGAGAGTGGGATTTCTGGATCACAGGGTATGTTTGTGTTTAATTTTATAAGCTAAATAGATAATTTATATGGGCTGTTATAAACTCAGTAAGCCAAACTAGCTTCCAGAATGGTTGCTTTTCTGCATTTAAGGTCGAATTTAGATATCACGATTCCTGTATCTCCCACCTTTAATAAATCTAAAACTGTTCTTGATCCAAATTCCAAATAATAGCTTAAACAGCCAATTCCTTCTAGTGTCACAGCCACCCTTGAAGCAACTCACCATTATCTCTTGCTTGGGCTCCCACAAAAACTTCATCTCCCACATTCCCTATGCTGTTTCCCCCTCCAGCCATTCACTGCAAGGTAGCTACACTGGCTCCTTCCAGACACTCCTCTGATGTCTCCCCATTGCACTTGACTTTCAGAACACTTGGCAATCTGACCTGTGCTATATCTCCATTTTTCCACATCACTATGTACTTTCTCTTCTGTAAGACGTTCTCAAAAATGTTTTAAAGTTCTCAGGGCCTGTGAACATATGTGACAGTTTCTTCTCTGGCTTTGGGCATGCGGTTCCTTTATATTCTAGTTTAAATGGTACCTTCTCAACATGTCTTCTTATCCAATATTGCAATTATCCAAATTTGTTATTGCTATTGGCACTTTCCCCACTCTCTTTGTCATTTATTTCTTTCCACCTGAAAGAGGAGACCATTTGGAATAAGGGATTCATCCTGCCAATCCCTGGTACCTGAAGTGGCCCCTCAAGTATGGAAGTCTTGAATTTCAAATCCTGAGTAGATAAATGGGTAGGTACAGAATAGAGAACAGTTAACTAGGTATTAAGAAGCTAAAGGGAGTTCATGGAAATTTTATTGGGAGAACAATATCTACCTCACAGGTAAAGGTCAAATAAGTCAGAACATGCCAAGCATCTACCCTATGGCTTGCTACATAGTAGATGATACAGAGTGGGCTTTAAAGAAATAATGTAAGTCTGGTATTATGACTACTACCTGTTGTTTCACTTACTTGGGAAACTGAGGCATGAGGATAAACTGAGCCCAGAGTTTGGGGAGTAGTCTAGGAAATATAGCAAAACCCTGTTGCAAAGATGATGGTCAAGAAGAAGATGGTGATGATGATGATGATGATGATGATGATGATGATGATGATGATGACAATGTTGTTGTTGATGATGATGATGATATCAGGTTCATGAGAAAAGACTTTTCAACTTTCTTAGGCAAATGCACTTCTTTGGGTTTTAAGAATATTTGCTGCATCAGTATGGACTAACACACCAACACAAATGCAAGCACTGCACCCTAAGAGCATTGCTCATAAGAACAGGCTGTACACAGGCTGTTTCTCCATGGCAGCTAAGGAGTGCTATCTCTCAGTGCACTGGAGCTGCTTTCTACATGGCATTCCCACAGTTTGCATTGTGCTTTAGAAGGTTACCCCACACCACAGTGCACAGAGCCTGCAAGGAATGTACTACTTACTGATCCTTCTAGGCATCAAATACCTCAAGATAATAAACATTTTATTCTCTCATTCTCTTCAGATCACATCTCTGTTAAAACTCAGTCAGTTTCTTCTAGTGAGCATAAAGGCTTGAGGTTTGACAACAGAGTCAAATACACAGTAAGTCCATGTTGTCTAAAAGCAACTCATACTCCTCACCCATCTCCAAGTGCCTCTGCCTCCCCCAATCTCTTACTCTTAGAGATTTACACTGACATGATCAGAAAAGTGATTTGTAAATTAAAACTTACTCTTTCCTTTTATAATTTATCAGATATCTCATGAGGGTGCCACTGGGCATGCAGAAAGCCTTTATTAAATGCAAGTATTAAAAAAGCAACTGGGCAAGAGGGGGGAGAAAAAGAGGCTGGAGGAGGGGAGGAAGACACCCAAATAACATTGTAAGCCCCTGCTGATCCATTTCTTATTTATATTCCCATCAACCAGACCTATAGGCTGACTGAGATGACTGTGAATGGTCCCTTTTTTGCTCACTGGGTCTGTGGCCACCCAAGAGTCTCCATCTTCCTAATTCCTCCAAAGGCACCAAATGAGCTAGCTCATAGCACTGACTCTATGGATAGTGTCCTTCACAGACAGAAGTCAATAAGAGCTGTCTGTGCTGCTGAGCTGCTAAACTGAGCACAGTTATTAAATTCCAACCTGGGTTCTGCCACAGACTTACACAGGCCTTGTCTCTTCTCCAGCCCCGTGCATGCACAGCCATAAAACAATGAGTTTGGACAAGACAGTTGTTATGCTCACATTGTATTTTATAGTCAGAGATCCTTGTCCTCCACAGAGATTGTTTTCTGAAGCTAATCAGAACAGAAAATGACCTTGAGGCTGTCCTGTACTGTACTGTACTGTACTGTGTGGGGCCTTGAACACTTGGACTTTTCATGTACCGTCATACACAGTGATGAGGCACACTGAAATCCTTGACTGTCTGTAGCCTCCTTTGCAGCACTTTATACCTATGATTTCATAAGAACTGGCTATGCAGGGACATATCCCCTAGAGACTGCAAAGTTATACATAAATGCTAATCAAAATACCCACTGTCCTACTGTGAGCTTGGATGCTTCTCAAAGCTTTGCAGCGGGGCTCTTTGCTTCTGTAGGTTGTCACTCTCTCCACTCCTAGCTCTTTGCCTCCACCTACGATCACATCCGCATCTCCACAGTGGCCTATGTTCCCTTGATACTGTGAGATACTGAAAAGAAGTCAGACCCTTTTGTCAATTCCAGCTCTCTCAAAAGCTATCTGCAGATCTCTGCCTAATTGAATATTCATGTTGACCAGCTGAATATTCATGATGTCCAGAAAACCTCCATTGGGCCCTGTCTGCTACATGCCGTCTTCCTAATACATACAGCCTTTGCTCCCTTGGTGAGACAGTGGCTCCTGCTCTTGCTGGTTCTTCTCTTGCTGCCCTGCCCCCACAAGTCTCTGTCGTTTACTTTCTGCTCTTCCTTTTTTTTCTCCTTTATTATGGATCCCAGCCCTCTAGTCCTCAGTCATTCCCACTTCAGAATTCCACCTACACACCCACAGACTACTAACACAAGGTAGGTGTTTCTCTGGAGCAAAATGGTACTAACTGATGCCATGGGTGTAGACAGGTTCTGTGTGCCTCTGCCACTGACCCTCAGTGAGTTTGGTATCCCACTAGGCACAGAAACACAACTGTGTCTGTCCCTGTCATTATATAGTTGTGAAAATTATAATGAATCATTGTTAAAAAGAAAAAAAAATAAGTGCTGTGAATGCACAACTCATTTCAACTGTCTCATCCCTCCATGAAGCTTCTCATTTTCCTACTTTGAATTAGTCTTGCTTCCCTCAAGACCAAGAGTTCTCATTCTGTGGACTGGGACCCCTTTAGGTGTCAAATGACCCATATCAGATATACTGCATACCAGATATTTACACTGTGATTCATGATAGTAGCTAACTTACAAGTAGGAATTAGCAATGAAACCATTTTTTATAGTTGGGGTCATCACACTGTGAGGAACTGTACTAAAGGGTCACAGAAACGGGAAATTTAAGAACCTCTGCTCCAGACTGTCTCCTGAGTATTATCATGTACCCCTGTTAGAAAACGCATTTATGGAAGTCTTTACTAGTAAAGAATTCTTCTCATGCATTGTTGACCTGTTGGTCCGCTCTATCTCTGGAATGGGTAGACAGGCCATGATTGTTTTCTTATCTTTATACTCATTACTCTGTGCAGCACAGTGCTGTGCACCCAGCAGGTGCCCAGAAAGTGGTTAATAAGTGAAACAATCAGTCCTTCTTTCTGCCAAGCCTCAGCCTGCAGATCTATTTTACATGCTGATCAATATCTACAGATAGACTAGAGATGTTGTTAAGTTCCACACTCCTAGGGGCCAGTGTTCAGTCCCACAGGCTGGTAACATAAGTAGGAAACAATGAACATATTGAGGGTTTTATGTGAAACAAAGCCCAGATCCTTTCCTCCATCATTTCCAATGTTTAGACACAGAGCATATCCTGACATTGGAATGGAATCCTAGAAACAATTGCTTCTTGTCTCTGAAATTGCTTCTCTGTCTTCTGGGCAAGTCCCTGAAATGACTGCAGCATCTCAGCTGTTTAATAACCTGCCCACTGATAGGAGCGATTGCTCATCAAACTCTAGAACCGGAATGCATTCAAGAGGGACCATCGACAGACTCGGCTGCAGAGGTCTCAGACAAACGACTGTGGAGTGGCTTGGCCAACGTTAAGCAACAAACATGATTAAAGGCCAGAAAATGGGACCTGTGAGGAAAAGATGAAGCCATCTGTTTGATTTATTGTGGAGGCTAACAAATAGCAATGTGGAAGTCTGTGGAAATTTTCTGCAAGAAAGATAGCAAGGCCTAGCACAATGAGGCCAGGATGGGAGGGAAAGGCCATGAACTGCCACACCAGGGACTTTGGCCAGATGTAGGAAGGAAGAACTTTGTACTGTCTGGCAGCTGCTCAGCCAAGCACCATCTCAGTCTCCCAGAATAAGCTTTGTGAAAATAACAGAGAGGCTAGAAAAACTCAATAATCTTTGTACCTAGAAGCTGAGAAAAAGAGGACCTTGAGCTTGAACACCCTCCACTGCAGAGTAGACCCAGAGCTCCTGACAGTGCACTAGATGCTTAGCAAAGAGGACAAGCTCATGTGACCCTCAGAGGTTTAATTTGGCAAAGCTCATGGCCTTTACCATGGGTCCTGCTGCTGAACCCAGGACCTGCATATGTCTACAGAGAGTAATAAACACATGAATTTAATAAACCCAATATTAACAGAAAGTCATAAATAACTAGCTTTAGCAATGATAAGTGTGCTTACAATAAAATGTGATTTTGTAATGATAGAGTTTTATTGATTAATTTATAAGTGTTAACCTAGTAGTTTCAATTGTGACTACCTAACAGTTTCTCATTTTATCCAACCAAGAATATATGATAATTCTGCTCAAGAAAATTGACTGTTGAAATTATTCAATTTATAGTAAATATAAATGTTATTCAGGTAGGGATCACTGTTGTTTCAAAATGTCCCTTGAAATTTGTTGTAATCAAGTCCATTAAGACAGATACACAAAAAAACTGGGGTGTGTAGCAAATCTTTCTCTGTCCCATCAGCTCCTAAATAATGACACAGAGACTTTTTATTAATTATGAAAGCTCAGCCTATAGCTTAGGCTTGTTCCTAACTATCTCTTATAACTTAAATTAACCCATTTATATTAATCTAAGTCTGCCATATGGCTCATGGTTTTTACCACTCCTCCTGCACGTCCCTCTTGCTCTGCATTTCTTGGCACCTCTGCCTTTCTTCTCAGAGTTCGCTCTATCCCCGAAAGTCCCATCTAATCTCTTCCTGCCCAGCTATTTGCCATTCAGTTCTTTTATTAAACCAATCAGGTCTATTAACAAAGACACATCTTCCCAATGTAAGCAAACATTCCACAACATTTTCCCCTTTTTGTTTAAATAAAAAGGAAAAGGTTTAAGTCTAACACAGTAAAACTGTATGTAATAAGAACAATTATCAGGTATTGTCTAAATAAAAATGGGGTTTCAATTCTAACATAGTAAAACTATATGCAATAAGGACAATTAGCATGTAAGAATTGCATTTACAATGTCCAGACCATATGTACTTGTCAAATTCAGAAAAAGTGCTGTATTATCTATCCTATCTTAGTGAGTCCAAAGTTTTATATCTAAACCTCTTTCAAGCATAACTTGTACTACCATCCTAAATATATCATTCTATAACTTAAAATATCTTTTTAGATAAAATCCTTAAACTTTTATGCTTTTCAACCTTATAAACTTAATGTATTTATGTAATATTTTCTGAATTTGGTAACAAAGAAAACTGTATAACTATCTAGTCTTCAACCCCCATCAGAGACCCAAAAAGGATATACTCTTACCTGAGTAAATAGGAAGTGCAAAGAAAACAACTTACAGAACTATAAAAATAACAAAGATAGTTGACTGGCTAGACAGTCACTCAAAGTTTCTCTGCAATGTTGAGGCATCCATCTTTGGTCAACAAGCTTAGAATATCTGACAGACATTTTCTGTGAAGCAGGAACTTTGAAGGACTGTTCTACCTTGTCTTGGCAGAGTTTGACAGTTGTCTTTGTTTGTGTTCTGCTTGTTAAGCTTGTTAAATTTGGACTGCATATTGTCAGTAGTTGAGGAAAGGACAGTTTTTTCCCACAGGCTAACTTTGCCACAATAAAAACAAACTCTATATGGAGGTTCTTCAATATCTATCATCAGTTTTGGAAGTAAATTGGTGTTGCCAGGAGCAGACATGTCTCACTTTTGTGAAAGACCTTATGTTATTAAAGCATCTTAAATTACATATTCTGTAGATCTCTGAAGTGGTTGATGACCATTTCTATATTGAAAATATCTCTGTTTGACCCTGAAAACATACCTGCCCATTTCTGAATGGATACAGAAGAGGAGGGGAGTAGATGGGAAAGAGAAGTAAGAGGGCAGAAGGAGAGTAGATAGTAGAAACTGCTGTTGGTGTGTAAAATAAATGAAAAAAAGTTATTTAAATAAAATTAAAATTTAAAAAGAAAACATACCTGACATGACTTATAAGTTTGATTATTATAGATGACTACTAACCTGAATTTCTTAATTATTTTGAGTAGTTTATAATAATAGCTTTCAAGGGCTAGAAATTTACATTACATTGTTACATGAATTTCATAGGTAAAATACCTTAAACAAGAGTAGAAACGTATATATCAGTATGTATATCAAATAACCAATGTAAATATTTGAGATTAATTGTTGCTTTTTTAGGTTTGAAAGTAGACTCAATAATCTACCCCTTTATCCATCCTATCTATATGCTCCCTTTTTCTTTTCAGAACAAGATCCCTGAGTTTAATCTTCTTTTTTTAGTTTTCTCCTGACCATGACCAGTAACAACTTGCAACCAATCCCCCTAAACAATGACAAACATCCACTGAACTACCAGAAACCACCCACCCCACCTCTTGAGGCTGTGGGTATTATGTTCTCTAGACTGCTTCCTGTTACCTGGGAATGATGTAATTTTTAGGGAACCCTGAGAAAATTGGGATAATGATCAAATCCTGGGAGAGCTAGCTGTATTGTTTTCTTTGTTTATTCTTTGTGTGATGGGAAAGTTCAGGGTTTATCTGAAGTCCTGGCTGGAGTAGACTGTATGGCTGAACTATCTCAGAAGCTTTAATGTTGTTTGGGTTGTAGAATGTTGAGGAAACTGCAACAGAGGCATTCTAAGAGGTTGGGCCACCTGGGCTATTTGTCTTTACTGCTGTCTGGTTCTTTTGTTCTGTAAACACACAGACTTTTAAAGGTAACATATGTCTCTGGAATAACACAGGTATGGAATGTACAGTATGTACAAGGCAGTTAAAATGATTTTTTTGTTTTATGTTTTAGCATATAAAAAGCATCTGTCAACTTTGTGAGTCTTTTTGGACTGTATAACCAAACCTTTATCCATGTCATATGAATAGGTGGCAAGTAAAAATGTCACAAGGACTCTGTAACAAACAAGATTTATCATGTCTCATTCAGTTTCAGAGCTTTTCCCACATTAAGGGATCAGCACACACATCACCTGTACTGTAGTCTTTCTTTTTTCCTTCATGTCTTCAGCCAAGATTCTCAGGGGCTCCCCACCTTGTCAAATCTGAATTTGATTGACTTTGAAGAAACCCATAGCTTATCATTTCCTATGATGAAAAGCATAACTTTCCCCCCCCACCAATGCAACATATTTTCTCACTTCCATTTTGAAGTTAAGGCATCCTTAAAATATATAGGTTGGTTTGATTTAATAGACTCTTCCGAAATCCGGTATTTCTCAACAGCTGCTGTTCACTCATCGGCATTCAAAAATTCAAAGCCAACAAAGCACTATACATGATAGAGATACTCTGTGCACTTCCCTTATGTGGTTTATTCATTTTATGTTACTTTACTCTGTCTTTAAAGACTTTATTATTTTTAAACTATTTATTTTTCTATGATTGTCTATATTATCTATACTCATTTTTTCTGTCTCTGTTTAAACATTTTCCTCTATCTGGACTACTTTACTTCATACATATAGTCTTTTCTGATCATGTAAGCCAAGCCTTAAACCAGTTGTGTAGCTCTGCACATGGCACTGGCTGGCTCTGTGTTTGCATGTTTGGAAACCTTTTTCTTTCTTTCTTCCTTTCTTTCTTCTTTTTTTTTGGGGGGGGTGGTTTTCTGAGACAGGGTTTCTCTGTTGGAACTTTTTTTAAAAAAGCTTTCTCAGGTCCTATGTGGAAATACTTGCCCCATATTGGGCCCCATATGCAGTGAGTCTTTCTCTGTGTCCCACCAGCTCCCAAATAATGACACAGATACTTCTTATTAATTATGAAAGTTTGGCCTAACTAGCTCTTACAACTTAAATTAGGCCATTTATATTAATTCTATGTTCTGTCACGTGGATAATGGCTGTTATCTCTCCTCCTGCATATCCTGCTTGCTCTTATCTCTTGGTATCTTCTCTTTGCCCCCAGAGGTCCTGCCTAACCTCTTCCTGCCTAGCCACTGGCCATTTAGCTCTTTAATAAACCAATCAGAAGGTACCCTGGAAAGATACATCTTCATGCTGTAAACAAATATTCTGCAAGAGGGATAAAGGAATCCCTTTTGTATGTTCATAGCTCCCTAGAAGCAGGCCACATGTTATGTAGGACTACGTAGAAAAATACCAGGGTCAGGCAATTGACAAAAGGAACAAGGAGAAATCATGGCAGAGCCTTATGATTGTTTTCAAGGAAAAGGCAAGGAAAGCATACCATTTCAGGGTGGGACAGAATAGACCATTTCAAGGGGCTTTGGGACAAAGGAATTGTTTTGGGTATTAGATACCTGGCCATGAGGGTGCTCAAGGCAGGTAATGTATGGTTCTGAGTCTTAGAGCCTGATAGAAGAAAAAGGGTGGGAAATGAGGAAGGGAAGTGATAGGCTCTGAATTGTTGGGCTTGCATATGAAAAAACATGCTCCCAAGCAAGTTCACCAGACCTAGGAACTCCTAATCCACGGACACCAGATGCCAGAGTGTCAAGAATACAAAAGAGGCTGTGGATATAGACAGCTCAGTCTCGAGGCACACTTGTCTAAAGTTTTGAAGGCTTGAGTTCATTTATCAGTGCAGGCAAAACAAACAAAAACCAGACAATAAGACATGACTGTTAATATAACTCTGGGTAAAAATATTGGTTTAGGATGTTGGTAGATATGTACATATTAATGAACCCAAGAGAAATGCAAGGATATATCGTGGTTTAATAAAGATTAGGATTAACAAATAGGCTGAATAGATGTTTATTCAGGGAGAAACAACTTACAACATAGACAGATGAACACCAGCAGGTTCCACCGGATGTTCTCCTGTCCAAATCCTGCCAGTAAGAGAGCACTCCCAGGCTCCTCTTCAGACCTAGTTCCCCAGGTCACCACCACCCCCGTCTCTACCCCCAGTGGGCATGGTAAGTGCCACAGATCTGGACAAAGTGTATATCTCACTACAAGGGTAACCAGACAATGTCATGCAAATGGTTACTGAAAGAACAGCTGGTTATGAATGAGAAAAAAGTAACTTAGAGAAATGGATGAAGAGGCAGATACTAAAGGCTGAAGGACATCCCTGCCTCACCTCAATTTATCATGTTTCATCGGGGGCTGAGAGTGAGTGAATGGTCCAGTTGTTATGTGTTCCTGATCCATGCAATATGCTTGTAGGCTGAATGAATGTGACTGTTTTGTGTGTACTAGAATTACTGCTTCTCCCCATGATGGGCTAGGAAGCTTATCTGCATTCTAAAACCAGAGATTCTCGTCTCAACCTTACTGTCTTCCATGTGTGTGTAGTCACTGGGAATAGGACAGACACTGATAAGTATACTCTCTACTGACTCCAGAATACAATTTTGTGTGACTTGGCCCATGGTGAAGCTATTTGCAGTTGCTACCTTATGGCAATTGCTCCCATCAATGGCAACAGTTAGGCCATCTTTAATGATAACTTGTCTTTACTTCTCTGACTGACAAGTGTCTGTCAACTGCAGCACAGTGTCTAATTTTAAGAGGCAGCTCATTTATGTTTGTGGAACACCTGCTAAGCATCTGGCTAGAAGCTACAGATATAACAATGAGGATGAGAAACATGGGTTATGCCCTTGTTTGGTAATGGTAGAAGGAAAATAAGTAAATAAAATAATTAGTTTAGTTGATTACACATTGTGCTAAGTGCAGTGACAGCAACAAACAAGGCTGCATGGAGGAGAATAATAAGGGGGTCTTTTTAGAAAGAGCAGGCCTGGTTATCTAAGGGGAAGAAAACAGAGGTCTGAAAGTTGAGCAGAAGTGAGCATGTGACAAGGCACACACAGAACAGCAAATACGGAGGCCCCAAGGAGGGAAGAACATGACTTCTTCTAGGAACCGACCTCAGAAAAAAGTCAAGGAATTTGGACCTACTCCAAGGGCAGTGGGAGGCTTTAATATAGGGGCATAATGTGATTCAATTAATGTTTTTAAGAAATCATTTTGGCAGCTCTATAGAGACTGAATTTCAGGGAGGCAAGAAGAAAACAGTTAGCTAGGAGGCGGAAGCAGTGGAATAAGCCAGAGAAAATGGGGTCCCTTGTGCAGCACATCCATTCAAGGTGTCCTTTGGGAGTGAGGAAGCTGTGGGTTTGGGAAGATCAAGAAGGAAGGCAGGGAGGAGCATGAGGAAGCTAACCTCCAGGCTTTTGGCTTTGGATACTGGCCAATTGATGCCATTTTTGAAATGAAGTAAAAGAAAAAACCAAGAACAAGAGTAAATTAATATTTTGGTATTGTCCTTATGATCATTGTAATTATTATGTTATTAATTTTTTTCCTTGTTCTTGTGATAAAATAGCTGACAGAGAGAAGGGAGGGAATATTTGGCTTAGGATTTGAGCACACAGTAGGGAAGGCATGGCTGAGCAGTTACAAGGTAGTGGGAGTGCATGGTGGGATATGTCACACATGAGCCAGACCAGGAAGCAGGAAATGATGTACCCAAAGCAGAAGGTGGCATAATCTTCAAGGCTGATCCCAAGGACTGACTTCTTTCAGTTACATCCCATACCCTAATGGTTCTACAGCCTCTCCAGACAGCAACACCAGAGGTTCAAACACGAGCCTGTGGAAGATATTTCACACAAACCACAAACCACAACAATTACTGATCATTCTCACCCACTCCCATCTCAGAAAGGGTGTATGCAATGTCAACAATCAAGATTGATGTGTTGTGCTGTCTCCACCCAGCCATCAGCATTCTCACTCGTCACTAGGCAACAGTTTTTTGAGTTCTTAAAATCACATGTATTAGTGTTACATGTATGTGTGTGAATGCAAGCTTATGTGTGCCATGATTTATGTGTGGCGGTCAGAGGATAACCATAGGTATCAGTCCTCATCTGTCACCTTGTTTGAGACAGTCTTTTATTTGCAAGCCATTGTGTAAAAAATGCTAGCTGATCTGCAAGCTTCTGAAGATTCTCTAGTCTCTGCCTCTCATCACATTGTAGGAGTGCTGGAATTATAGACATTGGGTACTTAATTTGAATTTATGTGTGTTCTGTGGATCTCAACTAAGACCCTCATGTTTGTATGGTCTATACTTTATCCACTATGTCATTACAAACTAGTTTTTAATGACTGGCATTTAGGGGGAAATAATTCTGGTGGGGGCAGATGTGTTGTAGAATGTTCATGTATTGTAAACTGTTTAGCAGTGTTCCTAGTCCCCACCCACCAGAGGCAATGGCATCATGTCCTCTGGTTAAGGTAACTGGTAAATGTGTCTAGTCACTCACTATAGGTTACTCCTAAGGATGGATCCCTCCTGCTGTAGAGTAACTGCTCCAGCTACTCAGAAGAAGGAAACTTTGTAAAAATAAACTTAGGGCCAATGTGCTATCAGGATTATGATTTGCCTGCCTCCTGAAGTAGATAATGTTTCACAGCTTCTGGTTGTTGTGCCACACATCTACTCACCCCAGAAAAGAAAGTGATGACAGATTAAAGTAGACACCACTGGATTTTACCTTTACCAATGAGTTTTATTGAGGCTACTTACAGGAATATGGGTAAGGAGTAGAAATGACTCAAAGACAGTTGCACCTAACCAAGGCCCACTCCAGCCTGGGTGACAGTTCACAAAAGCTGGGTGTTAGAAATAAGGAATAATGGGTTGGAACCTCAGGTGGCAGGTCCCTAGTCCCATGCTGGGACCAGAAAATCATTGTCACGAGGCATGTGAATGTCGATGGGCAGATGGGGAAACCAGGACCTGTAAATGTGATTCATATTGAAAATTTTATTGAAGGAAGGTAAGAAAATAAGGCAAAGAGACACAGAGACAGAGAGAGGACAGAAGAGAAGGGGGAGACAGGAAATGCCCTGCCTGCCCTAGGGAAACAGCAGGAAAGAGAGCATAAGTGGGTGGAGGTCTTTCTTTTAAAGGGGCCCTTTGCACCTGTGGTCAGACTAAGTAGATGTGGAACCCTGGGATGACTGTGGTACTGCTTGAGTGCATTCTGTCAGGTTAGCAAAGCTGGCCAGCATAATGCCTGAATCCTTACACTGGGAACCTATAGCACATGGCACACCTTACAGTCAGCTCAGCAGGTTGGAGAGAGTTCTTTGCAGGTGGTACAATTGGCCTGAGCCTCTTCCAGGAAATTCTAGTGTTCTTTTTCTCTCAGGCAGTTTGGCTTGTCTCTGCTTCTTCCAGGCAGTTCCACTGGTCTTCCAGACATTTCAGCTTGTCACAGATTTTTTTTCCTTAGTCCTTACTGTTTACATATGCTGGAGAGGAAGAGGCCTAGTGAATCTGGGCAGTTTCAGGGACTTCCAGTAGCTTTTGAGTTGTTTACTTCCTGAATATAAAGAGCATCCCTGCAGCATGGAATGCTTCATCTCCCCTTAGGACACCCCTCTGTTTCACCACCTTGTAAACATCCTGTCCTAAAATGTCCTGTTGTCTCACCTCTCTTTTAACACACGTCTCACGGACCATCCCTCCAAGATAGAAGGTTTTAATTTCAAAGCAAACTACTGCACAATGTTGGTTTAAGGGCAGGCTGGGAGAGTCACATGGGGGCTAGGAGCAGCAAAAGAGTGCCAAGATAAGTAGAAAACATCCGTGTCAGATGCCAGCTTATGGTTTTCCTTAAATCATTCATTCTGTACACAGAAAATCGGAGACTTAAGGAGGGAAGGTTGCACGTGTGTCCATGACAATGAGGTCCTTACACAGTAGAAATGGGTTTAAGCTCAGGTCCTTGGCAAGATTTTAAGTTTTTCTCATGATTTGGAGAACAACCCCATATGGAGTAAGGTGGGTTTAGAGAGAAAACACCCTTCTCCAGTGACTGATGGCACCCCTGCTTTTCTGGCTTCACCCCCAGAGACAGGCGGTGAGGGACTTACTTGGGGGATGCACACCATGC
Organism: Cricetiscus sungorus; assembly: GCA_030556225.1. Lineage (NCBI taxonomy): Eukaryota > Metazoa > Chordata > Mammalia > Rodentia > Cricetidae > Cricetiscus > Cricetiscus sungorus. The sequence goes on along the minus strand of JANBXA010000069.1, from coordinate 45,407,580 downwards.
TTTGGAGATCTTACTGCCCAGCCACTTTGTCTATTTTATCACAAGCTCCTAAACAGCAGCTTGGCTGGTCCCCTTTGCTGGTCCTCACAGCAACCTATAGATGGAAACTTGCTGACCGAACAAAGCCAGATTTCTTTCCAGACTTATTGAATCTGGGTCTCCGACTAACAAAAACCAAAGCAGATATAATCCCCATTAATGTTCAGATTGTCAGTGTCCTCAAAGGTTCATATGTTAAAGTTCTGGATGCTGGCTGATGGAACCGCTGAAAAGTGTTTTAGAAATTGGGACTATAGATGGAAGCTAAGTCATTGGTAGATATGCCCTTGATGGAAATGTCGGAACACTGTTTTCTCCATTCCTCCCTCCCTTTTATTTTTTTCTTCCATCCTTCCTATTCATGTCCTCTGCCTCGTCTCTCTCTATGTGCATCTCCCTCTGTCTGTCTCTCTATTTCAGTCTCTCTTTCTCTCTCTTCTTTCAACCACAGACAGGAAACCCGAAACTGTGAGCGTAAGACCTTTCCTTCTTTTAGTTTCCTATCTCACGTATTTTGTCACAATGAAGCTGACACAATCCCATACCAGAGTTGTCCTCTCCTTCGCACAAGTTTCTGGGCACATTCTCCTTTTCAATAGGGTCCAGAGATGCCTTGCAGAATATTGTAGGGTTCCTATCCTATGGGGTCTGTGATGGGTTTCTTGAGCACGGACTCCACAGTGGATATGGTAGGCACTGGCTTGCCTTTCTTCTTGACAGTAAGCTCTCCATCTACACAGCCCAGGTTCCACATCACAGCAGCAAAACACTCATCTAAAAGTTCCTTGAGAATGGTTTGATCATTGATATGGTTCAAGGAACCTGACAGATTTCCTTTGCTATATTAGTGGATAGATCAAAACATGGCAGGGAGTTAAATGGTTGTACCTGTGAGCATGTGGGTTGGATAGACAGATGGAAAGATGGGCAGAAGGAACAAGGGAGAAGTAACAAACCATGTCCTCCACCTGAGCTAACTTTTCTCATTTGTAAAGTTCAATTATAATCCAGCTAATGAAGAGTTTGGTTTTTAAGACACACCAGTAGGAGAGTAAATAAGGCTTTAAAATATGTATTTAGATGGATATTGTGGGTACACATGTGTACTTTGGCACTCGATAGCCTATGGAAAGTGGATCCACAGGTTCAAGGCTACCCTTGGCTACACAGTGAGATCCTGTCCCTAAAACAATCTCAGTAAGATGCACTAAGATGGGAAGTCAATAACTGGATATGCTCAAATCATTCAGCCAGCTTCCTTCTCTCCAAAAGACCTCATAATAGGATCTGCTTCAAGAAGTGGTTGAGTCAATGAGGTAACTTTTATAAAGCTCTCTATGTAAGGTTGGATACGTAGTAAGCACTCAAGAAGAATAGCTGTCATTATTCCTCACTTGACTGAATGATTCACCGTGCCTTTAAATAATAAAAGCTCTTGATGACTCCTCTAAAAGGGTTTTATTTTTTAAAATAATGTATGGAAGAACAAGAAGAAAATAAAAGCTGCTTTAGATCCCATCACTTACAGTGATTAAAGGAAGAAGTAGGCCTTATGCTCTCTTCTCCAATCTCATCTGTCAGTTATTTAAACAGTGTGTGTGTGAGAGAGAGAGGGAGAGGGAGAGGGAGAGGGAGAGGGAGAGAGAGAGAGAGAGAGAGAGAGAGAGAGAGGGGAGAGAGAAGAGAGAAGAGAGAGAGAGAGAGAGAGAGAGAGAGAGAGAGAGAGAGAGAGAGAGAGAGAGAGAGAGAACATGTGCCAGTGTGTGTGCCAGCATATGCAGTTTATTAGTTTGGTTTGTGACAGGACCTTACGACAGGACCTTACTATGCAATCCTGATCTACAAATCAGGCTGGCCTTGGATTCACAGAGATCTTCCTGGATTTGCCTGCCAAAAGCTAGGCTTAAAGGTGTGTGCCACCACACATGCCCTATGTTTGTTTTGAGGATTTCACACTATAGTCCAAATCAATCTGGGAAGTATTATATAGCCACAGATGGCCTTGAAACTGGTGATCTTCCCACCTCACCTTCCCGAATGCTGCATTTATAAGCTTGAGCCTCTGTACCAGCCTCACAAAAACCCTCTCAGTAGATTCTTTCTCAACATCTTTCCATTGTGTATACATTACATTTTCCTTATCCATTTCTCTGTCGCTGAACACTTAGGTTGCTTCTATAATGTGGCTCTTGTGAACGGAGCTGTAATAAGCATTGATGAACAAATAAATACCACAGTGATGTGTCTACTTGGAGTGCTTTAACTAAATGCCTAGGGGCAGGATGGTTGTGTCATAAAATTGTACATTTATTTTTAGCTTATTGAGAAATCTGACTTCCATTGTGACCAGACTGGTTTATCTCCACCAGCAGTGTGTAAGTATTCTTTTTGTCCACATCCTTGCCAGTGTTTGCTGCTCTTTTTTTGATGATTGCCACTCTGAATGGAGTAAGGTGAAATATTATTTTAGTTTTGATTTGTATTTCTCTGATGGCTAGTGAGGGCAAGTATTTTTAATTTGTATTTCATCTTTTGAGAAATATCTATTCATTTCATTGACCCATTTATTGATTAGATTGTTTATTTGTTATTTTATTCTTTGTTATTATATGTATAGTCAAACATATATTTGTACACACATACATATATACACACATATGAGTGTACATGTGTGCGTGCACATGCACACACACATGTGTGGGTGCCAGTGGTTATCTGTATAGTTAGTAGCAATTTTCTTTTTTTCCTGTAGACAGCCTTTTTACTCAGTAACTTTTTTGAACTCTCTATAATTGTGAATACCATAAAATTGACTTAATGTCCACTTGTCACCCAAAGGATAGCATGTTTCTCAATTTCTGGGTGTTAGAAAAAGGATGACCCATTTTTTCCATCTTGCCTGTGATTCTAGAGTCCGTAGGAAAGGCATAGGTGGCCACCTGCACTTCCACCTGCTGCCAGCTTTCCTTTCCCTGCAGGCCCCTTCTTCTGCTAGCTTCTGGGGCTCTACTTCTTGAAGAAACGGGACAGGAGGAAGATTTGGAGTCCACAGTGGAGGCAAAATCTACTAAACCTAGGCAAATACAATAAAGAAAGCTCATCAAGTCCAAAGACCCCCCCCTTTTGTAAGCTCAGGCACATACTAGTTATTGAAATAATTAAAAGCCTACAGCCTTGATTATTTTTCTAATCATGGATTTTCAGTTGTTCTATACTACCCACCAAAAGATTAGACCAGCACCTTAACATCTTCAACCACCACTGAGAGTCTCAGCCTTGTGTGCCCCAAATCTGTCCCAGAACCCCATTCCTCTTCTCAATGTGTCACATTCCTTCAGGCTTCCCAATTTTCTCTGTCTGTCCTGTCTGCCTTCCTGTTCCCAGTCACAGAGCGCATTCAGAGCTTAGCATAAAGGCCACCACTCTAGGAAGCTGTAACAATAGTGCCTCTCTCTTAAATTCTTTCAACATTCATTATGCATCTCATATTCAGCATGCAGTGCTACTGTTCTCATACATGGGGCTTCTGTCCTTCATTAGATTATCAAGTTCTAGAGGACAAGGGACAGACCACATAAGGCATTTTAAACAATCTAGTGTACTCTGTACATAATACGCACTTAATTAATACATGTCTTAAAACACTGCACTAACTTAGGAGCAGACTTGTCGCCACACTGTTCATTTCCTGGTTTATTTGATAAGCGTGTACAGGATGGGTTTTCTTCAGTGTGCAAAAGAGCTGTGAGCAGGTGAGCCTCACACCACTCAGTCCTTACAGCCTCCAGTAAGGCTGGCACAGGCCTAAGTTAAGTAATGGCTTTGGCTCTCCATTAGGGATCCTTTGGGAGTGCCGGGAATTTGATATGTTGGAGAGAGATGCATCTTTTAGCCCTGGGAGGCTCTTTCCTTGGTCAGCCTTGTAGAGATGACCTAGAAGAATGATCCAGGAGTTATGAAGTCTTCGTGTTAGAGTCATGCCTCACTCATGTCCTTGACTGCTGTTACCTAATCTCACTTTTCTTGTTCTCTTCCACCGAATTCTCCTACTTCAGTTTTGACTGCCTGGTAACTACAGCCTTCTCCACAGAGATTTTGTGGAGTGACGACAGAGGGCCCTCTCTGAAGCTGAGTTTCACAGTGATATTTCTATTGACAATAACAGTCAGAAGAGCACAATATTGTCTGCAAATGGATCTGCCCTTGGATATGCCACAATGTGGTCTCCCAGCCTGTCTGGCAAGTTCTAGAAGAGCACTTGGAGAAAAGTGTTTGAAAATGGTCATCTTCATTTTTGTCGCCCTAAATACAACTCTGCTGATGGCAGAAACATTCCTTCCACCACCACTCCTAAGCCAGTTCTTAAGAGCTTGAGTTGGATGAATGGACCTCCATATAGTGCAGTCATAAGCAAGGGAATATAAGGGGAATGTGTGGAGTCCAATTTCATTCTTCTGCTTTCACACAGCCTTTGTCCACAAGGGCCTCAGCTGGCATCTAGCTGTCAGCACACATAGCTCCTGGTATGGTGCTCACAATAGTGTTGGCTCAGAGTTCCTGCTGAACACCCAACAGGATGAATACAAGTACTGTGAAGGTACAACAGAGTATTGTAAGGGTGAAATTGAGCATTGTACTGTGATGTTGTGGTGCAATATAATGTCACAACGGAGCATTCCAATGTCACAGTGAAACTGTAACATCCCAATTCAGCACTGTGAAGGTAAAACTGGACATTGTGGCGTCACAGTGAAGTACTGGGATGTTATACTACAGCATTTTGATGTCGCAGTGTAGCTGTGATGGCACATTTTGATGGCATAATTTGGCATAGTTACATACAACGGAGCATTGTGATGGTGAAATGAAGCAATATGATGGCAAATTTGAACATTATGATATCACAATAGAACATTTCATGTCACAGTGGAGTTATGATGTCACAGCCCAGTTGTGTTGACAGACTGAGCATTATTATGTACAGTGGAGTGGTGTGGTTGTACCTTGGAACACTGATGAAACCACAATGCTCTACTGTGACATCACCATGCCACAGCCTTTTTATGGGTCTCTGTTATGTAGACTAAGGTAAAGAAAAAGAAGTCACATTGAACTAACTGCTTATTTGTGTTAGTCAAGTGTCTTTATCCGCAACAAAACCTCCGAGGGGAACACTCTGACAGGAGGGAAGGGTTATCTTGATTCATGGCTTGGAGGTTTCAATCTAGTCAGCCGCCTCCCTGGGCGTGGGTGTGAGGTAAAGGGAAAGCCCCATAACAACAGAGAATGTGTCATAGAGGAGGGTGTTTATTTTACTACTGAAAAAGGAGAAGAGACAAAGGGTAGAAGGAATGAGAGAGTGAGCAAGCGAGAAAGACAGAGAGAGAGAGCGCACTTTTGCAATTAAGCCCCTCCCCTAGAGCCATCATGTTTTCCGTCCATTCCTTGATAAAGAAGGAGCTGGTGTGACTCCATCCACCCCCTGAAAACATGCCATGCACAGGACAGCTGCTGAGAGCTGAGCTTCCCAGGAGGTCTTAGATCCAAATCATAACCCTGTTGCTAGCTGTTCTGGTAGTGAGAGCACCACTTCTGCTGACACACCTCTGAGCTTTGCCTTTGGTCTTCCTTCTTCAGCCAGCTGAGCTTTTCCAGGTAGGTATTCTGTGAAAGGAATATTAACTTCCTACTGAGATGCTAACGAAAACTACGCACTTAGAGTCTTAAAACACAAATTAGCTATCCTATAGCACAAGAGGTGAGAAGCTTTTCAAACAGGACTCACTGGGCTCAAATTAGGGTGTCAGTACCCTTGCAGCAAATGTGTTCCTTATTGTCTGGAAGGGAAGCTTACTGCACTTGTTTGGCTCATGACCTCATTCTAATGCAGTGGTTTTTCATCTCTGAGTTACATATCAGATAGCCTGCATATTTGATATTTACATTATGATTGATAAATTAGCAATTGTAATGTAGCAAAATTACAGTTATGAAGTAGGGGATCACCACAACATGAGGAACTATACTAAAGGACCATGGCATACAGAAGGTTGAGAAACACATCAAATGTCTGCTCCTGTCTGTCCAATAAAGACCTGATCATTATGTCAGCCCACCAAGATGGCAAAGGGTGATTTTTTTTTCCATCTAAAGATCCTTCATCACATCTGTAGAGTCCCAGTGACTAAACTGACAAATTCACACACTTCAGGGACATCCTTAAGTGAAGATATTGTCAATCTTCTGCCATTGTATGCATCCCTACCCAATCCCAGGTGACTATGGTCTCTGTACTCTGATCAGGTGACACCCTCCCCTCTGTCAACCCAGATGCTAGCTACTCTCCTCTCTGCCTAACCTTCAAAGATGCACTTACATGTGATTTTTATCAGCACCTATTCTGGAAATTTGGGGTTAAAAGAATAAAATGAAAGCAGCAAGAAAACATTTCAAGCTTTATTTAAGACACTGTGCACGATGCAAATGAATTGGCCATTGCCTCCACAGGGGCTTTTCCCCATCCCAGCCTCCAGCAGTTATTGGAACTTCCTTCTTTCTGCTTACTGAGGAGTTTTGTGCATTCCCGATTCTGTACCCAGGGCCACCTGTCACATCTAACCTTACTCTTTCCATGTCCTGAATTTCATTTAGTAATGTCATCTCTCTGGGGCTCCAGCTCAGCATCCATAAAGAGATACAAGGAGCCATGAAAACAGAACTTTCCACTTACTGTTTACAGTCAGTGACTTAAGGGGAATACAAGAAACACTTATTGATTCATACTCTGCACAGAGTTGGCTGTTATGGGTTTGAGGATTTATTTATGTCCAAAATATTCATTAATTCAATTAATATGTAATTAGCATCTACTATGCCCAAGTGTTGCTCTCAGCCTCAGGGTTATAGAATGGCGAGTTACTTAGCTTTCAATTGCTTTCAATTACTACAACAAACACATCATGTAGTCAACGTACAAGGAGAAAAGTTTGTTTGTGGCCACAGTTTTAGAGGTTTGAGTTCATGATACAGGGTTCCCATTGCTCTGTGCCTGTGGTGGAAGACCTTGACAGGAGCTTGTACAGAACAAAGCCACTTACTTCATAACCAGAAAGCAGATAACAGGACAAAAAGACCAGGGCCTCACATTTCCCTTCAAGAGCATATCTCCAGTGATACCAGTACCTCCCACTAAGACAGACCTCTTAAAGATTCTGCCTTCTTCCAATGACACCAAGTTGGAGCCTGCTTTAATGCAACAGCCTTTGGGAGATTTAAATTATACTAAAGACTGAGCATGCTCACATGGAAGACAGTTCATGTTTAATATTAAGGATAAATCACCTTCAGTTTCTATGTTCTAAAACTACCTGTAATTTCTGTCACCTTGTCTATGGGAAGGCAATAGGTGTGGCCATATCACATCAGTATGACATATTATATGCTGCAGACTTACCAATTCCTTCGGTTATTCCTTTCATGGCAAAGAAAACCATGTAGGGTAACTTAGTTCCTGCATACAAGAAAACTGGCTAGAAGATGGTGAGATGAATGAACCCCACACTCCCACCCACTGTGATATCCAAATCTGGTTCCTTTCAGGGCCTCTGAGCTTCCCACAGGACCATATCCCATCAAGAGTTCAAAGGGAGGATTCCTAGTCCCTCAAAACTGCTTCACCTCCCCGCTCCCCGCATGAGGATATGTGATGGATTAAGGAGTCTCTTCATGTGATATAAGAGGAAAGCAATCTCCCTGCTCCAGGGCTTAGGGCAGTCGAGCAGATCTAGTGTAAGTGTCTGGATGCAGGTTTGCTCAGGCTAAGCCTCCACTCAGACCGTGGAGCATCAAGTGTTCACTTTTCCCTGTAGGCTTTCTGGGATGTGCAGCAAACATCCTTGTTCCTGTTAGATACAGCTCCTAAAACCTTTTAAAGCCCTCAAAATCTCCTTGATATTAGTGGTTGGTTTATTTTTCCCCCAGAAGCTTATAAAAGCATAAAAATGTTAATGCTGGAAGGGACCTCTGAGAACAGATGCAGTATTTAATTTATATTCTTAATTTTCCTAATTCAACAACTTCAGGGAGATGAGTTTATTCACTCTGTTTCCTTCTACTCCCTGATTGGTTCCATCATTGCCCATTTGCCTCCCTTTCTTCCTGCCCCCTCTTCTTCCTGCCCCCTACTCCCCACTGGATTTCCCTGGCTATCCTGAACTTCTGCTCACATGACTTCTAGAGATTCACTGACCTGACCTTAAGCTAGGGTATAGCCAGAGTTTGTCTGCTTGAGGTGTCTTAGCTGGGTCACAGGAGACAGGCTGTGAATGACAAGCCCCAGATTTGTAAGTGAGGACAGAACCTGCCGAGGGCAACCTCCAAGCACAGCCCCTGTGCTAGGGCTCGTGTAAAAGTGGGTTACTGTGCCTGATCCTGTTGGACAGGGAGAATGGAGGCAGCCTGGAGGCTGCTGTCCATCTGAATACTGATCCTAGGAGAAAGGGGGCCTTGCTTCTCTGAGATTATTTCTGGGCTCTCACAGGGGAGGGCTGGTCTAGGCCTGATTCTCATGAGAAAGAAGTTAGAAACCCATTATAGCATTTTGGAGAAAGGCGAATGAGATTCTATGAGCTAAGCAGCAATTCTGTCCCCAGAAACTGCTATCCAGACACATGCCAAAGTCTGGAGGTGGGATACCCTGTGCCAACCATGAAAGACCTAACTTCCCTGCATAATCTTCCTGAAGTCAGATTAAGTGGTTAGGCAGCCATGGTATCCAGCTGCTGGGTTTTCAAGTTGAGAATGCATTTGATGTGGGGAGTCAGACACTCCCAATTGGGTGCTAAGGCTGAAACTGCTCACCTGTCCCCACTGATTCCCATTCATCTAGATTTTCAATCACATTTGAACAGGGTAGGCTGTTCCAAAAGAATCCACAACCACTACTTCACACAGATTTGGGCTCCGGTGCCTTTCTAAGCACAGAAGACAGCTTATGGTATAAGCAGAATTAGGTCATGGTAACAACAAAGTAATGTTGCTTTTGAAGATGCCCACATCCTATTTCCCAGACTTGCTAATATGGTACCTTACATGTCCAAGGAGATAAAAATAGGAAGGTTATCATGGATTACCCAGGTAAGTCTACTATAATCACCCATTGAGAAGAGAGCATGAGTTGGGGAGGAAATATGGGAGATGATATACTGCTGAGCATGAAAAAGGAGGAAGAGGCCAAGACCCAAGGATGCAGGAAGGCTCTAGAGCAAGGGAGGAGATACCAGCCCGGTGACACCTTGATTTCAGCTCAGTGAGCCACATGTGTGTTTCTGCCTTCCACTGTTGCCAGGACATAAGTCTGCATTGTGTTAAGACACTGTGTTGAGTGGTAGAAAACAGGTTACTGCCCCCTTCACCAAGGGGAAGAAGGCAGAGTAGGAGTTGAGGATGCTTTTATCACTTGGCCTACATGAACCACACAGGAGACAATCTCCATGTTTTCTTCTTGGGCCCCTCTCCCAAGCACAGGTCCTTCTACTTTCTTCCTTCTTCTCCATCATGCTTCAATCTTAGACTATAGTGACATGAGCAAGCAAATTTCTTAATCTGTCTCCCACCTGGCCTCAGCCATGGGCTTTCAACTCTGCGTCTTCATCGTTAGGGTTGGAATTTGTCATTTTGCCACAAAATTCATATGCTAAAGGATTTCCCTTATGAAGCATGTCTGAATTCAGAAATAAAGCTCTTAAAATAGGTGAGTGGGGTTAAATATGGCCATTAAGGTGTGGTGCTCAGCCTAGAGAGCTGGTGAACTTACAAGAACAGACAGAACCACAGAAACCTCCATGTACACAGAGGCCAAAGAGACAGAACCAGTGTCACCTTCAACTCAAGGAGAAAGATTTCAAGGAAACCAATCCTAATGGCACTTGGATCCTGGATCTCAAACCTCCAGAATGGGAAAACAATTTGTTCCTCACCCATTGTTTAGAACAACCAGTATGTGACAGTTTGTTTGCAATGGACAGTCCGAGCAGGCAAATGCGCTCACTCATCCTGGGACCATCAAGGTTCTGACTCAGAGTGAAACCTCCACTGCCTTTGTCTCCATTCACACAGTCAGGCCAATTTGGAGCATTGCTGTCATTTTTCCACTCTGAGCTTCCCTATTTCAAATGACCGATTATGCACACACAGTGAGAAGGAGGTCAGGAGCTTCTCCAGGGAACATTCCTTATAGTGCCAGTCCCCAGAGACACATTTGGAAGACTGCTGATGCTCTTCAACTTGTTCTGGCTGAGAAGGAGCATCCCTATGAAGGGGACCCCAAGGTCACATGGGGCCCATTAGTCTTAATTCTCTCCCCATAAGGATGGTGACACATTCCTGAGGAACAGCTGGGAGACAGCCTTTCAGATAGTGGGCATCATATCTCTTAAGTTTCACAAGCAGCTATTGCAATAATAATAAAAGAACAAGGCCAGGAAGATGTACAGGAGACAGTATGCATTAAGCACTGGGGTCATGATAACGTGGGGAAGAATGATCATCTCACTTCTAAATAAATGTGTGAGTATATACTTCTGGCAGGAAGCAATGGCATATGAGGACATGGTGAGCATGATTTCAAATCCACAAGGGATGGTGCAGTTTCTAAGAGATAGCAATGGTGGTGAGTTGCTATAGGCACTGTGCTAAGAGATAAGGGGTAGACTAGGTAGCAGAATCCAGGAAAGGTGAGAAAATACCACATACAAGATTGTACCTTGTGGATAGCAGTTGGTTTTACACAGCCCAAATGACCCTTCGGGCTCCTACTGGTTCTCTCCAGTAAGTCAGCTCTCTTGGTGACAAAATGTCAAGGAGCTTGGTAGAGTGGAGATGATAGATAAAGTCCTAGAGAGCCAGTGGAAGGTAAACATGGTGGCCTCCTTTTCATTCTCTGACCCACCAGGTTCCTTCCTATTTGTCTCAGTTCAAATGCCACCCATTGATTGGAAGTCTTTGCTGTTACTCTTTAAAGTAGTGGTACTTGCTCTTTTGGCTATTTTCTGAAGGATGAAGAATAGTCTGCATTCTACAGCTCCAAGAGAGTACTTTTGAGCCCATTGGAAGGAAAGTGGAATAAGGAGAAATGGTATAACTAGCACTGTGCCTTGCCTACACTCTATGTACAATAGGAAGAAAGAAAGATTACCCAAATATTTCCTCCAGGCTTACACACATGGCTTCCTTTAACAGCGTAACCCACAAAGATGGCATATTTATTACAGATGCTACAATGGCATGGCTATGCCATGTCTACTAGGTATGTAGTTTGCAGTAAGAGTCAGTCTTCATTCATTTTGTGGATTGGACATATCATAGAAAGAAATAGAATATATCTATTGCACTAAAAACATGTGTTTCACCTGTTTATTGGTCCACTTCCAACCCTTAGACATCACTGATATTTTCTGCTGGCTCTGTGATCTTGTACCTTCTGGACATGCTATACTTGAAATTATGTAGCAGCAGCCTCTTTGGATTGGTTTCTTCACTTGGCACTATATATTTATGTTTCTGCACATCTTTTCCTGGCTAGTAGTTCACCTCTTTTTAGACGTTGGTAACATTTTGTTGTCTGAATGCATCATAGTTTATTTATAAATTCACCAAATGAAGGGTGGCTTTGTTGCTTTGAAGTCTGGGTAATTACGAGTAACTGTGGAATTGAGTTTGCAACCTCTTTGGGTAATATGAATGAAGATGCATAATTGTTGACTCATATAGTAAGTATGTCCTCATTTTGGGATGAGGCCAGTAGGCTGACCTCCAAAGTGGGTGTGTCACATTATGTTTATGTCAGTGATGTGAGAGGTTCATTGTTCTACGTCATCAGTGTTTCAGATTGTGACCATGCTACCGTGTGTACCATGGCATCTCTTTGTTTGAGTTTGCATTTCTCTTCTTTGATGAAGTGTTAATACCTTTTACCCCTCTGCATTTTTTATTTTTAATCTTTTAATATTACTTATATGGAAGTGTGTTTGTCTGCATGTGTGCACATGCACTAGATCGTTGGTGTCCACAGAGCCATAACTGGAACTGGAACTGGAGTTAAGGACGTTTTTGAGCCAACTTGTAGGTTCTGAGAATTGAACCCAGGTCCTCTGCAAGAGCAGCAAGTCTCCTAACCAATGTGCCATCTCTCCAGCCTCCTTTTAAAATTTAGTTCCTTTGTTCAGTTTTATTTCCTAACTGTTGGGTGTTAAGTGTTCTGTGTATATGCTGCCTGACAGTCCTTTATGGGATGCATTCTAAATGCTTGCTACTAGTCTATACCTTATCTTTTTAGATGCATAGAAATGTCTTTTGCATGGAATTTTTAATGTAGATGAGGGCTAGCCTACAAATTGATTTTGTTTTCACAGATCACATCTTTGGAGTCATTGACATCCATGATTGTCACCCAGGTTTTCCCCTATATTATCTCCTAGAGGTTTGATAGTTTTGAGTTTTTCATTTAGGTCCATTGACTTATTCTGAGCTAGGTTTGCGAAGATTGGAAAATCTGTCTAGACTGATATTGTCATTTATACAGATGTTCAGAGGTTCCAGCAGCACCTGCTGAAGTCTGTCATTACTCCCTTGTGCTATTTGGCTATTGTGTAAAAGTTCAGTTAACTATGTCTGTGTATGTTGACTTCCACAGTCTCTTTTGTTTCATTGAATTAATTTTTTTCACCAATACCACAGATCCCTGTTTCTGTGGCTTCATGGTTAGTCTTGAGGTGCAGGTAGTATCAACCCTCTTTTTTTCTACTTCAGTAATGTTTTCACCATTCTGGAGTTTTAGTTTCTCACTTATAAACTAAAGTCAATTTACCAATATCCGTAGTATAATATGGGATTATATTGCACCTGTAAATCAAGTTGGAAAGAGCTACAGAAGAGCTAACAATTTTCAAAATGTTGAGTCTTCCTACCAATGAATACAGAATATTCTTCCACTTGGTTCTTGGACTTCATTCACCAGACACTGACAGAGTTTGCCATATAATAGATGCTGTGTTTGAATTGTGCTATTTCAAATTCTGAGTTCTGATGCAAGTCATCTCGTGTTTTCTGTTTTAATTTTTGAACCCCATGTGTTTACTACCATTGAATAGAAAAGTCGTTGTTATCTCTTTTTGCACATGCGTATATATGTGCATGTGGGGACCACATGTTTGTTCAGGCATGTTGTCCAAAGTTGGAACTGTGTGTCTTCCTCAGTTGCTTTCTATTTTATTTATTGAAGCAAGGTCTCTTACCAGACCCAGAGTTCACCAATTCCAGCCAGTCTAGAGAGCCAATTTAACACAGCTCTCCATCACTGCCACTCTGAATTTTCATGGGTGTCATAGATCTAAACTTAGCTCCTTATGTTTGCATAGCAAGAACTATCTTCTAGGTCCCCAGCTCATAACAGACTTTCATGTATCAATCCTATGTTCTAGGACCTTCTTCTAATCACTTACTAATTCCAGGAGCATTTTCTTCAATTCTTCCTGATTTTCTACAAAGATGATCATGCCATTTGCAAACACATTTTTATTTCTTCCTTCACAACTAATGTAGCTTCTGCTTCACCTCACTTCTCCATCTTACTATATCAGCACATGAAAGAAATTGAATGGGGAATGTGTTTGTCTCGACCCTGATCTTAGTGGTGAAGCTTCAAGTTTTTGTTATGAATATTGTTGAGGTGTGGGTTTCTGTAAATATTGTTTATTAGGTTGAAGAGGTTCCTTTTTAATTTACGGAGGGGATATTTTAAAATCATGAATGGGAGTTGGATTTTCCCAAGTACTGTTTCTGCATCTACTGGTTTGGTCGTGTGACTTTTCTTAGTCAGCACACTAAGATGGGTACATGAATTGATTCTTGAATGCTGAAAAGCCCTGAATATATAGAAGAAGCCCCATCTGATCATGGACTATAATAAGGTTCTTAGGCATTATTGGATTTGGGTCAATATTTTGAGGGGTTGTGTGTATAAATTACTATTTATACCTATTATGCCTATTTACACATAAATTTATATGTAATATATGAATATAAACAGGCAGGATATTTGTACTTTCCTTTTCCTTAAAACTATTTTTATTAGCATACAAAGAATTAGTCCTCATGGTAGCATTTTCAAGCAAAATTTGCTTTGTTGTTTCTTTTCCTTCCTGTTTCTCTCCCCTTCAGCCATGTGTCCTCCCATCCACATAGCTTTCTTTTTGCTTTTATATATCATGTGCCTTTTTAAAAAATTATAAGTGTAGATCTGAGTTTGGAGAGCACACACCAAAGTGTCTCCAAACAATGAATTGTACAGAGAGAATCATGGACAACTTCATAAAGGAGACAGTGAATTAAGAAAGAGAAAAGCAAGAACAGGGGTGTGCTAGTGGGCTGGGGAAGGGCATCCGTTCTAACATGCTTGGCTACAAGTCCCTTTATAGGTCATTTATCTAACACTTGCCTTCTCAAGTGTCTGTATGTCAAGGGTTTCCTCCCATAAACTCTATTACAGGTAAACCAGGTGGGGAAGAGGTTCTAACAAATGGCTTCTTTAACATGCTAGTCTCGGCAACAGTCTCTACATAACCCTATTCTCTTGCCAAACTTTTTTTGCCCCCCACCCATTTCCCAACACTACTTATTCACCTCCTTGTAAAAAAGTATACCCACGCTCACACCACTGATTTGCTTATTTGCAAACATTAAAAATCATAATCCACACAAGAGAAAACAAGAAATTTTTGAATTTCTGAGTTCTGGATCACTCTAATTTAATACTTTCTAGAGTCAGCAATTTTCCTGCAAATTTCATATAATGCAGCTGAGTAAAATTTCCCTGTGTATTTATGCCACATTTTAATTATCCATTGTTCTGTTGATGGACATCTAGGCTGGTTCCAATTCCTGGCTATTGTAAATAGGGAAACAATAAACATGAATGTACATGTCCTTTGGGCATGTGTCCAAGAGTGATGTAATTGAGTCATACGGTAGTTCTGCTTTAAATATGTGAGGAATTTCCATTTCTATGATGGCCCAGCAGAGACATGAATAAGGGTTCTTCTTACACAGATGCTGAACAGCATTTGCTATCCTATTTGATCAT
The DNA here is from genome assembly GCA_030556225.1 of Cricetiscus sungorus. Lineage (NCBI taxonomy): Eukaryota > Metazoa > Chordata > Mammalia > Rodentia > Cricetidae > Cricetiscus > Cricetiscus sungorus. The sequence continues at coordinate 45,392,402 of JANBXA010000069.1, read as the reverse complement.
TTTATTTTCCTTCATCATAGCCATTCTGACTAGGGTGGGATAGAATCACAAAGTAGGTTTAATTTGCATTCTCCTGATGTCTAAAAATCAGGAGTATTAAAAATTATTAGCCAGTTGTGTAAGTTTGTATTTATTTGTGTGTGCATGAGTGCCTGCATACGTACGTGTGTGTGTGTGTGTGTGTGTGTGTGTGTGTGTGTTTCATCTCTGCAGTTCTTTTATATTTTTTAGATATCAATCCCTGTCTCTCATTCTGTAGGCCAGCTGCTCATCTGATAATTTCCTTTGGTATACAAAGTGATTCTACTTCATGTAGCTCTATTTCTTGATTTTTGGGACTATGTCCTGTGCTATTAGGAGATACTGGTAGTTTTCCTATAAGGTTTTCTTCTCAGTTTAGTTTAATGCGGAATGAGGAAATTTTCCTTCTGCTTCTAATCTCTGAGAGATAGTTGAGAGAATTATTTGTAGTTTCTTTCTTAAATGCTTGCTGTAATTCATCATAGATCCATCTGGACCTGGTGGTCTGTTTTGGAAGTTTATTCATTATTTTTTTAATTGATTGAAAATTTCATACATGTGTATAATGTGTTTGGGTCAATTTATGTCCCCATTCTCTTCTTTTCAATTCCTTTTCCTATCTTCACTACCATTAATCCCTACTAATTTCAAGTTATCTCTCAATCTCCCTCTCTCTTTTGCCTTTCACTTCTCTCTCCCTCTCCATAGTATTTATTAGTGAATGGGTATAGGGCCATCTGCTGTAGCATAGGCATCCCCCTCAGCACTGGCCCCCACAAAGAACACTGGCTTCATTTCCCAACAGCCATTGGATGCCATAACACCTAGTTTAGGAGTAGGATTTCCTAACCACTTCCCTGTTCCATGCTGAGATTTTTCTCAGGTTGATCTTATGCAGGTCTTGTGTATACTGTTATAATCACTGTTTTTAATGTAACTGCTCATTTGTGTCTGGAAAACACCATTTCACTGTACTCATCCACTTGCTCTATCTTTCAGCCCCTTTTCTGCAATGATCCCCGAGTCTTGAGAAGAGTGGATGTGATATAGGTGTCATATTTAAAGGGGTGTTGTCCAAAATCTCTCATTCTATACACATTGACCGTTTGTGAGTGTCTGTGTTACTCACCATTTATGGCAAAAAGAATCTTTACTGATGAGGGTTCAGATTTGCATTTACCTGTGAGTAATATGATAAGGCTTTAGGATTGGTTTAACACCATGTCAGTCTAGCAGAATAACAGCAGTATATTCTCCCCTAGGGCCTGCTTGAAATTTAACTATCCTCAGAGTTTTGTCCCTGATAATGGTGCCAGGCATGAGTTCTGTCTTGGGGCATGAACCTTAAATCCAATCAAAAAGTGATTGGTTACTTTCATAATATTCATGCCACTATTGCATCATTGGGCATATTTTACCTGGCCAGTTGTTCTTGTAGCTCAAGGTTTACATCTACGTAAGACAACTGATGATTTCCAGTTTAATTAACATATATAAAATTAGTCAAACTGCCTATTTCTTCTTGTGTAAACTTTGGCAAAGTGTTTTCCAAGGAGTTGATCCATTTCATTTTGGGTATGAAAGATGAAGACATGGAATCATATACCGCACAGTTTTTCTTTTAATGCTTCTGAGATTTTTATATTAATTACTCATGTTCTCTGTCTAATTCCTTCTCATGTATCCTGGCTAGAGATCAACTCATTTTACTTACCTTCTCAAAGAATAAGCTTTTCATTTTGTTGATTTCCTGTCTTAATTTGTAGTGATCTCCACCCTAATTTTAAAATCCTTATTTCTGCATTTCTTTTACCTAGTTCTTAAGGATAATAACTGATGGTAGTTAATTTGGGGTCTATCTTCATTCATGACATAAACATTCAATGGTGTTCTCTCCAAGAGCTGTTTTTGTTGCATAACACAAATTTTAATAAGCTGTGTTTTCACTTTCAATTACTTCAAAACATCTTCTGGTTTCTTTTGAAATTTATTGTTTGGCTTTGTATTATTTGGAAGTGTGTTGTTTAGTGGCTGTGTGTGGATAATCTAGTTGTCGTTTTGCTGTTGGTTTTGGATTTAATTCCACTGTTGTCTGAGTGAAGCTGCTTTTACTTTTACACTTAAAACATTATTGAGGTGCATTTCGTGCCCCAGAAGTGCTGCTCTGTCTTAATGTTTCTCATGAGTTTTATGAACATGCTCATTGCATCTATAGACTATTAATTTTTAATTACTAGTTAATTTTTAGTATCACTTAATTCAACTGTGCCCTGGTTGATTTCTTTTTCCAACTTTAAGAGATAATTCATCTATTTCTCCTCACAGTTTCCTTTTGATGTTATATAGTTTAGTGCACTGTATAAGGCACATAGAAATTATGGACTGTCACATATTTGAAAATTAGCCACTTTATAAGCCATCTTGTTAGCCCAGACCTTTCCTCTCTTTATGTAAATGTGAGTTACTATTTATGCCATGTTACTTCTCTTTGAAGAACTCTTTTAATGCTCCATGGAAGCCAGGTTTGCTGACAACATATCTCAATTTTTGATTACCTAAGGAAGTCTTCATTTCTCCATCACTTTTGAGGCACAGTTTTGTAGGACACAGAATGATTGTGTGGCTTTATAATTTTAGTAGCTTAAATATTTCACTCCAGTCTCTTTCTGTTAGCCGTTTTCTGAGACACTAGATAAAATTTTTATCTTTGTTCCTCTGGAAGTAAAGTCCTAATACTCTCACTTGTTTGGAGAATTTTTACATCATTGATGTTCTGCAGGCTGAAAAATGTCTAGAATCTTCTCTTTTAATTTATCCTATTTGATGGCCTTAGAACTTCCTTTGGATATGTAGTTTGATGTCTGGCACTAATTTGAGGAACTTGTTGAATGAATCAAAAACATGAATGAATAAAATAAATGTATGAAAGAATGAATGAATGAAACAGAAATCTAAAGAATGAATAGGAGTTGGCTAGGTGACATCCACTACACTTGACAGCCACCAATAAATTGACCCTCAGGAGCAGCCCTCTCCTTTCACCTGGTTTTCAACCCTAACTGTGGAGCACTTCGTGTAGCCTATGTAGGATAGCATTCCATGCTGTCCTTACCTGACAGGAAAGGCTCAGCTTTGGCAATAAAATATCTCAACGATCATGATCCTACCCTGGAACTGTGCACATGATTTTCTGGTTCCATGAGCACTGATATAATCGTACTTAAATTTATATCAACTAATTATTTGAGTGGGGTCCCCCCCCCCAGGCTGAATGAGGAGGGGCCTTGAGGGAGTCTGCCAATACTGTTTCTGGGACAAGTTCAGATGGAAAGAACTGTTTGAGTTAAACGCAAACCAGTTAAGAATGAAGGAAGTGAATTATACTACAAACATGAATTATATAAAATGATAGTAGATGTTGAAGAATGTGAACAAGAACTCTGGGAAGAAAGCTGTGTCTGCAGAGAGTGATGGATTGGAACCCCAGTATTGTGGAGAGATTGGGCGCTGCAGGTTCAAAAGGCCACTTGTCCTCTTCATAATAGCCATTCTTTACTTTTCTTGGTATCAGGACTAAAATCCTGTAACTAATAAATAGAAACCTTTTAGAATCTATTACCTTAGCAGACTACTAGTTTCCACCAACCCAAAAGCTCTGATCGCATCTTGGGCCTATAGCAATGTTCCCTCCATCTCTCTGTACCTGCCCCTCAGATTACCAACCAATGTATTTTAAACTTGCTGCGATTTATGAATTTCTTTGTTCTATACAACTCCATAAAAATTCTTCCATGCTAGAACATGGGGTAACCTAGATCAGTTCCTGGGCCATGCTCACTCAAAATGACACCAGAATAAACTTTTTCTCTTAGTTTCTTTAAGATGAGAGACATGATTCTGGCGTCAACAAGAATTCGAATAAAATGTTTTAAAATTTTAGAACTATGGATTAAACATGTTAGATAGCATTTGTTTGAATGTAATGATTAAGACCACATTTTTAACAAAATGTTAGCTGAAGCAAAGTGACAAGAGGAAAAACTGGAGATTGCTTGAGCACATGGAGAGTTAAGGAAAGGATCAGAGGAGGCAGATGATACTGCTGAAAATAGTAATGAACAGCAGACAACTTAACCAGTCTACTAAAACCAACATGGAGCCAAGATGAGTCTCCAGATGTTCCAGATGCTTGAAGGAGGCCAGAGGAAAGACCTGGAGACTCCAGGATCAAAGCAACATCTAGGCAAAGACTTTGAATATAAAATAGTTTGACCAGTATAAACAGCAACATAAGACAGAGTGGAAGAAAACTTATCTTAAATTAGGAAAACTTGAATAGGTAGGCAGAATAGGCTCCCCAGGCACAAGCTATTAACCAACTCATTATATTATATTCAATATAGATTTTGTGGTTTTTAAAATTAAGAATGAAGGAATAATTCAACAAACACCTTGGTAAATAATTAACAAAGAAAAAGCTACCAACAAAGGAACACAAATGGAATTTGCCACAGTGATTCCCACTGAATAAGGCTATGTAAATTCCAGAAGGTGGCAATACACAGTGGGAATCTTTGATCTGAGAACACATCAACCGAGCAAGAAGCCATTTACTTTTCAAGACAAAACAAAGATTTTTTTTCAGATGTGCACAAATTCCAAAATGGTAAATGGTAACCCCCTAATATACTAAGATATTTTATGCAATACTGGGGTATGGCTCAGAAGTAGAGCATTTGCCTAATAGAAGGGACTTTAGCTTACACTCCCCGACAGCCCTGCCACAAACAAAATTATTTGAGTTGGAATCACAATGATTGACTCTGACCTTGAGGGTGAAAGGAAAAGCTACTGAAAGAAGCCTAATTACTCTCAATGCAAGTCAGAAATGGGATGTGGGGAGGCTCTGGATTTGATCTCCAGAACCGCCCTCCACAAAAGGCATACAAATATTGTGGTTCATGGAACCTAGAAACAAATTAATCAATCACCACAATGCAAAGAAAACCGCATTATTTGACACGACAAAAAGGGCCATTCTGTTCAAGAGAAGGAAAAAGATATGAAGGTATATAATCAGCCTCCTCCCCCATGTGCCAACAGTTATAAAAATTAGGTACACTGATAATTCGTACAATCTAAATAAGTACTTGTACAGCTAAGTATCATATAATAGAAGGAAAACTGTATCAAACAAATAAACATTTATCAACCAAAAAATGATCACATAAAAGTAATGCTCTGAAATAACACAAACAAAAAGAAAATATAAAAGTGAAAAATAAAAAAGCATAATTAGACAAAGGTAATCTGCCTCCGGCATTAAATGACAAATCCTCAATGGATCATGAAATAAGGTTTGGTTTACATTAACTGTGGGACTTATAGCCAAAGTGTGTTGCTCCCAAACTATAAAAGCTGGTTGATTGGTTAGCACCAATGAAACCCATGTTGCAAGTTACATGAAGGCAATGGCAACACAGGTACCTGTGATGAGTCACTTAGGGAGGGGCCATTGTGACACCTGAAAGGAAGACCTGGCAGACCAACCCCTTCACAACATGATGAGGTAACATACAAACACTTAAGGCAAAAATAGAGTTGAAGAAAAGAGTGTTTCTTGAGCATCCCAGAATTCGAAGAAAACTGTAAGACTTACCTGAGTATCGAGTATTCATTTATTAAATATTTACACCACTAGCCTACAGAGAAGTGAAATAATTTTCTCTCCTAGGTGGGCATGAGACATTTACAAAGTCTGACCTTGAATTAGACTGTAAAGAAGATGTCAGGAATTGAGGGAAAAATCAAAGAAGCAAATGAAAACAAATAAATTATGCCATCATGGAAGGATGCAGAAGCACAGCTCAATAAATCCTAAGGAACTGCAAGTGCATAATTGATAAAGATAAAAGCAGAAATTAATAAATTACAGAGTAGAATTGATTAGCCAGTCCCAGAATTGTGGATTAAACAAAGTACAAATAAAATAGACAAAGCGTGCATCTGCATTAATGACAACGAACTAAAAAAGGGGCTGAACGGGCACAATGGGATGGGAGACACAGACAGCAATTCAGGACTTCTCATATCAAAGAAAGAGCAATGGTCAGTGGAACCATCAGGCTTGCACCTTATCAAACTGACTTTTTAAAAGGTTTAAAAGCCTGAATAGAGAAAACCTAAGGGAGAGATTCAAAACCATTGTCAATGTATTATCCCCAGAACAAGTACTGTGCAGAGACCAGTTTCCAGGCACCCTGGGAATGATGCTATGCTCCCCAAAGTCAGTCATCCCAGAAGGGCTTGTCAGGGCAGGGGTCGAGCAGAAATCAATAGCTGATTTTAGATTTGCAAAATCTACTCATCAAGCAGCACACATCTGGTTTCTTTGGGGCAGTCTGTCAATTACATATACTCCTGATTTTTTGAAAAGGACAGGCCCTTCTCTTTCAGAGCCTTCTGTAAAAACAACCAGTATACTCAAGTCACCTGTTGTTATCCCCATTATTGAGAGAGAGAGAGAGAGAGAGAGAGAGAGAGAGAGAGAGAGAGAGAGAGAGAGAGAGAGAGAGAGCTGCAGCTGGAGAAAGGATTCAGTGGCTAACTGTATACTGTTATACTGAGGACCAGAGTTTGAGTTCTAGCACCAAGGGGATCTGAAGTCCTGACTCCATTCACATGCACAACACATGCGTTTAAAAATATTTTTTCAAGGGAAGTAGTATTTTTGATACTAGGAGAGAAGGAATGTCCTGCATTCTCAAGGAGGCAGAGGAACAGAGAAGACAGCAGATGGGGAGGCCACCACCACCACCCATTCATAGAGTATTTTACACGCCCTTGGCATACCACCAGAAAGAAGGCAATGGTTGGGTCAAGAGACCAAGATGACTTACTGTTTGTGGATACAGGTTAAGCTGGGTGTATGTGTAGCACAGAATTGGTATGCATCTGTCTGTTGAACTAGGTCTCACACTAACCACAGTTGACCTGACCACAGCTAAGGAGAAGAGTTCCTTCAGACACCCCAAGTCCCGGTGATACTATGGCGCAGTTGTCCAATGCTGCCCCCAGCTCTGGCCCAGGCAGGCAGCTTATGCATGGGTGAATCTTTCCCCTGAAAAAATGAGTTTCCATATGATTATTACAATAATGACCTCTGAAGACAAGGGTGGGGTTAAGTTGGTCTGGTTTCTAGGGGCAGACTTAGAAGGCAGGAAGTGGGGTGACTGGGGAGAAGACAGGGAGGAGAGATGCTTGGCCAGCACTTTTCTTTTATTTTTGACACCCTCCTTGTAAATGAGTCTGGATTTGTGTTTTTCATTCAGGCTGGATGTGCTATGTGCTGAGGCATTTTCATTTCGCTGTCTCCCACCCTACCTTCCAAGCAGACTCCATCGCAGCCCAGCACTGTTGATTTCTGTCTTGCGACCATTATGGAAATCTGGCTTCATTTCTCCTCCTAATTTATGATCTTGTTAACATGCCCGCATGCCAGATGGTCCTGTTCTTCAGGTTGGGAGATAATGAGATAAACAAAAACTGCTGTAAGAAGCAAAGAGGGGGAGGCTTTTTCCTTGAATGGGCCTCTCTTCATTTATACAAACGTGCCTGAGAGGCCCAGGGCCAGGGCTCACTGGGACTCTAAGCAGGTGAAAGGTAGGCAAAGCTACTGCCATAAAGTGAGTGATTCCCTTCCTTGAGGCACTGCACTGTGCATGTCTTTCTCCACCTTCGAAGACATGTTGGATCCACATGTCAATCTAGAGAACTGTTTGCGTGGAAATGTCACTACAGTTGCCACAATGTACTGTAATTGTTTTTCTTTCTGTTAACTCCACTATGATCTCACTGGAGCCAAGAATGTTTTTTTCCCCCTCCCAGCCACAATACCTAGCCCAAGGCCTAGCACAGAATGGGCAGATACTCACCCAGCAATCATGAAACTCTTCCACTGTAAGCATACTAAATATTGCACAAGATCAGGGAGTTGAATGAGTAAGTCATCGTTGCTCCCCATCATGGAGGATTCCAGGACTCTCAGCAGATACCAAGCCCTGCAGGTGTTCAAGTGGCATGTATAAAATGGCACAGGAATCTGGGCACACCTTCCTGGAGAGTTTATTGCCATTTGTGTTTCTGTGTATTGGGAACTTTCAAAATTTTCTCGGCTGCTGAGATCTTTAATCCCAGCTACTTGGGAAGCTGAGGCAGGAGGATCATGAGTTTAAAGACAGGTTTGGGAACACAGAAAACCTTGTCTCAAAACAAAATGCTCTCTATTAGCCATTTTATGATCTGTTAGACATGGTCACTGTCAATCATAGCTAACTGACTGCTGTAGATCAACAGACATTATCTCTCCTATGTAACTGCACCGTTGTCTTGGGGAAGCATCCCATCTCCAGTCTCCTACCCCTATGTCTCACCTGTAATGTTCTTCATTTCTATCCATGTTCCTGGAATTAACATTATATGTTTTTATAGATAGAGAGACAGGGATACACATAAATGTATGTATTGTCTTTCAAGATCCATCAGTAGACATTCTATCACCTACCTTGCCTGTGATTATTGTGTTCCAATAATTTTGTTCTAATGAGGATGCTTCTTTGATGTCCTGATTTACTCTAGCTCATTGAATCATCCACCCCCCATGCAAATTCCATGTTAGTAGCTGTTGAACTGTGTAGTGTATAGAATAAACACTGGAAACACCAAAGTGTTTCACAGATAGGCGCCCTTACTGTTGTCTTGTTCAATATGCTCGTTTCATAGAAAGGAAAAGCTGAGAGTGGACTCTATTCCCGAGCTGGCTCCTAATGTTTTTTTGCTAGCCTTTGGGCTGTCTCCCACACAGACTCCTTATTTCACTACAGAAGACCAACTCATGTGGAGCTAAGCAAAACCTATAACAGAATTTATGATTTCCTTTTAACCAAAAGCACCTGTGGGAGGGGGGTGGAAATCAGGCTTCAGGCATGGCAGGATCCTGGTGAATGGATGTTAACATCACTCATCCATCTCTGTTATCTGTCGGCCCCGTTCTCAGGGAGGATCCTGGGCGTGCTCTGTGTTAGCGGCCTCAATAGAAAACAAGTGCATCTTTATTTCCTATGATTTAGGAGAAGCTCCAAGCTCCAACACATCAGCGTGAGTGAGGTCGTTGTAGCAAACCCATTTCCACAACCTGGGGAAAGTGAAGAAGGAGATGGTCCCCAAAGAAAACCCACAGCACCATTCACAGAGGATAGAGCAGGAGACCCTGAGCTGCCAAGAGAGCAGGTGTCTGTCTGTATGCCCCTATCTAAAGCTGTCTCTGTTTTCATGGGGGTGGTTTCCAAGCTTGGATGGGTTCCTCTTCCTGGCATCCTCTCTTGAGCTGGCCAAAACATCTCCAATCTTCTGGTTTTCCCCAACACCCTATCTCACCACCTCTGCCTTTCAACCTCAGAGATCTAGCCCTTCCTCCATAGGTCAAAGCATTCCCTCTACTTAGGGAAACAGTCTCAATCAGCCCCCCATCTCCTGGCCCCAATGCAGTTTGTGGGACTCGGGTTCCTACAGAAATCTCTTGCTGCTCGCTTGTTATTTTCACCCAGCTCCTCCTCCCTTTACATACTTCCACACAAGCCAATCCAATCTACTGTATTCCTGTCTTGCTGTCTTTCACCATCACTTAAAATGAACTCTCCCTTGAGTATCTAGCCGGAGTCTTATTTGCATATAATAACAGAGTAGTGATTAAACATACTTCATGTAATATTATATGGTATTTTATAGTTTGTATCTCATTTGTTCTCCTCATTAATCCTGAGAAGTAGGCAATGACCCCATTTGCAAAATGGGAAGGGAAAAAAAACACTCAGAGAGTTAAGTGCAGCAGACAGAGCCCAAGGGCAGGCATAGCAAGCATTCTGGTATACAAGACATGGACATCCAAGCACACAGCCTCTTAGATTCCCAACAGAGAAGCCAAGCTTCCACAGTGGTTCTCAGCTGGGGACAATGTTGTCTGCTGGAGAACATATGGTAATATTTGAAGGCATTTTTTAAAACTATTTCAGCTTAGACAGGTGCCAGTTTCTTGGCATGTAATGGGTTAAAGTCAGAAATACTGCTGAACAGCCTACAATGGTCAGAGCATCATATCTGTGATGTCCCACACACCACACACACACACACACACACACACACACACACACACACACACACACAGACACACAATTTCTCAGCCCCAAATGCCAGCTTTCTATGGAGGACAGAGGTTCCCATACAATCCTCATAACCTTCCTGCACCAGCAAAACAGATAGGACAGTGCCATGATTTCTTTGTGGCTAGAGGATGCCTGAGTCACAGCTTGATGGGACAGATACTGTTTCTGCTACTCTGTCTAGTTGACACGTGCCAGGGATGCCCACTCCTTGGCCTGTGTCCCAATTTCCTGAGCATAGAGGTGGAGCCAAATTCCTCCCACTGGTATGTTGATTCTCAAAGGTTTGAGGCCAAAGGATGAGATGGGAAGAAAAGATGAATGTTGTCAGCGGTGTGAGCCCAATGAAGCCCAAGTACAGACAGTGAGTAGAGGTCAGGAAAAAGGACGGAAAAGAGGAAGGGGAAGTAAGAGGGATGGTGGGAATGAATGGGACCAAGATCCTGCTGTAATAGGCCTGGATAGATGAGGACATCCTAGGTCAACTGGGCGCCTAGATGTGGTCTCCCACTACCTCTGTGAGCTTCGGGGACAGCCGTGTTAGTGTGCATCTAATTACATCAGAAACATTACTTACAAACTCCTGCAATAGCTAGGAACATGTGCTCAGCTTCATCTGAGGTTCAACGCTGTCCCCCATCCTCTCAATGAGAACAGAGCAGCAGCCATGATTAATTCCAATCAGGTGTGAGTGAATAGGCGATGGGGATGGGTTCTCAGAGAGCTAGGAAGCCTATGAAAAAGCATGCACCTAAGGAAAACATACAGTCTTCAGGTTTCCTCCATGCACTGAGGAGGGTGGAAAGCAGAGAAGGGAGCATCCCACCAGCCTGGGACTAAATGGTGAGGGAATGAGCCACTAGCCTAAGCTCTTCTGGGGTCCCTCCTCAGTCAACCTCCTCTCTGAGAATATATTCTCTGAGACCAATCCTCAAGGTGGGGGGAGTAGGAGCTGGGGAACAAGCCCAGTTCTGCAGCCCTCTTAATGGCCCAGGAGAAAGAAACATCTGCTGTCCATACAATGGGCCAGGGAGAGTTCATAAAAAGAATGAAGAATGGATTTTGGCAGTAGAGGGGATAACTGGAAAAGAAAAGATTTGAGGGAAAAAGCCATAAGGAAAACAGTCCAGCAGCCATTCTCTTGACTAGGGTTAGGAGTGGTGTTGAAAGGAAGTGTTCAAAGGGCCCTGGGTACCTTACGTGAAGGGACTGGGTACACACTTGAAAAATCAGTGTCAAGGTGTATGAACTGCAGGAAGGCTGTGGAAGATGCTAAATATGAAGTATGATGACATTGGAGTCTGCAATGAGGTGAGTGGTGGTTCTGCTTCAATCTTTCCCCCTTTTTTTTCTTGGAGTAATCCAAGTATACACAAAGTATGAGATGCCGAACACCCACTGGTGCTAAAGACATAGTCTTCAAAGCACTCAGCCTCCTGTTGCTCAATCTAGGGTCTATGGCACCCTTAGCTATAACAGCATTATATATATACTCAGGGAAGTCCTAATTCACTCCCACCCTTAGCTCATTCGTGTGTGTATTTAGTGTTGGGGAACTTGAATGCACGAAGGTTTCAGGACAGCTCTCTGGATCCTATTCTCACCTGACACTTTATAGGATCTTGGGATCAAAGCCAAGCCTAAATGCAAATATCTACAGCTGGTGAGCCACTTCATGGACCCAGCAATGGTTCCTTGACCAGAGAATTACCTATGTTGTGTTGATGGGCTGATGGCTAATGGTCTGCATTAAGAATCTAACAGTCTCAGATCTATCTTCCTTAAATAAAAAGTGAGTTAGTTAACTGTGGACAATCCACATGACCCCTCAGACTGTGCAAATGTTCTTAATTTCATTTATAAAATGAGAGTGTAATGGATATGTCCTAATGCTATGGAGAGTCAATGCATGGAGCATCCAGTACAGGGCTCTGCATGGTGACTCTCAGTAAATACTGCCTTCTCTTACCACACCCCACTACTCTGCACCAAGAGTTGCTGACCCCTGACCCTCATTCAGGTGTCAGGGGAAGACTGACACGGGCAGGCTGAGACAGGGGCAGCCTCCTCTGGGGCTTGGTATCCAGCAAGCATCTCCCTGATGCTAGATCCAAGTGCAGCCTCTATTTGAATCCAGTCTGCACCAGCCCTTCTCCACCCTCTCTTCCCTATGCTTCTTTGTTGGTCCCCACTACACTATCTTCATAAGCTGACACCTGCTTCTCTGTCCTTCAACCCACAGTTTCTCTCAGTCATTTAACCTCCATCAGAAAAACCCCACACCAGCAAGAAGGAAATACAGAAACTGACTCAGTTTTCCTTGGCTGCCTTCTGGCAGCTCGGGACCCTCATCTGCGATTTCCCCATCACTGAAACTCATTGAACTTTTCCATCAATCTGAAAATTGTTCCAGATGCTTTGGCCAGCGACTACTGTGCATACAGGAAAACATCCTAATTAATGTAGTGAGGCCATCTCCTGACCACTGTGGCTAGCCAGCCATACATAAAATCTGCTGACAGTTTTAGGTATACACACACACACACACACACACACACACACACACACACACACACCACCTACCAAACCTTAAAGCTCACATAAGGTCTTTGGTCTTTCTTCTATGGGCCCTGCAACAGAATTTTCCAATAGCACCAAATGGAAGGCAACAATGAAGAGGAACCAGTTAGAGGTGTGGATCCCAGCCTCACCACCATGACAACAAACTAAGGATTTCTCCCCCAGTTGGAGAGAGCTGAAAAGTGTCTTCCCAGAGACCCTTGACTCCTAGGTACCTTTAAGATGGCTTGGATGGCAAAGGAAGTAAAGTTTCTGTACAGAGTCATTTTAACATGAGTCCCTCGCTGAATTCTGTTCTTTTTTTCATACTTGCTCTTTTATAATACTAATTTCTCATTTGAGTTAAAAATTATCTCACTGGAGAGGTGGTGATTAAATCTGATAATTAGAAGAAATACCAATTAAGCCAGGCTCTCCATGCAGAAGGCAGGCCTCAGTCACATGGTGTTTGAGGTGGGGGCTGAGCCAGGGGTGCCTGCCTCTTCCCTGCTGTTCATACTCGGTGCATACATAACAGCCCCTCTGTCCCCTCCCCTTCTTTAGTGTGCCGTCCTTTGTCCAGACCATTTACTTCATGTGGCTGGCTTCTACAGCCTAACCCTTAAGTCTCTGGTCTCCTTAGGGTGTGGTAGCACATGAGTGGTAGCACATACTGGTAACTCTGCCATGAGGAAGGTAGAGGCAGAAGAATCTCCTGAGTTTGAGGTCAGCCTGGGCTATGTAGAAACTTGCCTAAAATAAAACTGTCACAGTATAATTACACCTGTAATTTTGAACTTGGGAGACAGAGACAGAAGGGTGCCTGGATTTTAGAGGTCATTCTGGACTACATAGTGAGTTCCAGGCTACCTTGGCTAGAGTGAGATCCTGTCTAAACTCCCCATACCAAAACAAAGCAAAACAAAACTCTCTTGCTCTACAAAACACAGTTCTCCTCTTCTGTTTCCTGGTCTACTGGTAATCCACTAGCTAGGGCATTGGTATATTAAATGAGCTACATTTTACCTAACAGCGAACATTCACCCCCTCAATTCCTCAACTCTGAACACAAACAGAACTTTCAGTGAACGGAAAGTTCATCACAGGCCTTGAGAAGGGTGGGAACAATATGAATAGGTACTGTGTAAGCTATAGACAATGTTCAGTCTCTTCAACTGAAGTCATGCTTCAGAATTGCCTGGCCTGGCTGTGTGTCAGAATCACGTGATTCCCAGGCTCAAATTAGAAGCCACTGAGTCAAAGCACCTGGAGTTTGAAAACAGCCTTTTCTGTCACCAGAATGTTTATTCCTGAAGCAAGTGACTATTGTTGCCTGAGGACCTTGACCCTCTGTTGAAGGTGACCAGCCATTCTGAGCTGCATAGCCTGTGTTTCACTGAAAGATTGGGCTTCTCGGACAAAACAAAAACAAAAACAAACAAATAGGTAAGGAGTGGGAAATGTGCTGACCTGCCTCCAGCAGATTGTTCACAGCTCTAACCTCAGAACAAAACCATTCTGTCCACAGTTGCCTTTTATGCGCATTGAGTAAAGAGCCTTGGAGTCATGGAATCCCCAGCCATGCACCTTTTGGTCAGTCTGCCTTTCCACCTAGCATTTCTATTTGCTCTCTCTTTTATTTCCAACTATCTATGGAGCTGGTAGATTGAGTGGAGTCATGGTCTGTATTTTCTGGCTTGAAGGATAAATGGAAATGTGTCTACAAAGGCCAGGAGAACTGCAGGCTCTCCCTCATGTTGCAGAGCAGGGGAGAAAGGGAGGAAGAGAAGCTGGCCATGCCTCAGATCCTGGGTGACTGTCATGTGCACCATACTCTCCTCTGTCCCCTTCCTATGCCAATTGCTTACATGTTGCAAGGAGAGCCCTATGCCCACAATTTTCTCTCAAATTGTCTCTTGTGACAGTTGCATTTCATGTCCCGGGCATGCTATGGTCTTACTGTGTGATGCAAAGACAGTTGCTGAACATGCTTATGACATGGATCAACCACCATGTTATCCCTGAGAATTAAGTGGCCATGTTAGCTCATATGTTTGGGGCTCAAATTCTCTCCATCCCTTTCATTTTAAACCATTAAGGGATTAATTTATCTATGGAATGTATAACAGTTGTGTTGTTTTGGCTGCAGTCCAGACTTTTAAATCACACAGTTAGAAGCTAAGGGAAAGAAGAGTCAATTATTAGGCCATCTATGTATGGAGGATTCCCAAAGCAAATTCTCAGAGTTCCTCTTTCATATCTGGCCCACACCCATACTCTTCCATAAGTTCATCCACTGATTTGCTTATGAATCTATCTATCTATCTATCTATCTGTCTGTCTGTCTGTCTGTCTGTCTGTCTGTCTATCCATCCATCCATCCATCCATCCATCCATCCATCCATCCATCCATCCCATATTGCTTATTGACAGTCTAATATGTGTAAAGAAGGGTCTGGTTCTTACTGTCCTTATGCTCACTACCCACTTTGCAACAATACTTCAAATTGACATCTAAGAAACACAGGCTTCCCCACTGGACAAGCAATTATCCAATTTGGGAAGATTCCCAGGTCCATAGGAGGAAGCCCACTCTTGTACCACTATTTTCTTCCAGTGGAAATTCCTTTAGCATCCTTCATGCCACCACTGAAAGAATTCCAAAGTAAGTTCTCCAGTAGTAGCTATCTTTACATTGACTTATCACTATGTAAACAAGGGGGCCTGAAAGATAATTTAAAAGTAGACAAGTCGAGGGTACAAATTTGAATATCTACCATAGACAGATGCAGAATGAGGCAACAGGGGAAGATGCGAAGCTATAAGGGATGCAAAGGTCTTTGACAAGCTGAAAAGCATGGCCACAACTAAAGGAGCCAGCTAACATTCCATTCTTCCTCAAAATTCCATATAACTGCTGTTTCTTACTTTTCAAGAGAAGCCAGAAATTTAGATTTAATTTTATAATGCCCTAAGCTTTAAAGCACTGAAGAACAAAGAATGCCCATGCAGGCCATACTGCTTGTAACATCCCATAGTGATGGACACTGGATAGTTTCTAGCACAAAGGAGTCCAGAAGTCCCATCTCCCATGAGCTTCCTCCAAGAGTCAAAGGAGGCAGAAAGCATGTAGGAAGAGAGATTAGAAGAGAATGGAGAGGACAAGAAAGGAAGATCCTGGGTGACCATAAAACTTATCACATAATGATGTAATAAAAACTTACGACTCTGTAAGAGCTACCTGCTCATTTTTGAACCCGAATCCTAATCATCACAGATTTTCTTGGTTATTTGGTGGGGCGATGGGTCTACAATGTATAGTTTAATGAAAGGCATAGTGTTCTTGATAAGTGTGCCTGTTACTTTACTGTCATTGTTATTGGTCACATAGAGAGACTGAGGTAGGGAGGAGTGGAAGATACCCCACATTGCTCTGTCTGCCTCAGTGCAGCCCAAGAGCCTCCAGACATGGAGCTTGCAACAGCTGAGGCCCATATCTCTCCTTCAGCAGCAGCACAGAGATGGGGTTAAAATCCAGCCAAGAAGTTTCTCTTAAAAGAGGTGAGGGGATGCTGTGAGGTCAGAGCCCACCCTGGAGCAATAGTATCTAGAATCTAAAGCACCATTTAATTGAGAAAGGTAGAGCAGGGGGCTTAAAGAGGCTCATTTGACCATCACTGCTGCCCAAGAACACTTTAACCATCCCAGTATAAGGCAAGCATCAGGCAGAGGGACATCCCTGGAAGGATGATGGAGCACCCTCTTCCAGACTGCCCCAGCCCATCTGGAGGACTACTGTGTACATGATACCAACACATAGACACACCATTAGCAGTGTTAGTGGTGTTTCGCTCTCAACCATGTTCTCCCTAGGACTCTGTTCACAAGACAATTGGCAGGCTCTAAGAAGTCTCAGCTACTTAGACACTTAAAATGGGCTACAGATACAAACAGTAAGACTTCACACACACTCAGAGCATTGAGCAGGAGCAGTACCTTACACTTACGTAAAGGCTAAACACATAAGCCAGTGAAGTTTGAGGTCTCATCAGTTGGACAGGCTGCTCCAGGAAGTGTTGGCTAAGGGAATCTGACCTTATGCCACATGCATACCTGCCTCCATTTCTTTAGTCTGCCTCATACCCTCATAGGCTGTGTTCTGAATTCACATGGAATCCCTTCCCAACACATAGCGGTATTGGCAGAGGCCGTTTAGGAAAGCAACCTTGTACAGCCTAAGAATGGTTAACAGCTATAAAACTCCAGCGAGCTTCATGCTATAGTCTCTCTCAATGGAACCAGCCACCTTCAGTCATGCCATGTCTAGCCAGTGTGCTTACATATGAAGCCCCCAGAGGAAGAAATCTTGGAACATTGAGAAATCCAAGGCACAGAAGTGAACTGACTACCATAATGGTGTCAATTGTCCATCCCCAGCCCAGGACACATTTTATAACACATTTCTTCTAATGTATTTATAAGGCCAGCGTTCCTCTTGTGTATAGCAGAGATACATTCATAAAGTGTTCTGAATATTCTAGTATAGGAATTACTAGTCATAGAAAACTGTTAAAATTTAAATTAACATAAATGAAGTCAAATTAAAAATTCACCTTCTGAGTGACACCAGCCATGCTTGACCACATGGCTAGTGGCTTCTGTACTGGAATTTGCATTAACTCAGAAGGTTGTATTGGAAATAGCTAGATTATGGAGTGTTCAGGTATACAGAGAAACCAGGAGGCAAAGTGGGAGAAACTTTGAGGTGATCTATTTGCCAGGAATTGTGGCTTCTTAGATGTATGAGTGTTGTCAGTCTTCAGTAGGGCTGGCCTGTGGATGTTTCTGTGAATCCTGCCTTGGAGAGAAATCTAAGTTACTGACTGTGATTACACAGCTTGTAAGTGAACTTGGATTCAGGTCTGTTTGACTTCAGAGACCAGGACTTAAGGATTAAAGAACATAGACTAAAACATTGCTATTGAGCCAAGCAAACAGATGCCATCCTCAAGATGGAAAAGACAATTAAAGGGCTCAGAGCTAATTACAGGAATTAACGAGGCTTGCTGCGTACTTGAAGAGAAAAGCCCAGGGGTGATGTAATGGCATCTCTAGGAATGGGAGGCTGCTGGGCTGGCAGCAGCCTCCATAGGTACTACAGGCCAAGGGGGGAAAGGTGCATAAAACAAATACAGCTCTGATGTTCACAAGACCATGCTTCTGAACCATGGAGAAATGAAGATGAGGTGGGCCAGCACCCCTTGACATAACCAGAAAAAAGGAGCCCCATTCACACACTCTCTAAGGCTCCAATCGAGCCAGGGGCAAAGGAAGAGGGATTTTGTTTCTTCTTTTGATGGCGGAATTAGAGGGTACAAAGAAAGGAATGATGGATAGACATGGTTAAGGGACTGTTGTCCCCTCACCAGGACTTTATTCAGAAATGTATAATTTCTTAATACCAAATCACCTTGCTTTTCTGCATTGGTTCTTCTGAGGTCCTTCACCTTAGGCTTCAGGAACACAGGAATAGGCTGTAGAACTTGGAGAGGGTCTCTAGATTCAGTTGATCCACTCTGACATGCGAAGGTGCATACAGTCCAAAGTAAAAGTAGTCTCTATCAGGTTGAGGTTCTGGGGCCACATATAGCCTAGTTTAATATATTAATGGACCCCCAGCTTCCTGAAGCAATCTCTCAATAGGACAAGAGATAGCCTTTGGGAGTTAGTTTGGGCACAGAGCCATGCCTTAAGACCTCACTGAGGATGAGCATGGGTATAGGAAGCCTCATTTCATTGAGGGGTCTTAGAGGTCATTTCCTAGCTATCATATTACAGATAAAAAAATAGGCTCAGAGAAGTAAAGTGATTTACCTATGATAATTCAGCTGCTTGGTAGCCACACTGGGGCTGGAGTCCGGAGACTGACAGTATGTAAGCTGTGACTGGAAGTTCTCAGCATACAGGCAGATGTCCTTTGCCTATTATCAAGTGCAGGGAATCTAGTCACACAACAAAATGAAAGCAGAGTCCTCTTTTGTCATTTCCAAGCCCCAAATATGTCAAAGGAGGATGGAGGACAGACATGGAGTGTGGACTAAGGATCTGGACAGAGCTCAGTTGAGCCACCGAGACAAAGTTTTGATTTTTATATCACTTGGGTTATGGAGGACTTGGTGCCTTAGAATATCCAGCTCCCCATTGTTCCCATGTTGATTTCTTCCTCTTGCTTTTCTTATGCTGTTACATTTTTTTTTAGTACTCTCCAAGCCCAGCCTAAGATGATCCCCAACAATCTCTTTGAGGTTCTCTAGACCTTCTTAACCTCTAGAGAAGTAATAATGCTTTGTGTGTTGTTGTTGTTTTATGTATACTGAAAATGGATGTTGATTATGTTAAACTGCAATGTTTGCCAACTTTCATCTGCTCTGTGTACCCTATCCTGTTTCATGTAGAATGTATTAGGATGTAGCCACATCCTCTGCCTGTTGTCTATATTGTATGTGTATTTGTATGCTCTGTCAGTGTCTCTGTACCTTTATGTATGTACAAACATGTTGATGTGTATGCTCTCTGCAGCCTTCTGATGTCTGTCTCTGTGTGTATTTAATCTTGTACCACCAATGTTCACAATGTAATAAAAGAACCAAAATAACACAGCGCCTTCTGGCGATTTTTAGACCCTTGGGAGATTCTCCCTTATCTGGGATGGATGCAAGTGTTATTACTAGAAGACAGTGGGTTGGATAAATGACTCTTCAATGACCTGGAAAGGGTCTGTGATCTCCTTGACCCTCTACTGAATGCAGGCATATGAGAAAGTGCTTGTATATGTGAAGGAACAGGGAAGGCTGTCTCTACAAGCTTGTCAAGTGAATCACTGCAGTCTAGTGTTCTGCATGAAATCCTAGAGTGCAAAGCAGAAATGAGGCAGCTAATTAGCAGGCTATGCTTCCTGGTATATGTGGAAGCTCCACGGGACCCACTCTTCAGTGAGAAGAGTTAAAGCACTGTGCAAACTTTTTACCCTAAAAAACACTTTTTCTCCACTACATCATAGAAGCCCAGGTCACTGACTCACTTAGAGGATGCTTAAGATTTTGAGACAGTCCTATCCTAAAAAAAAAAAAAAAAAAAAAAAAAAAACTCAGCATTCCTGTCCATGGCCAGAGATGTGAAATCAGAGGAAGGAGGGTGCTTCTTCTCAGGCCACATAGGTAAGTCTGGGCAGAAGAGGAGAGATTGCAAACAGGAGAACCTGGGGTTACAACCGAACCCACAGGTCTTCTAGCTTCCTGGACACCTGGGTAAAAGTCTCAGACATACCATGAAAACATGAAGATGGGTAAGTGAGGGAACTCACCCACCCTCACATTCTTCATGGAAAACAGACAGAGCCAAGGTCTTAAAGAGAATGGAATTTTAAAATTGCTACTGAATCTAGACATGTTATGTTGCTGGTCCTTCCCAGAGACCAGACAACGCATAAACAGGAGGTTATCATAGCACTTGTTTCCCTAGATATACCCAGAATCTCATGAAGATCTTCTGTAAATTTGTGTCTAACACTGCCATGGAGCTGATAGTTGCCTCTTTTGGGATTCCTAGAACTAGATTTCCAGCAGCTTACTTCTCCAGCACAGGTATGTTCCCAAAACAAAGCCTGTTATTCAGCACCCAGAAATAACTAGCCAGAATCTGGTCCATTTGGGCTGTTGGAAGAAAAATTCAGAAATTCCAAGCAACTGGTTCACCCCCTCTCCTCTAGTGTGCAATTATATTTCCTCCAAAGAGTAAGAGGAAGTGTGAATTATTTCTCACATTTCCAAATTCACACAGAGATTCATTTAGAATGGTTCTTGCCAGGAAAGTCTTTCCTGGGCATTCTTTGGTTCATGAATAGGCTGTAGAAGCCAACACCTTCCTGTCTGCTAGCCTTGAGGAAGGAGAGGATAGAAGGCAGTTAGCATAGGAAGATACTATAAAGCTTATCTGCAATCTTCCCTACTGTAAGTAAGTCCTCCTAATGTGGGCACACTATACATAGCCTACAACACTCTGTAAAATGGAGCAAGAGTCAGACATGGTTGCAAGGCTCTTTTAAGGCAGTGCCACCTCTATGAATTGAGGCCTACATATATTGTAGAAATACCCTATGCACTTAAGCATTAGGATGTGTCTGATTTTTGAGCCAATGTAATTGGTGTTCTGAGAAGCAGGACACCAAAACAGAGGAAAGATACCTGACTTCCAAACATCATGTGAAACTCAAATGAAGAAGAAAAACTCAAAATTGTCCTATCATATCGCAAAATGACCCATGATAAGTGTTGGGATAGCAATGTTGTCTAAGTATCTTAGAGAAGTGTGTGTGTGTGTGTGTGTGTGTGTGTGTGTGTGTGTGTGTGTGTGTGTAAGGGATTTCTTGTAGACATCATGAAAGCTTTCTGGTGGGGGTTGGATTGGAGAGGGGCTTGGAAAGTAAGAGGGTACTCTCTAGGCTTTCATGACCAAGTACTGCTCATAGAATAGTGTGAACAAAGGCTATAGTGTAATGGCAAGTGAGAAGGTGGGAGACATTCCTGGAATTTTGATATGGTAGAGCTTGAAATGGAATTTTATTCCTAACCTGTGGTTGTGAAATGACAATTTGTAAATACTAATGTAGATTTCCACAGAAACAGGATATAGGTGCTTGCGCTCTCTCTCTCTCTCTCTCTCTCTCTCTCTCTCTCTCTCGTGTGTGTGTGTGTGTGTGTGTGTGTGTGTGTGTGTGTGTGTGTGTATGAGTAAGTGTGTATGCCTTTGTAAAGATGATATTTGGGAAGCTGGTAAAATTTTATTTTATATGTGATACATATAAGAAGCCACAGTTTATTTATTGTTCCTTACCCAAACACACTGAAACCTCTTATTCTTTTCTTTTCTGACCTTTCTGTATCATCTCCCTTTGCTTGCTTCTTGCCCTCTTTATTTCCTCCTCTTCTCTCTCCTTATTCCTTTTCCTTGACTGCCACCTGGAATCACTTCGGGAAGATGAGATAAATTAACAAAAGGGTCTCTAATACTGATTCAGAGACTCTGGGCACACACAGAGAAGTAAGTAAAGGTTGGACAAACCCTTTGCACATAGCATCTTTTATTCTTTGAGAAAAGGGATTGTCATCTTTGTTCATTCTAATATCTTTAGGGTTCTTTGTTACAGTCATATGAGGACTTAGATAATATTGGGTCCTACAATGTCAAGCCAAGCATTAGCCAAGGCCGTGTGGATGAGATGGGTGCTGAACTCAGTTGCTGTCTGCAATCACTGTCAACACTAAGACCAGTGACCTGGGAGAATCTTCAATGGCTAGATAAACAATAATCTCACACCACAAATGCCATGGAATTTCTTTTTATAAATGAATTTTAAACTAAAACCAGTCAGGCAGAGAGCATCTTTCTTTTGTGTCCACTAGCACTTCATGGGTTACAAACCAAGGTTCAGCACCTAGGACAGTGGCAGCTCCTGCCTGATTGTTACCAATTAAAGGAGGTGACATGCTGACTCAAGGCTGAGCCTGAGGGGTGCAAAGTGATGCTCATAGTGCCCAAGCATGGCGAGACCATCTAATCTTATGGCCCAGAGTGCGGGGCTCTAGTCTTCACTGTCACTCATCAGATGTATGTCGCTGACCAGTTAACTCATCTATGAAAGGGGGAACAGTTATATTTGACCTAACAGTATCTCACAAAGATGTAAGAAATGGACATGTATAAATCACCCTACCATGTAAGCTGCTCAATTTAATGTTACTTTTTCTAATATTATTAAAAGCTGGAGAGCAGAATGTCTGTCGGTTAATGAGACAAGCAGGACATGAGTCTTGCTACCCACACTGCACCCAGGCTTTCTTGGCCTCAGTGATAGTGTGAGGCAGGGGCATTCCCTACAAGCTAAACTTTCTGAACTGTTGTATCTCCTCCCGGTGGCCTCCTAGCATCTCTCTCTCTCTCTCTCTCTCTCTCTCTCTCTCTCTCTCTCTCTCTCTCTCTCTCTCTCTCTCTCCCCCTCTGTCTTCATCTCCCTCTCCTTGAACCACTCGGATACCTCTCAGTCTGCCATCCACTTACCCTGAGAGCTGACTCTTGTTTCTTAACTACCAGGGACTATGGCCCATTTACCAACCTTCCCACTTTCCCTTAAACAGCTTTTACCTTTCCTGCCTCTCTTTTTTGAGCCCCTAAGATGAAACCCCCCCCCCACAGTATATGAATGATGACATTTTCCTACTTCTCCAACTTTATTACTCAAAAACAGCATTTGGAGAAAATGAGTGTGGTACAGATCTGCTGCCTGCTCTCTCACCACCCCAACTTCAACATTGTGATCTTAATGTGTCTCTTGCCACCAGCTTCAAAGTACATCTCTCCTTGAAAACAATAAGAGCCTTTCATTTATGATCCGCAGCACCCCTTCAATTTCATAATATCCTTGACTTCTGGGTATTCCCTCATAAAACAGCTATTTGGATTCCACTTGGCCTGTGAGTTGCAAACACTGATACACAAGCCACCCTCCCACCCCTACC
The DNA here is from genome assembly GCA_030556225.1 of Cricetiscus sungorus. Classification (NCBI taxonomy): domain Eukaryota; kingdom Metazoa; phylum Chordata; class Mammalia; order Rodentia; family Cricetidae; genus Cricetiscus; species Cricetiscus sungorus. Next base: position 45,369,031 of record JANBXA010000069.1, on the reverse strand, counting down.
CCCATATAGAAGAAACAACACCCAAGGGGGAAAATAGGGTAGCCAAGTTGGCCAGCCCTACCCACTTGTCTGTCACCTACTTTTCTACCACTAGAATAACCACCTTGGGATATATTGGGGGCTGCCTCTCATTGAAGCCTTATATTAAAGCTGATATATTCTTATCCATCCTAAGGCTTTAAGGACAGCAAGAAAGCCCTGCCAATAAGTTGAGGTCAGAATCGCATCCCTACTTTGAGATATACTAGCTGTGTAACTCCCACCCTGCCAGTCCATGTCTACTGCTATACCAAGCCATGGAGTGGGTGATTTATAAAACAGACAAACACAAACCATCTCATTCTCATCTCTGGACAGTGAAAATCCAAGCACCGAGCACCAGCACCCAGCACCTGGTGAGGGCTGCATCCTGTGGGGTAGAAGGCAGATGGGGAGAAACAATAAAACACCTACTAAACCCTTCATCATGGCCCCTGAACCCAAGCTTGGAGGAAAAGTCTCAGATCCTATCACCTCCCAGAGGCCCTGGCCCTTAGCACCCCCACACTGACAACACATTCATGACAGATGGAACGTGTTCAACTTTGCAGAAGTACTTTTCATTCTATACATTTTAGGAAAGAGACCTAGACCAAAACATCTCTAGGGCCTGGAAAGTGGTGACCAAGCCTGTGGCCTCCCCTGACATTGAACCAGCATTTGTAACTTATTTGTGTCTCTCGTACATCCCTCTCCTCATAGTAGGGTCCACATACAAAACACCAGAGAGGCAGACCTTCTCTTTTCCTCATCCTTTGAATATACATTAAGTTACCCTCTGCATTCCAAGTACTATGGTAGAGGAAAAACAAGCAGGATAAATATGGCCCCTTCATCTATGCCTTGAGGGGAGAAAGTCAATGTACATACATAGATGCATCAAGAAAATGTGTGATTTTTCTAGGGTGTTGAAAGCAATGGGGTGCAAAGGATCCTATAATACAACAGGCACACATTTGACCATCTAGTGCAGTCAGCACACCTGGGAAGAAAAGCATGGATTCAGCTCACAATGACAGGGAGACTCAGGCTTCTAGAGAGAGGGAGCACAGACCATAGATGGACCTGGGTGGGGCAAACTGGCTGGTCAACAGGAAGATGCACATGAAAAAGGAAGGGGGCAGATTCAAAGATGACAGCAGAGGTCAGAATAGAGAGGATGCTGTGAACCTTGGCAAAAAAAAATAGGTTTGGAGCAATGGGGCACATGGCTGCAAATCCAGTGGGTGAGGCACAGGGATTGCAGGTTTGAGAACAGTCTGGGCTATTTTGTGAGATCCCATCTCACAAACTAAAACAAAACAGAACAAGAAGATAGCCATTGTTTTCTGAGGATAAAAAGCTGTATGAGTCTGACCTTCTCCCAAATAGATCATATTAACAGCCAACACTTGTCTGGAAAATGGGACATAATGTGTGAAGGAAAGAAAAGAATCAAGACAGATGACTAAATTTTTAGCCCAGAACAACTAGAAGCTGATGCTCCTGTCCATCTAACGCTGAGCATCTCCAATACATGCCACACACCCCTCCCCCAGTCATGTTCTTCTACTGCCTTTCCCCCTCATTTCACACCTGGAAGATGAAAGGCAGATAACAGACAGATAGCAAGGAATAGCTGGTACATCCAATTTGACAGACCATGGCTGCTCTGAGCATGGCCCAACTCATTTGTAGATAGCAATGCCATAACACGATGTTAGGAGGTTGGCCCTCACACCCATCCCTACCTCTGGGATAAATAAAGTATATTTGTTCACGAATTGCATGAACTGATCCCAAGTCAGTCATTAACATTTCTATAAATAATTAGCTAGAGTATCTAGAATTATCTAGAATATGGTTAAATCCATGGGCAAGATTTATTTATTTTTTTAACCTGAGTAGGATAATCACAATGCCTTAAAATCCTGCCAGATGAAGAGCACCAGATGTCTATCAGAGGATGGTAGGCAGAGGGACCTCAAGGCCCCACACAGCCCACATGCCCACACAACCTGAGTATCTTAGGAAATCCAGGTCAAAGGAGAGCTTGAAGGGCAAGATCATTAGCTGAAGTTTTACACAGAGCCAGGTGTGGGCAGCAGATGTTGCTCTGCCTCTGATAGGAGGCAATTCTTAGGTTTCTCAATGCCACCAGCAGTCTTGGCCAAGAAATTCACTCACAGAACACAGCTTCATGTTCTCATTCTTCCCACCTAGGCAGCACTTTCCAACCTCCATGGAAGCTTGTGCAACTGTGGAGGCTATAGACAGGAGACTAAGTCTCCATGATTAGACGGAATGCTATAGGTGCCTCACTTCTAGGTAGTATTAAGCCAGAAAAAGCATGTCTTGCTAACCCACACATACTGTTACCACTTGTAGCAGCCTCTTTAACTGAGGCTTCTTGACCTCTCTGAGCTGAGCTGCCTATCTAAGAGGGATCATAAAGAAAGACAGAAATGGGAGGGAGGCCAAGCTTGGCCCAGAGGGAGCATGGGGAGCTGGGAGGTGTCCCATGGAGGAGGAAGAGGAAAGTTAATGAGGCCATGGCAAGGGTGAGGAGAGATACTTGTATCTGGCTTCCTGATGTTCTGTGTTACTATAGGCCCTTGCCCCGGATGGAGGGATGTTTGTGGTCTCACTGATCACTTACACCATAGATAACACTTTAAAGGTGGGATTCATAAATGAGTAACAGGAATAGCAGATGTGAGGTGGAAGACAAGAGAGGAGACACAGAGACCAAAGACACAGAGGGAAGGCTGAGTAGGAAGGCATACACCCCACGACTCTGCAGCCAGGTGGACCACACAGTGACTTCACAGCATCCCTGTCTCCTGATAGTCCCTCAGCCATCTTTCTCTGCCCCCTCCCGCAAAATGTCATTGCCAGCTGTTTCTCAGTATTTCAGATGGGATGGCACTGCTCCCAGATGGCCAATCCCTGCAAAAGGCCTATAGTTCCACAAAGATACCTCAGAGCAACCATGCTCTCATGTATGTAAATGAACCTGGGATGCTGAGATGCTGGGGAAGAGGTGTGGGTGAAGAGGTGGATCCTGTGGCCTTGCTGCAGGTGGGGACCCTCCTGAGCTGGATTTGGGTGGCCATATGATTAGTAACCTTACCCCAAGAGGAGGATGGTTAGTGAAGAAAAGCCTCCTGTACCCACAGCTGCCTAGGTAGGGCACAGCACAAATCCTGGAGTGCATTGAGAGGTGAGTAAAGTCCTGGTTCTGCCCAGCCCCTGTGCAGACTTTTGGCTGGTGCCCTTTTGTGAGTATCTTTCCCTCTGTATTTGACCTGCTAGAAAGAATACAGACATTGATGAGACATGGGTCTCCACCCGAGCTTCATAACTAAGATGCTGGCTTAGACTTGAATAAATTACATGCAAGTCATGGGAGGTCAGTATAGACCGAACTCAGTGCCCAGCTCAACACATCTCAGCCAATTGCAGGCACAGCCACTCATGCTGTCACTGCAGGAGGCCCTAGGTAGTTAGCAACTGAAGGTCGAGATTCAAAATAGACTGTGTTCTGAAACTAGGAATTGCCATCTCTTGCATGTGATACTTAGGACAAGGCTTTTTCCTATACTGTACCTCATTGTCCTCATCCATTAATTGGGCCCAAGGAGAGCTCCCACCTGATAGAGTAGTGATAGGGTTGAAGTTTCTTGTTTTTATTTAGCTTATTGGTTGTGACTGGACACAAGTTGCTTCTAAATTCTGACAATGGCTGATAGTCCTAAGGAGAATATCTAACTGACTTCCTTCCTTCCTTCTTTCCTTCCTTCTTTCTTTCCTTCCTTCCTTCCTCCCTCCCTCCCTCCCTCTTTCTCTTCCTTCCTTCCTTCCTTCCTTACTTTCTTTCTTCCAGTCCTTCAGTTAATCAAACTATCAGGTGACATGGTCTATATGCTTTCAGGATTTGGGGAAGTGTATCCCTGTATTCAATTCCATAACATTTGAAATAAGTGTGTGAGTACACAGTTGTTTCTCGGGCAGCATGTGCCATTGCCACACACTGGACACCCATCTCAAATCTCTACACAAGCTTTCCAGTCTGAAAAGAAGATGGCATCCTGATGCTTGGGACATTTCTTTGTGCGCAAAGACACAAATTTCATTCACAAGTTTATTGGCCAAACCTGTGCCATTCATCCAGTAAATATTTATTAATTTCCTATCACATGCCAAACATGCCTCTGCTATGTCTTCCTTTCTGAGTTTGTGTCAACTAGACAAGGATGTGGCATTTACATGAACACTGATGCTTAAGCCCTGTTATTATTACTAGCCTGTGCCTCATCCCTAGTTTACAGACACTGACATGAATTTTTCTTTCTGACTTCAAAGAGATTGTCATGTCTGGGGATCCCTCACAGATCTTCACTGAGCCTGAGAGGGGAAACTCTGAAAAGTGAGGGACCCAGTTCTCAGAGGAAGAAAATTGGAGACCAGCCCCCTTGGGATAAGGCCAGAGAGCAATCTCAGGACCCTCTTGACCTTGTTATTGCCCCAGATTCACTTTCACACAGGCTGTCTCACAGCAACTAAACCCACTAGAGGCTGGAGCATGTGCAGTCCAGAGGCAACTTCTTATTTGTGATGAGGGGAAAAAACCTATCAGGCAGGGCAGACAATGGCCAGGCTCTTCTGTACAATTTACCCTGCAGGCAAGTTGCAAAAGCAGCCACACATCATTTAAGAGAGGCCTTGAGTAGGTAGCAGAGTGGGAGGCAGGTTAAGGATTTGAAAGTTTGCTAGAACCATGCTCTGACAGCCAATGTGACATTCGTATCTTCTTCCTGAACTGGACCTAGGTGGAGACAGCCAATTGGGCTCATAGCTGACAACCAAAGCCCTCACATTTACCAGGTCAGCACTGTTAGGCTTAGCTGAGATCACAGCCTTCCTTGTGCAGAATATCTTCTGGCTTCAATGTGCTGTCCATCATTCTTTTCAAGATGTGTTGGCCCACACTAATGCAGCACTGACTTGGTTTTATGTGTCACTCTGTTCATATTTCCTGCATCTGATGTATGCATAGTGAGAACTTTCAGGTAGTCATATACCTGGGATGGAAGGCTATGTGGCTTCTGGTGCTGGCTGAGATCAAACTGTTGAAAAGCATGGTGGCCAGTCTTCATTCCAATTAAGGGAATCTGAGTAGCCAGTTCCAATTGAATTTTCCTTTGGGAAATTGCCCTCCATCCACTTTGAGATCTCAGGGCAATTGCTGCAGCAGATCTCTCTACCACCTGGCATCCCAAGTCCTTGGTGCATCTCTGATCAAGCTTAGTTTCAGTCTTGTATAACCTCAGTTTCCTTCACATGCATGACTCCTCATGTCAAGTTCAATGTCTGTACTTTGAACTCATTGTAGCAGAAATTTAGGAACTCTGGGGAATGAATGAAACCGAGAGACCCTCAGCCTGTGTGGGATGGGTGACAGCCCCTAAGAACTCTAGCCTCCCTTCCATCCAGTGACAATGCAATGAGGCATCTGTGCTTTCCTTAGGAGGCCCCTGCCCAAACCACATGTCCTATTTCACTCAGCCGAACATTACTTTAACATACTGGATTTTTGTTCCTGCCATACCTAACATCAGAGGTCAACATACACATGAGGGGTGGGGGACGTTGGAGCACCCTAACTGCTTTGAGTGGTGTAGAATCGCAAAGGGTCTCACTGCCAGTCCAGGGAGCTGGGACAGCAACACACAGAATCCTGAGTCTCCTTCAGAAACTACACTAGGTGATGGTATTACCTTGGGCAGTATGAGGTCTCGACACAGGACACTGAATTCTCTAAATCCTTCTACCACTACATCACCAGGGTGTGATGCCATCAGGAGAACCCTTAGGGTTCCCAAATGACCCCTAAGACTTCAGTGAACCTTTGATTTCCAGTTAGAAGAAGTTTTCCTGTCTTAAACTAGGCTTCAATATGAGCCTGAGAGGGTACAGTGGCAAGTGAATGGTATGGCTCTCAGAGGAAGGGAAGTAGAGGAAAAAGGGCAGGCTGGGAGTGGAAAGCTAAGTAAGCATGGTCTTGGCTGGGGGCTACAGAATGCTACAGAGAACCCTGAAGGATAAGTAAAAGGTGCCATTTATGCTCCATGCCACACAGACATTGCCTTCTCCTCACCACCAATGCTTTCCTAGCTAGGTACCTCACATTTTAATCAGGACACTTTCCTGAGAGCTGGAAAAGAGGGGCTTCATGATGTAGATTAGATGGGGTCCTTGCTTAGCTTGCACAAGACCAGCACACTGTGGGTTCTTGGCTAGGATATAGGAGGTAATAGTGAATTTACTGAGGTTGGAGAGAGGCAGAGGGAGATGGAGGAATATGGAAAAAGAAAGATTACAAAAAGGATGTGAGCCAAAGGCAAGGGGACCTGAGCATTTGGCAAAGGAGTTGAGGAAGGAGGACATGGGAAAGCCACCAGCAGTGTCTTCTATGTTTTTCTCAGTAAGGAGGCCCTGAGAGGAAGTCTCTTCTTACCAATTTCCTCCAGCAGCAGAAATGTCCACTCTAGCTGGAGGTTGAAGCCCTCTTCCTCAGAGCCCTATTTAACCTTTAGGAGCTTCTGTTTTAACTTCATCCAAAACAAAGTTCCAACTGAATGAGGGCAGTGGAATGCCATGGATTCTCCCCAGACACAGACCAGAGGAAGAACTTTCGGAACTGTTGTGACATCATCCTAGTCACTAGCATGAAATTGCTCATAAACCCCTTCATTCCTTCAAGTTTGCACACTGACCACAGGGAATCTTCCCCTAAACCGAAGACTTGTGCTTCTTCAAGCCCTGGGCTGCCTCAGAGGGGGAAGCCTTTGCTCTCCTAGAAGGAGCTGACAGAGCCCAGGATCATGGGATATCTATCCTGCTGAAGTACTGGTGGCAGATGCCAAAACGATTCCTTATAACAATACATCAGAGTCTAATCCCTGAGTGCAGACCTTCAGCTGAAAACACTAGATTTCAATTCCAGTTCTGCAAGTCACCCATCAAGGGGCCCTTGACACTCACCCCCTTCACCAACCCTCTTTCAGCCTTGCTAAGATCATCATCAGGGACAGGCCAGAGATTAGATTTCAAATGAACGTAGCAACCCCTGATTGCTACAAGGCATGAAATCAGCAGTGTGTTCAGTCTGGCTCCCTGGGCCTTCAAAGAGAGACAAATGAATTAGAAAAGGGGTGGAGAAGACCCCTGTCCCTGGTCATGTATGGTCTCAGCAGTAATGTCTAACAGGATCTTGGTGTCATGTTCCTCCAAACCTTCAGACCTGTTGGTAACATCATGGGTTGACACTTGTTACAGCCAGCGGCTATCCAGCTTCAGTACCCTCTGGAATAGGAATCATGTCAAAGTTGGTGATGAGACTTTAAGTCTTTGGGATTGGGAAAGGAGGTACCAGGGTAGGAGTCTGGAAGTCAGAAAGAGGACTGAGTGGGAGCTAGGGGAGACAACTCTGGGTTTCATCAGGCTGTGGACCACAATGTCCAGGGAACAATAAAAACAAAAGGCTGTCCCACTTGCCACAGCCAGGTGTAATTGCCTCTGTCTGCACTTTCCAACTCTGTAGCACTAGCCTAGACCACATCCTGGTCACCTTCCCTCCAGACAGTCCACTACCTCAGTGGTGTTAGCATGGGGCTGTGTGTGTGTCCAGGATTTCATAGAGAAGATGCAGAGTTTCTGCCTCAGACATTCCTTTTGTCAAAGCTCCCCTGACATTTACCTCTCCAGGCTTCTCTCTGATGCCTTCTCCTGTAGTATGTGGAGAAGTGTAGCTCTGCCCCAGGCTTTCTTTTCCTGCAGGCCAAGCCACTGTTCAGCCACTGCACTGCCAGATTTATTTACCTAGGCCTACCCTTCGCCCACCCTTTGTCCTGTGTATTGTGGAAGGTCTTGTCCTCATTTTTCCATTTGTTAATTTTCTATATTTATTTATTATCTATTTATTTTAGTATAGGATCTAACTTTGTTGCCCAGGCTAACCTCAGTCCCTTACCTGGGCTAGCCTGGAACTCGTAATTCTCCTCAGTGCTGGGATTGTAGGTGTGCACCATCATGCTTGGTGCAGCAGATCACCGAAGTATTTCCTCCAGGCCAATGAAAGGCCCTTTCCAAGTGAATTCTGGTTATTTCCCCAATCCTGTTTGTGAATCATGAAGTACAGGGATGGAGGTCCATGCCTAGGTCATGCATTTGGGGGTGTTCGCTACGACTTAAGGTCAAGATTTCCTAGGCTCAGGTGCCATGCCATGGTTCATTAACTATGTGTGTCAGCACATGCCTGGGTTTCCTTTTATACCTGACTTTCTTCTTTGCAGAATGGACATGTTGACTGATGTGAGGACTGTTAAGTACGATGTCTAGATGCATTCTGGGCATATAGTGACATTAGATGTTACCATTACAGATAGTGACACTGGTGAGAAATAGATGGACTCTTAATTGAGTGGGTTGAAAAATAAAATTTAATGAAGAGGCTTGGACTTTTTACACATGGGGCAGGAAAACACACACACACACACACACACACACACACACACACACACTGCAATTTGCACCAGCTCATTTCACTTGAAATTTATGATTATTAATCTCCAGTTGTGGCCTTGACACTCTCAGAAATTCTTGAATTTTACTCTAACCAGTTGACTTTCCTACTCTAAAACAATCAGTCTCAACCACGTGGCATGTTAGGCTTACCTGGGGAGCTTGGCTCTGTTTGTTTGTTTTATATTGGCAAATGATAGTTGTGGGTGTTTGTGCAGTACAAAGTGATGCTGAGATTTTTTTTAATGCGATGTGAAATGATTAAATCAAGCTAATTAACATATCCATCACCCCCAAATGCTTGATGGTTTTTGTGATGAGACTATTTGAGATTTCCTCTCTCGGTGATATTGAAATGCACAGTACTCACTTGTCAGCTTGATTCACCGTGCTATGTAACCAATTTTAAAAAGAAACTATGTCATTGTTCCTACCTAAGAATTAACATGCTTTGACTATTAACTCTGCTTTCAGGCCTGGGTTACCCCATTCTATTCCCTGCACTGTGTGTTCAGTGTTTTCAGATGTCACATGGAGTGAACACAATGGTCATCTTTCTGTCATTCTCAACCCATGTGGTCAAACTGGGAAGTTTTAAAATTACAACTCCTGAACTCACCCACCACCAATTAAATCAGAATCAAAATGAAGTGGAGGCAGAAGCTGTCTGAATACTATGGAAGGCCTATTTGAGGTATAAAAAGTATCCAAATCAGAAACCACCCTGAAGCACAGCATCCCATCCCTTCTTTCCATACATCCTCTCCTCTTCCCCCTTCAAGCCCCAGCTGATGAACTCCATCACACTTCAGAGAACATTGAAATGATACGAAGGACCCTTCCTTTTACCCTCTGCCAAATCCAGCAAAGGATCTGTGTCCACAGCAACCTCATCTTCCTCTCTTCTACAGAGCAAGTGTTTGTCCTCTACCCAAGTGCTGCCTCTCTCTCCTCTCTCTCTCTCTCTCTCTCTCTCTCTCTCTCTCTCTCTCTCTCTCTCTCTCTCTCTCTCTCTCTCTCTCACGCCATTGTCTCTTCCCTTAGTTGTACCTCTCTCTGCTCAGCAGTTGTCTTTCCCCCAACAGTCATTGCTAATAGCAGACAAACATGTCTGATTTCTCTCAGCTTGGGGAACAACAACAAAGCCAAGACTTTACAGCCTCTCCAGCTCTTGCCACAACAGCTGCCTCAGAACCACCCAGAACCACTGCAGCACCTTGCACAGTAGACAGGGTGTGGTGTCCATGGAAGCATCAATAGAAAAAGCAAGCATAATACAGTTTTGCAGAGGGATATAGGACTGGACACATCACCATCTGTGGATGCTCAAGCCTCTTCTATAAAATGGCTCTGTGTTTTCCTAGCACCTGGATAATCCTCTCCTAGTCATTAAAGCACCTCTAGGCTATAGATGATGTCACAATATTAGCACTTTGTCAGTAGCATTATATTACCCAGAGAACAATAACAAGAATGAGTATGTTTAACATAAATGCAAAGATTTTTCCAAATATCTTTGACTGTGGTTGAATTGTTGCTATAGGAAGTACAGCCATGTAAGGCCATCTGTATTATTTATTCTTCAAGATAAGTAAGATTCTGTCTCTCTCTCTCTCTCTCTCTCCCTCCCTCCCTCCCTCTCTCTCTCTCTCTCTCTCTCTCTCTCTCTCTCTCTCTCTCTCACACACACACACACACACACTAGATAAATTAAATTGTCACACACAGTAACAGAAATGAATCTATAGGGCTTTTATTAAGAAAGAACAGTGACCAAACAAATATGTTATTCTATCTATATGATTTATAAGTTAATATCAGTAAAAAAAAAACTACAGGATAGAAGAATCAGAGGCTCAGGACAGGAAGAATGTGTGGAGGCAGCCTCTACCAGGACAGACATCCCAAATGAGACCACTCTGGAACCAGATGGTGGGGAAGTCTGAGCAGCATGAGAAACATACATGCTGCTATGGAAGGGTCCCCTCAGAAACTGTGGTGATGCTCACTTTATACCATGTATTTTACCACATTTGAACATAACAGTAACCATTGTAAACACCAGCTTCCCTAGCTGAACCTCACCTACATTTCTCAGTCCACAGTCTATCTGGCTTCTGCTTCCCACATCCCATGAAACATCCAGCCAAGGTCACCTTGACACACCTGCTTAAAACCCAGCAAACCACTCATTTCCCTTCCACACAATCCACTTACTGAAGCCTGTTGCTGACTGACTCTTGCAATATTCTTGCCCCCTCCCTCTGGTTTCCATAACTCTACACACTCCTATTTCTAACTCTGTCTGCCCCATCTCCTCTGGTGCAAGGGTTAGATATTGGTTCTTTGAGCATCTGGGTCCTTCCAATTTCCTCAGATCTCTCTCTCTGTTTCTCTTACCCTGTATCTCAATGTCCTCACCCAGAGCAAGCCATCAGCTCTCAGAGTTTTAATGCAATTCACGCATTTATGACTCATGAAGCTGCATCTCCAGCCCTGATCGTTTTCTCTGAAACTCTTCTGCCTACTTGACCTCACCATTCAGGTGTATCAAAAACATCTCACACTTAATACGTTCCAAATTCAACCCTTGACTTTACATTCTAGCCCAAACCATACATCCAGCATTCTTCCTTATCTCAGCAAAAGTGAAATTGTTCAGCTGTTCAGATAGCATGCCTTCTTTCACTCATTTCCTCTAACACCCATATTCACAGTTTCATGTCCTCACTTTTCGTGTATACATTATGCATTCAGGTTACCTTCAATGATACCTTGAATCTGCCTCCTATGCTCTTTCTACCTCCTGGTTCCATTAGCATCTTTCCTCAGCTGTTGCTGTGGCCTCCTTACTGGTCCTGTGTCCTATATGTTTCTTCCCCTCCTTTCCCTCAGTCCCAATATTCTACCCACATAGTCAGTGCTATAACTGTGCTCAATTCAGCTTAGCTTAACTCTACCCCCCAGACATTTCACACCCAGGATACACATAAACACCTCCACCTCTTTCCCCCTCAACCTATGCACAGTTTTCTCAGCTGTGACATCATTCTCAAGACCTCTTCATAACGTTGCTCCTCCAAGAATTCTTCATTGATCACTGTAGTAGACGCTGTGTTCTGTTACCATCTATTTCTCATGTCTGGTTCTCATTGACTTAGCCTTTCCCACTAAAACAATTCTTCATTTGTTTGCTAGATTATTGTTATTGCATCTTATTATAAATTCTGAACTGGTACATAACAGAGTCATATTTGCTTAGCTCAGTAATGTATTTCTAGAAGACTTCTAAGAGTGTCTCCTTGGGACATGGTACCCTTAATAAGTCCTTTTTTTTCTGACAGACTGAGGTAATGTCACCATGAAATAGAATGGTTTGGACTTAAAGTTTGTACTCATATTGAGATGTATTTTAATTGGTGGTGGTCTAGCAACTTACAATCCTGAATTTCCCACACTTTATTAACCAATAAATTAATTCAAGTAAATAATATCAAGATTTTTTAACCCTTTAATTAGATATGTTTGTTTTGTGCTTAAAGCAAGATGCTTTGTGAGAATAAGAATTTGGTATCACATAAAATAATCCCTGTTATCAATTTATCCTTATCTTGAGCATCTTTTGGATTTGGGACTTTCAATCAACTTAACTTCAAAAATGCTTCTAAGATAACCTCCAGTTGCTGGGTGAATATTTATAGAGACTCTTTTCTAGTGTTACTGCCTGTCTTAGTGTTTGTATTGATGCAAGGAAACACCATGACCAAAGGCAAGCTGTGGAAGAACAGGTTTATTTTGGTTACTCTGCACAGTAGAGTCTATCATTGAAGGAAGTCAGGACAGGAACTCAAACAGGACTGGAACTTGGACCCAAGAACTGATGAGGAGGTCCTGTAGAAATGCTGCTTACTGACTTGCTCAATCTTATTTCTTATAGAACCCAGGACCACCAACCCAGAGATGGCCTCACCCACAGTAGGCTGGGCCCTCCCACATTAATCACTAATTAAGAAAATGCCCTATAGGCTTGTCTGCAATCCCATCTTAAGGAAGCATTTTCCAATAGAGTTTCCCTCCTCTCAAATGACTTTTGTTGACATAAAACGATCCAGCACACTGCCTTTCAATTAATAGTAGCTATGAAGTGGCGGACTAGGCCTCAGCCCTGCTGTCTCTGTTTATCATAGCAAGGTGATTCATGCTGCAAGTACGAGGTAGCTTTACATTTGGAATTTGAACAGAAGACTAAAACTTCTAACTGGGATCTCTCTCATTATGGCATTATATATTTCAGATTACATTCATATTATGTGCCTTTGTTCCCTGCTCCAGAGATGCATTTTTCACCAGGATTTCTTTATACTTGTGTGTCTTAACACTTTACATGAAAGCTTCCAGAAACAACTCTACCCTACTGAATTTCCAGATACGCCTTGAGATCACAGACAGCCTTGGAGTTGCTGTCTTCAGAGGTTTTTGCCCAAAGCAATTTGTGTGCTTTGCTTGAACAAAATTTTTTTTAAATAAAATCACCACTCAAGCCCAATTTCCTGGCAGGCTTATCATCTGCAGACTTAGCTGAACACGCTGTGAGTCCTAAAATGATCCATTGCTGTGTTTTCTAGGAACCACCAGAGAAGCCTGTTAGTGATCCAATAAGGCGCGTGTGACAGGCATAGTCTGGGGCTGAGCAAGGAAGTTGCTCAAGTCTCCTACTCAAAAGAAACAAAAGAGAGAAAAGCCCACTCGGCCTGCTGGATTCTCTGCTGCTGCTCAAGGCTGCAGCTTCCCTTGTTTGTATTCTGAGCAATTTACTCTTCCTGGTGTCTGTGGGTGGAGTAGAGACTGCAAAGGAAATCTGACAAAACACTAGAGATCTTGGTTGAATGAAAGTGCTGAAATATCACCACAGAAGCAGGCAGGTGCCTCTCTCAAAAGCCAGAGTGATGATAATGCTTAATAGAGGAGGAACTTACATTGGCCCAACCATGGGAACAGAGGTCAAGTTTGTAGCTTGTGTTGTCAGGGGAATTTGGCATCAAATCCAGGTGAGTCTGGCTGACTTTGGAAGCTTGTTTGTGTGTGTGCCTGTGTGGGTGCATAGTGCCTGTTTTAAAACTAGTTTGTTTTATACTCATCTCCAGGGCACTTGGGTTTACCTCCTTAACTTTCAGATCTTTACTGCGTAGATAAGCAAAGAGCTATAACCTTGAAGGTGTTGAAAATAATATGTGTACCTTCTGGATTGAGTCCTAAAACAAGGTCACACTAATGCCATCTGAAGGGAAATACACCCCCATAGTGCTGAGAAAAGGACTAGGTCTTGCCACTTCAGTGATGAAATAGCAAGGCTAAACATTCCAAAAGAGTATCATGGAGCCAAGCTGGGCAGAAAATAGGGATGGTGGGAAGACAAGCTGATTCTGCATTCCTGTAGATTGACATGGTCCAGAGTTCTTCCAAAGAGTGTTCCAGAGGAGGCAGGTTAGACTCATGTGTAACAAATTACCTGACACGTGTAAAGATGTAAGATATTTCTCTGGATAGTAGGCCCAGAGATGGTTTTCACTTTTTATTTTATGGTTTTCATTTTTAATTTTACCACTTTTCTATAATTTCTGAATGCCTTGCAACATCAATTACATATATAATCTGTGATTTCAAAGTTAATCATAAAGGGCTGGGGGTGTGGCTCAGTGATAGAGCACTTGTCCCACAAGTACAAAACCCTGGTTCAATTCCCAGCACCATTAAATAAGGAAACAAACAGACAAAATAACTGTCATTCAAGGAAAAGAAAATAGAGAATATTTTTAGAATCTGCCTCCCCTGCCTACTGAAAATCTAGGACAATAAGTCTGAGATATTCTCAAGTCTAGCTACTAGAAGATCAGCAGGGCTTGGTGGTTGTTACTTTGAATTTGATTTGGATATTGTTCATACATCTTTCATGTTGTTTCAGAAAGGAATGAAATCAGCTTTGTAAAAGAGTGACTTACTTAAAAGGGAAAGAAAAAAAACCAAGATGGAAGGGACAAAGAAAAGGCAAGAATTATACTGAACTGCATGGCCCTGTCACCCACTCTCCTGCAGGCTTGAGCAGGCCATTCCAATAACCAGCCATGGAATGGCATTGTCTTGGAGAAATGATATATAATCCCCTAGGAGGAAAGGAGCCACTAATGTGGTGGTGTCTATCTACTAGAGTGAGAGTCAGGCTTCTTTTTCCCAGGGCTATTACAGAGTATATTGTGTTATCATGACCTAGGTTATTAGGAGTGATTGGTATCAAAGGCCGGTTTCATATCACAGTCTTCAACAGAGGGAGATATTGCCTGGAAGTCAATGTCAGTAAATGTACATGTTAGTGGTATGGTGGTATGACATGAGACCAGGAGCAACTTGTCCTCTAGTGACTGAGTTTATACAGTATGGCTCTAAACATCAGCATGAACAAATGGTCACTATTTACTTCCTCCGTTTCTCCCTGGGTACCATTTCTTTCAATCACACTACTGACACATATACAGGGGCAAGATCTGAAGATCATATCCTGGCAAATAGCCTGTGAGTAACAGGTAATGTTTCTGGAAGTAGTTCACATCTGTTTGAAAAACCAAAAGCCTGGCAAGAATGCCTCCCTAGCTTGATAATAAACCTGTCCACCAACCCCATTGTTTTCCACCTGTTCTCCACATGTATTAGGGTATGGTAGTTTGGATGATGTAATTGCCCCCATAAACTCATAGAGAGTGGCATTATTAGGAGGTGTGGCTTTGTTAGAGTAGGTATGGTCTTGCTGGAGAAAGTATGTCTCAATAGAGGCAGGCTTTGTGCTTTCTTATATGCTCAAGCCATGCCCAATGTCTCTTCCTATTTGATTTTGGATCAAGATGTATAATTTTCAGCTCCATCTCTAGCACCATGTCTGCCTGCATGCCACCATGTCCCACCATGATAATGGACTAAACTTCTGAAACTGTAATACACCCAATTAAATGTTTTCCTTTATAAGAGTTGCTGTGGTCATGGTGTCTCTTCACAGCAGTAGAAACCCTAACTAAGACAGGAGAACCAACATATCACACAGAGCAGAAGCAAAGACATCTTAGCCCTGAAGGTTTTAGAGCATGTTTTGTCACATCCTCACATCTCACCAATTTTCTAGCTTGTGTTGACATATCACAACATCCTTAAGGATCAATGGTTCATAGAGTGAATAAGGAACTTGTATGGCATTTTACACAAGCTTGATGAAACTATCACGGAAACTCCCATCAAATGTATCATTTTCTTAAGAGCACTTTATGAGACCGAAATGATTTCAGGGGTCCTTATACAATAACAGGGACTGAGTTTTGCCTGTCTGCATATGAATGATGAATAACATTCACCTAGAACTAACCTCTTGTGAATAAGCAAGATGCTGGCTCATTTGTTGGAAAGCAAGGCCCATTTTCCACATAATTTAGGCAGGCAGAGGTTAACTTGATGTGCTTGGTAAGGACAAGCAGTCAGTGAAGAGTAGAGCCAGCAAGCAAAATGGCCCCTACTCAGCTGCAAAGTCAAGCCACTTCCTTAAAGGCTGCTCTATGCAGTGTTCCCCCTCTGGTTTGCTGGGACTTCGCTGTATAAGAGAAACTATTACTGAGATCTAAGGACCCAAAAAAACAGCATCAGAGGACTTATGTAGTATTTCTTCTGGTTTGTGAGTGCTGGGGATTTAACCCAGTTATCCGAGTGTGATAAATACACTCTCAGCAATAAGTTACACCTTCACCACATGGTAGTCACTATTACTTGGAGACAAATGTTCCTCTTGGTATCACTTAAGCAACTGACCCAGGCAGACATTTTCATAGCTCCTAGAATAATCGTGCAGGGTAATTTCCCTGTTTCCACCCATGCCAGGTATCTATAATCAGGGTGTGAGCATCCATGAGTACCTTATCCCCTAAACTGGACCACTTTGTCAGGTACCTTTGCCAAATGTACCAATCAGCTTCCATTATTTGTAACTACATATTTGTTGTATCATTGTAGCATTTTTTCTTAAAACAAAGAACAGCACAATAAACTTTAAATATTGTATGAGCTCGAAAAATTGCTTCCAAATTTAGGATTGATTGGTAATTTGTGACTTCCCTAAACCATTTTCAGATACTTGGTAACATTTATCAAACTAGACACTTATATCAGTTGTAACAAGGGTATAAAATGATAATGAATAAACTTAATTATTAAACTATATTCATAAGGCCAGGTGGTTGTGGCTCCATGATACAGCCCTTATGTAGCATGTTTGAGATTTTACACTATTCCTAGCACCACACAACTAAGGATTAATAGAAAACTAAAAGATGTACCTAAATGGAGGAAGATATCATGTAGGAGCTTGGGTGGTGGAATTTTCAGTTATCTCCAAACTAACTGACAAAAACAATTCCAAACAAAAAATTCTGAGATTATTAATATGGCAAAATTATATCTGAAACTAAACACATGCACAAGAATGAATGAACAAGGCACACATCTAAAACTGCAGGTAAATGTTTGTGCTTCTATACATTTAGACATTTAAAGGCTGTGTACATTTTCGTGAATAGAATGGTAGGAGTGGTACCCAACACAGATAGACCAGGCAGCATGGAATTGAAGGAGAAATCTTAACCCACAGGGAAAGCATCACAGCATAGATATTGGGTGGAAATAAATGTTCACTTAATAATAAAGAACCAGGTTGTCTTTTTGTGTGAATCGTGGGCACCCAGAGAACAGCAGGGAGAGCATTTAGAAGCATCTCAGCTGGTGTTCAAAACCCACAGAGATGCTTTTGGGCAGCAAGCCCTGTTGACAGACAGCAGCTGCATGAGGCAGGCTTCAGCAGAACTCACTCAGTACTCTTTTGTATTCAACCGTAGCTTACTTCATGAGCTGGTCCCAATCACAACCCTCCCTTCCTCCAGCTGCTCTTCTGCTACCCACATGGTCTCTTTCTGAGTGTGGAGAGCAGAACTACCTTCCAGCACCCTACCTCCTTCCCTGGAGGCTGAAACAGGAGGATCTTAGGGTCAAAATCAGCTGGGGCTACAGAGTGACACTATGTATGGAATGATAATGATCTCAAAATTGGTGAGTGGCTTTAGATACAGTTCACTTGTAGCCTACTGCCTGGACCACCTTCTCTTCCTGCTCTCCTGGGCACTGAGCTGCCAAACTACGACATCTTTCACTAAGGCTCATGATTGGGTGTGGAATTAAACACATTCATATAAAATGAAGAAAGGGATGAATTCCAATCAGTATTGAGCCATTTCATAATAAATGCCTATCTCATGACATAGAACAAGTAGATTCCATAATAAGATCATGGAAAAGCAGCATGTGTGTCCCAAAGAATAGGATGGTCTCTCTGAGTAGACCCTAGCCTAGGACCAGGGACTGAGTTCTGAAAGTACTTGGTGTGCAGAGGTGTGGCTCACTGGTGCAGTGTTGGCCCTGCCTGTGAGAGGTTCCGAGTTTCATCACAGCACTAAAAAAATAATAATATAACCTTTGCATAGTATAAATTAATAAATCACCAAGGAGACAAAACATTGACTACACTTAAATGTATGGTATTTGTGAGGAAAAAAATAAAAGGCCAAAAGCTAAGTGGTAGGGGAAATGCTGTGGTGGATAGCAAGTGTCTTTTAGAGCTCTCTGAAAAGATAAAAATAAGGGAATTACTCCAATGAGGGGATGCTAAAGAAAACACTGGGTATATTAAACATAGGTAAACCTTTCCCCTACCAAACTCAGGTGAAATAGAAAGATGAATGTTCATTTAAGTGGTTGATATGTGCAGAAAGAACTGGATGCCCACCCATGATCTTCCTCAAAGAAAGATCCGATACTGCTCAGGGTGAAGGGAAACCATCATCGAATTTCCATTCAGAATAGGCAGAATTATCCATCTGCACAGCAATTCTGTCAAGAAATTTATCTGAAACCTTTATAACTTAGAAATGCAGAATCTAGAGATTTTTCTCTTGGGAAAAAAACAACGGCCTCCTGAAAAGTATTGTTTAAAACACATTGCAGTAGAAACAATACAAATATCTAGCACAGGGCACTGGTTTAAAGAAACCCACTACTGCAAAAATAATGCTGTGTTCATGTAGCTGAAGGCTAAGCTGCCATTTACAGTCACAGAAGCCTGTATGAGCTACCTTCAAAATATTCACGCTATTTTGCTATTGAGAAATAATTGGTTCAACACCACTCCATTTTTATGGACAAAATGCACAGTCACTCTTTGTTTGTTTGCGTGCTTGCTTCCTTGCTTAGCTTTATTTTCTAGTTCCCAACAATTGCATGTGTTGATTATATAGCTTTAAAACTTAAAACAAGTAGGCACCAGAGTTGTTTTCAAAGACCAGAGACCTTCAGCTCTTCCAGGCAACCAGACAGGGGAACACAGGTGTGGGAGTTTCCCACTACTTTACCCCTGCTTTGTCACATTGGAAGGAAAGTCTCAGGATCCCATGCTAGAGAGTTCTACCCCTGACATTGACATGTCTGTTGTCAAGGACGGTCATTTATTTAAGATGTTCTTTGTGCACGGCTTTCTGTGTCCAGGGTAAAAACAGAAAGCAGGGTGTGAATTTTTCACCAATTCAAGGATATGTCACGGTGACGGAGCAGAGCTCTGTGATACTGGTAGACAGTTCTCAGTCTGACAAGCGAAAGTGGAATTGGACAGCAAGCGGGGAACTGAGTAATTGCTCTTTCTTCTCACTGACAATATCAACTGATGTTTGGTATTTTATTATGGTATTCATATGGGCAAGGTTCCCAGGAGACCAATAAAGTCTTTCCAGTTGTCTTCAACACTGATTTGAATAGAATGTGACCACAACAAGATCAAGTGCAGCACTGGCAAACAGAAACAATGAATGCTTACTTATATGGTCAGTATAGATGAAGTGGGTATGTCTGTAGTAGGACTAGTAGGACCGTCTGGCTTTACCAGCCAGCGCGTAGTAGCCACAGGTAGCTGAGCAAGTGGCCACATTGAGCCCAGGATTTTCCTCTGCGCAATGGGGATGATATTTAGTTTCTCGATTTTGGAGTCACTGTAAGGGTTCAAGTGATATACATAAAACATTTAGACCCTGCCAGATGGTGGTGGCACACACCTTCAATCCCAGCACTCAAGAGACAGAGGTAGGAAGATCTCTTTGAGTTCAGGCCAACCTGCTCTACAAAACAAGTTCCAGGGCAGGCTCTAATGCTACACAGAGAAACCATGTCTCAAAAAACAAACAAACAAAAATTTAGACCCCATAGTTTACTGTGTTATTGCATCTTTTTATATTTATAGCATTAACATTCATAAGTGACTCTGTGTACAAAATCAATGCCTTAGGTAACGAGTAAGATTTGAGGATCTACTACTCAGAATGGGAACTCTAATTGATAATGATACTAATACATTATATGTTTCAAAATTGATGATGGCATTTTAAATGTTCCAACTAGAGGAAATTGGTAAGAATCTAAAATAAGAATGTTGTATAAATTAGCCTGATTTAATCACCTCACAATACAAACACATCCCAACACACCACATTGGACTGAAAAAAAAAATACATATAGTCATCATTTGTAATAACTAAAGTATAACTCACAATAAACAGTGCTTGGTGAAATTCAAGCAGAGGAAATATGAAGGAGCTAGAAAGTGTAAGAAACAAGAAGAGAGCCCATAAGAGGATGGCAAGGCAGTGGGTGGTGTAGAAGCAGAAATATGATTGGCTACAAACAATGTGAAGGTGGGAAGAGTTTGGAGCGATATGTGTTAGGACTTGGTCAGCATCAGCTGTTTGATGAGAACTAGAATAAAAATGAAGCAAGTTAAAGTCAAGCTGGAAGTTAAAGCCTCCCCAACATCAGACACACACACACACACACACACACACACACACACACACACACACACACACACACTGAGTGTTAACATAGACTTGAGTGATTAGCACCTGGATAAAAAAAAAAAAAAAACATACTCTTTGTGGACCCTTTTTTCTTGCACATCCTTATCATCCCAGAATTGCCAATAAAAGGGACAAAGAGTAAAATGTGGTGTGGGGCAGGGAGGGTGGGTGTCTCTGTAAGTAATGCCTTTTCCCTCAGAAAATGTTTTTTGAGGATAACCAATGAGCTCACATGGTCCCGTCCAACGGGCATTTTGGTTTAAACAATACTATCAAAGTGAGTCAGGTCAGCTCCTCTTCTCTGTGGCACCAAAGATGCCTCTCAGGGCAGGGTCTGTCTCCAACCTTCCATTTTAACTGCTGGACTAAGACCTCATTCTTCCTGTCACTGTCACCCTTATCCAGCACAGACCTCAGTCATCAAGCTTTATCCTCACTCCCTTGTCTTAGCCTTTCGTCACACAAAGAGGAGGCTCCAACCCCTCTTCTCCCAGTCCAGAACCAACTTACCTAAGTTTCCTCATTGAAATCCAGTAAGCTGCTCTTAATCATTCTGACCACATCTAAATTTTTCAAACTATTTTTCATATTCTCTGTAATTATGCATATATATTTATTAGTCCATTTAAAATATTTATGGAATGGCCATTATTTACAACTTGGGTTGTGCCTGTTGCACCTGCACCTCTGCCAAGTTGCCTGGTATAACAACCTGATTTATTCGTCCAGTAGATGCTTAGGAGATAAAAACAATATGTCAGAATTAGGAAACACAGTTCTAAATCCTCAATCACTTGTCATGGTGAAAAGACAAGGCATATGCACACACAATTATAATACGGTGTGGAAAGTGGTAAGCACCCCTTGAGAATCCACAGAATATGACACACTAAGGTGAGGGACTGAAAAAGGCTGTAATGGAAGAGTGGGTGCTTTGGCTAGACTTGAAAAGTGAACAAAATAAAAGAGTGAATATTAAATGGTGAAAAATGTTGCAGAGAGAAAGAAGCAGTTATGGCTGAGCTTTGGAAGGAACTCTGAAAAGACCACAGGGGGCTGAGTGCTGCAACTATTGTAAGAAGGAAGGACACCATGGATGAGGGCAGAGGTCCCCCAGTATGGTCACTATCTCCCATAGGTCATGACTTATTGTTTGGAAGCAGTGCTATGTAGATGATCCCTAGGAAAGGAGGACTCGGTCCTCAACTCCTGGTCCTACATATCTAAGTGTTCCCCCTAGAAACTTCATGGACCAAATGAAGGGAAAGAAAGGCTGCCAGGGAGCTACAAGGGGATGCTATGAATGAAAGGGGGGATGCTATGATGAGGGATTAATTATCCTGTTTTTGGCTAAGTCAGACAATCTGCATACAGGTGTTTGGCGTGTATATAGTAATAATAGAATGTTTCCCTCAAGTACCAACCATTTATACCAGTTGGCAAATCTAGATCCCCTTGAAGTTCAATCCAGCTCACCAGGAGAGTCTGTATACCGATGTTCTAGAGAATGATTGGTATAATACAGAGTATAAGGTAACTATACTGGAGGCTTGAGAAGTAATCTCTGATCCTGCTTCAGCATCGTCCTTTCTGTCCCCGAGCAATTTAGTGACAATCTCTAAAGTGGAAATGACATCACAATTTGTTATGAAGTTTCAAGAACATAACTTTTACAGATTACAAAGTGTCTGACACAACAAATCATGACTGACAGAAAGAGAAGACACAGGGACTAGAGAGGGGTTCCATGGTGAAGTGTATTGTCTGCCCTTCTGGGGAGCATGGGTTTAATTACCAGCATAGAGATGGCAGCAAACAATGGTCTGTAACTCCAGTTTTAGGGGATCTAATGCCCTTTTCTGGCCTCAGCAGACACTCCACACTTGTGGAGCACAGACTTAGAAGCATGCAAAGAATGGACACATAAAATTCTTTAAAGATTTAAAAAGAGACTATTGTAGATGAAAAATGAAGATAATATAGATGATAGCTAGCTAGATGCTAGATAGATAGATAGATAGATAGATAGATAGATAGATAGATGATAGGTAGATAGATAATCTTTGTTAAATCACAACAAAACTCTACTTATACTGGAATAGCAATGTGTGTGGTTTCTTATTCCAGCCACAGACTTAGAATTTCCTCCCATTGATGTTATAATGTGTATAATAAGCATGGAAATCAAGCATAACTATAAAGACCAGATTTTTCACTTCCTAGAGAGAAATATCATAATATGACAGATACACTCCTAATATTACAGGGTAGATGCAGGTCCTGGGGTGATCCTCTTTGTTCCAGGGTATTTCTGAATATCCTGGAGTGTTCACATCCTTGAAATGTCAAATGGCATTATCTGATCCAGTTATTTTTCTTTGAGTTATACCCTGAAATACTGAGTGACTTTGTGTTAGCCAATAAAAGAGTTAGCGATCTGAAGGTTGGAGGGTGGAGTGGCCAGGTGAGGTGTAAAGAATCTGAAAAATGCAAATGAAATCCACAACTTCCTAGAGACTGACAGACCTTCAGCCTCCATTGGAAGCCCATTGAATTGCCAGCTTGGCACAGTGACAGAGGTCAAATTTAATGTGCCCTCTCACAGGTCCGCCTCATTATATACCTGATGTTCACACCTGATCCCACTTCCATGAAATTCTCAGGCATTCCAAGAAAGTCTTTCACAAGCAATATTTAAGCAGCTTAAGTGGACACACTGGATGCCAGGAGAAGGATTAGTTCCCTGGAGCTGAGGAGAGGATGCTAAATGCTCCTTTTGTGGTAATGACAATTAACTATGAGCAGAACAAACAGCTTCAGCAGCATCTCAGGATACAGAGGAGCCCAGCTACCCTATACATGTGAATCACAGCAGGTGGCAGGCAACACTCCCAAGGAGACCCAAAGTTTGCCTTTTTATATGAATCTGGCAAAAAGCACAGTGTTTCCCCACGTGGGCATGGAAATTTATGAAATAATCATCTTTTTCAGGCAGAATGAAAACGAAAATCCTTGCCAGAATAGGAAAGCTAAACAAGCCTACTAGGAAGGGGCTCACAGGCTAGATCCTTGGGGATGAGATTGGAGAACCTATCTAGTAGGGAGATATGGAGGTTGGACATGGGCATCAGAATCAATGAACTCACGGTATCATTGGCAGCCCACCTGTCCTTGGAGGAATCCCACATTTTAATGCCAACACTTAAAGCTTGCCTCTCATATCTCATAATACTAAGATGAAAAATGGTCATGCTGAACTGTATTAAAATAGCAACCAATCCTTGATAATTGCCAAGTGTGTGTTGGATTTAAGGTGGTAAGAGAGTGTTGCCTGACTCCTCCATACACACTCATAGCTTCATATACATAAAGCATTATAACCTATAAAAACTGGCCCAAACAAGTTTCCACTCTGTTCCTTAAGGAGAGAGTAAATAACAAGCAGGGGAAATCACTGTTTTTCTGCTTCAAAGAGTTGATCTGTTTATTCATTATATTATTAAAAATCTACTCAAGGACCCCAAACAGCCCAGAAGGGCTAAGCCACAAAGAAAGATGTGTAATCATCCCATCCCTGTAAGTGTCTAATGTATTAATAGTTGGAGAAAAGAGCTTTGCATGCAGAAATATTTAATCACCTTCAAAAGAGTGAACAAATAAGATGGTGAAATCACAATGTAATATATAACCAAGCATCAGATGCAGTACAGTGGTTATTTACTCTCCTCTTCCAGAAAACTGAGAGTCACCATTGCCACCGAGGACCTGTGCATGGCTGTATGAGGAGAAATGGATGTTTTGTTGCCAAAGACGGCAAGAGTTGAGGAAAAGAAAAAGGCCCATGCTGGTGGAAGGCATTATCAGAGATAAGCACTGAGGTGGTAACAGGTGAAGGCAGAACAGAAAGAAGATCAGTTCCTGGGAGTCCCTGAAATGTAGGGTGAGGTGAAGTGAGCCAGGACCATGGATGCAAGCTACTTGCCTTAGTGATCAGAACAGGACCAGAAGGGTTTTGTTTGTTTGGTTATTTTGTTTGTTTGTTTGTTTTGTTTTCTCTCTTCTAACAATTCTTTATCACACAAGAGTTTATATCTCTTTGGTTTTAAGCGACTAAACTTTAACCTCCTGGGAATTTGTTGCATTTTCAGGCTCAGAACCAAATTGACAGTTACATCTGAAAAATGATACCCTGTCTCACAAACACTGTTCTAGTAGTGTTACGGCAGGTTCCTCCCAGCCAGCCTCCAGGTCCTGCCGCCAGTCTGGACCCTCAGCTGCACCAGCCCCAAATAACACTCAGGGACTCTGTATTTGATACAATCCTGTTGGCCAGTTACCATTATTGTTTATGGGCTAGCTCTGTCTTAATTATTAACCCATTTCTACTTATCTAAGTATTTCCACGTGGTCGTCTTATAGGGGAGCCATGGTGGGCATCTTCCTTCCTCCCTGGGCTACATCTCGACTCCTCCTTCCCACTTCCTCTTTCCTCCTTGTCTCCTACCCTCGCCTATCTTGCTATCTCATTGGCCACAGAGCTTTATTAACCAATATGAGAAACATATATACAGAATAACATCTCCCATCATAGCAGTCTGCAAGCAGACCCTAAAAGGGAGCAGGTGTGGAACAAGGAGAAGACCAGGAGGTTGCCATGCCATGACAATTCCAGAGTGTGGTATCAGGGCCTAGCCTCCATGTATGCATTATTTGTTCTGTTTCTCAGGATCCTGTTGATCAAGCCACAGTTTATATTTTGCATAGAATCTGTACCCCTTTCCCAACTTTCCTGTGACTCAATGAAGAGAAATCCCGTTTGTTATACTTAGGACTGAATTACATTTAGAGTTTATGATCCTTCAAATACCAAATTACCCCTTTTCTTTCACGCTCTGGAATTACAGGCATGATCTACCACGCTCATCTTCAACTTCTCGCCTCTTCTACCCCTTTCTACTCCCTACATACACACAAGCAAATGAGTACTTGCACACATGTATGTTCATAGTGTGTTCCATAGAGAAAATTGGCCCCCTCCCTTAGTATAAATCAATGCAGTGCTAGGAAGCTCATGGTTAGCTCCATCAGCTTTTGTGGCAGAGATGAGCATGGAAATTTTGGTTCTCAGTGACCCATTCACTCTGCCAGAGGTCTACCCACTGTCAGTGGCCTGAAGCCCCCCCCAAATCCATGCTTCCTTCACAGAGCCTCTGAGCTCAAGTAGAGTTGTTTTTCCACTTTATGTTCTCATCAATGTATCAATCAGTGAAGCCTAGCCACTAATTAATTGTTATGCTATCCTGGTCCATCCATCAGGAAGGCTGGTGGCTCTACCTGGGCACTGTGCCAAGACTCAGGAACTGACTAAAGCAAGGGGGGACTGGTGAATGAAGGAGTGGAGTTGAGATCAGTTGATAAGTTGGGGGATAGACAGAATGCCAAATTTAACAGATTGTCTACACAGCTCCCCCAAAAGAAGAGCTCCTGGCAAAATCTGGGTTCTGTCAGCTCACCTGTGCTGTGTACACAATTTCTGTTTTCCTATCATCTGCACAAGCACTATTTCCAACATACCTCAGACCATCAGCCTAAACAACACCATAATTCTTGGGGTACACTAGAGTAGCATTTGCCAGTGTTGAAGGCCTAGGGAGGACAGTTGTCCTACCCAACTCTCCAAGTGGACATCCTGTTTACCCACTGGCTCCAGATGCAGACCTTCTTGGATCTTTGAAGGGGCTGCCTAGTACCATGGTATTTGGGTGAGTGTAATGAATAGCCACTCTCTGAAAAGCACTGAAGATTGAGGGACACTGGAGCTGGAACAAATAACCCCCATGGTACTTCCCTGCACATTTATGGGTACCCAGCTGTGTTTCTCAAAATCAGAGGGCACTAACAAAATCCCTTCCACCCTGTGCAATCCAGTGTAGATAAAGTCCCCCACTAGATCCAGAATATGAAACATCCTTGTGGATTTCCTGCTCACATCCTTGAATGTAGTCCATACATTAAAGTTGCCCCAACATACACAAATGGATGTTTATGTGTTTTCTACATGCACCCTGCTCCACAATCAAACACACACACAGGCACATGCACACACATTCTCCTGCATGATCAAGAGACAAGCTCAAAACAACATGATACAGAAAGGTTAGATATAACAGAATGGGCAAAGTTTGTCAGGCTAATGCAAACAAGAAGGAAGCAGAGCTGGCAATATAAATATCAAATCAAGTGAACCTGAGGGGCAAGCAAGGCTCCAAACAGGATAGAGAGTGCTGTACAGTGGGAGCAAAGGGGAGCTTCACAAAAGGATAGAAGCATCGCATCGGGAGCCTTCTGTACTGCTAGGTACAGCTCTGGAATGTAGGAAACAGATTCCGTTAAGAACCCAGAAAGGAAATGACAGGAATGCAAGAGTAGTGGGAGACCTCACCACACCTCCCTCTGTCTTTGACAGATTAAGTAGGTGAAGAATGAATTAGGGTGTAGAGGGACTGAATAATGTGTTTCATATGTCTGACTTAATGGATAGATGTCAAGTTTGTACTCTACAAAATGAAAATACACCTTGTCTCTAACTGCCTGTAAAGCACTTGTGAGAACTGATTATACATTAGCCCACAAAGGAAATCCCAGTAAGTACCAAAAAAAGGAAAAATTGGATAGGCTATGTTCTCTGACCATGCCACAATAAAACTGGAAATTAATGGCAAAAATTCAACCCAGCGAACCCAAACACTTTGAAACTTAACAGCACTCTATTACCTAATTCTTGGGCCAATGAGAAACCAAAGCTGCAATTATAGATCATTTAGGTCCCAACAACAAAAAGAACATTGTGTGCTGACACTTTGGGGATATGGCCAGAGATAAATTCAGTGCTGAAGACTCAACATTACTAACAGAAAAGACAGAAGATAAATGGTCTGAAGAGTCAAGCCCAGAAATTAGAGAACAATAACAAACAAAATCAAAGACAGCAAAGAAATGGATAACCAAATTCCAAAGTATAAAACAATGATTTTTAAGATTGAAAATGTGTACTGTCAGTGAGATGGCTTTTCCTAAATGAATGATGATGTGAATAAATTGTTAATCCAAACACATTGTGCCAACCCTCCGAAAAATGAGGAAAAGGGTATGTCTTTATCTACATAGGTTTTGGGAGGGAGGTTTGATAGTTGTAAGGTAATAGTTTAAAATGCTCCATATATATTTCATTTTAGTTTTAGTTTATGTGCATGTTATATATGTGAACCATGTATTGCAGTGCCTCCAGAGGCCAGAAGAGGGCACTGAATCCCCTGGGGCACTGAATCTCCTAGAACAGGAGTAATTAGGCAGTTTTAAGCTGCTGAGCAGGTGCTGGGAATAGAGCTTAGACCCTCTTCTAGAGTATCAATAGTTCTCAAGGGCGTAGCCATCTCAGTATTGATATTTTAAAGAAAATTAAAACTGCAAATTTAGTTTAGAGTAAGAAAACTAGAATGAAGAATGAATGACGGTGTGAGGATCATATTGTTGACCATGAGAGGGCATTACACACTCTGTTCAGCATTTGAGGTCTAGAACCAGCCACCAGACTCAGCTGTTGGCTACAGAGCACTGAACAACCTCTTCCAACCTATTTCCTTGTCTCTAAATTTATGATGACAGTAGTATTGACCTTCTGAAGTTGTCAATGATCTAACAAAAGCCAAACCTCTAGCATTTTGCCAACAGAAGGACTTCATAACCAGAGACACATGCAGTGATAACCACACAGCAATCCACAAGATACACACACACACACACACACACACACACATACACATCATCAACCATCATGCATTTTTACTATTGCATTCCTCCAGAACCTCTAAGTAGCCAATAGTTCAAATGCTAGATGAGTAATTTCAAAGTATAGATAAAGATGCATCCCTAGTCATTTCACTTCACAAAATCATAATTTTAATACAAAACCTTAACAGTCTTAGCACAGAAAATCCAAATCCTTTATGAGCATATATGTATACATGCATAAGTTAAATGTGAGCAAATGAACTCCAGAGTTGTAATAAAACAAAGCACCAGAATCCAATAGGGCATGTCCCAGAAGAAATGAGTGTTTCAGCAATAGAAAATCTACCATCTACTTTGGCACATTGGGAGGCAATTGATGATGTGTTGACCCAGAAATGTAGTTATTAGCCTAAGGAAATAAGATTCAGCCAAAGACTGTGCTCAAGGTTATTTGAAGTGACATTATTAAATTCTTAAGCAACCCAAATACCCAAATACTCAAATATACTTAGGTTATATTATGCTTAAGTGACAGATAGAAATAAAGGATAGACTATCCTATAGGAAGAACTTTGGTGAAATCATGAAAATATGCTCCAATAATTATTTATTTCAAAACATAAAAATATATTAATGATATTGTTCACTAAGCATAAAAAAGGTTAAAATAATATATACAGTGTACAGAAGCTGCACATTTTAATATATGTATTTATGTTTATGTGTGTCTTCTATATACATTATATAAATACACAAATATGCAAATACAAATACTGGGCTTTTGCTGATTTGAAAATGTTGCATTGAGTAGTCTTCTACATTTGTCATTTCGTAGAAATGTTAAGAGGAAACCACCATCGTATTTTTAATCTTTTTAAGCATATTAATCTGCATGAAAAAATGACATGCACACAATTATTCATTTTAATATTGTTTAAGTGCGTGTGAGAGAGTGAGCATACACAGCCCTTTATGAAACAAGGGAAATAAGAGGAAATAGAACAAAATGTCACAATGGTTATTATAGGCAGTTTTAATTTTCATTTCTGTACTTCATTTGAAATACTATTCCTTAATGCCAGCCCCCCCACACACACACACACAGCAACTGTTAGAAAAATTACTTTCAGTGAGTCTCAAACAAAGAGCAAAGCACCACACACATCTCAAGTTAAGTCACTTAGCTGGTTTTGACTTCATCTTTTAGTGATGCAATAAAGATTACAGTTAAGGTACCTGGGGAGTTTCATATAGTGTCTCACTATGACAGGCCAATAGTTTATAGTCCTTTGATTCCACTCCCTAGTTGAGGCCATTTTAAGGATTAGTCATGAAAAAAAAAGATGAATCTGAGAATAAACATACCTAGAGGACATTATGTTAAGTGAAATATGTCAGCTGAGAAAGACAGATTATGGCATGTTCTCCCTGTGTGTGGATGCCAAAAGAGTTGATCTGAATATTGAATAGCAATTTCTAGAAGCTTGGAAGTATGTGGAGGAGTGAGACAAGAGGGAAGCTGGTTTAAATTCTGGGGCTGCACATCACAGGTGGGCGTGGTGAATACAGTTCCCAAGGCCTGTTCTTTATTCTATGGCCAAGTTGAAGACATGAGCTTAAAGCTTTCAAACATAAAACATGGGCTTGCTAATTAACCTGGCTTCATAAGTTCACATGTGTCTTTAAATAATACACTGTGAATCCAACTAAGTACAATAATTAAAAGTACAAAAAGAATTTTAAAAGAAAAGATTTCCTGAATTTAACACAGGTCATGGAGAGGAATTGGCAATCAGAAATGATCCCCTAAATCTCAGGTGTCCAGCACCTCTTTCTTTTGTCATAGGGACTCTAAAAGATTCAAAATGTCACTAACTGCCATTCCATCCATTAAACCTGGGTTCTCCTATTTCTTAGTTTTGAAACGTTGTTTTAAAATGAGAAAATAAACCATACAAGCAAAGAAAGAACAAAAGTTGACACCCCTTCGCTGGCCTCTCTCCATTCTGACCAGGCTTTTCATTATGTAGCCCAGGCTGGCCTCAAACCCTCCCCTCTGACATCAGCCTCCTAAATTCTGATATCACAGAATCCTCCCTCAGTCCTCTCTCCTCTCTCTGCCTCAACTCTCACCCCACTGCAGTTTCTCCTCTCTCTTTATTCTCCACCCCCTTTCTCTACCATATGGAGAGGAATTATCTCCTATTGATTAAATCCACATCTAATGCAGAATGGAGTCAACTCTTGGCAGATAGTTTCTTTCTTGGCTGTAACATAGTCTTTCTCAAGAAGGGCCAGTATCAACCAATAAGGAATGCTAGCCTGCTGCTCAGCTCCCCACCCTAACTGGATACTCTGCTGGTCTATTTGAAGGATCCCGTTTCAACAGGGGAACCAAGGAGTCATTCAGCCACTCTAGAATTCTTGTATTTTGGGAAGAAAGCAAAATGACAAAAGAGAAATATTTATTAAAAACGATAGCTTGGGGCCTGGGTTCAGGAGATTATTATAGAAGACTTTATGTTTTATTGGCTGTGAGGATGAAAAGTAAGGAAAAAGAAAGTAGAGAATTGCTAAGGTGACTAACATTTGGAATTCCAAGTTCATGGGACATCAGTGTCATGGGCCAGAGCTTGAGCTTTGGAGAATAAAATAGCAAAGCCACTTGGGGAAGGGAGGAGGTTTCAAGGGGCTATAAAGGGCCCATATGCAGTTTAAAAGCAAACAGTAAGGCTACACATGCTGATTTGGAAGTGATAGTTCTACGCAAGAAGGTTGTAGTTATAACCAGAGCCCGAGTCTTCATGAGGACAACTGAGCCCAACAGAGCCTCCAATACTTAGAGGAGGAAAGGGGAAAGGGTGAAGAAGATAGAGTGTGAGGCCAGGGGTAGGAAAGACATTTTCAATAAGATGCACAGAGATGGATGCCAGTATCCCAGCCCTGCGAAGACTCATAATTCAGGGAACATAGAGCAAGATTTCATGGGGGTTTTTTCCCTCTTGTTTTGGCTAAAATCAGATACACTTAGAAAAGCAAGACTATAATGTTGTGTTAAAGCAACATCACAGTGTTGGAATATACTTTAGAGGCAAGCCAAATCTTCATTCAAACCATTTTAGAAAGTCTTGGAATGCCCTAATCTCTCAGCACTGGCAGCCTGGCTCTATGGATTTTATTGTTCATTCAGTCTAAGTGCACTTCTGCACTATGAATAGAGAATGTGCTTTTGAACTACCGAGCTGTGTTGGTTAGCCAAGAACTCGGGATTCCTGATCCTGGACACTGAACAGAGAGCCTAACAGATTTCTACATCTCAGATATTGTCAGACCTGTACATATAAAAAGAAAAATCAACTTCCTCTTTGTAGTGGGCTGGGTCATGTATGTGTCCTTGTCAAATATTCCCCGCCCCCATCCTTCTTCTTTACTGACCTAAGGATATCTAGTATAGCCTCTGTGGCCAGTCAGCCAGATCCAGGAGTGTATGTGGAGGGGGACTGTTGGAGGAGAGGGTGTCACCACAGTGACCAAAGAAGCCTAATGTAGTTAGAAGACAGAAACAGCCAGAAGTGCTTTTTGAGCCTAGTATCTTGTTGTAAGCCTTTCTTAGAAAGGCTTCCTTTGAGTCGGTGAAAAACAGTAGAGGATAAAGACAACCACTGTTGTGTTGGAGAGCTGACAGAATCTCTTACTTCTTTTAAAATGTCTTTTCTATGACTTTCAGGTGATCGTCAATATAACCATCCGATCTTAAGCAGCGCTACCCAGACCCCAACACATGGTGAGAGCTGATTCAGAGCACCCTGCATCCCATCTGCTCGTCAAGTGGTTCCATCCTAAGGACGGAAGAAGGAGGTGGAGCCATGTGCCTGTCCTTCTCCCGGCCACACAGTTTCACTCTTCCTTTAAGACCATTGTCCCCTGGACTTTGACATCAGAGTAATTGTTCTGCCATAATGAGAAGGGAAACCCTTTCCCAATTTATTTATATTTACAACATTCATCACTCCTTGTGGTCACAGATTCCATATACCTGTATCAAGAAGATTAATGTTCCCCTTTACTCAAAGCCATTAGGAATCATTTACAAATGAAACAAGACTTAGTTGAGCTTTACCTTCTTGGCAGAGAAGAAGTTGACAGCTGCCCAGCAGAGGGGTGCTAGGAAAGAGACAGTAAATAGTGGGGTCACCTTGCCCTGTCATGTTCTAATGTTCTCCCAGAAGACCACAACTTAACATCTGGAAACCCAAATAAAAACTATTTGGAGTCTCTCTCAAAAAACCCAATAGAACATAGGAGAGCCCTTATAAATTGTGACCTGTCGTCATTCTTGTCTTTTCACTATGAACGCTTAAATAGATAATAATAATAATCAATAGATGTTCTCTGAGAGGCACACTTAAAACAAACATAAATCTGAAGCCAGGTCTGGTGGTGCAGGATTCCAATTTCATATATTAAGGAAAATGAGGCAAGATGATTGTACACCAAGGCCTTTTTGGGAGGCAGAGTCAGCTCAAGGCTGAACTGGGAAACTTAGTGAGCTAGTGTCTCAAAACAAAAACAGAAGCTAGGGGTATAGATCAGTGCTAGCACATTTGCCTTGTGCTTGCCCCAGGCCCAGTATTTACCTCCCCATATTCCCAGAAGAAAATAAGGTAAACCGAGCAGCTCACCCAGCAGAAGGACTACCATTCTCAAGCCATATTGCACAGCGCATCAGCACAGAGGTGGTCCATATCTGGATGAGGAAGAGGCAATGGGGTGTTTTGACATGCTCTTTCAGCGCTGTGGGACACCTGTGATGAGAGCAGGAACATAATTGGATGCTTCTGGTTGTAAGCTCTAAGGAGTAACAAAAAAACAAACAAACAAACAAACAAAAAACAGAACTGAAAACTTGTAAGGATCAGTTAAAAGAGGGTGACACTAGTTGTAATATTGATAGTGGGGACAGTAAAAACAAAATAAAACAAAACTGAGAGCTGGAACATTATGAGGTAAGAATTGAGATGATGTATGTGGTCACTCAAAATTTATATCTCCATGAGAACCAATGAAGACTGCAATGGAGAGCCAAGAGTATTTGGAAGAGTGGGAGCTTGACTATGGATGCTATCCAAGAAATAAGAAAAATAGCCAGTGGACTGAAATGGGATTGGTGATAGTGAATTTGAATCTGAACTTAAGAGAATTAGCTATGACTGTAGAAGACACAAGAAAAACATTCCATAAGTAGTTTAAGGTTGGAGTTAGGGATGTTCTCATTAATCTTTTGAAGGAAGTAACAGAGGGCTTGAAAGTGGAGAATATCCATGCAGGAATTCTGAAAGAGGAAAATAGAGGACAGGGAGCCCAGGGATTGGGGAGTGGGAAGAGGGGCCAGAAAAGACAGGCAAGGAAAGCTTCCTCTTGTTCAGTAACTTTCTGGAATGAAAAACCACTGAGCTTGGCCTCCCTAGCAAGAGCCAATACAAGCATAGACTCTTGAGTACAAATAGAAGGAACGTTCCCTACTCCACCTCTTCTTGTCTTCTCCCTTCCAGCTGGTACAAGGAGATTGGGATAGAGAGGTCCCAGCTTCTTTCCTTGAACAGCTTGTGGCACACTTGAAGTAGAGCTTGCCTACATTCCTTTCTTGGGTGGTACCCTTTCCCCCAAGGAGTGAGTAGAAAAATTAGGGAAGCAGAAAGGGCCTGTATCTACTTGATCAATCAAAGAGCATTAACTAGATCCTCAGTTTGGGTCATGGCATCTGAGAGAAACAGGAAAATTAGAAAGCAGGCCTACTGATGCAAAGGAGATCTCTGAAGTCATTTAAGATGGACAAGACCAAGTCATACCAAATCATTAAACATCAGTGAGATACTAAGTGGAGTGTAACTGACTGAAGGGAGATAGTGGATGGAACAGATATCATTGATAACACATTGATAAACACAACAAGGTCACAGTCATGAGCCTTTAGCGAAAGGAAAGTGTGATAGAGGAAAAATAAAGCAGGACATATCAATAATTGACAAGCTTAAGTAATCGGGGCTCAGGCAACTACAGGCAGCACAAAAAGCAAGATGGTCTTGGCTCAGTGGTAATTTCAGGATAAGGGGTAGATGACAGTATGTGGATCTACTGTGTTTGGAAGAGCAATGACCTCAGTGGGAGTAAAATGCCAAGACTCAGAGGGAACCCTGTTCTTCCCCAGCATGGTGAGGAGTGAAGAAACAAGCAGTGGATTAGTGGTAATTAACCAAGTCCAGGGAGCAGCACTCTCAGCTTCATGCCCACTCTACTTCCTGGCATCTGTCCTGGTCCATGCCAGGGAGGCTCTCTCTGTACAGCATGTTCTGATCTCTTGGGATACAGAGCATCTCTCACCCCCTCACATATGTACAAAGCTGGCACAAACACTAGCTTATTGGCTGAAATCCCCTGGCTCAATCCCCAGTTCTGGGGGTGACAATGCAGGCAGGGAAAGAGAGAAGCCTGGAGTTCCCTGCCTGGGGCAATCCTTGGATATAGCCTAGGAAGGTGACTGTCTTTCCCCCAGGACAATAGGATTCTTGCAGACTATACTATAATACTCTCTGCCAGGAGGTGTAGAAAACAGTAATCCACCTATACATCTATCCCAACTGCCTGCCTGTTCTCAGAGCATCTTTGGCTTTGAGGAGTCCCAGACAAAGAGGATGGATGAATGGTACAGCCAGACTGCTCTTTCTTCACTATCTCATTTCTGGGAATGGCATCACTATCTCCCTGGAAACCAACTGCTGACTTCTTTTTATGGCTCTTCCTCTCATGTCAATCAAACCTTAAGGCATTTTGTCTCCTTCCCCTGTACCTCCATTCCCTTCCGACTCCCATGCTCACTGCTTCCCCATCCTTTTCTCCTCTCTTGTATTCATCTTAATCTTTCCTCCAAAACCCACTCACCCTTAATGTACCATCACCAGTTATTCACTCTCTTAACTGATCACCATCTCCATTACTTCCTTGACTCTTTACCTGGGCCTGAAAATGAACTATGTTCCATTGTGTCTCTTCTGACTTTGGAACCTTGAGGTCTGTATCGGGGAAAGTGGGAGAAAAGAGGAAGGATATGACAAGTAGGTTTTCCTCAAGTTTTTCCTCCTGGGAGCTTAGAAATGACTAAGGCAGCCTCTGAGAAGGGGCTTAAAGTAAATAACAGTGACTGTGTGGCTCACAGAGGCTTGTCAAGTAAGGAGCATAGAAAGGCCCATAGGAGCTGCCCCAAAGGTGTTTGGCACCATGGACTTGATGCAGATTGTAGCTTCAATGGAGTCAGGTGCTGTATCCAGCTCCTCCATGGGCTCTAAAGTTGCTCTAAAGTCAGACTAGCCTGATAGCAAAATTAGATCAGGCTACAGCTATTGGGATAAGACAGTTACATACACATAGACATGAAAGAGTTTATGATCCTTGTCTTAGTTAGGGTTTCTGTTGTTATGATAAAACAAAAGCAACAACAAAAATGGGAGAGAAAAGGGTTTACTTAGCTTACACTTCCACACCAGAGCCCCTCATTGGAGGAAGCCAGGACAGGAAGTAGAGGGGGAACCTGGAGCACAAATTGAAGCAGATACCATTGAGGAGTGCTGCTTACTGGGTTTACCAGCTTGCTCTTTCATTGCTTGCTCAACCTGCTTTCCTATATGATCTAGGATGATTGGCCCAAGAAGGGCACTGCTCTCAGTGATATGGATTGTCCCACATCAATCTAGAAAATCCCCCAAAAGTTTTGCCCACAGGCAATTTGGTGTAAGCACCTTCTGTAATGCTGTCCCTCTTCCCATGTGACTCTAGCTTGTGTCAAGTTGATGAAAGACTAGTCAGGGCAATGCTCTTCCATTGTACCTGGTTCAGTTTTCATCCAATAGACCAGTGATGTACCTGTAGGAAGAAAATATTGCTGAGTGTCCGAGTTGAGTCCTCCAGGACTGATCAATAACCTTGGCATCCAGAGGAAGCTGAGACAATGTCTTCTCCCAGGGTGGTTGACAAATGAAAACTGAGCAGGAGGACACTGAATCCCAGTACTCCTTCCTGGGACCTAGCATAGGCAAGCAGAATGAGGAGTCTAGTGAGGGACAGAACAGGAAGTGGAGAGAAAACTTGGCCATTCTGGCTTCAGCCACCTCTGCTTTTATGTTAACCAATGTCATGCCCTTCCTTTGCAGAGAAGCCAAGGATGAATAACATCTTGACATCGGCCACCGAACCCTATGACCTCTCCTTCTCACGCTCTTTCCAGAACTTAGCTCACTTGCCTCCATCATACGAGTCTGCAGTGAAGACCAATCCAAGCAAGTACTCATCTCTGAAGAGGCTGAGTAAGTCAAGGGTGTCTGGAGTTGAGGTCTGTCTCAAGGTCTGTCATGTCATCCTCTTCTGTATCACTCTGTCATCCCATACCCAAGGGACCAGGTGTAGAATCCCAAGAAAAAGGAGTGAGTTGTGTTCAGGATGAAGATAATAGACAGAACCCTTTCTTTTGTTCCTCTGGTCCTGAGTCTACTTTTTTCATAGTTGAG
This sequence comes from Cricetiscus sungorus, assembly GCA_030556225.1. NCBI lineage: Eukaryota > Metazoa > Chordata > Mammalia > Rodentia > Cricetidae > Cricetiscus > Cricetiscus sungorus. The sequence continues at coordinate 45,332,100 of JANBXA010000069.1, read as the reverse complement.
AATGATTCTTTAGGACCATGACACCCCCATCCTCTATAAGCTATGCTTAACCATTCATGTACCAGCTTGCCACCAGCCTTCTTTAAAGCATGGGCCTTCCTGTGTGGCATTCCTTGTAATAGAAGCACCAAGAACCCAAAGAACCATTCTAACTCAGCTAAGACCATCTCAAGGACCTGAGCCTCTCCTCTTCTTCTGTTCATATTTTCATGTTATAGCTTATGTCTGGTTTATCCAGGGATCCACCTCTGCTGTTTGAGTCTAAAATGGCTGCTGACACTGATAGGTTTAGTGCATTCAAATGTCAAGTAAGTACATTTAGGGACATTTTTCTTTCCTGACCTCATCCTTATAACTTCTAATTTTTCTATAAATGATCCAACACTATTGCCACCTCTCTCTCTCTCTCTCTCTCTCTCTCTCTCTCTCTCTCTCTCTCTCTCTCTCTCTCTCTCTGTGTGTGTGTGTGTGGGGGGTGTATGTTGTGTGTGTGTCTTGGGGATGCTACACAGAGCCCTGTGTATGCTAGGTAAACATTTGACCCCTGAGCTACACCTCCAGCACCATAAGTAATTTTTGATGGCCCAACTTCAGTTAGTACGCCATGGCTGAGTATGTGCTTGAAGTTTCAGAGCAACTCACTCTTATAGAAGTTCAGCCCAAGTCCACCTCAGCCATCTACAGAGAAATGTTGAGTTTGTATGGCAATAACTGAGCATCTCTGACCACCTGAGAGGTCTGATGGATGCCCCTGAAATGAGAAAATGAGATTCAGTAGGCAAAGATAGATCCCACCCCAACCCTGAGCCCACTGAGGAGTAAGCAGCATTCCCACACTGGGCAAGGAGTCCCAAAAGCCATCTGTAGATCTCCTTGCCGAAATCCTGGACACTACAGCCTAATGTGTGCTCTGGAAAAGGTCAAGGATCCATAGTGCAATTCTGGGAGAACCTACTAGAAGGACAGGAGCCTAGTGCATCTAAGCAAGATGCACATACAGTATTGCTACAGTCTGCTGCCTGGTGGGCACAGGGAATAAGTGTAGGCTGATGATATGGCTGTGGAGGCTGGATGCCCATGTGTTGCTTTCCTGTACATTGGTTGTTACTCCAGAGAAAGTGTTACTAGGTTCCTAGGTTACCAGTGATGCTTTCCACAAATGCCTCCTAAATGCACATCCTACTTTATTCTAGCAAAACCTGATTCCATGCCCAGTTCCCATAAAGCAGTGCTGTAGACATCATCTGAAATCTGCCAGCTCTACCTATGTGTTTTAGCATGGCCAGGAGTCATTCTACTTCAGACCTGCATGCAGTAGACACAACAGGCAAGCCACAGGAATACTTAGGACTTTGACATCAACTCCACTATAAGCTGGGTGGGGAAGTCATTTAACTGTCCCCCAAGGTAGTCCCAGAAGAAGAAACAGAATCTGGGGGTCCACTAGAGATACAGATCCTGGGGTGCAGGCAGTTAGTGCCCCTGAATGAGAACCTACCTTTCACAAGCCCTGGAAGATTAGTTTGTTTGCAATAGAAGGGGGAGTTCGTCACCTGTCTGAACCCTCCCCCATCTACTCTAATTAAAGGCGTTTGTTTGATTATGTTGTCCTTGGACATCTCCAAGTCTGTGGTTGAGCGAGCGCGCGCGCGCGCACACACACACACACACACACACACACACACACACACACACACACTCCTTACTCCCTGATCGCTGGCTGCCCATAACCCATAACCCATAACCCCAATGCTTTCTCTCTATCTCCTTGCAGCTGACAAGGAAGCGGATGAGTATTACATGAGGCGGAGGCACCTGCCAGACCTAGCAGCCCGTGGCACTCTTCCCCTCAACGTCATCCAGATGTCTCAACAGAAGCCTATGCCTCGAGAAAGGCCACGCAGGCCCATCAGGGCCATGTCCCAGGACAGGGTCCTGTCACCACAGCGGGGCTTGCCTGATGAATTTGGCATGCCCTATGACCGAATCTTATCTGATGAACAGCTGCTCTCCACAGAGCGCCTGCACTCCCAGGACCCGTTGCTCTCCCCAGAGCGGACGGCCTTCCCGGAGCAATCTCTGTCGCGGGCCATCTCGCACACGGACGTCTTTGTGTCCACGCCAGTGCTGGACCGCTATCGTATGACCAAGATGCACTCCCATCCCAGTGCCTCCAATAACTCCTATGCCACCCTGGGCCAGAGCCAGACAGCAGCCAAGCGCCATGCCTTTGCCTCCCGCAGACACAACACGGTGGAGCAGCTGCACTATATTCCAGGCCATCACACCTGCTACACAGCCAGCAAGACGGAAGTGACCGTGTGACCCGCAGCGTGGCCCGGCTGCTTGGCAGAGAGAGGGCAGGGCAGACCAGAGCAGAGCAGGGATGGGGAGCACAGCATCCAGCCTTCCTCTCCTCTCCTCCCTGGTTCCCCCCATTGGAGCTGGAGGTGGGCTGCCTTTGTCCAGAAAGCCATACCCCCCCAGGGACATGGCACCAAATGCCTGGTCCAACAAGCGCAGACCCAGGCTTTAGAGCTCTTTCTCTCCCGGTAGAATCCTCCCCATGCAAATGAGAAGAGTGGTGAGGCCCCAATCCTTCCTACCACCTGCGCCACTCCCTCAGTCCCTGCCCCCACCCCTTCCTGGAGACTTAGTAGCAAGTTCTGCCAGCCAGTGGACCCTCCCCGGAAGGTAATCCGAAGCTGCCTGAGTTTGAAAAACCAGCCAGGCAGCGGGTGCAGTCAGTGGGCTGACCGAATAGGCCACTCGGTCTGGTCTTTTTCCTATATCTAGAACCGCATCACAGAAATCTCTTAGTGCCTAAAAACTGCCTGCTCGCTCTCAGCCAGAGAGCTGCTGTGTCCATAAGCACAATACGATTTTCTTCTGCCTGCTGGAACTCTGGTCTCTACCGAGTGGCCCTTCCCTCGCTGAGCCCTGCAGCCCCACAACAGGAAGGGTTCTCTTCCTTTAGCTGCTTGGTTGCCCCTGCCCTTGTGCTGTGGGGGCTGTGCTCTCCCAGCCTTCACTGTTTCTCCTCAAACCTCTCTGGGGTCATGCCCCCAAGAGGGAGGAGCATTAGCTCCTGCCCTCCAGAGAGGAGTAGCGATGGTTGCCAGGACTTTAAAAGTGCCTTGGCAGCCACCCAGTCGTCTCCCCCAACTTCCTCCAGGCCACTGAGTCTGAACTAGGACCTCCTCTCAGGCCTGCCTTCTTCACCCGAGCTCTGCTACCAGGAGGCACCTGCAGTGGGCAGAGAGAGCTAGGGTGGGGAGGCCACTGTGATGCCCAGGATCTCAGGGGCTCACCATTCCCATTATCTAGGGCTCTGCCTGTCCCCCACCCATGAGCCTCAGGCAGGGCAGAGGCAGAAGTTTCCAGACAGAAGAAGCTTAGCCCCTGAACAGGCAGGAGCTCTCTGACATGGTCATGCCGGACCCTGCGCACACCATTTTTCCCACTCCACAACTATTTTCTGTTTAGAACTCATTCTCTCTCCCCGTGTCCCCCCCCACACACACACGCCTACCTCCCCATCTCATCCCCTGCAGCTCCATTACTTTCTTCAGACCAGTGGATCCAAGGGACCAAGACCCATTGGCAAATGCGAATAAATAATGGTGTTCCAGGATGTTGTTCTAGGAGCCAAATCAAGCCCTCCTCCTCACAGGGGTGCTTGGGTATATGTGGGCAACCCCACTACCAGCCCACCCACCTCAGCCCCCTCTTTGCCTCCAATCTGAAGGTGGACAAAGTGTGACTATCAATGAAAGCAACATGCTCCCCCAAGATCAAGAGGAGGGAGACACTGAGTCCCTCCCCCAAGCCCCCACCCCGGTCTGGGACTGGGGAGAATCAGCCCAGACTGCTGGTGGAGTGACCTAAGAAATGAAAGCATTGCTTACTAGACTCTGCAGCAGTGCCCTTAAGCTCAGATTTTATATCCCCTCAGTTCTGCATGGATAGCCCTTGAAAAGAGAGGTGGTAAGAAGCTTGTATCTGTCCTGGACATTTTTAATCTGGCCAAGTTTACAAGCCATGAAGAAGTCAGTGGACTGCTTCCCCTCACTGCTTTCAAGAGCTGTAAGCTCTCTTCTGCCCCTCCCCAGAATGCCCCTACTGTGAAAGCAGGAATGGTCTCCTGAACCCAGAAGGATAGAAGCTGGGGTTTCCAAAGGCAGGCTTTAGCCTCCCCACTGAGAGGATGTCCCTGGCACCATGGGGTTAGGAGGTCTCTGGCTACTCAGCTTTCCTCCCTACAAACACATACACCTCCTTAAGGGCTGGTTCCCATGGGTCTATGAGCTTTTGTTGCAGAAAGTAAGGCTCAAAGGAAGAGAAGAACTCAATCCAAATAGAGAGTGGCTCACTTCCCGAAGCAATGGTGTGTCTCCCAGCTGGCCCCTACCCCAGCATCCTGTAACTCTCTATTCCTTATCTGGTCCCTTTGAAGGTCGTGTGCTGGTGGGAAGAGGAAAGGTTTAGATTATGGTGGGCAAGAATCCCCTCCTAGGTGTCTAGACATCAGATGGAGAATCTTCCAGACACTCAATTCTCCACATTTTCGGGAACAAGATTTTACCCCAGGATCTTTCCCCGGCCTTGGCTCTGACAAAGGCATGTCTGTCTATCTTCCTGCCCGTCTGTCTGACTGTCTGTCTCAGGGGTTGTTTGATAAGTTGATTCCAAACTATTGCTCATCCCTGCCTTATCACCTTCTTGTATAAAATACCTGGCATTGGTTACGTCAGAAAATTCTAATGGAATACTTGCTTCTCCTGAAGGCTTTTATGCTTCATAATTGGAAGGAGAGGAAAAGTAACAGAAATAAAAGTCTATAGACTACTCTAATCCAATCTCCTACTCCAAACTCCGGAAAACTGTGTCTTAACTGGGACATGGAAATACACTACCCTTCCTTCAGTTTTGCATGACTCATTTAAATTACCTGTAGTCAACCATGATCCAGAAATATTAACATTTGTCTCAACTCTTTTGAGAGAGTCCACAATCACATAGCTTTTATTATGGTATATTCTTATAACTTGTCCTATTTTATTATCGTCAATCTCTTCCTGTGCCTAATTTACAAATTAAATTTTATTATACGTGTATGTATATGAAGAAATAATATAGACAGTCTATGTGTGGTTTCAGCACCCATTGGGATTATTGGAGCTTATCCCTCAGCGACAAGGGAGAACCACTAGATCTCATTAACTCACCCATCACTCCAGAATCAGCTAGCTAAGTTGCCGTGTGAACTCACTTCAGAGTGTCTGGGGCTGGAACCCAGATGTCACTGCTTCTAGCCCAAGCAGGCTAGTGTTCTCTGTAACACATAGGAGGGTCATGGCTCCCTCATGATAAACACTCATGTCCCAAGCAAAGGAAATTAGAGGTTTCCCTCTGCTTGTTTTGTACTTCATGCATGTCTCCACTTTCCTGGACTGGGGTGTATACAGGTCTTGCTTGCCCCAAGTGTTCTTCCTGAATACCTCTTACCACCCCAACCTTCCACCATCCTTCCTCATTTCTTCCAGCAAACTCTTGGCTCCATATATTCATGAGCCACAAACGCTTGCCAATAATTCCTTAAACTCCTATCTGGACTTTGATCTTCAGAATTCTCCCAGTGTCTTCGGCAATGTGTTTCCCTTAATAAGTTCCAGTTCTTCCCCCAGCTGAAGTCTCTCATTCCTATCTTCACCTTCCATGCCAGTTTCCTCTCGCCTTCCCATCATTTCCCTCTTCAATCATCAACTTCCCTTCAGCCCTAGTTTCTTGCACCTGGACCTGCTGAAGTCTCTAGTTGTAAGAATTGGAGTTCTTGGTGTAAACTGTGGAAGACTCTGGCAGTCTTTAAGTCCTTGTTTGTCTCATTAGTGTGTTACACTTCCTCACATGAGAAATGATGCCCCAAGGTGTGAAGTCATGGGGCTCCCCCATCCCTCTGATCTCTGAAAGGGAAGAGAGAGCTGCCTGATCAGAGGTGCCATGGCCAAAAGATCAGCTTTGGTTCCTACAGCTACCAGACTCAAGAAGCTCTTGACTCAGACTGCTACTAGCCCGGAGTCTTCTGCTCTGGCCAAAGATTCATGCCCTTTGATGCCTGTAGCTCTTGCTTCTATTCCAATACCCTTCTCCTAGTGGACATAACAGCTTTCCCTTCATCCAAAGACACGAGGACTTGTATGTCTCAAGTATGGAGTAGTCATCCCAACATCTCTGCCACCAAACTCAACCCATTTCCTCTGGAGAGTTCTTAGCTGCCACCTGCTTCATCCCTAATTACTTCCACAAATGTCTGTGGACTGAACCCAACATTATAGTATGAAAGGGCTGCCCATTGATTGGACCCTAGAAGGCACCTGCTCTGAGAAGAGTAGGCACTTTAGCTCCCACACATCCTCTGCATCCATCCTCTCTGAATCTGAGGAACTGGGAGCTGTTTCCAGGGAGCTTGCTGTACTTTAAGCAAGTATTTTCAGGGTGTAAAGAGTTATTTTTATATGTGATGCATATTAGTAGTGGGTTTAATATGAAAGATAAGTCTTTCTAGTCCCTCTCTTTGATTTTTGGAAAATGGCATATCAAAGAGATGGGGAGGGAAGGAAGGAGGGAGGGAGGGAGAAAGAGAGAGAGAGAGAGAGAGAGAGAGAGAGAGAGAGAGAGAGAGAGAGAGAGAGAGAGAGGGCTGAGGCTCCAGAAACATGGCTTCTTCTAGGTCTGGCTATTGTCTCCATCTTGCCAAGTGACTATGGGCAAGTCACATTCCAGTTCAGTGCCTCAGTTTCTCCACCTATAAAATGAGGGGCTTTGACTAGATGAGCCCCCAAACTTTCATTCAGCTCTTAACACTCTAGGGTTTTCATTCTCCACTCTTTCCTGTCTCTACCTTCATCCCACTTCAAGTGAGCTGCACCCACCACACTCTGTCTACCCTGTGGCAACATCTTCAGAGTCTCTAGACAGCCACCAGATTGCTCACCAGATTTTGGGTGGAACCAATGGGCTCAGCCACACATGGATATTCTTGTATTTGAAAATTAACCTGTTGACCACTCAACAGGTCATTGAGCATGTGTCTCAGAAGCCCCTCATATAAACATACCTAAACCACCTGGGTGTCTGTTGCTGTGAAATTCTGAGTTTGGAGTTTTCATTTTTGATGTCCTTATAGCTGGAGGGAGGTAACTCTACTTTCAGAGAGAACACGGGATAAAAGAAAAGGGCCTAGATGTCTGACCATGACATTTGGGCATAGAGTTTGTATTTAAGGTCAGATTGGAAAGTCATTCTATGTCCCAAAGGAGCACACTTGGCAGAGGCTCTGTGTGGCAAGGGATGCCATCATATCTCATGCCACAGCATGCACCCTGGAGACCACATCCAGATGCTGAAGCTCCATCCCAACTGGAGAGGACGAGGCATCACCACCTGAGCTGCTGGGAGGCGGGTTCTCACCCTATCCCAGTATCTTTGTGGCCTCTCTTCGTGATACTGTCATCCTCCCCATGAAGGCTTGTGAAGCACCAATGGAAATTCCAAGTCACTGTCATCAAACCCATCTTGTAAATCGCAAACGCATCAACCTTCCATCATTCAGAAAAATAATGCTGTATGTTTGCTTAACAGCCTCCCTCATGTGGGAGGAGAAGATCTTGCTCAACTTTGCTGCCAACCCTCCAATGACCCTCAGATGCCACTCCATTAAGAGGACCCATTTATTTGCTTCATAGTGGCAAAGACATCTCTAGTCCTGAAAACTCAACTAGACATTTTGTAGTAAAGAATTCTTGAAATTCTCAAATAAAAGGAAATTCTTACTGTAACATTTTAGTTGGGGACACAATTTCCTAAGGGGGTGGTGTGTTAAGGAACATTTTTACTCATTAGCTGTATTTATGGATTCTATGTTTATTATATGGTAGTAGTATGAAAAGTACCTTTCTATCTGTACCTCTGCAGTTTCTCCATCACTCACATGGGACCTTCCCAATGAGCAGTGCCCCCCATTACTGCTTCTGTACAAATCTCATCATTCTCCTTCGCTGTCAAAGCACACCCTATATGTACTGTAAACAGAAATTGCTTTAGTGAGATTTAGTCTTAAGGATTTTTCCACTTTTGTCAGTAACAGATATTTATGGATCAAAAAATAAAGCTGTTTCAACATAACCTGTGTGTCTTAAAGTAGCGGCATGCTTACAGAGTCAAAACCAAGGTCGTGCAAAAGCAAGAAAGGATACAAGAGATCACTGAAGTCAGGAGAGGGAGCAGGGATTGACCACAGACAGTTGCTAGGGAACTCTAGGTGTGATGAGATGTTCTAAAACCAGATGTGGCCAAGCTCAGTGGTACATATCTGTAATCACAAAATGATGTGAGAGGATTATGAGTTTGAGGCCAACCTGGGCTACACACCAAAATGTTGTAAAAAAAAAAAAACAGCAAATAAAATTTGCATTGTGGTGATGTCTGTGCAACTACTTAGGTTCATGGAAATTACCAAAGTGTAAATTTACAACTGCCCCATGATATGGTATACAAATCAAGCTTTAAAAAGTGAGAACAGAGGAATGCAGCAATTTAAAAGCAGGGCACCGTGTCACCTGAAAGCAGAGCTCAATTTTCCAGTGCTGTCTATACAAATCTACTCCAGCACCATTATTCTTAGACATTAGGTCTCAGTTTTATAGTAGCATTAGTTACCAAGACTGAGCCGATTAAAGGTGGCTAAAGATCCATAACACTTAGCCCAGAACATCAAAGAGCTGTTCCGTGAAACTGATTCAGACTTGTGCTTTGTTCAAGACTCTTTCTCTAGATGTGGCTTTGATATTATTTTCTTTGGCCCACATTCACTTGGCTACTAAGGTTATCTGTTGATCACCAGAGCCTAGAAACAGTCTAAACAAACAAAATGCTGCCAGGGAGAGCATTTATCCTACCCCACAAGGCAGTCTCTGCCGTGTCTAGAATCCAGGGCTCAACATACTCTCTTCCTAACTCTCTAATGCTGCTATAATCAAATCCTTCTTAATGGAAGCGTTGGGCTGATATTTTTAAATCCTAAGGCAGACCTGGTGGTAGAAGTCAACAGATCTCAACTACTCAGAAGTCTGGAGCAAGAGGATCTGAAGCAAGTTCAAGGGTCAGCCTGAGCTACCTGAGGCATCTCAGCCTAAGGCATCTTAATAGCAAATGATAATTAATGCCTAATAATTAATTATTATAACTAAGGACATACCTCAGTGATAGGACATTTAGTTATGATGCATGTTGACCTAGGTTCAATCTTCAATTCTGCAAAGAAGTCCCCTTATTCTCTATTTCCAAGAATTTTTATTCTCCTGAAATCAGCACAGCATTTGTTGCTTTCCCTGCACGTGACAACACCTATGCCAGAATATGTTCATGCATCATTACACTCACCACTGCAACAGCATTTCTTCTTTTCTATGCCACCCTCTCTAACACAGGACACATATGCGCTGACACATTACACATGTAGAAATACTTGTAGTCTATGTTCATCACTGAGAGGAAATGATGATGAAAACAAATTTCTTGACTGGAGGATTTTTAAAGAGGTAAAAATTTAATCTTAATGCTTAAAAATACATATAATGACTAAATTATAGTGATAGTCCTCAAAAGAGACTCTCAGGAGACCTCCCTTATAAAAGCAATATGGACTACAACTAAAAACACATTCAAAGACTGGTCTACCTCCCTTCCTTCCTTTTACCCTTCCTTCTGTCACTCCTTCCTTCCTGCCCGTCTTTCCCCCTTTTTTTCATTACAGTGCCATGCTGTGGCCCAAGGCAGACAAGCATGGGACTCAGCAGTAGCCCACTGATACAATTTGGAATCTCCTTTGTTGGACTTCCTGGGTGTCACGATTACTCCTCTAAGCCTCTTCAAAGCTCCGTTTTCTTATTTGATGCAGAACAAGAGAATCTATAAGCTAAGCAATCACTCTGCACTGCCTCTTTACTACAATATTTTCTATCTCTACAGCTTCACTGAAACTTTTCAGAAAACAGCAATTAGTCAAGTGGAAGAGGGGGGAAAAGAGAGCGCTCATAACACTTACAAGACAATATCTTCATTTTGTCAGCATATATATCCTTATATCAAAATGATGGCAACCAGCAAAAATGATATTGAATAAAATTTTGAGGGAAATCTCTTGTGTTTGATGCAAAATTTTTGTCATTGTCATTGGTGGTACTGGAAGCTGAACTAAGGTTCATTCTAATGCTAAACAATCAGTGTACCACCATGTCACACCCCCATATATTTTTTCTTTTTATTTTGAGAAAGAGTTCCACCAAGTTGCCAGCCTATCCTTGAACTCACTCTTTCAACTTGAACTCTGAGGTATGATTCTCCTGCCTCAACCTCCTGAGGCAGCCAGAATTACAGGTGTATGCTACTATGTCCAGCTGACTTGTTATGATTTCTCAAACCTACAACTTGACTGTCAAAGAAATCCCAAAGACTGCATTTTCACAGAATGTTCTAAAATGTTCATGAGTTCACTGCCCTGATCTAAGAAAGTAAGCCTGGCTATGTTTTAGAAACACAATGAGAGAAGTATTATTGTTTTTGTCATCTAACCTCCAGCCTTAATCCCTATTAATTACTTCCAAATCTTAGTTACAGTGATAGATATCAGCTGTAGCATACTAAGAATCTTAAGCTCACATTCTCTATAAGTGTCATTTAAAGTTTCTCCTTTGGATCATATAGAGAGCTATTTCCATGAATCAGCCATAGCAGTCATTGAAAGACATCCATAAAAGATATTGACCAACATATTGAACTCCATTTTAGACTTTTAGGAAACAAAATGTCATTCTTCCTCCAAGTAGAGTCCATCAGTATTCCCAGGACCTCAATAGAATGTGTATACCTAGAGCACATGCCAGACTTTTTCAGTCAAAATTTCCTTGGGCAGGACCCAAGGATTTGCATAAAACAAGCTCCCTAAGTGATTCTATATATATTAAATATTGAGAAGCATGCCATTTTTACTTTTCCTTCGTAAGTTTTGAACATGTATGACTGCATGACAAGAATGGCTTTTAGTTCTGGTGGTCAGAGTAGACTTGGTTTATGTAACATGATGATTTTAGTGAACAAATTAAAACAAAAATAGGCTTATATGGGACAAGTGTTTAAGAAATAGAGAGGAAACTAAGGCTTGATGTAAAAATTACCAACAGAAAGTTTAATATAATAAAAACTATGTTGACTTTTCAAGACAACTTAGTAAGGCCAATTGGGAAACTTCAGGGTCACTCATATATCAATGTGTGAGATGCAGAAAGGAGACCCTGGATACAGCACATGAGGAGGAGTCTCCCATGTGGGCTGGCTGTGCTGAGGTGGTGTTGCCTAAACTTCCTTCAAATTCCATATGATTATTTTTCAATTCACTATTCTTCTGGGCTTCTGTAGTGTTTCCTCATCCTTAATCAGAGTCCAGAAGTAGATGGAATAGCCACTATCAACACTCTTCCTTGTCATAGGGCAAAGGAAAAACTAGAAGGCCTAGCAAAGACTATTAATTGGCGATCTAGAGTGGCACATGTCATTTCCACTTATCTTCTTGTCTGGAACTGGCTATATAGTCCTATTCCACCATAACAGAACCAAGAAGTATGATTCTACCATGTTCCAGGAAGACAAAGAATGAAAAACAGAAACTCTGTAGTATTTTATAGGGAAGCAACGTTTTCTAAAGCTAATTTACTACATCTAGAGATTCATCAAATTTTATTCAAAGTTGGTTACTGAATGTACATAAGGTCTCATAAATGCTAGAACTTTCCTCCATTCGACCAATGACAGCATCCTTCCTTCCATGCCAAGCACTCTTATTTCCCCCAACTCTTGCATATGGCTCTTTTCTCAAATGGTACATTGAACTAAAATGATATCTCCAGTCATTAAGCCTCAGCCACCTTTCCTGGCCAGCCCTTATGACTTGTTGACTCAAGCTCTGTCTCCAAATACCAAAATTGTTGGAAGAAAACAAAAAAGCCTCTATGACTCACTTAGTGTGCCCAAATCCATTTTGTTCATATCTAAATGCCACTGACTTTTTTTTTTTTTACTGAGGACTGAAAGGATAGCCTTTCCTGCTAGGCAATAATGTCCCCTGAACTATATCCCCAGCCTTTAAATGCCCCTTGTTGTCATGATTCTGATCTCGGTCCCTTATGGCTGCAATCAGATGGTGACCCACTGGAAGAACTGGAAAGCCTTCCTCTCTCACATGTCCAACTGTTAAGGGTAACTTCCAGTTAGACCTCACAGAGGTTTACCATCTACTATGCTGGCAAGGGTCCTCTCCAGAAAGACTTCCTCATAACATGGTAACTGAGTTCTCCCAGCAAGTGTGCAGGGAAAGTAAGGCGTCAAGCAAGTGGGATGAACATATTAAGAGAATTATGTCTGCCCCTTTATATGATGCAATTTTAGAAATCATAATATGCTCAATGAGCCACACACTGGTGAGTTTGTGCCTGGGTTTGAGCTCACAGAACAAAGGCTGTCGTGTGAAGGGAGCATAGCAGGGTAAATTTTAAGCTAGGACTACACAAAGGGAAAGTTCCCCACTCTGCCATTGAACCCTAACTTCCCTGTCTGGGATTTTGAAACATGTCTCCAAAAGCCTCTCAGAACTTACAACAGCAGAGTACTGCCACAGAAAAATAAAAACATGCTTACCTGTGTGATGGGAGTTGCTTCCATTAGTCCAAAGCTGCTCAATGCATATCTTAAGGTCCACAATCTTTCAACAATGGTTGTCATATTGTCTTGTCTCAGGACCTTGTTACACTCCTAAAAAAAAAAAAAAAGCATAATGAGCGTTTGCTTCTTTAGCAATACTGTATACAATTATTAATATTCAAGATTAAAATGCAGAACATTTGAATTTTATTTGTAAAAGTCACAGCCAGATGGGAGGAACAAGTCTGGTGTTCTATTACACAGAAAATGTGGTTATAGTTAGCAATATTGTAATGCATAATTCAAAATAGCTTCAAGAAAATGTTTAAATGTCCTTATCACAAAGAAATTGATGATACTTGTGATGACGGAAAACTGAAGCTTCCTTTTGTCAACATGCAACATCTAAATGTAAATGTACTGGGACATTACACATTACACTGTACCACACAAGGATGTACGGTTTTGATCTGTCAATAAAGACAAGTGAAAAGAAACATGTATTTATTAGTTCATTTTACAGTAACAATGCAACAATGATGTGCTAATATGAATAACATATTCTTGTGGAAATTACTATAATATCAAAAAGCAAATTAGGCAGAAGTTTGAAATTGTTTTATATTTTTGCAAATTGTTGAAGTCTGGCTTTCCAGAAAACTACCAGATTCTGATATTTGTTTCTGTGGTTAATCAACTGTGACATCACAGACAGTGCATCTCCCAGGGACAGCCTGCTGAACGTGGAAGTAGGGAAAGGATTCTCACAGAAGAAAGAGTGGACAGTGTGCCCCCTTTCCCAGTATGGCCATGTAGCCTAAGATAAGCCTGAGTTAGGGACTGGAAGAAACTTGAGTTTTATAGTATTTGGAAGCTAACAATCATGGGTTGCATTACTCATTAAGGTAGAGAAAACACCATACAATTTCTTATTCTAGGAAAAATGTGAAAAACAGGGTGGGGGATGAAATAAAGTTGTTCATTGATGGTACACTACGTTTTCCTGGCTTGCTATATGATTATGTATATAAAACCACTTGGCCTGGGAACTGGGTTGGAAAGAAATTTGTTCTGAAGACTTCCTAGAAAAGCTGCTGTGAAAATTAGAAACCATTTGATATGGTTGATGGAAGGTGAGAAGATAAGACTTTCCTAAATTAAAGGCAAAATCTTCAAAAGATCACAAGAGAAGATGGAAAGAAAGACATGATGCACAGTCAACTGTTTCTTGGTTATGAATTGCCTTGGTCACTACCCTGTGTCCCAGGTATCTCCTTGTCAAACTCTGATTTAGCATGTCACTATAGACACATCACTCAGATCAGAAGAAACTGAAAAAAAAAGGAAAGAAAGAAAAAGGAAATCACTTCCTTTTCAAGGACTGGAGCTTAGTTAGTTACATAAATTAAACCCAGGAATGCCCAATATATAAACCCAGGGGTACCCAATACATAAACCCAGGGATACCCAATACATAAACCCAGGAATACCCAATACCTAAACCCAGGGGTACCCAATACATAAACCCAGGGGTACCCAATATATAAACCAAAGGATACCCAATATGTAAACCCATGGGTAACCAATACATAATCCCAAGGGTACACAATACCTAAACCCAGGGTTACCCAATACATAAACCCAGGGGTACCCAATATATAAACCAAAGGATACCCAATATGTAAACCCATGGGTAACCAATACATAATCCCAAGGGTACACAATACATAAACCCAGGGGTACCCAATACATAAAACAGGAGTATCTGGTACATAAACCCAGGTATACTCAATACATAAAACCAGGGGCACCAAATATAACATAAACCCAGGGGAACCAATACATAAACCTAGGGAAACCCAATACATGAAGCCAGGGGTAACCAAAGCGGCATCCTACAAAATATTAAGAAAGGCTGCAGGTAACAGAGAGTGTAAGGATGGCTCACGTGCATTTGGTGCCTGTTGTGCATTGGCACCACTACAAAGCCTTTGTGTATATGAACTCAGGGAACCCTCCACCATTTCATATGGGTAGGGATTACCAAATGTTCCATGATAAGAGACCATAAACTCATCCTAAGGATAAAGGAAAGTCACTGAGAAGCCACGGAGAGCACAGAGGCAAAAACAAAGTTATGCTGCTTCAGAGGGATGATGAGTGCTCTAAATCGTGTGTGGAAAAATTGGAAACCAAAGCTGAAGGTCAGGCACACTGGAGAGGAGCATGATAGTAGTGTATGAAAATACCCACCAAATCCTGGCTGCCCTAGGTAGGAGTCTATTGTTGGGATAAAATCATGAGCAAAGGCAACATGAGGAAGATATGTTTAAGTTTATCTTACAGATTACAGTACGACATCACTGACAAAAGCCAAGTTAGGAACTTGAGGCAGACAGGAACTGAAGCAGAGACCTCTCCTACTTGAGCTCAGCCAGCTTTCTTATACAACTAAAGACCTCTGCCTAGGGATAGCACTGCCCACAGTGGACTAGGCTTTCTATTTCAGTCATCAATCAACCAAGATAATATAGAGCAGGCCAATCTGATGGGGGCAATTCTTCAGTTGGGGTCCCTCCCCTTAGGTATGCCAACCTACCCATTTTTCTTTTTCTTTAAATTTTCAATGTAATACCAAAATAAAGGAGACTGTAACAGAGGGATTGTTCCAAGATCTAGACAAACCTGGACTATAGCATGGTTCCCTTTCTTATACACATACAGAAATGGATAACATACTCTGTGTATTAATCAGTCTCTAGAGGGACAGAACTGATGGGATGAGCAAGCAGGCAAAGAGAGAGCAAGCTTCCTCCTTCCATGTCCTTTCTATAGGCTGCCATCAAAAGGCATGGCCCAGATTAAAGGTGTATTTTCCCACCTCAAAAGATCTGGATTAAAGGTGTGTCTTCCCACTCCAAATGATTTAATTAAGAAAAATAATCCTTCACAGGTGTACTTCACAGCTGCTTGGGTTTCAGTTAATTCCAGATGTAGTCAAATTGACAACCGAGAACAACCATCACACTCCACATGATTGTTTTTGTTCCTAATGTAGACTAATGAAATAGTTAGCAAGAGACAATATATATCACAAATCTCCTGCCCATATGTGATTATGATTATTATCACATGTGCTGTGCTTGGAAACCTAGACTGAGGGTATGTGCAAAAAATGTAAAATGAACAGACTAGTAAATCAATTATCTTATCCACTAAGTAATGAGAATCCATCCAATTCGTATGGCTTTATTTAAATAGTTTCTAATTTTCTACTAACATATATTACTCTTCTTCATACAATAACTAATACATGTAATGTTGAAAATATCACAAAACTGTTATATATGAATTCACATAAATGTGTGCATCACAAAATCACTGGGAAGAAAATTCTCCAAATTACTAATTGTGGTAGTGAATGTAAGCAGCTATTTAAATAGTTTTACTTTTATGTGTTTCCCAATGTTTTATAATGAGCATATATTACATTTTAATGGAAACAAAAATATTTATTCTTTTAATTTTTGAATGGAATGGGACTAGAGGGCTCACTTTTAATTTGTTTATTCATTTTACATATCAACCACAGTCACCCCTCCCTCCACTTCTCCCCCTCACTCCTTCCCTCCCTCCCTCCTATAACCATCTACTCCTTAGAGAGGCTAATGCTTCCTATGGGGAGTTAACAAAGCCTGGCCTATCAAGTTGAGGCAAGACCAAGCCCCTCACCCTATATCAAGGTTGAACATGGTATCCCACCATAGGCAATGGGCTCTAAAACCCAGTTCATGCACTAGGAATAAATCCTGGTCCCACTGCCAGGGGCCCCACAAAAAAGACCAAGCCACACAATTGTCACCCACATTTAGAAGGCCTAGTTTGGTCCCATACAGACTTCCCAGCTGTCAGACTAGAATCCAGGAGCTCCCCAGCTGTCTCTGTGGGTTCCCCCATCATGATCTTTACTGCCCTTGCTCATACAATCTCTCCTCTAAAGGGCTCATATATATATATGTGTGTGTGTGTGTGTGTGTGTGTGTGTGTGTGTGTGTGTGTGTGTGTATGATTTAATTTAAATTTGAAACAAGCTTGTTTTACATGTCAAACCCAGTTCCGGCACCCTCCCAGCCTCCCTTGTTTCCCTCACCAACCTCTATCACATCCCCTTTCTCCTTCCCAGGGAAGGTGAGGCCTTCTATAGGGAGCCTTCAAAGTCTGTCATATCATTTGGAGCAGGGCTCAGGTCCTTCCCCATGTGTCTAGGCTGAGGGAGTATCCCTCTATGTGGAATAGACTCCCAAAGTCCATTTGTATACTAGGGATAAATACTGATGCACTACCAGAGGTCCCATAGACTGCCCAATCCTCCCAATTAACACCACATTCAGGGAATCTGGTTCTCACCTATGCTGGTTTCCCTAGAGGGCTCTATTTTGGCAACAATGTTACGCACTCCCGGAAGAAGAGCATCAAAAGTACCCTGCCATTCTTGACTGAGGCCACTTCTACAAAGAAGGGGTTTTCTTGGGTACCTGCTGTAAAAAACCAAAGTTGGGACCCCTTTCCTCCTATTGAATGCCTCATCCAGCCTTAATATGAGGGAAGGTGCCTATTCTTATTGGCAACTTGATATGCCATGTTTGATTGATATACCTGGGAGGCATGCTCTTTTCTGAAGGGAAACAGAGAAGTGAATCAGGGTCAAGGGTACTATAGTCAAAATGCAATAAATGAGAGAAGGAGGAAGAGGAGGAAGAGAAAGAGGAGGAGGGGGAGGAGGAGGAGGAGGAGGAGGAGGAGGAGGAGGAAGAGGAGAAGGCGAGCCTAACATTATCCATCTTTACCATTTCCCACTTTGTTTTCTAGAACAATGCTTGTATGGCCATCGAATACGCTTCTCCTGTTCCTATAGTAGTATTGTTTATGGGTGGGGAACTGGTAAATTAAAAGCTAGAAGATACTGATGATCATTACTCCACCCCCTTTAGAAAGAACCTCCTCCCCTTAGACCACTCAGCTCCCTGAAGTCCATATTATATCCTTCATAAATCAATTACTATTGCCTTTAAAGAAACTTCCTGGGCTATTTTTAATTTGCCCTAATACTTTGTCTGTTGGATTTACTAAGAGGTGGCAAAATCCATGTCAAAAGGGAGGGCATAAGCTCCAACTGGAGAAATAAGTACAGCTCATTCCAGAAAATATGGTAACCCCTCACCCCTCACTACTAATGTGACTGTCTCTTTGATTTCACCTCAGAATAGGATGAAACATGTGCATCAAAGACAGTGAAAATGAGATCACCTCCCGGCCACAGCAGGCCAGCATCTTTCTCGTCTGTTTCTCCACAGAAATTAAGGTCAGTCAGTTCTTCTCCAAACTAAATTACTAGATGGGATTATACGATATGTACCAGAAGGTGATGTGATCTGACCCAAGTGCCACCTTTGACTTGAAATGCCATCCCATGAAGCAGAACAGCACAGACCTGGCTCATTTTCCTAGGAAGACAAAACCTCTTGTTTCCACCTTTGTTCAGGTTCTAATCAACACAGGGAAGCTTTCCATGCCATTAATCACTTCTGAGCATAAAGCTCACTGGGGGAAATCCCCATACAAAGGACCAGGGGTAGCAAGGAGGGTGAGAAGCACTTTCTCTCTGAAGCTGGGCCACTTCCTACCTTTAGAACTTAGATTTGCACTCTTCTTGCTCTAGTCAACCTAACTATAAAATGGGCTTACAACTGCACGTAATCATGCTTTTGTAAGTATAAAGTAATTCAACACTTGTAAAGCACTTAAAATCATACTTAGGGTGTGTTGGTGCACACCCACAATCTCAGTCCTGGGGGGACTGAGGCAAGAAGGTTGCAGGGATTTCAAGCAGGGTTTAGGCTGCTTAGTGAGTATGCAATCAGGGCTACATGGTAAGTTGCTGCCTCAACACAAGCAAAATAATAACAATAAAAACTGCACTTGGTGCAGAGTGAGGATTAAGGAAGGTTAGGAGATTGTGACCTCCACCCCGTACAATAGCTGTGAATGAGGAGTTATAAGGCTAACCACATAAAAATCTATAATGTGTCCCTGTCTCAGAGAGTGCCCATGCTAAACAAATTTGCAATTCTGTAATATCTATATATGTACAATAGTTATAGCTCCTGTCAATCAAAATATGTTTCCATATTATTGCTTTCAGAGGCCTTGGTTCCTCTGATGGAATAAGTGGCACTGTATTTACCTTCCCATCTCAAAAGAAAAAGAAAAATGTGCATGTATATTCACATCTGAAAATACATACATGCAGGAAGCAATGACTCTGAAGACACTGAATATTACATAACAAAGGACAGATGTCGCTACAAAGTGTGAAACCCACAAGGTAAGCTTTATGTATGCCCCAGCTCATTGCTTGGGAAGAAATTCCAGAATGAAAAGACATCAAGACACATTTTGGCCTGAAGGAGAAGGTAACTGTCAATCATGTAATCATGTATCTGACAGAGGACTTTTCCCAGAGTACAAAAACAATTCTAAAAACTAAATAACCAAAACAGCCTTGACAAAATGGGGGAGGGGGAGGATAATATTTGGACAGATATTTTACAAAAGAAGATGTAATGTACGTCAAGTAAGAGACAAAATTCTTCTCAAAACTGAACATTGTGGAAGGTAGGGTGGAAAGAATGTAAGAATTGGAGGATGAGAAGGCAAGCTTCAAGATACTTCCTTCTGACAAGACACGGCTGCTGCACCCAGGAATTCAGATGTATGAGGAAGGGCTTGTAAAGTCCAACTCATCCGTGTAGAGCCATTGGCTGCTGGAGGAGGGGTCGTTTTCTTCAGCGATGCAGCCACTGGTAGGTGGTCCATGCTCCAGTTTAAAACACCGTGTTCATGCAAGGGACCCAGATCATAAAATAAAGGCACAGAAATAGGAGGGGGGCTTGTTGGGAAGATGAAAGGATTCAGTTGGGATGGGAAGGGTAATTTGGGATGAAAGTGACCAAAAATACATTGTGTACAAATATAAATAATTTAAGTAATAAAAAGTTCAAAACTCACTTAACCTTCAGGAAATATAAAACAGCATCACAGTGAGACATTACTATTCAGTATTAAAATGGCTAAAACAAGAAAGAATCCTGCCTTATGGGTAAGAAGGCTTTCTTGAATCCATGTTTTTTTTTCCCAGATGAAGACATACTTACCCAGACATGAGAATTAGCTTGTCTATAGGACTGACTGACAGTACAACTATAAGGACAATAGCTTAACCTCTGGGCTTTCCATTGTCTATAGATTGGGAATATTTAAAATGTTCCTTTTACAACAAAAAATTTTTTTCCTAGTGCTGAGAACCACATCAAACATATGCAATCACTCAATAGACCCTACCAAGCAATTCTATATACATTTTGTCTACTCATTTTTCATAGAATAGGGAAGTATTCTTATTCATTTTGTAAAATCTACTTTTATTTTCACATGCATTATGTGTGTGTTGCTGGAGTTTCTTGTCCCGCCACCCTTCTCAGCCCCAAATAAACACACAGATGCTATATTAATTATTAAGCTGTTGACTAATGGCTCAGGGACTCTTATTGGCTAGCTCTGTCTTAATTATTAACCCATTTCTATAAACCTATATTTTTCATGTGGTTTTGGTTTACCAGAGAATGCCTGAACCTGTTACTCATTTGACAGCTACATGGCATCCTTTCTCTTTGCCTCTCTGCCTCTCTCCCCATCTATCCTCCTGCCTCTATTGGCTAAACAGTGTTTTATTCATCAGTCAATAAGAGAAACATATATACAGAAGGACATCCCCCCTCACCCCGTCATGTGTGTGTGAGAGTATATACCATGCATATGGGTGGCCATGGAGAACAGAAGAGGGCATCAGATACTCTGGAGCTGAAGCCACCTGATGTGAGCACTAGGAACTAAACCTGGGTCCCTACAAGGGCAGCCAGTGTTATTAACCACTGAGCCATCTCTGCAGCCCAATATTTTTTTCCCCTTATCAACCTACTTTACTAGAATAGTCATCAAATATTGTTTTAATGGTTGTTCACAAAAGCACTTGGTGATTTAGCAAAGTCCTCAACCCTACTAGCTTGTCAAGGAGAGGAATTCCACAAAAGAAATTCTCAAATCCTCTATTTTCTCCACCTCCACACCCTAAGGCTGTCCTTGGCAACTTTCTCAGATCCTAGAACTGACTCTCTGCAACTCCCACTTGAAATTTCTCCAACCCTACAGCTCAATAAACAGTAACTGGAGTTTCCTCTACTGGTACTCCCAGATCTCTTCATTCCCTATAGATTTCTGCCTCTGCTTCATCACTATGGGCCATTGGAGGGAATAAACAAGACAAAATTCCTCCCTGTACTTTATCTTCCCATATCAATCAGAGTCTGCCAGAGAAATGAACCCACCATCTGCCACCTGAAAACCAGAGAGAGTCAGTGTCATAGTTAGAAGGCCTGAGAGGAGCAAAGCCACTGGGGCAGATTCAGGCAGGAGTTTGGGCCTGAACACATGTGCTTGGGATGGATGATCAATGTCCTTGCTCATGCAGTTAGGCAGTGTTAACGTGTTAACTCAACTTCCATCTACCTTTCGTTCTCTTCAGGCCCTCAACAGATTGGATGATGTGTACACACATGGAGAGGCCCATCTGCTTCATAAAATCAGCCCACCAATTTAAATGCTAATTTCTTCTGGAAACTCCCAGAAATAATGTCTTACTAGCTATTTATGTGACTATGTTATAACCCAGTCAAGTTGACATGTACAAGAAGAGCCACCACAATCACTAACTGAGTTTCCCTACGTTTTCTGATTTCCGATTTACAACAATGCAGAGAAAGCCAATTCTGCAATCTACCTAGTCACAGAGATGTACAGCAGCCCAACTCCAGCTCCTTCAAACCCACAGGCTGTGATCAGGACACATCCCTCCCTGAGAATGGTTCTCTCTTATGTCTGCCTTGCAGTGTCTCCAAAATACAAGTCATGGAGGTGGCTCCCTGGAGAGTATAAGCTCTGACTGCATGTGGGAGGTTGACTTGCTGCAGGTGAGATTATGGGTCACTATAGATCTCATGCCAGTTGTGAATTCACAAGTTTAAAGGACTTGCTTAACTAAAGTGGGATTCTCTACGAAGGAAACCCAGGAGCCCTTCTCCATGGAGCCTAGTTAACAAATGTCATCATGTATAAGAATTATCTGGAAAGTGAGCTAAAAGCCACTCTCAAACCTTCCTTCCCTGGGGGTCTGAGTTGGGGACCAATAATTAGCATTTCTATTGTTTTGGGGTACTGCTGCTTCTGCCACATGCCTAAGACTACCTAGGAACAAAGACCCCTGCCCTTGGGCAGAGCAGAGATATCATCACATCTCAAAGTTCTTAGAGGCCGTGCTTAGCTCCCCACTTCAATGCTTTGGCCATTGTGAGTTCTCACTTCAGACCTGGCCTCTGGACCTAAAGGAGTCCCTCCCCTCTGGGATTGAACCCAAGGCTTTCAGCTTTGCAGGCTACCACTGATCCCTGTATCCCCAGCCTTATCATTATTATTGTTATTATTATGATTATTTAAGTAATCAATTTTACTTTGAGACAAAGTCTAGCTTAGTTGCCGATATAGGCCCTAAACTCAGGACTGTCTCAGCCTCCAGAGAATCTGAGGTTACAAACCTGTGCCAACAAACCCAGCAAAGACACTTTGTGCTTCAGTGATTGAACTTGCTAGATGTGCTCTCTACACCTGATCCAAACCCCAGACCCTAGGATCTGAAGGGATCGTAAAGGGGAAAGAATGATGGTTAGTGAACTAGCTTTCTCTTATGGTTTATGTCACCTCTCTAGACTCATATAAATAAGAATATTTGAAGAAACAGAGAAGGGTTTTGGGCAGCAGCTCTTTGCTATAGTACTTGCCTATCGTCATGAGGCCCCTTTCCAATTCCCAGCACTGGAGAGAGAGAGTTCCAAACAGGATGTATGCTATCACTTGGTTCTTGCTTTCATCTTTTCTTTGAGTTCTCCCTAGTGTATCCAAAAAAAAAAAAAAAAAAAAAAAAGAGAAATTACAGCTGAGTGCTTACATTTTTTATGTTATGTGTATCGGTGTTTTATACACCATGCTCATGCAGTGCCTGAAGAATCCAGAAGTAGGTGTTAGATCCTCTGATCCTGGAGATGCAGATGGTAATGATCTGCCCTGCCCTCTGTGCTGCAAATCAAAGCTGTGTCTTTTGGAAGAGGATTCAGCACTCTCAACAATGGAGCCATCTCTCCAGCCCCATGGATTGTGGTTTTAAAAGAGAAAAAACAGGAAAAAAGATCTAAGTGAATACTCTCCCCCCCAGTAAAGAAAGATCTTTTCAGGAAACTGGTGGTTCTCTTTCCTGACATGCCCTGATGTCACCTAGAGATCTTCCAAATGATACCTAGGCTTGGGCCTCTAGCTGCTGTTCAACCACACTGGAACATGGCTTGGTGGTCATTTTCCTTTTTATATGCCGGAGATGGGCCCAGAGTCTTGTGCCTAAGTATGTGTTATGTCACCTAGCACCAGCCCCAGCCCCTGATCATATATGAAAATATCCCCAGGTGATTTTAAACTGTAGCTGCATTGAGAAGCCAGGCAGCAAGAGAGCTATACATTCTAATAAAACTTACCTGTAACTGTGTGGAATGCTCCTCTCTGTGGACATTGGCCCACTGTGCCCTGGAAATAATTTGATCCACTATGACCAGCTCAAAGCTAAATCTAAATTTTCAAATTGTATTCACAAATGAATACATGCTACACAAATTTATAAGCTAGGTGCCGCCAGAAAGACTGGCTCCATAGATCTGTAAGAAGTGTATAATTTCCTGTAAAACCAGGGAGGACTACGTCTAAGGACTAAAGTTCACCCCAAAACCAACAATTCCCACAATTGCCGAAAGATCCAAGAAAGCATGCTTGCATTGTGGCATTCCTTATTCTGCCCACCTGTATCCTGTGGTGTAAAATGCAACTTAAGCTCTATAGATGATTATAATTAAGTGGTGTGTGGAACTCAATTTTAAAAATAGCTTCATCAACTCTTCATAGCATATTTATGCAAGACAAGTGTATGTGAAAGTAAGTAGGACCATTATTGTTTAGCAGGTTTAATTAAGTAAGTATTTCTTTCACCCTTTGGGAATTAAACATAGAGTGGGGAATAAACACAGGAAAAGCTGCCCATATTAATTTCTGGTTTACTGCTTTCATTCAAAAGCAGGTTGAGAAGTGAGGGTCATGTCTACGATCTGCAGCTTTTATGTGCTGACCGAATGCATTAAAGGCCTCCCCTTCATCCCTGCTATTGAAATATCCCAGGAAGTGGCCCCTTTGTGTTCTAGCTCAACTGTTTCCTTGAAGGATCATTTTTTCCTCACCAATAAACATCTGTAATTTTTTTTCTCTTTATTACACAAGTTGCTACTCTCATTTAACAAGGGATGGGCAGAACTGAAGCTGGTCTACTGGGAGGGAACATACCAGGGAGTCCAATGTGTGTGGGATAGACCTAGGGCCCAGGTGGTGTCATGGGGACCCACTTCCTTCTCTCCATCTCTCAGCTCCCTTCCATTATCCAAGCTCCACTTTCAGATGGTTCTTCCCCTCAAAGAGCCCAGGTGGCTGCCAAGCTTTGCCATCTGTCCTCCCAATTTCAAAACCAGTAGAATATAGAAAGCCCTCATTACTTCAACAGTCAAACAGAACCCCTGTCTGGCCCTACCATCCTAATGGGATTGAATGAGCATCAAGTGTTATTGATTGGGGACCAGTCATTAAAAAAATGAGCTAAATCACCTGCTTCAGGCTGAGGGCTGAGCTTTTTGGAAATCTATGGACTAGGACTAGTGTATGAAAAGGCCTAGGGGCTGAGAGGTTTTTAATCAAAACCTGACCGATAGTTACTGGAAGAGTATAGGATTTGTGGCTAGTTCTGATGGCACACATCTGTAATTCCAGTTACCTGAAAGGTTGAGCCAAGTGGATCAAGGCAGGCTAGAATACATAGTGAAACTCTATCTCAGCAAACAGGCAAACAAATGAACAAACCAGACATAGTGGCCTGTTCCTGCAGGCTCAGAACTTGAGAGACTGAGACAGGAAGATTACCATGAATTCCAGGCCAGTCTGGTCTGTAACAATTTCCAGGCAGGCCAGGACTTCACAGTGAAGCCTTATCTCCAAAAGCCAACAAACCATGCAAAACAAAACAAAGTATTTTTGTGTTAAGTATGCCCCACTTTTCTATGCACTTCATGCAATCGTTGGGACATTCCTAAAACTTTTATTCATTGCTTATCTGAAATTCAAATATGCCTTTTCTGGTCATGTTTCTTGGGGCCATGATGGCCACTTCTAAGAACCCCCCTTTATGTTTCTGGTAGACATGCTTTTGAAAAGATGTCTGATTGAGAGGGGTACTCTGACACAAGGTGTTCCGGCTTCTCACAGTCTGTCCTCCACAGTTAGGACATTCCACCAACTCCAGGGCAGAACACTACTGTTCTGATCGATAGGGTACCTGTCCAGCCTTCACCTTACAGCTTTCTATACTCGTATAAGTTGTAAGTTCTATGCTGAAATCTGCCACATGCAGAGGGACACTGGCCAGTCTTCTGATGTCTGTTCTCTCTCTCTCTCTCTCTCTCTCTCTCTCTCTCTCTCTCTCTCTCTCTCTCTCTCTCTCTCTCTCTCTCTCTCTCTCGTGGGCAGGGCTTGTAGTTCCTGAACAGCCCTTGGTATATATACAGCTGTCCCTCTGTCTTTGCTGAAATGGCAATTTATATAGACTTAATTATTTGTTTATTCATTTGAGACAGGATCTTGCCATATAGCCCAGGCTAGCCTAGAACTTCTAATTCTCCTGCCTCATATTCCCATGCCCTGGGATCACAGACACACACGTGATTGCATCAGGCCTTGTGTAGACTTTATAACCATATGCTCTCAGCTATGGACTCCTATAAGCAACACAGCTACTTATGCTGTTTCCTTCCCAGTATAACCCCAAACTGATCCTCTATATAGTTTCATCTCTCCCCATGACTACAAAGATCTTAGAAACTGATTGGACATAGCCTCATCAGGATGCATTCTGGTCCCTCTCCTTGGTCCTTCCCTTGCCTTACACCAAGGCATTAGGGCCTGAAGTTTTCCCTTTATCTGGGAAGTGTGGCCCACATGTCATATTTTCCAAGACATCTGGGTATTTCTGCCATAACTGTCATCCCATTCTTCTTCCTGGACCTATCTGAAAGAATGCCACAGCTTTGCCCAAGGCATCTGTTGCTATGTTCTCTTTCTTTGTCTTGCTGGGGACCAAACCCAGAGATTTGGGCATTCTAGACAAGTGTCCCACCACTGAGAAATATGTCAAGCCCCCTTTTAATTATGTTTTCTTTTGCCACCAGTTCTCACTGAGTAGCTTGGGCTAACATTGAACTTTCTTTATAGCCCACACAGACCTTGACCTTGTCGCCTTCTTGCCCCAGCCTCCCTACCACTGGGATTACAGGCCTCTTCCTTTGCATCTTACTTCTTCTTTGTGAAGAAATCTGCTTATAGTAGTCCAGGTGCCCTTATCCCTCTATGGTTTAGATGGATAATCTTAGTCTGCCTGCTGTGCCCTGCATATTCAAAGCCAAGTTTTAGAATTAAAACACACATGCACAGCAAGGCAAAGCTTCTCACCCTCTATGTGCTTGGTTATTATGGTATAAGAAAATACATAGTGTGGCCATCACAGCTATTGCCTCTGCTCTGTGTTAAAAGTGATTCAGAATCAAAGGGCTGTTGTTGTAGGATGAATCTATCCTCTCCTGAGGACCAGAGTATTGCTAACTCACTGGATAGAAAGCCATAGGACAATATGGAGAGCCATAGGACAACATGGAAAGCCATGAGAACCCCAAGTTACTCCCTCAGAATCTATTCCCTAGTCACAGCTGTCAGCACATTCTACAAGTTTATATTACCAGAGAACCACAGCAGAGAGTGCAAACGTAATATATGAAACAATGCCTATAGTAATCCTTCCAGCTGTGTGGAAACACCTCCAGATGAGAACCAAGTAGGCTCTTAAGTTTGAGGTCAAAACTCATTGCACAGGTTTTAGTTTTGATCTGAAATATTTTAAATCACAAGATAAAAGGGTAGAGGAAAATATTCTCAAATATTCAAGTAATATTTCAACACTTCTTTACCTACAAAAAACAAACAGCAAACTAGCTTTCAATTTCTCTTCCAAACTAAGGTCCCGAAGCCATGGAAGCCCCTCTAGGGAGGTTTCATTGGCCTTTTCTCAGCAGTAGCTGGAGACACACAGTGGTAGTGCAGGAGTAGTCTTGGGGGTCCTACTCAGGTACTAGTGAGACCTTGATTTACATCACAGAAAAGGGCCAGCTGGTATGAAGCATACATGGAGTTTATTAGGAACTAAATTAAATTAAGAATTAAATGATTTATTATAGGTTTAAGTGTTGAGGGATGTCATAGGAGTCCATCTCTCCACATACACACATACCTCTGTGTGGGAAGTACAGGGGATTAAACCCAGAGTTTCACACAGGCTAAGTGCACTTCCACCAATCTGTACCACTAACCTTTACATTTGTATTTGAAGAGAAAGTCTTACTAAGTTGCAAGCTGACCTTTAACCTGCCCTGTAGACTAGGCTAGGTTTGAACTCATGATCCATCTGCCTGAGCCTCCTGAGTAGCTGGTAGAGTTGAGGAAGGCAAGTTGAGGAGACAGTTTACTTCCCTGAGACTCGGTTTCATTTCAGTTATGTATAGAAAAAATACTCTTGGAAGCCAAGATCCTTTATCTGCAAATACTACACACATGCACTACTCCCAAACAACACACTGGCTATCTCAAAGCCACTCACACCCAAACCTGCATCAGGCTTCACATACACCCTTCTATGAACAATATGTGTTTCTCTGCCTCTAGCAACAGTCAACTTCAGATGGGTTCTATTTGAATCAAGTCCCCATTCTTGGTATATGAGCATGAAGACCAGAAAGGTTGTCCCAAGACTAAACTGGTTTCAGGCCCTTGTGCAATAAGGCAAATTCTGTCCTCAATTAAACTTTTAGAGAGAATGTATTTATCATCTTATGTCTATGCATAACTGGGCATGCATATGACTAGAGTCAGATGCATTATGGGAAGAGACCTAATTCACCAATTAAAATAGAGAACCATCCAGACTACACAGCTTAGTAAGCAACTCTTCCTCCTTTTAGACTTCTTGACGCCTTCGAGTATCTTTACTCATTTGTTCCCCTTCAATGTAGTCTGACGTTTTCCCTTGCTTTTTCCTTAAAATAAGATTTCTTTGTTGCTTTTGCAAATCAGTCAGCTTCTATTTCAGTTCCTTGAATAAGAAGCCAAGAACCAGGAATCATCCTGTTGAGGCCCTGACCACAAGTAACAGAGAGACACTTACAAACAAGGCAGCTTTCCATGAAGCAGGAGAAAAGCTAAAGGGACATGAGACACGGGAAGGTCAGAAAGCCCTCACCATGGAGTCTGGTTTGCCTTTACTGATGACTGAGATCGAGTACACTTCTACACAACTGACAGAGCTCACTTGCACACAGAGATTATGTGTGTTTGCCAAAAGCTATCTCAGACAAGGATGCTGCAACAACACTGCTTCCTTAGGACCAGAACGCTGCTAACTTCAAGTACTACTATCTTAGTATCCTTCTCACATCCCTAAGTCTAAAGAGTGGTTTTATAAGATGAACTTAATTTTGTTTCTAAAAGAAAATTATTTCTCATCATTTTATTCATTGAGAATTTCATACAATATATTTTGACTATATTCACTCCCTTCTCCAACTCCTTCAAGATCTATCCCCTCTTCCTTAACTAGCCAAACTTGTTCTTGCCCTCTAACTCATCAAGGGTAGTGTGTCTATATTTTTGGATGGGTCACTGTCACTGGACCATGGTAGCACACACCTTTAATCCCAGCACTTGGGAGGCAGAGGCAGGTGGATTTCTGATTTCGAGCCCATCCTGGTCTACAGAGCAAATTCTAAGTCAGACAGGGATACACAGAGAAAATTTTTCTCAAACAAAATAAAACAAATAAACAAACGGAGGGAGGGAGGGAGGGAGAGAAGAAGGAAGGGAGGGAAGGAGGGAAGAAAGGAAAGAAATTACACTCCCTCTCTGCAAAGCTATCAACTGCCAATTGCTCCTTAGCTGGGGGTATTGGTGGGCTTTATTCCCACCTTCTCCCTCTCCATGCAGCAACTTGTCTGGCCTGAGCCTGTACAATTCTTGTGCATGCTGTCACAACCACTGTGAGTTCATATGTACAGTTACCTTGTTGTGTCCAGAAAACACTATTGCATTGTAGTTGTCTACTATCTATGCATTTTACATTCTTTCTAGCCCTCTTCCTTCAATGAGATGTGATATAGAAGTCACATTTAGTGCTGAGCCTTCTGC
The DNA here is from genome assembly GCA_030556225.1 of Cricetiscus sungorus. Lineage (NCBI taxonomy): Eukaryota > Metazoa > Chordata > Mammalia > Rodentia > Cricetidae > Cricetiscus > Cricetiscus sungorus. The sequence continues at coordinate 45,302,814 of JANBXA010000069.1, read as the reverse complement.
AGTCTCCTATTCTCTGCACTCTGATCACTTGTGGGTCTCTGTATTAACTAAATGGGCATAGTACTAAACTGATACCTAAGAACATGCCCATAGTACATTGATTAAAAAGCATCAGAGAAACCATTTTTTGCAGTAAATAGTGATTGATTAGTACAAAGACCCCAAAGAAAATTCTTTAAGAAAAACAATATGTGTGAGGAATCATGATAACAGACAACACTCAAGAGTATCTAGGGAACAATCTAGAAAAAGCTGGAAACCAATTATTAGACAAGAAATGGACACACTAAAATTCCTCCACTGGGACTGGAAACCAACAGATAAGAAACAAGGTGAAAATTCATGAAGATTTCTACTGTATTGGCACCTTCAGTACCCAACGCACGCACTAGCACACACACACACACACACACACACACACACACACACACGAAAGGGGGAGAGTAGGATTGGTTCACTCCTTCCAAGAAACAAAGCTCACCATCAAAGACCAATATTAATTATCTTTTGGGGAAAAGGTAGAAAAGTTGTTCCAGGCACAGAGCGCTAAGAAGCAGGTGGGTGTTGCTGTTCTGATATTTAACAAGATAGGCTTCGAATCAAAACTGGCCAAAGGAGCAGAGAAAGTCACCCCAAGCTAATTAAATATACAACCCATTAAGAGGCCATAACAATTCTCCACAGTGAGTACAGGTGAGGAATCAAGGGGAACTATGGAAGTCCCAATAGCTCAAATTAAATAGATAATACACCTTGGAGTAAATTTCACCAAGAGAGTGAAATATCTCTAGAGAGCAAACTTTCTAATGCTGGAGAAGAAAACTGAAGAGGACATTAGAGATGGCAAGGTCTCCAGTATTCATGGATTAGAAGTAATTTTGTGAAAATAGTTGTTGTACCAAAAGCAATCTACAGATTCAGTCTAAATCCCCTCCCAGTTGCAGCACCAATCTTTACAGAAAAAGAAAAAATAGCTTAAAATTAATACAAAAGCTCAAAAGATCCTAGATAGACAAAGCACTGCTGAGCCAGAGATGTCACCCTGCTGCTCTCAAGTTATACTACTAAGCCATAGTCAACAAAACTGAATGGTAATGGCACAAAAACAGACATGGGCAATGGAGTAGAACAGAGGATTCATATATAAATTCACAAAGCTACAACCAGATGATTGTTTACAAAGAGGCCAAAAATACACACTGAAGAACAGACAGCCTCTTCAACAGATGGTGCTGAAGAACTTGGGTATCTGGACATGGAAAGGGGAAAGTAGATATTTATCTCTCACCCCATACAAAACTCAATTCCAAGTAGATGGAAAACTGTAGTGTAAGACCTTTGGTAAACTGTTAGAGCGGAAAACACTTGAAGATACAGGCATGGGTATGGCTGTTATGAATGCAACTTTGAATGTTTAGGAATCAGATTAACAACTGACAGAAGGGACCTCAGGCAATTACAGAATGTCTGTATAGCAAAGGAAACAATCAACCAACTAAAGAGGCAGCCTACAGAATGGGAGAAAATCTTCACTAATTATATCTCTAACAGAGGCTTACTATCTATAATACACAAAGAAATCTAAAAATAATAAACATCAATAAAATAACCTAATCCAAAAATACACTATAGAAATTAACAGAGTTTGCAAAAGAATAAGTATAAATACCTAAAAAACATTAAACATCATTAACAATCAGAAAGTTGTAAATTAAAATGATTTTTAGATTCCATCTCAGCCCAGGCATAATGGCTATCAACAGAAAAGCAAATGATAACAAATTCTGGTGAGGATGTGGAGAAAAAGGAACAAGTATTTGATGTTGAACTGTAAAGTAGTGCAGCCACTGTGTTGTGTATGTTTCTCACAAGGCATAGAACAACCACCTGATCATATAGCCAATAGTTTCTGTATCCTACTATAGAGAAACTTGCCTATCTCTGTTCCTGCTGCTGTTTCTGTATCATACTATAGAGATACTTGCCAATCTCTGTCCCTGCTGCACCTGAACAAGGAAAGGAAATCAGGACTGTGGGGTACACATACACAGTGGAATTTTATTTAGCAACAAGGAAAGTGAAATGAAATTTGCAGGAAAATAAATGGAACTGGAAAACAATATACTAAGTGAATTTACTGAAGCCAATACTGCCTCCCAATACTCAAGAAATACTGCATGTTTACTCATATACGAATCCTAGCTTCACATATTTAGATTTGTATGCTTACTTTGTTGTTCAGATAGAATCCATGAAGCTAGATAGGGGTCATTAGAGGAAAGGCCTTAAGTAGACCTTAAGAAAAAGCATAGTTGAACATCAATGATGCAAAAGTAGAGGTGGGAGGTGGAAAGGGTTTAAGCAGAGATAGAGGTGGGGAATTGGAGCATGAGTGGGTCAAAAGAGGGTTAACTGAAACTTAAGATATGTGAAAAAGATATACAGAAACCTAGTAATTTTAAGCCAATTAAAATATAATGTTAAAAATGTCTGAACAGGGGTATGCTACATGGGTATATAATACTGCTCCCAGAAGTCATGTTTGTAAATAAAATTCAAGTTCCTGGTGTGTAATACCTTCCTAAATTGCAGGTTAGGGAGGTTGCAGAGGTCCCTAAAACAAGACAGGTTATTGTCACTGCTCTCAGCTGCCCATAGAACTCCATGTGGTCTTATTGGATAGAGAAATGAAGTTTGAACTGAGCTTGCTCCCTGCCAGCTATCTTTTGTAATGATCCAGGATGCTGGGGGGAAAAAGTCATTAATGGTCTTACTCATCAGTGAGCCCTGTGAGCTACAGTATCATCCTACCAGGAATGTTGTGCCCACTGGTGCAATAGTAGAAGACTGTTGTGGGAGTGACCGACCACTTTTTTATTAGACTTGAGGCCTGCTCCATGGAAGGGAATTCATTCCTGGTACTAAAATTTTAGTTAACAGTTCATGGCTGTGAGGTCATTGTCCTAGCATACTTGTGTTTTACTAAAAGCACTTGATATCACATTACTTTCTAAATGTCTGCTTATGCTTAGCTTAATGGTGATCTCAGCATTGGTCAGAGAAACTTCTATCTGCAGTAGATGATGGTTAAAATACAGACTCCATATTGGCCAAAATGCCGAGAATATGTGACTGTTGGTTTCCCAGCCCTAAATAGTACATCTATATCACCCTCTCCCCCAAGACACAGGGGATATTGAAGAAGAAGGGGGAGAATGAATGTAAGAAGCAGAGGTTGGAGAGAAGTGCTGACATTCAAACACATTATGACCACTGGACTCATTAATTCATTGTATGTGTGGTTAACTGAATGACACATGCACAAGATGGGGCCTGTCAACACACCATCATGGATGTTAATGGCTGTGGGGTAAGAGGAGTCATTTTCTTTAGTGCCAGTAAATAATCCCACACCCACCCATGCTCTGACAGGAGTTGGACAGTATGACAGGATGCACATGGTTAATTTCTGTTGCTATGACAAAACAAAAAAAATAACATAAGGATCATATATTTTTAACTTTTAACCTTACTAAAGTGTTATGTTTACTATATCTTTAGCAGGTGTCTTGGGGTTCCATTTCTGTGAAGAGACAGCATGGCCACAGAAAGTCTTATAGAGGAAAACATTTAATTGGGGAGGCTCACTTACAGGTTAGAGTTTCAATCCACTATCATAATGATGGTACATGGAGATGTGCAGACAGGGTACTGGAGCCAGAGCTGAAAGGTAATTCATCTTAACTTGCAGGCAAGAGGAAGTGAACTGAGTGTCACACTGAATGAAGTTTGAGAAAGAGACATCAAAGCCCACCCCCATAGTGACATACTTCATCCAACAAGGACATACCTACTTCAACAATTGCACAACTACTAATAATGCCACATATTTTGGGGGACCATTTTCTTTCAAACCAACACATTATACTCCCTGGCCCCCAAAGGCTTATAAGAGATATCATGATGCAAAAAAATGCATTTAGTCCAGCTTCAAAAGTCCCCATAGTCTATCACAGTTCCAACAATATTTAAAAGTTCAAATCCTCTTCTGAGATTCATGCAATCTCTTAACTGTGATATCCTATAAAATAAAAACCAAAAAGCAAATCACATATAATGGCACATGATATATATTACCGTTTGAAAACATAGGTATTGGAGCATAATGAAGAAATACTGGACCAAAGCAAGACTGAAAATAAGCTGGGCATCCTTCAGACTCTGCATATCCTTGATAATATCAAGGCTCTTTTCAGATCTCCAACTGCTTCCAGCTTTGTTGATTACAGCATACTTTTTTCTCTTGGATTGGTTCCACTCCCTGTTAGCAGCTTTCCTCAGGCAAGTATCCCACTACTCTGACATCTCTAACATCTTGGGTTCTCCAAAGGCAATCCAGGCTGTACCTTTACAACTTCACACAATGGCCTTTCCAGGCCTCCATGCAGGGACACCCCTGACACATACACTAAGGAAACACCAGGTTTCCTTAGTCTCAGAGACAAATTCTATAGCCCCTTCCTTCTATCCTTAACTTAAGAATCACATGGCCAAAGCTGCCTATTTCCGCTGTTTGCTGGGGTAGGAACATGTCCCCTTGTTCAATTACATCTTCACCAGCTTTCTGTTTAAGATTGGGTCCTTCACTACCTAAGCTTGGCTGTACTGTAACTGGATCTATAGACCAGGCTGGCCTCAAACTTTGAGACCTATCAGCCTTTGCTTCAAGAATACTGGAATTAAAGGTATGTACTACCTCACCTGGATCTAAATTTTTCTTTAATTCATTTTCACAGGTTGGAAACTTAGCTGGGTGGAATCTTGCTCTGAGGTCACCACCCCCTTTATTCCATCTCCTAATCTGTTTATCTCCCTGGACACAGGATTTGGCTCTGTTCCACTCCCTGATGCCCCCTTTCTCAGTCTGCATATTTTGTATTTTCATTTCCTCAGCTTTTCCTTTTTATTATAAATCTTCATTAGAATTAACACTAGTAATCACACAACAGGGTTTATCCTAGGCTGTTTTGAGATTTCCTCTGCCAACAGAATGAATCCAAAACTTTTCACTTTAGCCTCAGGCAGACTTTTCAGACAAGGGCAAAAAACAGCTACATTCTTCACCAAAATAACACAAGAATGATCTCTAGGCAACATTCTAAAGTTCTTCCTGCAAACAAAAACATGGTTGGTCTATCACAGCATCACTCCAGTCCCCTGGTACCAACTTCTGTCTTAGGGTTTCTATTCCTGTGAGAAGACTGCATGACTCCAGCAACTCTTATAAAGGAAAACATTTAATTGGGGTGCCTTGCTTACAGGTTCAGTCCATTATCATCTGGTGGGACATGGTGATGTGAAGGCAGACATGGTGCTGGAGCAGTAGCTAGAAGTTAGTACATCTTGCCTGGCAGGCAACAGGAAGTAAACAAAATTTCACATGGAGTGAAGCTTGAGCAGAAGAGACCTCAAAAACCACACCCACAGTGACACACTTCCTCCAACAAGGCCACACCTTCTAACAGTGCATCTCCCTCTGGGGCCATGTTCTTTCAAACCACTACAGATGGGATTATTGCAGCCTATACGCCTGGGTTATCTTCAATCATTATGAGGATGTCAGGGCAGAGATTTCACATTACCTCTATAGCTAAGAACAAAAGTAAATGAATGCATGTGTGCTCACTTGATTTTTATGTGCTCTACCTGATTTTTCCATCTTAAATGGTTCAGAACCCCTGCCTAGGGAATGGTAATAGCTATAGTAGTCGGGAATTACAGAATATTCGTTGACTCTGTGAAGATGTGTCACTGCCTAAAGCACCTTATGATTGGCTTAATAAAAAGCTGAATAGCCAATAGCTAGGCAGGAGAGGTTAAGGCAAGATTTCTGGGGAAAGAGAGGAAGAGGAGGTGGAATCTAAATGTGCAGAGGAGAGGACAGGAGATTCGTGAGGGAAACAGGTAGTACAAGATAAAAGAGAGGTAGTACCACATGATGGAGCATAGATTAATATAAATAGGTTAATTTAAGTTATAAGAACTAGTGGGAGAAGCCTAAGCTAAGGTTGAAATTTCATAATTAATATTGTTTCCACATCATTGTTTAAGAGCTGGCTTGAGGGACAGAAAAAAATATGAAGCTGAAGGAACCCTGCTGAGAAAATGCTCCACATTCATACCCATAGGTCTACCTAATACAGACCATCTTCCTCCACTGAGGCTCCTTTCCAGTCTAGGCTGTATTAAATTGACAATTAAAGCTAACCTACACAGCAATGGTCAGTGACATAACCAAAATTCATTTAATACATGCATGAAATAGTCAAAACAATAAAGAAAACTATAAGCCAATTCATGTTTTAAACTCCTAATCTTTATTTAAATACTTAATCTTTAAACAGTGCTATAAATCATGTCCTTTGAGAAACATAATTTGAAAATCCCCAAGACTGTACACATAACCACTGTAATGCTGCCTAAGCATGAGTCGCTCATGAAGCCTGTGTTTACATGATGGAGTCATATACTGTCCTTTTTCTATATAACTGTGGGTTCAAATACTAAACTAACTACTCTAAACTCTGATTTGCCTGGAAATAGTTTCCTGTTACTTAATCAAAGATCCAAGTTTATTTCAGTAGACGTCTCAAATGAGACAGATAACCCCTCAGGATGCTGATGGCAGTGCTGGGTGGTCTTCTCAACATCTGAGCTGGTGCACATCCAAATATGGACATACGCTCCTAGAGGGAATCATCTTTCATAGCCTTAGCAATAACTACATGTAAACTTTGAAGTTACATTGTTCAGATGCTTAAAAAGATTAAGTAGAAATGCTTGTTTTTCTTCTTGTCTTTGTTACTGTTCTATTACTGTGAAAAGACACCATGTCCAAGGCAACTCTAATAAAAGAAAGCATTTAACTAGAGACTCACTTATGGTTTTAGAGGGTTAGTCCATTATCTCATGGCAGGAAGCATAACAACAGGAAGGCAGCCTTGGGACTAGGAGCTTACATCCTGATCCACAGGCAGGCAGGCAGGCAGAGAGAAAGACTGTGTCTGGGAGAGGCTTTTGAACCTGAAAGCGCACTCCAAGTGACACACTCCCTCCAATAAGGTCAGACTTACTCCAACAAACACCACACACCCTAATCCTTCTCAAACAGTTCCACTAACCGAGGACAAAATGTTCGAGCATATGAACCCATGGGGGCCATTCTCATTCAAAGCACTATACTCCTCATAGGCTTATAGCCATATCATAATTCAAAATTCATTAAGTCCAACTTCAAAAGTCCCCAGAGTCTTTCACAGTCTCAAGACTGCTCAAAAGTCCAAAAGCTCTTCTGAGGCTCAAGGCAATTCCTTAACTGTAATCCCACATAAAGTCAAAAGCAAAAATGCAAATCACATACTTCTAACATACAATAACACACAATATACATTACCACTCCAAAAGGGAGGAAAAGGTCTGTATAAAGGAACTACTTGTCTAAAGCAAAACCAAAACCCAACATGACAAACCTCAAATCTTATGGAAGAGGACTTAGATGACTTTTCCAAGATTTCTGACTGCAATGTACTTCTATCTTGGGCTGATTACACACCAAGTATTATCTTTCCTTGGTAGGTATCCCATAGCTCTGGAATCGCCTAAATCTTGGAGTCTCCAACATAATCCAGACTCCAGTTTCATTGCTTCATACAGTGACCCTCTGGGCTTCCATGCAGGTACTCTCCTGTCACACTACTGGCCTCAATAGCTTTCCTCAACCATGGATGATGATTCTATGCTCCATTTCCTATATTCTTTGAAGGTGGGGGTGTAATGATTTCACTAGACCCAAGATAAATGATAAATGGGTGTTTGTTGGGGAACACGACTCAGAAAAATACAAAGAACTGCAAGAGCTCTTCTCTGCCCTTCTTATCAGATGGACTGACCAAAGAGAAATCCCTGTGCAAGCAAGACCATGCCTTATGCTTCCCTCTTTCAGAAGTCAGAGCCACATGGCAGATACTACCAAGTTCTGCTTGCTGGGGCTGGAATCTTGATCTGTCCTTGAATTGCATTTGTGGAAGCTTTCTAATTTTGAAGTTTTCCTTTTATTATTATTATTATTATTATTATTATTATTATTATTATTATTATTATTATTATTATTATTTTGTAAAGGAGGCTTAGCCTGGCCGGGTCTTTCCCTGAAGACACTACTCCCTTTATTCCATTCTGAATCAGGTCTTTCTTCAAACATTGTATTGAGCACAGAACTTGGCTTCAACATTACATTTCCACTTCTCTTTTTTCCCTCAAACTGTACATTGTATTTCTCTTTGCCTTGCTTGCTCTTTTCTATTGTAGGTCTGCATAAGACTGACCACTAATGACCATGAGGCACAGTAATACTAGGTTGTCTTGGAATCTCCTCTGCCACTGACATTAATCCCAAACTCTTCAATTTAGCCTCAGGTAGACTTTTGGGGCAAGGGCAGAAGGCAGCCACATTCTTTGCCAAAATATTGTAAGAATGTTCTCTAGGCCACTTGCTGATATTCTTTCCCTCTGAAACCTGCTGGGCTGGGCCTCCACAATACACATTGCTCTTTCAACATTACTGTTTCTACTAGGATGCCCTATAAAGCCCTATTTACAACATCCAACTGCTCCCCAATTCACCGGCCCAAAATCTTCCATATTCCTTCAAACAACAGCATGGCCAAGCTTGTCACACCAAACCAGCTCCTGGTATCAACTTCTGTCTTAGTTACTGTTTTATTGCTGGGAAAAGACACCATGACCAAGGTCACTGTTACACAAGAAAGCATTTAACTGGGAGCTTGCTTACAGTTTTAGAGGTTAGTCAATTATCATCATGGCAGGGAGCACAACATCAGGAAGGCAGGTTTGGGAACCAGAGCTTCCATCCTGACCCACAGACAGGCAGTCAGAGAGGTAGGCTTTTTGATATCTCAAAGCTCACCTCCAGTGACATACTTCCTTCAACAAGGCCATACCTCCTAATCTTTCCAAACAGTTCCATTAACTGGGGACCAAACATTTAATCGCATGAGCCCATAGGAGGCCATATTCATTCAAACCACCGTATTTATTTTCATTTAAGCAACTTAAATAAATGATATTATGAGGTGGTTTACTAAACTCATAGGATAGTTGAATAGGCTTATAAGATAAAAATAGATTTTAAAAAAGTTAAAGGTTTGAGATATACATTTTGACAGTAAACATGTCCCATTTAAATTATTTTCTCAGAATTTTTTGTGAGAGACTTAAACCAGATCTCTGATATAAAGGGCTACTTTTCTTTACCTCTCTCTAGTTAATTTTTCCCTTCTACTCTGCATCAGTTTGAAAGAAAAGAAATATTACCCCAAAAGATTATATCTCACCCAAATCTGGGCTGGATATAAGGATATGTTTGTGAGCCATTTGCATAAAGGGAAGAATTGTTGCTTTGTATAAACAAGTTCATACAAGGAGAGGGTGAAAGTTGAGAAGACTGTGGATGAGGCAGGTTACCACAATACCAATGTTGAAGGGACAAGAATAGGAGAAGAAGACAAGGAGACTAGGAGGAAGTGGTCACACAGGAAGGAGGAAAAAAAAAGAAAGGTGTTTGTCATAAAGCCAAAATAATAAAATGCTTCCCCATCCATGAATTGAGACTCAACTGGATTGAACAGAGTCAAGAAGCACAGTAGAGAGACACAGCAAGCAGTGCTTACTGGACTGGATAACAAAGACACCACTAGTAACACTTTTGACTATGAGGTTTAATTTGTAAGATGTTTAATTATAATTTTATAAGTGCAAAATTATAAGCACTGCCATTATATAGAATGAACTTCCCATCTTTTGAGACAGAGTTTAAAATAGCACAATGTAGTTGAAATTGTATATTTATTCAAAGATAATCTTGAGTTATTGATCCACTGGACTCTATCTCTAAGTGTTGAGATTACAAACATGCATCCCACACTTCTTATTTATTTGAGACAAGACATTACTACATAGCCCAAGTTAATCTTGCCCTTGCCTGTGATTACCTTAGTCTCCCAAGTGCTGAAATTATAGGCATGAGCAACCATGCTAGACTTATTTATTATATTGTACATTATGTAACTATAAAGAAGAAAACATATAAAACTGAATAAAAAATGGTAAAAATGAAAACCCATACTTGGACAAGGACAATACCAATAGACATGCTAACATGCATGAGATGAGAGAAAGCTCACAAGGCTTCAGCCTTAAAGAACCAAAGGCAAATAAATGCTGAGAGCAAGAGAAACTGTCTTCCCCTGGGAAGAGCACACAAAATGGTTATCCAATACTAATGGTCACCTCTGAAAATAGATACAGGCAAGTAATATGCTGACTCAACAGGTTATATGTACCTAGGAACCTAGGAATACACACACACACACACACACATACACACACACACACACACCACCACCACCACCACCAGCAGCAGCAGCAGCAGCAGCAGCAGCAATTACAGAAAGAGGCCATGAACTTGAAAAGGAGTCAACCCTGACCTGCCAGTTTAGAGTGTGTGCCATCTTGCAGGTGACACTCCAAGTCTGCTCTCGCCTTTGGATGGTTGATGCAGCCCTGATGAGGTTATACATTTACTATCACAAAACATCCTAATCCACAAGCTGTTTTCAGCATCCTCACCCTCTGCAAAATGCCTGGGATTAAGAATTAATTGTATTCTAAACTGCTAGGTTTGGGGGTAATTTCTTGTTGTACCATATATATATATATATATATATATATATATGTATATATATATGTACATATATATATCATTGTTTTAAATAAAACCTATAGAAATTTCCCTCAAAAAATCAACTTCTAAAATGAACAGAAGGTGTGTTATAGAGAAACAGGCAAACAGATGGCAATGTTTGGGAGACTTCACCTTCAGGCAGACATCTTTAGGGATTCATTCACTCTCTGCATATGTATGTACACACGTGTTTGTACATGCTCATATGTACATGTGTGCCCCATACCAGTCAGAGCAGGATGCGGGACATCTTTCTCTATGGCTCCCTGCCCTATTTTCTTGATAAAGGGTCTCTCATTGGACCAGAAGTTCACTGCTAGGCACAGTGACCAATGAGCTCTTAGGATTTGTCTGTCTCTGACACTTCAGTGTCGGGGTTACAGCTATGCACAGCTTTTAGCATAGGTCTTGTGGAGTGGGGGTTGAACTCAAGTCCTTGTGTTTGCCAAGCAAGTTCTCCTACCCACTAACACATCTTCTCATCCCATCATTCATCCAGTTTTTATATAGTTGGAGCATGAGACAAATGCGATAAAGGGATGGGGGGGGGCAAAGCAAGAGTGGCACACATTTTATTTGAAAAGCTTATAGGAAGTGAATGACCCTGAGTTCACTCTATATACAAAACATAAGCACATTGATACATTGGAGACATTTGCCATCAAAATGGCCATGAGGACTTCTTAGGGGAAGGAGGGAAGAAGAAAGGGAGGGAGAGAGGGTAAAAGGAAGGAAGGAAGGAAGTATAGCATATGTAGGAAACCTCTGACATTTCTAGTTTTTGCAATACTATTTTGGAAATATCAATTATCAGATTCATTTTATGCTTCCTAATCACTCTGCTTGTTGTTTAATGCATCAATGATAAAACACTCTGCATAGACATAATAAATATCCATTTTCTAATGCAAACATTTTCATCACAGAACCCCTGGGTCCCAGTTATTGAGAAATCAATCATTTTAGCTTCTAGGCACTGTGTTGTCCTGAGGGGGTCTTGTTAAGCCAAGCTGCTTTGATAAGTGCCACTCTGTTAATATTCCTTTGAAGCCTATTGTAAGCATCCACTTTACTCAGAAAACCTGCAGTCCCTGGGAGGTAATACAATCAGAGTGGAGGTGCAAAGAGTGGATTCTTGCAGACCTGCGGGCCTCATGCTGAGTGTCCATTTTCCTGGTACCCACACACCTTCACCTTCACTCACACATGCATACAAAGGCCTAAGTTGTTGATTCTGATCATGCAGAAGGATGGTGCCTGGGAGAAGTGATAATTTCAGGAAGAAATGCTTAGCATGCCATATATTTACATGTGCTTTAGAACATTTGAGGATGGACCTGGGACCACTCCCACAGAATCACATCACCCAGCACAGTTGCTTAGGCAGAGCAAAGTACTGGAGAATATTTTTACAATAATTTATTATAAATGTTTGAAGTGGAGACATCCAAAGTGGTTACTAGCCACATGTACCTATTTAATTGTAAATTTAAATGAAACAATTAAGCCCTAAGTCTCACCAACAGAATGCACGTTTTTATAAGCCTGTAATTTGCACAAAGAAAAATCTCTCAGACGGTACTCTCCTAAAGTCTGTGAGTTATCACCTTGAAAAAGACATTTATATTACATCCAACTTCCTTACATTTGTGATGTTATGATTTGTATTGGGAGTAACTTTTTAAATTATATATTTAGGATAGGGTAAGAGAACTACGTTGGTTGTGTATTGAGACGTCTGAAGACTCTAATCTGACCATAGACAAAGGCATCCCACGCAAGCCTTTGCCTTGCTTTCTTCTGCACACCTCAGTCTACCAGACCATCCTGGAAAAGGGAGCCTCCACCAGTTTCCCAGCAACAGAGACGCGACCCCGCCCCTTCCCAGCCCCTGCCTACCTTATCAACTTAATGGGGCGGAGCTAGAGTACAGTACCCAATATAAGAAGAGCAGAGGCGGGAGGGTTTGGTCTCCCCGTCGCTAGGGAAACACACGCGGTAGCAGCAGCACGCAATGCCGGGCGCCGAGAAGCCAGCCGCGCTGGCGGAGACCGGGGATGAGGAGCCCAGCGACCCGAGGCTGCAGCTTCTGGGGACTTTCGTGACTCGGAGTCTGCGTCCAGTCGCGGGTGCCTGGGAGCGCTGCACGGGCACAGCCGAGGTGGGGCGGCTGCTGCAAGCATTCCTGGATCATGGTGCTGCCGCGGAGCTTCAGCCGCTGCTGGTAGTGCAGCCTGGGCCCGGGGGCCTGGCGGTACGACCCTGCCTGGAAGCAGGACGGGAGACCGGCTCAGCTGGCGCCAAGGGGCTTTTTTTCTTGCGTACCAGGACAGAGCCTCCGGGAAGTCACAGCTTCCGCGGCGCGGTGCTCTGCGGAGACCTGCCAGCGATGCCTCTGGAGCACCTAGAACCGCTGCTTTCCGAGGTGAGGGTGGGTGGGTGGTCCCTTACTAGCAGAGGTTGAAGCCGGGCCGGGGGTGGGGGTGGGGGTGGAGGGGGCGTGTGCATGAGAGGAGGAGTCAGAGCCCAAAGGGTGGAGCAACATACATGGGAGGGTGAGTGGGCGGGGTCACAGCCAGAGGGCGGGGGCAAGGGGTGGAGTCTGGAAGAAGTGGGCTGTGGATGGAGCATAGCCTGAGAAGGAGTGGAAAGGTGGAACTGCCAGGAAATCAAAACCCTGGTGTGGTGAGCTGTAGGGTACCCGCTGGGGACAAGCCTAGGTGGAGCCTGGACACCAAGAGAATCAGCCTTGGGTCAGGGTCATGCTGTAGGGGAATTGAAAAAGTGCCTGAGTCCTGGCAGCTTTGTAAGTCAAGAGGCAAGAGATGAGGATAGAAAAGTGGTGAAGTGGGGAGGGAGCGTATTTCGAGTGGGTCTGCTGGGTGAAAAAGCTTCGGTGCTTTAAACATTATCTTCCTTAGCAGAGTTTAGGGGGAGGCAGTTTGGTTTTAATTTTTATGTCATTCATTTACAAAGTAACCATTTACCAAAGGTCAGCCTTGTTCCCATAGAAGTTGAGAATCATTTTGGAAATGGCCAGTGGTGTTTGGAAAGGGTCTGTCCTGACCCTGGGGAAAGGGACATGGATAGAGCCTCTACCTCTCAGAGGATTTTTAGGAGGGTATTCAGGAGGCATTCTTGTTCTTCTTTAGATCTTCCCTAGTGAAAGAACACATTCCTGTGCTTCTGGGGGCTGGTCCTCTCTAGGTTCAGCTAGTTGCAAAATTGGTGTATGCAGATGCTAGCTGTGTGATTGGCAGACCACACAGAAATATAAGTAAGTTCTCATCCATGAAATGCTTCCCTTAAAAATGCAAAAATGTATAATCTACCCATGCATTCAAAATATTTGACACTGAAGACAGTAAGGATAAGCACTGTTGAACTTGTTGGTAGAACAAGGACATGGATGTTCCTTACCACATCTAATGTTTCCTTGATAGTTGCTACTGAAGGGAGAAACCCAAGGAAGAACATGATGGATGGACCAGCTCTCAGAGACCAGGGAAGCTAGACTAGCAATAACTTCTCTGATACTTTGAAACTGAATGGTCTTATCACTGTATTTTATGTGGACACCTTCTGTACAGAAGGTCACCTGTGGGTCACATTCCCTAGTGAAGGATGATAGGAAGTGCCCTTGGCTTCACAGGAAAGAAAGATTCATGTAGTCTCAGATGCTGCCTTCATCTTAGTGTTGCACTGACTCCTGAGCAGGAAAGGCAGTTATGAAAGGGCTCATATTTCTCTTGCAAAACATCCATGTCAGGCAGCTCACAATCACTAATAGTTCCAGCTCTAGGGGATTTGATGCCCTCATCTGATGCTCTCTTCTTCCTCCTGTTTCTAAAGTCATGTGTGCACACACATACACACAGATATGTAATCTTAAAAAATAAAATATTGCTTTTTAAAGATTTGGAGATGAGACACAAACTATTATATGTAGAAGGAAACTTAGGATTGGGCAACTACAAAGTAAGTGCAGACCAGTGAGCAAAGTTAATTTTAATTTTAGGGTCTGCAGAGATGACTTAATGCTTACAAAAACACACTTCCAGAGGACCAGAGTTTGGTCACAACACCCAAATCAGGCAGCTCACAACAGTCTAAAACTTCACCTTCAGTGTATCTGACACCTTCTGTGTATCAAGAGCACCTGTACACATGTGACATGCATTCACATATACCCACATATATGCACATAAAATGAATAGACGATTCACTTTTAAAGGATTTCTTTTTTATTTTTATTTTTTAAGGAAGAGACTCATGTAGCCCAGGCTGGCCTCTAACTTGCTATGTATCTGAGGTTGATCTTTAACTCCTGATCCTCCTGCCTCCACCTCTCAAGTGCCAAGAGTACAGATACACAGCACTAAGTATCTACCTGACTTTTTAAAACACTTAGATTGGAAACAAAATTACTCAATTAAGGAATAAATGAACGAATTATGGAACATCTATGCAGTGAAATGCTGCAAAGTTGTTCAAAAATAATTAACAATACAGAATACAAAATAGAAAGTGTCATTTCTATTTTGAAAAAAACAAAACACGTAAGATTCATCCATGCCCCTCCTCCTTCCAGGAGTCAGACACAAACACTTCCAGATCTCCCCTACCCAACATAATTGAAACTACATTCACTAAACAACACCCATATCTGTATCTGCCAACCCATCAAACAGTATTCTCCAATTTGTCTTCATGAAGTTGACTGCTCTAGGTGTGGTGGTTTGAATAGGAATGGCCCTCATAGACTCATGTGCTTGAATACTTGGCCTATAGGGAGTGGCCCTTTTGGAAGACGTGGTGGGAGATGTGGCCTTTTTAGAATAGGTATGGCCTTTTTAGAGGAATTGTACAACTGCGGATGGGCTTTGAGGTCTCATGCTCAAACTATGCTCAGTGTAATAAACAGACTCCATCTGCTGCTTGTGGATCAAGATGTAGGATTTTCAGCTGCTTTTCCAGCACCATGAAGATAATGGACTGAATCTCTGAAACTGTAAGCCAGACTCAAATAAACGTTTTCCTTTATAAGAGTTTCTGTGATCATGGTGTCTCTTCACAGCAATTAATTAAGACTCTATGTAAATGGAATCATGTAGCATCTATCTCCCTGTGACTCTCATTGTTTCTCCTGACTTAACACATATTTCAACAGTTAAGAGGTTCTCCAATCATATGTCTTCTGGGTTCCATGACTTAACACATATTTCAACAGTTAAGAGGTTCTCCAATCATATGTCTTCTGGGTTCCCTGACTTAACACATATTTCAACAGTTAAGAGGTTCTCCAATCATATGTCTTCTGGGTCCCCTGACTTAACACATATTTCAACAGTTAAGAGGTTCTCCAATCATATGTCTTCTGGGTTCCCTGACTTAACACATATTTCAACAGTTAAGAGGTTCTCCAATCAATCATATGTCTTCTGGGTCCCCTGACTTAACACATATTTCAACAGTTAAGAGGTTCTCCAATCAATCATATGTCTTCTGGGTTCCCTGACTTAACACATATTTCAACAGTTAAGAGGTTCTCCAATCATATGTCTTCTGGGTCCCCTGACTTAACACATATTTCAACAGTTAAGAGGTTCTCCAATCAATCATATGTCTTCTGGGTCCCCTGACTCTGTCTTGTCCAGTCCCCTACTTTGTGATCCAGCACAGTCCCCTGAACAACGCATCTGATTTTCCAGCTTGCTTCCTCCCATACCTTGACCACACCAGTCTCTGGAATCTGCTGGGACTTCAATCCATTGTCTTTCCAACGTGCCTTGGCCCCAACAGTGCACTTGTTCCTTGCTCACCTTGAAAGGCAGCATCATCAATTATCATTCTCATTACACTGGATCACTTCACTTAGCCGATGCCCTCATGGTTCTTCTTGTTGTCACACACAGCAATTTGTTTTTCTTTTGTTAAAGCCAAATAATACTACATGGTATTTCCACAGCATTTTTTTTGTTTAATATTTATCTCCATTGTATTGGCCAGTGGGCATGTCTATGGGGCATCTTCTTAATTGTTGATTGATGTGGGAGGGTCCAGCTTGCTGTAGGTAGTAGCACCTCTGGGCAAGTGACCCTGGGGTCTATAAGAAAGCAGACTGAGCAAGGCATGGAGACCAAGCCAGTAAACAGCACTTCTCCATGGTCTCTGCTTCAATTCCCGCCTCCAGGTTGTTGCTTGTATCCCTGCTCTGACTTGCATCAATTACAGATTGTGACCAGGAAGTGTAAGATAAAATAAATGTTTCCCTTCCCCAAGCTGCTTCTTATCATGGTAACTATCACAGCAATGGAAAATAAAGTAAGACAAAGGTTGATTCCTGTTTTTGGCTATCATTGTAAATAATATGGTAATATGGATTTTTAAGTACAAAATTTATATATAGTATGCAACTATTTGTATTAAAGAGAAGAAATTTGTATTAAAGGGGGCCTAGAGAGATGGCTCAGTAGCTAAGAGCACTCACTGCTCTTCAGAGGACTGGGTTCAGTTCCCAGCACCCACATGACTGTTCACAACTATTTGTAACTCCAGTTCCAGGAGATGCAGCACCGTCTTCTGGCCTTTATGGGCACTACTTGCACATGGTGCACAGATACACAAGCAGGCAAACATAAAATAAGAACAACAATAACAATTAAAAGAGACTGGAAATGGGCTGCTCAGACCTGTATCCAAGTACTTGAAATACTGAGGCAGGAGGATTGCTGTGAGTTTAAGAAAAGCCAGACCATCCTGAGCTACATAAAAGATCCTATCTATAGAGGGGATGCAAAATAGAGTAGGAAAAGAAAGGGAGAAATAGGGAGAAAACAAATCCACAGTTAGCTGAATAGCTGAGGTTCAGGAGTAGGTAGACATTTTATCATATTTGTACTATGTAAATGCCCTATCTACTTAAATTTTAAATGGAATGATTTTAAAACACCTCGGGACCTTTACTCACAAGGGCTTTACTCAAAGTCTGTACCAGGGATCTTTAGGACCTCCCCTGCATTTCTGTTCTGAACCCCAGAACTGATCCCACATCCCTGGAAAACCTGGACTGTCTTCCTCTTCTCTCCTTCCTGGTCCTCTTCTAGGCACCTGTAGGACTTAGCTTATGGCCAACTCATCTGCCTGGCCCCCTCACTGCAAGTCTTCTAAGCCAGGAAACCGTCTTCTGCCCTGTATATACATACAGGTTCTTCTTACCTTCCTGTAGCTGACACTGATATCTATTCTGGACTCACATGTATTTCATCTTCAACCCTCTTAGCTGTGCATGTACAATGAAGAGGTCACTGGTGAGGGGAACAGCTATGATTTTAGCATCTTCTCTGTCCTAGTACATTAAGTCAAGGTGACACAAGTGTAAAGGAGAAACATTTGAAGGGAGCATTATCAGGATTTAGTGCCTGGGTTTTTCTTCCCCTCCCCTGTCCACTCACTGCTGCTTATTCTTCTTAACATTTCAGTAGTTGGATGCTTATTTGTGCTCTGGAGGGTGAGAGGGATTTGCCGTGACACTTACCTTGTGTTCAGTCCTGGCTTCAGTCATATTCAGCAGGGAAAGGAGAGAACCTTGAATCCACTTAGTCAGGCTCATATGCTCCCATGGTATTGTTTGGAAATCTAATCCATTCTGGTTTTGTTTTAAGAATAGGGTTACACAATTGCTACTCTGGCTGATCTCAAATCTTCTGTAACTCTGCTGCCTCTGTTTTGCAAGTTCTAGGACTATAAGTGCATGCCTCAATGCCTAGCTCATGAAATGTCATCCTAAATAACATACCTCTGGAATAGAATGTCACTTTGAAGGTATTCCATATACAATGACAGTCCTAGTCCCTGACAACCAAGCTCTACTTCTCTTACTGGTCCTTTTGTAGCCAATGCTGGTTTTCTCCCAGATTTGCCTGTATTTTGCCAGCAGCTTTCCTACCTGTGAGCCTGCGATGGAAACAGGCAACCTTCTCATTCCTCCTTGTGTCTATTCCACTCATGGAAATGAACATGTGGCTTCAATGCTTTCTCATCACATGACATGTCCCTTTTATGGTTCTGCCCTGTGCCAATGTTATTGCCCTCATTTGGCATCTGGTTCATTATGACTCTCCAAATATTGCTTCTGCTTTAATTAACACATGATTATTTCAACAGATAATTAAAAGGTTCTCCAATCACATAGGAAGCCTTTCTCTAATCTCCACAACGTCCTGATCGACCTGTATGTGCATTCTCCCTCAGTCACCAGAACTCTTTTCCAGCTCACTCCCTTATAGACCATGACTACAATAATCTCTAAACTTTGCTGGGACCTCTAGTCCATTGCCTCTCAGTGTCTCTCACTAACATTCAGGTTCTTGTACCTTGCCCAATTTGAGAAGCTGTTCATTTGACATCATATCCTTGGGCCATCTCCCAACTGGCTTCTGCTTTGCTCAGACATACTCATTAAGCCATTAAGCAAAACTACAATCCACGTGGAATCCAACTGTCTACAAGCTCCATGTCTGCTCCAAGAAGTCAACAAGGCTTGGGAAAAGCCAAGTGACTTCACTCTTAATACCTGATGGTGAATGTCCTTGTTGCTTTCTTTAAAAACAAGAATATAAAAATAAAAAGGAGGAGGAAGAGGAAAAGGAAGAGAGAAGAAGACAAAAAGAAGAAGAAGAAGAAGAAGAAGAAGAAGAAGAAGAAGAAGAAGAAGAAGAAGAAGAAAGCAACTTGAAACAGAAGAGCAAAGGTTTCACAAACTCTTACATCTACTCTGCTTACCAATACCCCAGCACTATCTTCTGCCATCCATTCCTTGCTATACTGTTAGACTAGCAATTGTGTGTTTGTGTGTGAGGGCGCATGTGTATGTGTGTATGTGTATAAGGTGGTTTGAAAGCGAATATCTTCCATAGGAAGTGCCACTATGAGGAGTTGTGACTTCGTTGGAGTAGGTGTGGCCTTGTTGGAGGAAGTGTGCCACTGTGGGGGTGGACTTTGATGTCTTCTATGCTCAAGCCACACCCAGTGTGGACACAGGTGCTTCTGCTATCTGGAGATCAAGATGCAGAACTCTCAACTCCTTCTCCAACACCATGTGTGCCTGTATGCTGCCATGAAGACAACAGAATAAACTTTTGAAATGGCAAGCTTTATAAGAGTTGCTGTGGTCATGGTGTCTCTTCACAGCAATAAAAACCCTCAGAAAGACAGAAATTGGAGCCTGGTGGTGGTAACACACTCCTTTAATCCCAGCAGTTGGGAGGCAGGGGCAGGCATATCTCTGTGAGTTCAAGGCCAGCCTGGTCTACAAATTGAGTTCCAGGACTGTTACAGAGAGAAACCCTGTCTCGAAAAACAAAACAAATAAACATGAAAAGACAGAAGTTGGTACCAGGAAATGGGGTATTGTTGTGATAGGCCTAACCACGTATTTGTTTGTAGGAATATGGACCTTGGGACTGTGGGTTAGAAAAGCAGTGGAATGCTTTAAGTGCTGCTTAATGGGTCCTAGTAATAGGAGCATGGAAGACAGTGCTGCTAACAGTTATTTGATCTGGGCGGGGAGCAGGGATGGCTGGCTCAGGAGGTTTCAGAGAAGAAGAATTTTAGAATGTTGCCTAGAGGTCATTCTTATGACATTTTGGTGAAAAATGTAGCTACATTTTGCCCTTGTCTGAAAAGTCTGTCTGGGGCTAAAGTGAAAAGTTTTGGATTCATTCTGTTGGCAGAGGAAATCACAAAACAGCCTAATGTGGACTCTGTTGTGTGGTTACTAGTGTTAATTCTAATGAAGATTTATAGCGGGAAAAAAAAAACAAGCTGGGGAAATGAAAACACAAAATATACAGATTGAGAAAGGGGGCACCAGGAAGTGGAATTGAGCTGAATCCCATGTGCAGGGAGATAAACAGATTAGGAGATGGAATAAAGGGGGTAGTGACCCAGAGCAAGATTCCACCCAGCTAAGTTTCCAACTGTGAAAATGAATTAAAGAAAAATTTAGAGCCAGGTGAGGTGGTGCATACCTATAATTCCAGTACTGTAGAAGCAGAGGCTGGTAGATCTCTGAGTCTTAGGCTAGCCCAGACTACAAATCCAGTATCAGTATAGCCAAGCTTAGGGTGAAGGATCCCATCTTAAACAGAAAACTGGTAAAGATGTAATTGAATGAGGGGCCCATAGCACCTTCAGCTACTTGGTTCTTGCTTTAGACTCAAGGATAGAAGCAAGGGGTTATGGAGTCTTCATCAGTGACTAAGAGAAGCCACTGAACCCAGGCCAAGTATGTGTCAGCAGTGTCCCTGCATGGAGGCCTCGGGAGGCAATTGTGTGAAGCTGTAAATGTGAAGCCTGGATTAATTTGGAGAACCCAAGATGTTGGAAATGCTTGATCTGTGGGGTACCTACCTACCTAGGAGAGCTACTAAGCAGGAGTGGACCAGCCCAAGAGAAAAATGTATGTTGCAGTCAACATAGCTGAAAGTAGTTAGAGCTTTGAAGAGCATTTGACATCAGATGTGAAGATGTAGAGTTTAATGTTTTCCCACCTGGTTTTCAGTCTTGTTTTGGTCCAGTGTTTCCTCATTATTCTCCCTTTTCTCCATTTTGGAATGGTAATGTAAATCCTTTGCCATTGTATGCTGGAAGTATGTGATCTCCTTTTTGATTTTGACTCTATATGGTATTGTAGTTAAGGTTTTATATGAATCTCAGAGGAAACTTTTAACTTTAGACTTTTAAACAAGTTTAAGACTGTATAGACTAAGAGGACTTTTGAAGTTGGCCTAACTGCATTTGGCATTATGTATGGCTATGGTTCTACTGGGGCATGGGTGTGGAATGTGGTGGTTTGAATGAAAATGTCACTGATACAGAGTGACACTATTAGGAGGTATGCCTTTGTTGGAGTAGGTATGGTCTTATTGGAGGAAGTGTGTTGCTGAGAGAGTGGGCTTTGAGGTCTCCTATGCTCAAGCTACACCCATTGTGGATACAATTTCTTCTGCTGCCTTCGGATCATGCAGTAGAATTCTCAGATCCTTCTCCAGCACCATGTCTGCTTGCATGCCACCCTGAAGATAATGGCGTAAACCTCTGAAATTGTAAGCTAGTCCCAATTAAGTGTATTTTTTTAATCAGAATTACTGTGGTCATGGTCTCTTCACAGTGACAGAAACCCTAACTAAGACATTGTGTGTACCCACGTGTGTGGCAGCCAGAGAAAAACCTTGGGTGTTTCTGTCATATTCACCCCCTTTGAAGCAAGTCATCTCACTGGTCTAGGGGGTTGTTATCATTTGGACTAGATTGGCTGGCTAACAAACCTCAGAGCCCATCCCCCAACCTCTCCAGCACTGGCATTACAAATGTAGGCCACCACATGTAACATTTTTGTGGGTTCTAGAGATTGAGCTCAGCTGAGTCTTTTGGCTTACAAAGCAGGCATTTTTCTAACTGGTCTATCTCTGAACCCTTAGAAGATATTATGAGACAATGTCTATCATGGGTATCCCAGGCTGTCCTTGAACCCATGAACCTCCTGTCTCAGCCTGTGGCACCACATCTGGCTATTATTCTCTTTAAATCAATTCTGGAATGTGTTCTCCTGCTATCCCAGTCACCTTTCTTATCTGCTCAGGCTTTCACTCCCACACTCCCTGAGAGAGATGAAAACTGCAGTATTTCCAGGGGTGTCTGCTGGTCCACATCAAGTTGCTATAATTGGTGCCCATCCCACTGGCACTGTGGGTGGCTCATGAGTCACCTCTGCTCCACAGAGAAACATTCTTCCTTTGGCTCCCAGGACCCCAACCCTTCAGTTGTTTCACATGGTCAGGACTATCAGCTCTATCCTCACTCCATCCTTGGTGTCTGTTGATTGTGCACACCCCCCCACCCCCGCTCCCAGCTTCTGAACATAAGGACCCTTTGTTCTCACTCCTTGGCTATTTTCCTTTGTCTATAAACTCTCCTTACTTTGGAACTCTCAGTCAATTTCAAAATGTGTCAAACCACCTGTGCCTGATATCTTCCAGGAATGTTGTTTACAGCCTTACCCCTGAACCCTCAAACCCACAGCAGGCTTATCCATCTTACCACCCAGAGTGTCCTTGAAATACAATAGATGCATCAAATTCCTGACATCCAAGTACAAGCTGTTCATCCTTCCTGACGAGCTTCATCCTTTCCTTTCCCTCATTCCATGATGGAATGACATTCTTCCTTCTGCTCAAGACCTATAGTATCACATCAACTTCTTTATGCCTCTTATAATCCACAAACTAGCTCATTAGTATGTGATACTGGATGTACCTTCAGAATTTATATAGACTCCAGTCATTCACAATTTGATCGCTGTCCTGGTACCAAACCTCTCTACCCTAGAGTTCATAGTAGCTGGGGCATACCTACCAAAGGATATCAAACGATGCCACTCAGAACCTGCCAATGAAGTTCATTTTCCTAGGAATAAAAACAAAACACCTATAAGCAAGGCTGTATATAATTTGGCTCCCTTCTCTTTCTCTCATCCTGGTTCAGTGATGTTGGTCTCCACACTACTCCATCACACACATGGGTTTCTATCTTGGGACCTTTGTACTAGTTCTGCCTGGTATCTGTAACATACTTCACAGGCTCTCTCCCTTTCCTACCAACTTTTTTGTTAGATTTTGTTTTTTAGGAGGGCCTGTGCTGACATACTAATAATGGTTGTATCAGTCCTGCCCACCCTGGCTCTACATGGAAATCCTACTCACATATGTAAACACACTAAATATTAAAGTTTTCTACTAGTTAAGACATATACTATAGAGGAACTAATTATTTTAATTCAGTAACCACTCAGCATGCTTATTATATAACTGAATGAATAGATTTTCGTTTCTTTTGAACTTTAGCCATTGTTTTCTGGTTCTCAAAACCCTACATAATTCAACACAAAACTCCCCCCCCACTTTTTCCTCTGTTAGTTTGTGTTTGTCAACCTCTAAGAGATGTGCCAAGATGCCAGAACCTGGGAAAGAATGTGAGTACTCAAGGATCAATAGAGATTCAGTCTCTGCCTTTGAGATCCTAGGAAAATCCTTTCCTTGCTCAGCCTTCTGGCCTGAATCTAACATGAATGTGACTGAAACTTAGCTTGTGATTTTTTTTTTTTTTTTTTTTTTTTTTTTGCTGTTCCTGAGTTTCCTGCTGGGATGATTATCTCTGCTCAGAACATGATTCCAGAAAGACCCACAAGAATTATTTTGCAGCCATCAGCTTTGAATACATTTTGTCTTTCCATGTTTGCCTAAACTTGACCAGCACATGCCCATCTGTCTGGCATTTCCATTGTATTAGTTGTCATATCATAATGGGAAGTGGCTCCTAGTGAGCTATGATGTTCAAGTTGCTAGCATTAGAAACTCAGTTTTAAGCAGAATAGAAACCAAGAGCAGCCTGCTTTAGGAGATCAAATGATCACTTGGTTTTTCTTCCCCTGTAAATTCTCTCTATTCTATATTACTGTGTTTTAAAGCTACTTGTGGGTAAAGAGTTTACTCCTCCAATAGGTGAGTGTGAAGGAGTTGCTTTCTCTTCCACAAGAAGTTGGGACAAAGGTTGGGCCTTTCTCCCATTGTCTCAGATGGGGCTCTCTGTCCATCTCTCAATGTGGGAAAGATGAATTGGGTGGCCCAAGTCAGCTCATTTCCACCCTAGAGATGAAGTCAAAATTTTCAATGTGGCTGCTCTTTGAAAATGCCTACCTATACACCCGTAGATGTATCATCATCTTTACCAATACTGATTTATTTTTCCTCTTTTCTTTTTGTCTTTTTGGACCATTTCTGTCAGTTCATACTCACCCTGATAATGAAGAATGAATTGATACCCCAGTGTTATGGAGACAGCAAAACATACTACTTCCAACACAATAGATGACCTGGATAGTATTTACTAGTCATGTCTCCCAGTGAGAGGAGTACCAGGACCACATGGAGCTGACTTTGGGGACAGAGTGAACCAGGGATGGAGCTGATCTTGGGAACAGAGTGAGCTAGGGACCATGGGGGTCCCTATAGTATCAAGATGGAGGGGTGCTCCTGGTTCCTGTCTCCTCTTGGTGAGAAAGACTGTTTGGCTAGGAAACATTCTCCAAGGAGCAGATAAGATGGAAAATCATAGGAAGGCTGTTGGAGGCTTTCCTGATTTCCCCAGGGGTCAAGGCAACATGTAATGTTGGACTCTATCCTTAAGTCTTACAATGCAGTGAGCTGTAGAAGAATATACATATAGGGTTCTAGAAATGGTTCCTCTCCTCTCTCTCCTCCATCGTTCCTTCTCTCCCTACATTTCCTTTCCCACTCTTTCTGTTTTTCTCTCCCTTTAATTTTAAAATTATTGATAGTTTCAAACATATATTATTAGCATACAACCTATTCCTTCTCTTGTTCTTTTCTCACTCCTGCTGACCCCTTCTTCTTCCTAAACAATCCCGTGTGTGTGTGTGTGTGTGTGTGTGTGTGTGTGTGTGTGTGTGTGCGTGTGTGTACATGTGTGTGCTTGTGTCTGTGTGCTATCTTGTGCAAGTGGTCACAGTTCCTGTGTGTTCATGATTGCCAGGTCCATACTATCCCCAGAAGACAGCATTTTAAAGCTTTTTTCCCTATGCCCTGGTGGTCTCAATCCTACTTTTCCTTCATCTACAATAGCCCCTGGACCTTGGGTTGGGTGATGGAGATATTCCATCTAGACATGATTACTCAGCAGTCCCTTATTCTCAGTACTCCAATGGGTTCTGATTCTCTGTTTTAACTTGTCCTTTGCCACATGAGATTTCTCTGGCTATGGCAGAGGCTACACTAACCTGTGGATGTTTATAAGGTGTCTTAGTTACTTTTATACTCCCATGAAGAGGCACCACAACCTTGGCAACATATAGAAGTAAAAGCTAATTCAGGCTCACAGTGCCAGAATGTTAAGAGTTCATGACCACCATGGTGTGGAGCATGGCAGCAAGTAGGCATGGCACAGGAGCAGTAGCTGAGAGATGACATCCTTATCTGTAAGTAGATGGCAGAGATAGCACACTGGGAATGGTGCAAGTCTTTTGAAACCTAAGAGTCCACCTCCAGTGGCATACCTCCTCCAATAAGGCCACACCTCCCAATCGTTCCCAAATAGTTCTACCAGTGGGGGAACCAGGTATTCAAACATGAGCCTACAGGGTTATTCTCCATCAGACCCTACTACCCAAGGCAACTTAACAACACATATATTTATCAGAACCCCAATAGTAGAACCTCCTCAGCCATGATACACATGGAGCCTCAGCTCCAGTGAAGACACAATTGGACATAACCACAGCAGTCATGCTATTACTCCACCAGTGGGGATATTTCTCTTGTCAGTATTGTGATGCATAGTGTCTACATCTGGGTTAAATTACTGATGACTTTTCTGCCCCAACAGCTTGCATGGTATCTTCTTGCACTATCTAGCTCAATCCAAGTTTGATTTCTCTATGTCCTATATCAAAAGTATGTGTTGTCTTCAGCAATACGATCTTATTGTCTAGTCCTGGTGAGCAGACCAAACCAGTGACAATAGCCTGTGTTATTCTGAGAACCTTTGGGGACTCATTGGTCAGTAACTCATAGGGAGGTATCCCACACCTGGTACTAGTATTTTTGGTTTAATAACCAATAACTTCTAGAAGCAGCAGCATCCACCCATGCAGGGTAGTTCTATTGAAGCTCTCTCTCTCTTTTTTCTTTCTATTGAGACAAGGTCTCACCATGTAGCACAGGCTGGCTTGAATTTGCAATCCTCTTGCTTTCTTGGTGTGTCTCTGTTTCAGGTCATTATCCCTGTCCTGGCCAATGAAAAGAACCATCTAGACTGGCCCCATATTGTGTGTCAAGACATCAGGCATCATGCTCACTCCCTGCAGTGTGACCTCCTGGTAATCCTTGAGTACATGAAGGGGAGAACCTTGCTGCCTCTTCCAATTGGCTTAGAAAAAGTAGAGTTCGTGGATGGCCACAGTGAGCCAGTGTAAGTACCACTAGCCTGTAGGCCTTGGTGATGGAATAGAAGCTGTTTTTATCTGAGCCTTTCTTCCAGGGCCTTTCCTCTTTCTGACGTTACACATCTCAGTCCACACACAGTTCACTGTGGACTCTGTCTGCCAGCGTCCATACTGTGTATTCACACACTGATATGTCACTTGCCCTGTCTTGGTGCATGAGGTCTCCTAAGGTTCTCTCAGCAACGTGGTCTTTTTTTTTTTACCCCAAATTATTTCAGGGCTGAGAGAAGCTATGGCAGTTTCAGTGTTCTTAGGATGTGGCTCATGGCTGAATGATACCCAATCCAGTAATTGTATCCCCTGTGCACTGTGCCATAGATCCAGCTTTTAGGCTCTTGTTACTCTGTTCCAGCCTTCATTCTCCAGCCACTGCAGACTTTTCAGACTCTGGGAATCCCCCCACCCAAGTCTAGGAAAATCTGGCTCCACTGGGGCCTCTTGCACCTGAATGGGCATTAGAACCCCAGCCTTCTTTGGTATGTTGGTTTTGTTTATCTATTTGAGACAGGCACTCATCTTATGGTCTAAGTTTTTCTAGAACTCTCTATGTAACACAAGCTGGCCTCAAACTCAAGATTATCCTGCCTCAAGCACTGGCCCAGGGTTGGGATACTGGCCTGTGCATCACACCAGATCCTTTGCTTTCTACTGTTCTGTCTCCCATCTACTTTCTCTCAACTACTCCAGTTTTCTTTGTCTTTGTATCCAGGGGGTACTTTCGCCCTTCTAATCCAGTCTATGTGTGTAAATATAGATTTTTCTATATTTTTAACCCAGCATTTCTATGTATTTGTGGCAATAGGTCACCTTCCTGAATGAGTGTTGTCTGTCATATTGCCAGTTTTCTCTCAGTACGTGACTGTCATTATGTTTATTCAGGAGTCATGATGTATCTGAAGAATAAGTAGTGCATGCAACTGCAGCACACTTAATAGTTTTATGTGGGAAATGATTGTATAGCCATACATAATTTGAAGGAGCATCCCAGCTAACTGGAAAACTTATTGTAGTTTAATAAAAATATCCAATATTCAAAATAAATACAATTAATTTCCCCCTTTATCTCAGATCCTTTATACCACACCTTAATAACATTCAGCCTGTGTATATAATTCCTTGCTGAGTTTGTCTCCTTTTGTTCAACTTTGATAATTTCCCTGAAGGCTGCATCATTTGGAGGAGGAGAGCATTTTCTTTTAATGTCTTTCATAATCACTTGTGCTGTATCATTTTTAAGCAAATATGAATTTTTGCATCAAGTGAATGGAGGTGAGTTCCTGATGTGAAAATATCTACATATTGCCTTTCTCCATCATTATGTCTGTTGCCTGGCACATACAGTTTTCAGCTAAGACTCTGAATGGCACCTGATTTTTATTTTAATTTATTTAAAATGAAAATATATTTACTATTATTGTGGTGTGTGTGTGTGTGTGTGTGTGTGTGTGTGTGTGTGTGTGTGCATACCATGCACATATGTAGAGGTCAGAGGACACTTTCAGAAGTAAGTTCTCTTCTTTGCCCATTGGGTTCTAGCCATAAAACACAGGACATCAAATTTAAGTGGCAGATATTTTCAAAAGAAAGGCCATCTCATCTGTCCTATTTTAATTTTAATCTCTTGCCATCATGCCTAAGTTATTTAAAACAAAACAATGTGTTTGAAGAGGGATGCTTGAGATACCATTCTTTGTTGGAAATCTGAAAACTGAATGGAATTGTCTTGGCATCTAGGGCTGTAGTTTATCTCCAGGAGGAAGATGTCACCTATTTGTCCTTGCTATAGAATTAGGACTACAACAAAGCAAAGGAGGCCTGGGGAGGGGGATGTAGCAAACTGTCTCCTGGAAGAGTTCAGCAGCTGAGGAATAAGCCACTGTGCTGTGCAGGCAGCTTGTCCTCTGGTGAGATCCAAGCAGGGCTTTGGGTGGCTGACTCAATGCTTCTTGGCTTGATAAGATTTTGTGCCATTTAAAGTTCTTAAGTCAGTCTTCAGATTATTGGTGGACCCTAGCTGTACAATAATGTCGAATGGACACAAGATTAAGCATGTCTTCCCAGAGAAGGATTTGTGCACTTGATTTGCTTAAGGGAGTCTATTACTTGGGGGGAAGGGGCATTAAGAATTCATAGGTTATAGACCATAGAGAGAGCTCTGTTGGTAAAATGCTGGCACACAATCATGAGGACCTGAGTTCAGATCCCTAGCACCCACAAAACAGTGCATATGACATCATATAGGGCACCTGTAACCCCAGCACTGCGGAAAAATGAGTTGGAGACTAATGGATCCCTGGAGCTCATTGGCCAGCAAGCCTAGCCCAATCAGTGAAATCCAGGTTCACTGAGAGTATCATATAGTGAGGTGGAATGCTTCTGCCGAGACATTGAACATCAGCCTCTGCCTTCCACATTCATATGCACAGGCAAAGCACCAGCATCTTACTCTACCACACACACACACACACACACACACACACACACACACACACACTATAGAAACCAAAGAATTCACAGGGTAGGTGGATTTTCCACCTATTTTAAAAGACCTTAGGTTCTCTTTAGAGACCACCCAGATAGGTCTTGAATTGGCTTGAGTTTTTTCCCCAAGGATTTGTGTAATGGTGATTTGCTCCTCATTGTTCTTCTATTGGAAAGTGGTAGGACCCTTAAGACTTGGAGCTTAGTGTAGGGCAATTAGGTCTCTGGGAACACTGCTCTTGAAGAAGACTAATGTATACTAATGTAAACCCTGGGAGACCTCAGCTCCCTCCAGATTAGCATGTTATAAAAGGGTAAAGATAGCCCCTCCTGATTATTTGGCTTCTCGTGTTGCCTTATGAATCTCCAAGCATATATTACTACTACAATGTGTCCTCATGCGTCTGTTACCACCACAGTGCCATCCACAGTGTATCCTGACACTGGATTATGGACTTCTGACCCTACAAATACGAGCTAAATGAACATCATTGAAAGTTTTCCTGCCTCTGGAATGTTGTTATAGCAACAGAGGATAGGTGAATACAACTAGGCTCAAACTGTTTTCCCATGCACTGAGATTTCTTTTGTCTGTTGCAGCTTGGATTCTGTAGACAAGTCAATTATCTATGCCATTGAGTCTGCAGTGATCAAATGGAGCCACCAAGTCCAGGTGGTACTCAAGAAGGAGTCTTCCCAGCCGCTCTTACATGGGGAAAATCCCACCCCCAAGGTGGAACTGGAGTTCTGGAAGAGCAGGTAGGCAGGGGGGCCCATGTTCAGATCCTTGGAGAGGAGCACTGATAGAAGACAAAGCCAGGGGTGGCCTGCTGGAGCCACCAGTGAATCTGATTCCATCTCCAGATGTTTCTCATCCTCCCTAGGGTAGATGACTATGTGTCTTAGGGTCAGTCCAGTTTCTTTCTGTAGACTGGAAGAGGAATTCTTTCCCTGATGCTCAGTAGCCACCCTTGCTTTCTTGGTGTGTGGGGGGGTACACTGTCAGTTCATTGAGGGAATCATTCAACCACATGCATGTGACTAAATCAAGACTTAAAATATCTTTTGTGCTTTGATTTAAAGAACGGTTTTTGTTTTGTGTGTATAAGTGTTTCGTCTGCATGTATGTATGTATGTGAACCCCAGTTGTCCATTCCCTTCGAACTGGTGTTACAGATGGTTGTGAGTCACTATGTGTGTATTGGAAAGCAAACCTGGATCCTCTGCAAGAGCATCCAGCACTCTTAACTGTGGAGCCATCTCTCCAGCCCCAACTCTTAATACCTTTTTTCTAAATTCTGTTCCCCTTCTCTTGGTTATATATATCCATCTGGAAGGATCTGAAGAAAGAAGGGATTTGGGGTATTGGCTACAGAACTGCTTGGCCTAGGTTTCAGCTTATCATTGTAGCAGCTACTATGTCTTGTCCCATGGGGTGACCAGAAATGCCTAATCATGACTCTTGACTACTCCCCTCCTTCCCTCCATGCCTTTGCTCCTATTTATCATTGTTCTGGTGAATATTTTCTGGAGGAGACAAGCAGATGTTGGAAGCAGATGTCCCTGACCCTACATAAAACAGAGTGTCTGTGTCATAGGAGGACCTGTCCTGTAGGGCTCCAGACCTCTCTGCACCACCACGCTGAGAAGCTCATCCTGTCCCCCAATTCCTAACCATTCACTGACCTATGATGAGGCCCTTCTCAAGAAGTCCCACTTCAACAATGCTTCTGTTTCCCAGGCACAACCTTGCTGCAAGAACTGATGACCTCCAGCTGCCATGATTTTAGGCCACCAGCTGGTCCAGACAGTTTCCTCGAGCTTTTGCTCTTGAGTCTTTGTTCGTGACTCAGGCTTTTGTCCATACTGTTCTGAAACAGATGTCTGGCTCTTGGGGTTGGAGATCAGGCTGTGGAGGCACCTGAGGCATGGCTACCCTCTACCCACGGGAGTGTGGGGCCTCACACTGTGACAGCATTTCCCGATACTCAACCTACTCCATCTCCGTGGTATTGCAGGTGTGAGGACTTGGAACACATTTATAACCAACTGATGGCCATTAAGGTGAGGGGCATGGCTGGACTCCTGGACAAACTTCAGAGCAGCTACTTGCCAGCTTTCAGAGCCATGTTCAGAGACACTGAAGCAGGTGAGGAGCGGCAAGCAGTTCCACAAATTGGTTTGACTCAGCGTTTTCCTTGGTGCTGCATCTACTTTTCTCTCTTTCTGATGCCAGGACCTTCACATCCTTATTACCTTCTAATCTGGCACAGGACAGCATGGTGGCAGGAATGCTACTTCCGGGAGCAACAGTGTTTTTGGGTCAGCTGCCTGTGACCTTAGATAAACCATACACCCTCTCTGTGGTTGGAACTCTGGCTCTGGTGTGCCAACTGCCTTGTCTCCCTCAGCCCTTGAGAGATAATCTAGGTGGAAGAATGCTATTAGCTGCAACACACTGGGAATACATGCGGTGACAGAGGTGACAGCTCCGCTCTGGAGTCCAGACCCCTGCACCCTTGGCATCTTGAGGAATCTCTGTTCTGCTTCTAACATCATTCTGCCTTTTCTGTTCAGACAAGACTACAATTTCCTGTCCCTTTGAGTACCAGACCACATCAGCCTTTGGCACAATTGCACAGTGGCCAAGCACTATGACGAGATATGGGTATACTTTTTTTCCCCAGGGCTCCTTCTTCCCTCATTGATGTGATACCCCAACCCCCACCCTGCCACCATTTTCTTACTCCTTGTTCTTAATACTGTAGGTCAAAATGTGCTTTTAAAGATATTTTCAATTTTGTATGAATTAAACTTAATCTAAACAGTGATTTTTCAAATACTCTCTTCTCCCAGAATTTTCTTTAAATACTCTGTTGTTACAAGCATGTTTTCCCTCTGGCCTGGTCCCACAGTCAAGCCAGCACCAAATAACACACAGAGATGCTGTATTAGATATAATACTGTCACCCTATTTCTAGCATTTCTTATTGGCTAGCTGTGTCTTAAATATTAACCCATTTCTATGTAATCTAAGTATTTCCACATGGTCTTTTCTTACCGGAGAGAGGGCCCAGAGTTCTACCCTGTTGGTCCTACATCTTGAAACACCTTCCTACTACTTCCCGAATCCTCCTTGTCTCCTTGTCCTGCCTACCTTGCTTTCCTATTGGCCAACAGTGCTTTATTCATTAACCAATAAGAGAAACATAAGTACAGAATGACATCTCCCATCACTCTGCCCCATGTATGTCCAAAATATAAACCTAACCAAGGTCTATTTGTTCTCCTAACAAGAGTAATATCCTATATCCAGGGCCCACTAGCTGACCTGTCTGTCATCCTACTCTTTCCTTCTGCCCTGGGGATCAAAGGGGTTAGGGTCAGGCTATCTTTTTTCCTCTTTCCCTTTCTATGGGTATGTCTTTGTTGTTGTTTTTAAGATAGCATCTTGCTGTGTAATTCAGGTTGGCCTTGAGCTTAGTATGTAGTCCAGGCTGGCCTGTAATTCTTCTAACCCTTACAGAGTCCTAAGTGTTAGAATTACAGGCATGAGCTACCATCCCCGGTTTCAATGCAGGGGTTCCTGGGGGGCAGGTAGCCATACAACAAAGAAGAGTTGTCCTAAAAAGTCCTGAGGTTTGCCTGGCCCCTCAGGCCATTGCAGTGGCTACTGAGCCAGCAGCTAAAGCTGCCTTGGAACAAGATGTTTGTTGAGGGTCAGTTCACCCTTTCTCCAGAGCTGCTGTGTCTCAGAGATATTATGTGTGTTTCCAGTTTGAGCTTCAGTTGAAATATGTAGGCATCACTGACATTTGTTGTGGTGTACCCTTGTGGATCTGATGGACGAGTGCACAAGTGTGTTATAAAATGACTCGAAAGATGCTCTATTTGGTAGATGCTACCAGCTTTCTACTCAGGGTTGAAACAACGTTTGATTGTTTACTCCACATTCATAAACTCAACTGATGTTTTTAATTTTGTCCATACTGAACACATACAGATTTCTGTCTTGCCGTTATACACTAAACAACATGGTGCACAACTTTCTACATAGGCTTTATATTCTATGAACTAGTATGAGTGAACTCTAGATGATTTCAAGAATGCAGAAAGGCCAGGTATGTTGCATATAGGCCTCAGTGCCTAGGAGGCTGAGGCCATCCTTGACTATATATGAGGCTCTTGTCTTTAAAGAAAAATAAAAACAAAATAAAACAAAACAAAAACAAAAAACCCAACAATAAAAATATACAGCATTATGTGACTGTACACAAACACTACACTCCTTTATACAAGGGAATTGAACATTCATAGCAAGAGGTCCTGAAATTGATACCCCCCATGGACACTGAGGAACTGTTATAATCTTATCTGGGTTAAAGTGGGAGATGATTTACAGAACTTCTCCAGAAGCTGTGCTATGCACACATATGATGCATAAAATGTCTACAGTTTAGAACACAGCTAACAGCACAATGGAAGAGTGTGCTGTGCATTGGTTATTCAATAGCCATCTGTATCTTTCACACTAGTAGATTTGCAACTATGGTTGTAAAGAATTTGTTTCTCTAGGCCAATTTTCAAAATGTTTTCTTTCCAGTCACATGTGTACAGGGAGTAATATTTGAAAGAAAACAAACAAACAAACACAGCACTATGGTGGTATCAGATGTATAGTAAGACAACAGCAGAAATCCTTTTTTAATTCGAGGTGATAGGGAGAGCCCTGGTTAGGAATTTGGCAGAGTCTAAAAGAATAAAATCATTTTAAAAGCTATTGACTGGTTTTTATCACTTCTAATCGAATTTCAGAACATCTATCTGGCTTTCTTGATCCTGAATAGATAGAGTGGATACATTATTCTTATTAGTCATAGTCAGGCAGTTCCTTGGCTCTCCCTATGGATAGAGAAATATGGAGGAAAAGGAGTATCTGTGGGTGAGTTCAGATCAGAGACTTAAGAAGGAGAGGGGAATGGATAAAGTGTGGGAACAAAGCTGATTGGACATTGGATTGATTGGGAGTTGAAGATACTTGGGAAACAGGAAGTGGAATTGGTCATCCCTTGGGGGCAAGAATGTCTGGCTGGAGGATTCTCTTCCTAGTCATTAGCAGGAATGATTGACACAAGACAGCCTGATTTCCAGTAGTCTTGCTATATCCCTACTGCCCTAACAGCCACCACCACAGACTGGGTCATTTAGTCCTCAATATTGCATAAGCTAAGAAGGTTAAGACCATGGCCAAGGAGATTCAGTTTTCTGGTGAGGGTTGCTCCCCTCCTACAGGTCAGCACTTGGTTGCTGCCTCCTATAGCTAGAGCACAGCTGCCTCCTGTAGCTGGAGAAGTTCTGTGTCTTCAGATATGGAAGTGGGGAGCAGGCTAGCAGAATGATACAAGAAGCCTTTAATCCTAGGAGCAAAGGAGGAGCCCCCATTGCCTAATCATCCTTTCCAGCCCCTCTAGTTATTTTCTCCCACTGACCATTAATTTTCAACACCTGATTTTTTGGGGCGGGATGGATCCAATGAAGCCACAGCCCCAACCAGAGATGTTTGAAGGTCTAGACTGCCCCTGAATGAAGCCCTGTGCTACACTGGAATCACTGAGGACTGACCCTCTCTTACATGTATCTTTCTTACTTTCCTACTCCTACTCCCCAAGAAGCACTCAGAAAAGGTAAGCCAGTACCTTGAAACTGGGCATAGTGGATATATTGTGAATATTTATACCAGAGATTAGCAAATGGACACATAAAGGTATATTCCCTTAGAGTTTGTTATTAGGGCTTTACCAGCAAATGAGTGCACATGTTTGCCAGTCCTCTGTATCTGTTTATTCAATTAATGGAGATTAAAGTTTAAATAAATAAATAAATAAATACAGTATAATAACATAAAACTATACAAATTCTAAAAGAGACAGGTGGACAGATTGTTCAATGGTAAAGTCACTTTCTCTGCAAGCATGAGGACCTGAGTTAAAGCCCTGGCACCCACACAAATGCTAGCCATGGATATGAGTACCTATAAACCCAACATTGTGGGGTAGAGGATAGCAGAGCCCAGGAGCTTTCTGGTCAACCATCCTAGTAGAAAGGAAAACTTACAGTTCAGTGAGATACCTTGCCTCAAGGGGAAAAAATGGAGGTTCATACAGGAATACATCTAATGACCCTCTCTGGCCTCACATGCACCTATGCTTGGGCAATACACACATATGCACGCACACAAACATACACATTTACGCATGAACTGAAAACAATATGGAATATCAGGTTTCAATGTATAGTAATGAACATAGCATGAGACAGGCATAAAAACAAAAACATGTAAAATAAAACAAAACAGAAAAAAAGAACATGAGCACACATAATTACACTCATCACATATTGACATTGGTGCCCAAAACACACACTGGAGGAAAGAAAGAATCATTAAGAAATGGTACTGGGAAAACCAGATATCCATATGTACATAGACTCATATCTATTACTCTACACAAATATTAACTGCAAATAGATTTAAGACCTCATTGTGGAACCTGAACCCCTGAATCTGTTAGAAGAAGACATAGTCAGTACCCTATAGGACATAGGCATGAGAAAGGACTTTCTGAATGGGACTCCATTCACTTAGGAATTAAAGTGACCAGTTAACAAATAGGACCTCTTTAAAACTAAAAGACTTCTGTACAGAAAAGGAAGCAATCAGGTGAAAAGGAAACCCAAAAAGGGAGAGAACCCTTTTAGATTATATGTATAATACAGAGAACTTAAACAAAGACTCTAGCAAACAAACCATCCCATTAAAACTGAGCTCCAGATCTGAACAGTGGCTTTGCAAAAGAAAATAGCTAAGAAACATCTTTAAAGGTGTTCAACAATTAGGGAAACACAAAATATAACTACTTGGAAATTCCATCTCACCTGAGTAGTAAAGATCAACCAAACAACAACAAATGCTGTAGAGGGTGTAGGGAAAGGGTCCCTTATTGCAGCCTGTTACAGCCACTCCAGAAATTCCTGTGGAGAAGTTCTTAAAAAGCTAACAGTAACTAGACCACAGGACCTGGCTATACCATCCTCGCATATGCCCAAAGGACTTGACATCGTTGTTCATTGCTGCTATGTTCACAGTTGGTTGGAAGTAGAAACAACCTAAATATCCTGCAACTGGTGAAAATGTGGCATATGTACACTGTGAGATACTATTCATCTGTAAAGAAAAGTAGATTGTAAACTTTTTCAGGTAATAATTGGAACTGGAAAGTATACTGAGGTGACCTATACCCGGAAAGAAAAATGCAGTATCTTCTCTTGTGGTTCCTAGTTCTGAGTCTTTAGATGTGGGTTTATGACCTGATGTAACTGCAGATCCAAGGTAAGCATATATATATATATATATATGTGTGTGTGTGTGTGTGTGTGTGTGTGTGTGTGTGTGTGTGTGTGTGTGTGGTTAATAATTCTCCCTCCCCACTAAAGCCATAACTAGCAGGCATAGCAAACCTCTCTTTGAGTTGTTGGTTGGGTTCAAGAGACTCCCCAAACAATAAAGGCTGTTATCATTGCCTTTGGTTGCCTCTCAAAACTTGGAGGTAAGCCCCTATTGCTGAAAACACCACACAGTTTGGACAGAGAAATTGGAGGAACCCTGCTAAAACTCATATGGCAGCCTCCTATCTGAGGACTAGCATTCTCACAGGAGGAATTAACAATAGTTCTATCCATCTGCAAAGCCTACTAGCCACAACAATGACTGTTCCAACAAGGTACCCAAATGGTGCGATAATGGCCCTTTTATCCTGGAGGTGACAGATAGCTGTGTAACTGAATGTAAAGCCTGTCCAACGGGCAGGGACTCATACCTGGCACTGCCATTCTAGCCAACGGTCAGAGGAGGTCATTCTCTAGAGGAGAGCCTTTACCCTGAACTAATATAGTTTCTAATGGCATTCTAAATGCCTATCCTTCTACACACAGATAAGTGTAGCTCTTTCCCATCATCCCCTCTTACAGAAAATGGGGACTATCACAGAGATTCAAAACTGGTCAAAAGTGAGAGAAAAAGTGACCATAGAATATTCATATAATGGTACATATGGTGACCCAACACCTAAAAATGGGAAAAGGGGGGGCTGGAAAGTTCCAGAGGACTAGAATGCCTGATGCTACCTAGTACCTTCTAGACATGACAGGGAGCTTTATACCCATGATATCTCAACCATATGTAACATGTGAACATATATGGGTGAAATTTCACAAGGTTCCACCCCTAGATGAAGAGCTATAGGCAATCAGTGGCTTCTGAGAGAGGGTGATACAGTTTTCTCCGGGGACAAGCAAGGTCTATGATAGGTTATCTAATACAAAGTAGTCAATGCTAAACAAATCTACATAGGAGTAATACCAAATTGACCCAGTAGGATGTTTAGCATTGACTACTCGTGCATGTGTATTGGGGATTATAATTATTATAATCAGTAATAATTATGTATATATATTATACATATATAATATATATAATATATGTAATATATTATATATATATATGTACCTATAATGAAGAAGAAAAGGTTATGCATCTGAGAAGTAGTGAGAGGGCTGACAGGATTTGAAGGAGAAGCAGGATGGAAAGAAGTAATATGCAGTACTTATTTATGAATTTCTGAAAATATTTAAATAAAGAACTAACATAATGGCTAAGTGTGAAGCTCAGTGATAGAGTGAATGCTGGACATACATAAGGCCTTAGGTTTCATCCCAGACACAACACACACAGAAAGTGCAGTTTAACACCTGCTCAGCATTGTCACTATATTAGCTACTGTAAGTGACACAAAGTAGGTATAACATACACAAGAGGATATGTGCAGCGTATATGCCAGCACTACGCCATTCCATGTAAGAGATCCAAGTGGGGCTATCAACAAGTATCCTTCAGAAATCGAGGAATAGATAATCTTAAAAACAAAACAAAAAACACCAATCATAATCCTAGCTCTGTCTTCATTTTTTTTGTCATTGTTGCTGTTTTTGTTTCATTTTGTTTTTTAATCAAGGCACTTGCTCCCTGATTGAACTATGCTTTCTCCAATATTGTGGTATTAAAACCATCAAGATTATGTCCACATGTCAGGTGTCTGAAGATAGATTTGAGTTTCAAAGGGCCCTCAAACAGGGTGACATCCAGAGCAGGCTCCTGTGTATATGCCTCAGCCTCTCCTCCAATATGCCCATGCCTCAACTTCGTCTATCAACAGCACAGGTGAAGCCAGGTCTTGTGGCTTCAATAGCTTTCGAATAGCTATTGGATATGAAATCCAGCTATCTCAACTCAATGGTCCTAATACTCACTGTGAAGCCACCACATAGCATTATTGCTCTTATTAGAGAGCCAGGTCATTTGACTGACTCACACAGCGATTCTGTACACCACTTCGGATATAAAGTACAAGCATGCATATCCATTTTTCATGTGTCCCTTGAGTTTCAGGCAATTGATGCAGAGCTTCAGAATAAACATGGGTACCACTCCCTTTTTCAGGTAAGAGGGCTGGTTGAGCCACACAGTGAGCCTAGGGAATTATTTAGGCCTTATAGGATGCTGTATGTCTAGTGGTAGAAAAATTCCTGATATATTAGAGGTTGCAGCTAGATCAGGGATATTTTGAGTTCCTTTAGGGTAGACATGGAGCCTCATCCATATAATATGACCTAAGACCACCTGCTGTCATAGACACCCAATACCTGCCCAGTAGGGAAACATCTGCAGATATTCCCTTCAGCTAGCTTCCGTTTCTTCTGGGTTGCCATGCACGTGTCAGTGTTATCAGCTTTGTCACATGTCCTTCAGTTACCTCAAGATGAGCATTGAAGGCTTCTCCCTTGGAGCTGTGTTCAAGCAGATGATAGGACAGTTCTTCGGTTTTGAAAACTAGAATCCTGCCATCTCTAGTCCCCGCTACTCCTCCATTCCCCTTGGCTTCTCTTTCATAAACATTTTCGACAGTTTTTATTAAACATATACATGCTGTGCACTAACTATATGCTACAGTCCGGGCACCATGTTACTCTAGAAAGATGCTGTTTGTGCCCCCACCTCTTTCGTGACTTGGGAAATAATCTTCCAGATCAGCCCAGTTTTGAGGCTTACAGAAATTAGATGTGTTCAAAGTCACAGGGTTGGGAGGTGTCTGGATCAGCATCTGAAGGCACACTCTTTTGCACTTGTCCCATCATCTGTATTCATGTCATCTTTGTGGTACCAGCATCAAAGTCATCAGCAAACATTTATCAAGGGAGGGGATCTGCCAAAATAGAACAGCAGATTGGAGCAGTGTGCTGTCTAGTACCATGCCAACTTGACACAAGCTAGAGTCATCTGAGAGGAGGGAGCCTCAGTTGAGAAATTGCCTCCATAGGATCAGGCTGCAGGCAAGCCTTAAGGCATTTTCCTAATTAGTGATTGATGGGGGAGGGCCAGCCCATTGTGGGTGGGGCTGCTCCTGAGATGAGGAGGCTGAGCTGGCCATGAGAAGCAAGCCAGTAAGCAGCTCTCCTCCATGGCCTCTGTATCAGCTCCTGCCTCCACGTTCCTGCCCCATTTGAGTTTCTATCCTGACTTCCTTTGATGGTGAACTGTGATGTGGAAGGGTAAGCTGAATAAACCCTTTCCTTCCCAAGTTGTTTTGGTTATGGCGTTTCATCACAGCAGTAGTAACCCTGACTACGACAGACTGGGAAAATCAGGAAGAAATCCTGATACAGGAATGTTGTCCGTGAGATTTTTTAGTCTATCATTCTAGATATTTTTCAGAGTGCTTCAGGTTTCAATCTCCCTTCAAAAGATCCTGGAAGCTTTTTGAAACCATCTTCTCTTCTTCTCAGGTCAGGAAGAAATTACAGTCTTGGCTTTGCTAACCCTTCGTTCCCCAGACACTGGGGCTCTAGGAGGTAGGTGGTATCCCAGCAGGCATAGCTGATCATCTCTAATTCCTTTCAGCCCTGACAGAGGCCCAGGATATCCATGTGCACCTGTTACCACTCCAGAGACACCTGGACATCCTAGAAAGCGTGGAGTTTCCCAAGGTGAAGGGCAGGCTGAGGCCTCTGCTCCATGTGGTCTGCCTGATTTGGGCCACCTGCAAGTGGTACCGCTCCCCAGGGAGGCTCACCGTGCTGCTCCAGGAAATCTGCAACCTCCTCATCCAGCAGGTGAGCTCATCTGCACAGCCCAGCAATTTCTCCCTGGGGGCTGGCTGGCACAAAGCAAGGCACATGGAGGAAGTAATTGTGGCCCAAAGAATTCTCTCACATTTGAATTTTATATTTTCACAAGCCAGCAATTGCCAAAAAGGAATTTGGGTATTGTTGACACATGCAGAGTGGTCCAGTCTTGTCTTGCTTTCTGCCCAAGGTCTGAATGAGGCAAAGGGAGAGATTGGTAAATTGCAGCATCGTTCATTATCTGTGTGAGGGATTTGTATGAAGTCACCAACAGAGCCCTGTAATTTAGAAGGGCGTTTCTGAAGCAAGGGATTCTGTTCCTGACTTAGCATGGGTGAGCTGTGTGTTCCAGGGCAAGCTGCTTGCCTGTTCTGTGCCTTATCATCTTGTTTATAATGCTGCAGTGAAAAGGGAACCATCTCACAGGGGTAGGAGGCTTCAATGTAATGATGCCAAGGACGTCTGTGCCCTGCACACTATCAGAGCTCCTTAGCTGTGAATGTTTGGGATGCTGCTGTTTGGGCTGCACAGGTCATTCCTCCACTTTGTGTGGCAGCTGGTGGCTGTTTGTTTATTTGTTGTTGATTGGGCGATTGAACCCAACGCCCTTCACATGTTCTATAGGAAATCTATCAGTGAGC
The DNA here is from genome assembly GCA_030556225.1 of Cricetiscus sungorus. Classification (NCBI taxonomy): domain Eukaryota; kingdom Metazoa; phylum Chordata; class Mammalia; order Rodentia; family Cricetidae; genus Cricetiscus; species Cricetiscus sungorus. Next base: position 45,261,554 of record JANBXA010000069.1, on the reverse strand, counting down.
TATATACTTTTACATTTTATTTTGAGACAAGACCTTGTTAAATTTCTCAGCTGAGCCTTAGGCTTAAACTTGCTATCCTCCTGCCTCACTGTCCCAAGCAGATGGGAATCCAGCTGTGTGCCATCACACTGGCTTTCCTACCCCCTGTTAGGGATTGCTGTAGCACCAAAGCAGTGTGGACCATAAAGACTGTATCTGTAAGAAGTACTAGAAGCCTTGGCTTGGGTGAGCTTCCCTCCATATTGACTTCTTTTGGCACCCAAGAACAGTCAACCCTAAGAAAACAAGCAAGCATACAGAATGGCTCATAGTAACTGGTACCCACTGAGCATGTTGAGGCCACAAAATGGTATTATATTTCTAATCCCAGTCATACATCAGATGAGGGGACAAGAGGGGTCTTAGAACGTATTACTTATTTAGAGATGTTGGTCAGGGTTCAGGATACTGACTGCTTACCCAAGCACACCCATAGCAGCACCCGCATCTGTTTGTCTGACAGATGTGCATGGTGATCACTATCAGTGGGGACTTTGGATTGAAAGTATAAGAAAATGGAGCATCTATAGAGAACACAGACTAGCTCCCATGCTTTGAAAATCTGTGCAAGGCAAGCTCCAGTCTGACTGACATTGTGGTTTCAGATGATGCCTCCCAAACCCAGTACTCTTTGCTGGTTCCTGTGTTGGTGACAGGGACTATCCAGTAGCTTAGCTTCCCAAATCCCAGGTTGAAGTCTCTCAAAGAGAGAGAAATATATACGGCCCAAAGAATTCTTGCATTCAAAGTTTTTTTTGTTTTCAAAATCAATAAATCACAGAATATTTGGGGATTAACAACTGGCAAAGCCCAGCTGATCTAGCCACATCCCATAATGCCTTCTGGTCTCTGACTGGTCACTTGTCCAATCATAGCATGGGTCAACACACTGTGACTGAAGGATCTTAGACTACTGGGCTTAAACACTGGTTTAAGATTACCTGTGGAACTGAAAACTTGGTCAGAAGTTTTCTGAGTTGTACTTGTGAAAAGCAATACTGGGGCATTTATCTACTTCTGAGACAACTTTGACATGGTTATGGGATATCCTGTGCCTGCCACTGTGCTCATGGTTACTAATTTATCTATATCCCAGGCCTCTGATTACCTCAGCCCGGAAGACCTCCTGAGAAGCGAGGTAGAAGAAAGTCAGAGAAAACTGCAAGTGGCCTCAGACACCTTAAACTTCTTCAAATGGGCATTTCAGGACAGAAGAGAACATCTCCACACTTACTTCAAAGAGGATTCAGACGTCAGGAGATGGGATTTCCAGACGTCTTTGATCTTTGTGCGACTGGATGGCTTTATGGGCCGACTGTGTATGGTAGAGGTGAGTATATTTATTCATCCCAGGCTCCAGTTCAATACCAGAGTAAAGACAAAACCTCAGACTCTTCTGGGTGGGCAGAAAGATTTATTTTGTCTCATGGTGGCAGAGAGATTTAGTGTATCATGGAGGTGAAGTCAGGATGGCAATGAACTCCAGCTGTGGCCACAGGAACATGTAGCAGTGATGTTCGAATAGTGATGAAACAGAAAGTAGAGAGCAAGGCTGGAGGCAGGGGCCAAGCTGTAAGCTGAGAAGGCCTGCCCCTAGGGATCATGTATCAGCTAGGCTCTACCTCCTAAAGATTTCAGAGCCTGGCAAAACAGCACCACCATCTGTGGGGCAGGTGTGCAAATATGAGAGCCTGTGGGGTAACATTTTTAGAGTCAGCCAAACACAGCAGTCAAACAGGGTTGACTGTCAGGACTATTAAAAAGTTGTCCTTTGGATTGACCACCAAGCAGTGGTGGTTCTCTCAGCCTTTGGAGACTCTCAGTTTATTTGCAAGTAAACTTGGGCTGGAAAGTCTGGTGTGCTAAACTGAAAGAGCATTTCCTTATGGCTGCCCATTCTCACAGGCCAGCTGCTTTGAACTTCCCTTCCACTCCAACACTCCCTGGGCAAAAGAAACACATCTTATTCATAGTTGTCTTTCCTGCCAAATATTGAAAAATTAATTGAATTTTCGTTCAAGAACTAGGAAGCAAAGACGTGAGACTTTTTCCATTTGTGTTTAAATCTCAGAATTTAGTACCTTACAGCTACAGGCTTACTGATTGAATTTTGATATTTTTAAAAAAATATTTTTATCACTTTCCTTCTCCCCTTTCCTCCTCCCAGCCATTCCCAGCTACCTTTCCTTGAACCCCTCCCATGTATCCCCCAACTCTTAAGTTGATAGCCTATTTATTATTATTATTAGTAGTAGTAGTAGTAGTAGTATATGTGTGAACTATATAGATATGCATATACATATATGTATATATCCTGCTGAGACTTTTTTGTTGTTTGTGTGTATATGGTTTTAGGACTGACTGGCCACTTTGCATTGGACAGACAATAAGGAGGCTTATCCCTAGGAGAGGCTAATTCTCTTCCTAGAAGACATTAGTTGCCTACAAGTCTTTGTCTAGGGGTAGGACCCAATAACATTTCCATGCTTCCCTGTTAACATATTCATTGATATTGCATTGTTCTGGTCCTTTTTGTGCAGTCATTTCTAAGAGAGACATTCCCCAGCAGACCTCTTGGTATTCCAGCTCTTACAATTTTTCTAGTCCCTCTTTCTACAACTTCTCTGAGCAGGAGCTGTGATGCAGATGCACCCACTAGGGCTGGGCTCTCCACAACTCATTCCTCTCTGAACTGTGTCCACTTGTGGTTTTCTGTGATGGTGTTTGGTGTAAGAGAGGCTTCTTTGCTGAGGTCTGGTAGCCACACTTATTCGGCAAAGTTTGCTCGTGGACACTGATTGAATTTTGTGGAAAGGATAAGGGTCATAATAACAAATACATATTTAGAAGTAACTGGAGGACTTGAGGGTCTAGTTCAATATTAGACCAATAGCCGAGGGAACAGAGAAGGGATTAGATTTATGTTTCTAGTTATTAGTAGCAGAGATTTGGAGTGAAGAGAGATGTGTTGTGGACATTCTGTAACAAACCTAACAGTCCATCAGATGACAAAGATGAAATCAGGATAAACTAAATATGTTCATGTCAATTTTTTAAGTGCACATTTCAAAAATTCTCTAGGCACTGAGCTAAGGGGGGGAGGTCCAAAGATGAATAGAACATAGTTTTGCCTATATAACTTCCTGGACATACGGTCATGGCGTGGGAGAAGAAAGACAAATTAGCACAGGACATCCAGGGTAGGATCAATAAACTTTCCTAAGGTGAATTGAATGTCATAATAACAGTACATTTGGGTTACTGGGAGCAAAAGAGAAGGGGGGGGGACCCTAACCCAGGAGAGCTTTGAAAAATAGCAAAGAGCACAAGAGGAAATCAATTTTGAACTAGAAAAAGAATTCACTGGGGAAAGGCATACAGGCAAAAAAATATATGAGAGAAAGCCAGAAGCTAGATTTTATGAAAGGCATACCTTAAAACCTTCATCAGAATCGGGGGAGTATTAATAATTGATATCTAGTGTCTCCTAAATGCCTCCTTTTCTCTCAGCTGTTTCCAGCACAACCCTTGCTGCTCAGCACCTTCTCCCTTCCCCCTCCACTCATTATTCTTCTCATCTCCTACCAACTCCTCACTGTTTAGCCAAGGTGATGGACACCCTGACCTCAGGGCTGACCATGGAGGAATAATTACCTCTGTAGCGCTGCAACCATCATATTTGCAGACTCTCGCTCTCCAGCCTTGAAATAAGCTTCCAGTGACTGTTTGGGAGGGGTCTTCAGCCTGGTACACACATGCTAATGATATGACTTTGTATATGGACAGCTATTCTAACATAAGGGCACCAAGTCTGCATGGGGTATCAGTAAATATTAGCATAACTGGCCAAAGTTTTCCCAGAGCCATTACCTCACCATAGTCCCTTCTCGGGCTCCCTTTTTTTTTCCTGAATCAAAGACCCAGATGCGTAAAGAGCAGCTACTCTGGCTTGCCTGGAGGGAACTTGCCTGAAAGGGAACAGTCCCTTTCCTTCTGCCCCTCCAAACTTGTCTGTCTTGTGTTACTCCTTTGCTCCCAGGCACAGCTCCTCCATTTCTTATTTTCATCTCTTCACTTTTGGCTCAGATTCATCCCCCTTGCCCTTTGCTGTCTTCTGCCCCCCCCCCATCTCTTCCCTCCCCAGCTTAGTGCAGCAGGACAGGGGACTATTGATCGTCTTTTGGCATATTTCATGTAGCCCTTTAGTTAACATTCCGAGTATCAGAGTGATCAATGCCTGTTTGAAATGGGATTAATCTGCTTCTCTCCAGCAAGAATTAGCATGAACTTAACCTTCTTCATCTTCTATTCTCATGCAATGTGTGATCACCGTGATGCTGGCACTTGCGATTAATAAATAAAAGAAGCGAAGTGAATAGAATGTCATCAGTACACATAGCTCTCCTCTGCTCATGCTGGGGAACAGATTACAGGGGGCTGGTTTCTAATCTCCACGGGTTCTCCCAGCCTTCTCTCCTCTCATCTATAATGCTCTTTTCCCATTTGCTTTTTTTTTCTTTTCCCCCCACAAGTATTCTGTTGTACAGGTCTATGCTTCCCCTCTGGCTGCTTGCTAAAAGAAGGTAGGAGGCAAAGGAAGTGTGTAGTAAGGAGGGTGTGTGCTAGTAAATTGTGTACAGTATGTGGAGCATGTCAATCTTCTTCCTCATGGGTCAGTACCACATGAACTGATCTTTGCTGTGGAAACTGAGAACTGCGAACATAGGGAAATGACAAATTTCTCATGTTAGAACATGTGTCACTGAAGTAATTAGAAATGCTAATCATCACTATCCATCTTGAATAAACAGTTCAATCCGATACATCAATTACTTTATCCACAGTCACCCAGTGCAAAATGCTGAGCTAGAATTTGTTCCTAGAAACATGTACCCTATTCATCAAACTTTGATATTCTCCAAGGAGTTGTAAATATCTCCTTCCCCTACTTCTTCCCTCCCTCCCTCCCTTCCTTCCTTCCATTCTTTCTTCCTTTTTTCTTTCCCTCTCACCATCTTTCCTTCTCTCCCTACCTTTCTATTTTCAGGGGCTCAATCTGACTTTGAGGTTTTATTTCTACTGTCACATTCTTTTTTATCTTTGCATACCCTGTTTTTAACCATACAGTTTCTAGGATTTTGTAACTAAGTAGTTTGCTTAGGTAAAGTTCTAAGTTCTAGTTCCTATTCCATAGAAGGGTTTCATTAGACTTTATGGCTTCACCTAAGAGAATCTTTTCAAAAGATACAAATACATATACAAAATCTTTTGCAGTTGAATGGTCAAGGCACTAAACAAAAGCAGTATCCTCATGCCTCTGAATTCCCTGACTCATGCTACTTCCCAGAGCCTCACTGGACCATAGCACACATGCACACAAACATTCACAGGCACAGTTCATTTCCATGATGCACTATTGTAGAATCTGCACATTCTTGTTTATGTTTCTGCTTGCAGCCTCTTCCCTGCAAGTGATGCGGGGAGCAGCTTGGAAAGAGCCCTCATTTCTTTCATTATAAAATTGCTGTGATTCACTTGGAGACAAAATGATTTCCTGCTGGGGCTTTATGCAGAGTGATTAGCGGGGAGAAAGGTAATAAGCTGACCTGATACACCGCATTTCCTTGTGGTCCCTCTGCCATCTCCAGCCACTTTGCCCAGCCTCTTTTCATTCCTAGCCTAATTGGGCTGGCTTCCCTTTCAGCCCAGCTTGAACATGTGGTCACATGAGAGACCATTAGCTGCATAAGGTCGGTGGCAGTCTAAAGGTAAAGAAAACAGTCTTTTTTCCAATGACCTTTTGAGATTTTCATCTGTGAGTATCTGCTTTGTGCTGTCCCTTAATGAATTCCGAAGACATTTCTTTTAAGATGAACAGCCGGCATGACCCCTCCTCCTCTGGGAATAGAGTAACTGTTGGTGAAGCTTGCCATTACATCTGGTTTTTGATTCTCCATCTCACGGGCCAGAGCACAAATTGAACCCCATCTCTCCACCTGCCACCACCATTAAATGTTGCATCATTTTTCATAACAATAGGTCCCAATCAGCCCAGTAAGTCTCCTGGGACCCTGGGGTGCTTTGTGATACCTACCTACAAAGGAGCAGCAGGGTGTCTCCTGGAGAAGCTATTACTTATCCAGTATCTAATGACATTACAATGGTCATAATTGATTATATTGGTGAAACTTTCCTGATGCCCTACATAGGCCCTTTCTAAAGAACCCCATGGTATGTTAAATATTACTGTCCCCCACTCCTGGGGTATACTAAATGTCATTGTGCCCATCTATAGGTTAGGCAAATGAGCCTTACAAGCTCATTGCCTTACTCTAAGCCACAAAGTAAGTAAAGAGCAGGACCACGGTTGTATGAACATGAGTATCACAGCCTTTCTATGATGTGCATCCTAGTTGCAAGGCCCATAGGCACATCCTGTATGCAGCATAATGCATTTCGTGGTTTTACTACTGGGATTAATAAACATTGACATTTAAAAATGTTTAACTCTATTGGCTTAAATTTGCCATTTATCTGTCACTGAACACTTTTAAAAAGAAAAGAGCCTTTATCTAAATGAAGAATCAGTGATGGATTGTAATCAGGGTTTAAAACCTATACTCTAGAAATCATTTCTACAACATTGGCCACTGTACATTGTACCAGAATCTTCCTAGTGATAGGTTACTCCCAGGATTCCCAGGCTGTTTGGACCAGTGGATGGTTTGTTTTATTTGATGGTGCCCCAGGGACTGCTCACTTTTTTGCATATTAAAATGATTACTTATCAGCCGTTGCCTAACTTTGACATACATGGTGAAACCAGTTCTGTTCATATAGGCATTTGCCTCTTCCCTCAAAGTAACAGAAATGTCTACCTTGCACTTGTCAAAGAGCCTTTCAACACTGAGGTATCCTTGCCTTTGCTTTCTCCACCTAATTTTTCTCATTCTCGCTAACTATTCAGCAGCTGTGGTTGCTACGTGTTCTATCACTTTCTCACTTTCTGCTGGATGTGTGGTAGCCAAGTCAAATCAGAAAGAACATTCCTTCACTCACCGAATACTGACTCAGCATGAAGCATTCTTTCAAGCACAGGGGAAACTGAGATACCTTCAGAATATTTGTAACCTCCTGAGAAAGGTGGCAAGACACAACATAATATTAAATATCACCATGCCAGAGTAAGAGCCCAGAAGAAAGCTAAAAAGGGAGCAGAAGAGTAGTACTGGGGAAGGGAAGAGGGAGAAACCCTATTGATAGGAGTTTACGGAAAGTCCCCCACACTTCAGATGAGTCCCAAATAATTTTGTCATTCACTACATATTTGTTAAGTTACATAAACATTATGAAGTTAGACAAACATTATACATATAATCATTTCCTAACAAGAGACCCCAGTGGGAAGTTACAGCTGCTTTAGGGATTCAGTGTCCTCCTCCTTTGATGTCTGGGACCCTCCCTACATGGCAGTTGTGGCAGCAGAGACCGATAACCTGTCATAACATCTGTAAGTCCTTCAGGGAAAGTGTGACCCATTTGTTAGGATGGAGAAAGAATTTTGGAGACTTTCTCCAAAAATACAATGACTAAGTACTGCTTGGATACCTGAGATCTCCTGCTTATATTACCAATAAAACGCCTCCCACTGACTACCTTAGAGCATGCTTCAAGTCTTCCTGAGAAGTAAAAGAATATAATGAAATTATCATCTCATTTTCTGCTATAAGCAGACGTATCCTGTTGCATTGTTTTTTAAACATGGTTAGATAGGATTTCCTAACAAATTGAAATTGGCATCCACACAATTGTGAAGAATAACAACCAAGGAAATAGTCCAAGGTACAGATACTTTCCTCCTGTAAAACTAAGCAGCTTGTAAGAGAAATGAATTACCATCAAAGTCAATTGCATTTAACTAGAATCCACTTGTTTTCTTGTAAGCATATAAAGTTGAACATTGTTGTTTCTTGAGTTGGGGTCTTGCTATGTAGTCTAGGCTGACCTAGAACTCACAGTCCTTACTTTGCCTCCAGAGTAGTGAGATTATATGTGTGTTAGCATTCCCCAGCCAATATTTTGTGATTATTTGGATCACCTACATTTTTGAGACTCGGTTGTGATAATGTGTCATGTGTATATAGTGTGGTGATCAAACCAGAGTGGTTAACATGGCCTTAACCACTTAACAGCCTTTTACTGATTAACACATAATCACTGTACATATTGATATTTCAATGCATTGTGCAATACATATTATCAAGTCAGGGTGATCAATAATTTTCACTCTATGGAGCCTTTGAGCTCCTTCTTTATACTCTCTTATCAAATGTGTGGTATGTTATGATGAACTGCCACTTCCCACTATTCTGTGGGAGTACTAGACCTATCTGATTGTGTTTATGTACTCATTATCAAACCTCCGCCCCCACTCTTGCTCTGACCTTCTCTGTCTCCAGGAGTCCCCAATGTGCTTTTTGATTGAATTGGTTTTAGCATCCTCAAGTGAGAGAACATGGCTTATTTGTCTTCTTGCTTCTGACTTAACTTTATCTCACATATATTCTCCAGTTCATAGATTTGGGTACAAATGATAAAGTGGCATTTCTTATAACTAATTTTGCCCATTCACCAGCTGATAGATGTAAGGGTCATTCCATATCTCATTAACTGTGAGGAGTACAGCAACAAACAAGGGTATGAGGTGTGCTGGTAATATTCTGAATGGGGGTGGGTTGGGGTGGTAGATCCATCTTCATGTTGCTGACTTCTTGTGTCCTTTGGACTCCAGCCACCCTAACTGTGCTAAGATATTGCATTGCAGTTTTGACTTGAAGTTCCTTAAAAACTAGTCGAGTTGAACTCTTTTTTTTTTTTCACAAACTTGAGAGCCCCTGGTTTTCTTTCTTTTTTTTTAAAGCAAAATATAAATATAAACTTTTAATGAATAGTGATCACACCAACTACCACATGCCCACAATCACTACAGGCCAAGAATAAAACATTGTCAGCACACAGACTTGTTTCTGTGTTCTTCCATGATTCAAATGCACCCTCTCTGGGTAAAAGCATCGGCTGGATTTGTGATGTTTGTGTTATATGTACTGCCTCTACTCTTTTAGTGATTATGTGGGAAATCACAATGTGAGCAATCACTTATCAAAACTTGCGCATAATGTTACTATCTTCCTAATGTCTTCTGGGCTGATGACCAGTGGATTCTTTTAGCACACAAAAGATACCAATTTTAATTCTACTGCATCATGCATAGCCTTTATAGCTGATGCTCAGATACCACCTTGTCTCGTTTTTCATATTTCTTTATACAGGAAGTGTCTGATTCATATCCTTCATCCAACTTATAATGGGATTATTTAGCTTTTGCTTACCAAGTTTTTAAAGTCCCTTACATATTCTGGACATTCTTTTCCCATCAGGTGAATCATTTGTACCACTTTGTATATTCACTGTTGTCTCCTCCCTCTGTTCCCTTTGCTGTGCAGAAGCCAGCAACTTTATCTATCCCTGTAGATCTGTTCTCAATTCTGTATCCTCTCGTTTGGAGGTCTTACCCAAAAAGCCATTGCCTGTACTGATGTCTTGAAATGTTTCCATTACTTTCTTCCAGTACTTTCCTTCTTCCCTTCCCCTCCCCCTCTCCCTTTTCCATTTCTGAAGCTAGAACTGGATAGAAATATCTCCATGCTGAACAGGTGCTCTCTCCATGACATACACCCTAACATTTTAAAGTAGGATTCCCTCAACTCCTTCCCCAGGAGGCAGATACTCTGATTCTCCTGTCCCTGCCTCTTCTTTGCTGCTGTCCCTGTCCTGCCTGTCTGCTGACTTCTGCTGACGATGCCTCAGCATGGCTGAATGAGTAGACTTCTGAATGACTGCCAGCAGCCTCCTGGGTGACCGCCTGGAGTGTGGAAAGTTGGTGACTCCTCCTCACTGCTATGCCTCTGTCACTATTTCTGAAATTAGTGTCAGTAGCAGCAACAATGCCGGTCATGAGAAATTTTGGAGCAGAGGCACGGCCTGATGTCCCACAGCCTGGGTGTGGTACTATGACCTGCTCCTGCCCTTTCAACCTCTTCATGTTGGATGGCCCTTCCCAGGGGTCCTCACAAACTGTTTGCAGAATGACTTATAACCTTTACCTTCATCTCTCTATGGGAGGAACAGGTACATAGACTGAGGGTTCTGACAGCAAGCACATTTTCATTTGGGGTTTTGTGATTTTAGATAGGTGCTTACGAGGAATAAATTAATTCTTCCCCATTCAACATGCTCAGAAGACATTTACACTATTAGATGTGACATGGCTTTCATAGACTTGAGAGGGAGGCTATGCCATTCATCTGCCATTTGATTGTGAGCATAGCTGGGATGTGGTGTGTCAGCGGTGACAGTCATGTACACTGTGTCCTGGCTTGCACTTCAATCCTGTGCCTGCACTGACTCAAGTTAGTTCCCACCACAGTGTCCTAGAGTGCTACCATTACCCTGTGCTGGGAGAAACTCAGCAAAGAGATGCTAAGTAGCTGCCTTCTGTCACCGAGAGGGGAAATGTGGTTTCACCTGCCCCGGGATACTTGTGTTGTGAGTCCACGGTGATTCTTAATTTGGTAGAGGAGATATACAAGGTCTTCTCAGAGTGCCCCTACAACTGCCTGGACCTCCAGAATTGGTACCCTCTGAATTGGTACTCCAGGCTTTTTTTCAGGGTTATTTCCTATCAATATTCTTTTGAACACAGGGACGTCAAATCTACTATTAAACAAGGCTGGCCTTGATCCACCTGCCTCCATCTCCTCAGTGCTGGGACTACAGGCATGAATCACCATGCCTGGCTTGACATAGACATTTTGAATAAAAATCCATGCTAAACCCACCAATTATTATCATCTTTTATAATTTGTGGTAGAATGGGGAGATGCTGAAACATAATTTCATGACTTACTGTTTATTCTGGCTTCTGTGAATATACTTTACCTGAACTTTTTCTTCACTTTGTTATAGAGTTTAAGCAATCCAACCTAATAATAAGGTTTAAAAAAATAACTGGCCAGACCTTGTGTTTTCCTAAGCAACCATCCTCCTGTAATTTCTTTCTCCTCCATTTGGTAGTGAGGAGGATGGTGGTGATGGTTCCCTTTACTGTTGGCAAATTGTCTTGATAGGATCTTCTGAAGACTGCATTGGATTTCAACAAGCTGGAAAAGCTAGAGTTCAGCGGCATCAGGGGAAATGCCCTGAGTCAGCAAGTCCAACAAATGCATGAGGAATTTGAGGAGCTATACAAGGTCTTCTCAGAGTGCCCCTACAACTGCCTGGACCTCCAGAGCAAGGTAGGACTGGGAGGGGCTAAATCACAAGCCTTGGCTCTTTTCCCCACTGTCTCCAGCTGCAGCACCTAAGTGTGTATGTGCCTTTGTTCTCAGGGATCTTCTTTGGCTCTGTGGTCCTAGTGGTTTTGTTATTTATTGTTAGGGTCAGGAGAGATTGTCATCCTTGTGTCATTAGAAAGATCTTAATTATTCTGTGTGCAGGAAGATGAATCAGAAAGAGCACCCCCCACCACTGACAGCTCCAGACTAATGCTACCTAGGGTTATCAGCATGGGAGGACAGGGGAAGCAGAGGCAGCTTTAAGGCTTTAAAAGTTTCAGCTGAGCAAAATAGGCCAGTTGTAAGAGGACAAATACTTCATGACCTCCCTTAAACCTGGAAGCTAAGACAGTCAAATTGCCAGGTATACAGAGCTGACTAGAATGGACCTTGCCACTGGGCTGAGAGAGAGACATGAAAGGAGCTGGTCAATGCAAGTGAATTCTATGGGTGTAATGTACAATGCGGTGATGATAGTTAATAACACTGTATTGTGTATTTGAAAGCAGCTAAGTGGGTTGTTCGCATACACACAAATGGTAGTTATGTGAGGTGATGAATTCTTGTGAATTTTGAATAAAAATCTATACAATTGATCCATTCCCTCCAGTGCTTTGATCATTTCACAGAACGTACATGTATCAAAACATCGCTGTGCACCTTAAATACACAATTTTACCAATTATACTCCAAAAAGCTGCCAATAAATTCTAAGATTCAAGCACAGACTGCCAATCAAAGGCCAGGCATATTGATAGAAGTTTATTATTGGTTAAGGTCTGGCTAATGGGAGCCCGCTCAAGATAAGTTGGGACACAGAGCCAAGGTCTCACCCTCAGACCCTCAAAGCCAAGACCTATGAATTCAAAAGCACTAGAGGAGAATAAAAAACTTGCTACCACGGGAAAAGGAAATAGGATTCTCTCCAAAGAAAGGTGGGATTGCAGGAAAAGAAATTGTAATTCAGAAAGCAAAAGCAGATATTAGGGCAGGAAGCTGTTCTAAGCACATTCAGTTTCCAAGGATCCTTGTTGACCACATCTGGGATGATGGGACTTAATAAAATTTCATTAGTCAGAAGAAGAAAAAAATAAAGATAGATTACTAAAGAGAATGTATACATGTTAATATATAGCATACATAAATTCCATATATATATATATATATATCTCATTTATTTTGTATATATAGTATATAAGCATTTATTATATCTTCCCATGTATTACACACATATATGCATATCCTTTGTCATATATATATACACACATATACATATGTGTGTATATATATATACATATATATATATACATATATACATACACGGTATGAAAGCATACCATAATACCACAATGCCAGTGTAGTTGGAAAGTAGAAATGTACTGTTTTCTTTTCTTTGTTTTCTCTTTTAAAATACAAGCATGTGGGAGCTGAAGAGATGCCTCAGTAGTTAAGAGTGCTTGATGCTCTTTTACAGGACCTTAGTTCAGTTCCCAGCATCCACTTTAGACAACTCACAACCACTTATAATTTCAGATCCAATCTGACACCCTCTTCTGGCATCTACAGGCCCCTGCACTCACACAGATACCACACAGACAGATGCCTACACATAAATGAAAACAAGTAAACCTTTAAAATATAAAATGAGAATGCACATTACAGTTATAAAACAATAATAACAAATAGTAATTGTACAAATTAAAGAGTTAAATTACCAAGTTTTATTGAAAATTGCTGCACCCTCAGAAGTGATACACATTTAGTGTTGCCAGATAAAGGACAATAATTAAAGCAGACATATATTTAAAAAAATAATTGCTTATCTGCAACTCAGATTTAACTGTGTTTCCTGTGTTTTTATTTGCTAAATTAGGAAACTTAAGAACAATGGCTAGTTGCCATCTTTGCCAATTAAGATGTATTTGGAGGGAATAGCATGTATTCGTTTAATTAGTTTGCTTTTCTTCTAAGGATTAAATTAATTTGGTTACTCTGAAAAAGAAAATGTGTTTTGACTTGGGGGAAGAAAGACAAGAAGGTGGTGACCCTGGGCTGTTGCTTCTGAGATAATCTAGTGTAGTATAAGCTGACCCTGTGGGCAGAAGAGAAGGGGGCTCGTAAAGTGGAAAACACAGGGACACCGTGAGGAAGGCAAGTGGATGGCAACCACTGTGCCATTTGGGCCAAAGTGTCATGCTACTATAGTGTCACAGCTAACTTGACACACTCCTAGACAATCCTGGAAAGAAGAAAACTCAGTTGAGAAGTACCTCCATTGCATTGCTTCTGGACATGTCTATGGGGCATTTTCATCATTGTTGATTGGTATGGGAGATCCCAGCCCGCTGTGGGTGGTACCATCCCTAAGCAAGTAGGACTTGTCTGGATAATAAAGCTAAGCAAGCCAGAAATCTGAGCCAGTATGCAGCTTTCCTTCATGGCTTCCACTTTGGTTTTATCTGCAGGTTTCTGCTTGCAGTTCCTGCTCTGACTTCCTTTAATGCTGCACTGTGATGTGGAAATGTAAGCCAAGTAAACCTTTTCCTCCCAAAGTGTTTTTAGTCAGTGTTTTATTGCAGCAACAAGAGAACAAGCTAGGAGACACAGTGAGGTTTGGAGAATTAAAATAAATCTTTGATATGCACAAAAGTTAGCAACCAAGGCTGTAGTGAGACTGGGTTGCAGAAAACCATGGTTTCCTTACATACATGTGGTGTCTCCTCAGGAATTTGAAAACGATGTGTGTGAATTTAACAAGAGAGTGGAAGATCTTGACCGGAGATTGGGGACTATCTTAATTCAAGCTTTTGATGACACACCTGATGTGGAGCATGCCTTTAAGGTTGGTGCAAGTGGAGCAGAAGTCATCCCAAATGCCCCTCAGTGTTTTATCAGAGGACAATAAGGCTACTCTTCTAATTTCTTCCTTCAAATATCCATGGGGGGGCAAGCATATATAATTGGGCTTCTCAGGTAGATCGTTTATGCATTTTTGAACATATAAAAATGCTTTGAAAATGACAGCGATCTTTTTAGACATCATGCATTTATTCAGTCGGGCCACCATCAGGAGTAAAAAGGTCTAATGTGATTGCTCTCCTCAAAGCATGGGTCAGCTCTACCAAAGCTGCTTAATCATTAAGGCAAGGTTGACTTAGCCTGGAACAAAGCATTTGCCAAGAGTGGCTTATAGGATCCAGGCACCGGTAGCTGCCATGCTTCTTGCCCTGGATCTATGTCTCTCATATCAAGTAGTAAAAAGAAGAGATGAGGCTTAGGGTGGTGAGGGCATAAATAGCTGCACAGTCAGGGATGCTGATGTGAGGTGTACGACTCTGTTGAGTGTGATAGGTCTCCTGTAAACTTTGTAGAGGCCTGGTGCTTCAAGGACTTGAGTCAGGAGAAAGTCACAGGGAGAGACATTTTTGGTTTAGAAGAGAAAGGAGATTTCTGTCAATGTTGTTCAAGATGAAATGAACATTCATGAGAAGCAGTTAATTTTCTGGTCATTAAAGATGTTCAGAGACTAAGTGATTTATAGGCCAATTGTCAAAGCCACATGAACCTTGGATGGCCAAATGTATGCTATTCTAGAATATTAAATAGCCCCACTGTGCCATACTCTATTTGCTGTACTCACCTGCCAAGACACCAGAAATCCCTCTTCAAGCACCAGAAGGGGTTTCTGTGTGCCCATGGATTGATCTTATACACTACTAAGTGTTGTGACCAATTGGGAGTCGGAACCCAAATACACTGTAAAGCTGTATGTAACTCTACTTATGTATCGAGACTACCATCTTCCACCTGAGGAATCCCTTTGCACTTGCCATTCTGAGACTGTTCATGTGACTCACTGGGCTCATCCCTATCACTGCCTATGCAGTGTCACTGCTCTGTGTCTAGAGTGTCCTTTGGGAATTCATCTTCTCGGGAAGGTATTTTGAATCTTCCTATTGCTCCTTGGATGCTCCCCTCATGAAAACATCTATATTTATCTACAGGCTTTTAAATTTTCAGTTCGTGAAAAAATACATGGCATAAGGATTCTAGACAAAAGGAGAAGGCATCCTTTACAGCACTGGCCTTGGTCCTGAAACATCTCCATTTGCAGCCAGACTCCCGAAGTGCTCTCATAAAAGTATATCCCTTACCTAACCCCAACTCTTCTTAAAGCTATTGGAAACTGCTGGGGAAACCACAGCAGCTGGTCCCTCCTGCTTGACCCATTTTCTTCTTTTGGTCATCTCACAATTAGGAGATTAACACTCTTCCCTCCTCCATCACCCAGTGCAAATGTTCCAGTGGACATACCTTCACAGAAATAAATAGTTTTTTAGGATTTGGGAAGCTGGCCAAAAGAGGTCATCTATCCCCAGAAACCCACCTATTACTTTACACAATCATCTAACATTGTATGTAGCTCAGAATTCATGGCCAGGGTACATGACCTCAAGTCAGTAGCACAAGAGAGCCACTGCACATCACCTCCTTATCTGCATATTCTCAAGAGGAAGATTAAATCCATAGTACAGCAGAGAATACACAGAGCACAGCTGCTCTCATGCCTTCATCAAAGAGAGCTGCATTCTCTGGCTTCTTTTATAAGCCCAGGGACCTGAGATCAACCCCCAGAGCTCACATTTGGAAAAAAAACAAAACAGACTTATTATCAAAGTGTTGAAGATACAGAGACAAGTAAATCCTTGGGCTTTGCTGGCTGGGTATATCTTCCTTACTGAGTTCCAAGACAGTGAGAGACCTTGTTTCAAAAAGTAATGGTAGATGGCTCTTGGGGAATGATACTTGAGTCAGTCCTCTGGTCTCTACAGGCATATACATGTATGCATGCAGGTGTGGTCTCACACACACAGACACATAGACACACACACACACACACACACACACACACACACACACACACACACAAAAGAACTGCTTTCAATTCTGTACCTGGGTAATGTTTGTAGAGGAAAAACAATCCCTATAGACTTCATTGAGAAACTTTCAGCATCTGTACTTAGGCTCAGAGGGCACATAGAATCATCAAAGAAACGCTTCAGACTATCTGTCCTGGGATAGAGTGTGTCCTAACCCATTGAATAATCTCTGTGCTTACCTGTTAGCCATGGCATGGCCTGAAAACTCAAGACTTTCTAGAACAATCTCAGATTTGGAGCCAGACTAGCCTGCTCTTGGTACTTGCTCCCACTCCCTCTACAGCAGACTTTGAAAGTTAGTAATAAAAGGTGGTGATGAGAGAATGATTGGTATATATGATCCTGTGACAGAATGGACTTGAGGTCTAGGACACATGGGGTCTATTCCACTTCCAGTTTTAGGATTTATGGCTATAATCTTGACATTATATCTCTCATTCTCATTTTCGTTGATTTAAAGCAAATCATGGCAACTTTTTTTTCCTGCAAAGACTCAGAGAATAAATATTTTAAACTGTGAGCATATATGTCCTTTGCCATATTCTCCCTCCCTCCCCTCTCTCTGTAAAAGCTCATTTGAAAAATGTACAATGAAATAAGGTCATGGACCAAGTTTGGCTATGCACCAGCTGTTCTCTTTCAACCTCTGACTTGAAGTGTGGAGTAGAGATGGGAGTTTATAATGCAGCAGTTCTCAACCTGTGGGTTGTGACCTCCTTGGCAAACCCCTATCTCCAAAAATATTTATATTCCAATTTATAACAGTAGCAAAATTACACTTATGAAGTAGCAATGGAAATAATGTTATAGTTGGAGGTCACCACTACATAAGAAACTGTATTGAAGGCCTAGGGAGGTTGAGAACCACTGTTGTAATAGAATTCGGGTTTGGAAACAGCAGTGTATATCCTAATATGGCTGAGTCCCTGTGCGCTTTAGGCTCAGGCAGCATGACACTAAAAAATTCACAATCCAAGAACAGGGGCATAATTAAACTATGTCCATTTTCTGATTTTCCTGGGGCTGGATTAAATGTACAGAAAGACATCTCAGATTGTCCCCATCATGCCTGTGATTGACAGGGCAGTTGATTCCTGAAACTTTCTTCTTTTATCTTTTTCTATCACCACCACCCTCCCTCATGTGTCATACCTTCTGTGCATAGTTCAGTTTACCTTGCTGGTGTCTTTAATTTATTTCAGCCCTTAGAAAACTTGGTAGATTCCCAGCAGGACAAAGGGCAGACTACATATGGTGGGATAGATGAGTAATCCCAACATTGGGGATGCCAAGACAGGAGTATCATAAGTTTCAAGCCAAGCCTGTACCACACGGTGAAACCATCACTCATAAAACAAATACTCCACCCTCCCCCCCGCAAAGAATTAAGAAGCCAAAAAATGAAAAGGGGAAAGTTCCAGATATCCACATGCTGGGACACTGCTAGATTTTCATCATAGCATATGTGTGTTCCTCCTGCACTGAACCATTAGGAGAGGGAGAGGAGAGAGAGAGAGAGAGAGAGAGAGAGAGAGAGAGAGAGAGAGAGAGAGAGAGAGAGAGAGAGAGAGAGGAAGCAGAATTTTTTGCAGCCCTGGGAAGGTTAAGTGCCTGTCCTTATCCTCTCTACAGCTGTTAGACATTGCAGGAAGCCTCCTTGAAAGACCTCTGGTAGCACAGGATGTGTCACACAAATACCTGGCCCTCATCCAAATGTTCAACAGAGACCTGGAGGCTGTGAGGCTCATCTACAATCAGCACATCCAGGAGGAGGCGGAGCATGGTAGGGTGGTTGCTGTCAGAATGCAAGGGGTGTGTTAACTCATGGATCTATGGTGTCGTCTGGGAACAACAAGCATAGTCCTTTTTGCTAGAAATTCCAGATTATCTTGGGTGATTGTAGAGTTCACTGAACTGTATACATTTCTCAGAGTGGGAGGCTGATATTGCCAGGGTAACTTAGACCAGTGAAACCTGAACCACCACTGGTCAGCTGTGGCCATGGAATAATGGGTGAGTTGATGAATCCCCGTTGCCACACTGGTTAATCATCATCATAACTCAATGTACATTTACATGCCTAAAAAGGAGTTTTGCCATACCTTGCACTGCCATGACCACTGTGCTTCTGCAGGGAGGAGCTAGCAGTAGCCTGACCAGGTGCAGTCACTTTGCAGATGTGTGACTTCACACCATCTTCCCTCACCCTTGGACCTGCTGGCCGTAAAGACTATTCTTTTCATCTTGGGGGGAGTGTGGCTCACATGCTGTGTGGAACCACCGTTCAATGTTAATTATTTTGCCTTTCACCCAGACCCCACATACATTCCTTCCACATAGCAAGGACTCAAGACATGTGTCTGAAACTGAAGCAAACTCATGTTTGACTTTCAAACATGTAAGATAGAGTATGTAGTTAATAAAAACACGGTGATGTCACTGCTCTGCAGTGGAACTCATGGTGAGGTAAAGGGACTGTCCTCTCCGCTCCTACTGAGGGTTATAAATGACAGCAGATGGTGTCATTTTACTGGGAAAACTGAATGTGGAGTGGTTTTACTTTAAGGTGAAATCTCACCTTTGCTAAATCGTGGTAACGGTCTATAAAGAAATTCAACATACAGACAAAAACAGCAGCGCACAGGCAGCTGACATACTCCTTAGCCCACATGACTTGTCCATTCACAACCTAACTGAATTCTCTCAGAATCCTTTGGCGACTGTTAAGTGAGAGACACCACTTCCATTTTACAGATGAGAAAACTGGTTCCAGAGAGATGAAAATGGCTGTTTAAGACGGTTATCTCAACCCTCAGTGTTCAAGTAAAACTTTCTTGAGATGTCTTAAAAAAAATAACTATGACCAGCTGCCAGACCAATTCAATCAGGATGACTGGGCAGGAGGCTTGTGTACTCTGAGCTGTTGTGTTCTCCCAGGAGTCTCTTTAGCAGGGCATTTGACTTAGTGTGGGCCCAGGATGACTTCAGTCTGGAAATAGATACAATAATGTGGGGGTAACTAGAGAAGGCTCTCCTGGGGTGCAGGGAGCTGGGGCTATATCCTCTCTTAAACATAATGGTTTCTGTCTCCAGGGTTCTCTCATGTGCACAAGAACATGCCCACCATGGCTGGGGGCATCCGCTGGGCCCGGGAGCTGAGGCAGCGTATCAAGGGTCCCTTTAGCAACTTCACACACATCACACATTCGTGAGTATCTGGCTCTTGAGAGGCACTGACCCTCCTACACCCACCAAAAACAAGCATGTGCCCATAAGTCCATGTTCAGTCCCAGACTAGGTTCTGTCTCTCAAACAGTGACGACTATAGTTCATGTGAGCTGAGATGTGGGTCCTTCAGGCTTCACTGAAGCTTAGCCTGCTGTAAGTTGCCTCCTGCTCCACTGGGTCATTTCTGGAGGAAAGCCAAGCAGGGGCTTCATACTCTAAGGAGGTCCTCAGCATTACTTCCTTGGAAAAGAATTCTGTGCCACTGGAGCAGCTGGGAAATAACAAGTGCTTCCCAAATGTGATGTAAAGATTGTGTTAGAGATGCAGCTTCCTGGTCTCACATGTCAAGTCTGAATCTGAGCTGGGATTCTGTTTCTTTGGCAACCTTCCTTGGTGACTGGAGATAGCCAGGTTAAAGAAGCACAAGCCTGTTTCACGGCTGGGTCTAGAAAGCTGGGCCCCTTAGAAGGCTGTCAGCTGCTAGCAGTGAGAGAGAGGAGACATCGAATTTGGGATGCCTCTGTCCAGGGACAGGTGGTCTTCCTCTGATCCCTTTTTTATAAAAGACTTGATCTTGTTCAAAGCTCTTGGCATCAGTAAGTGCAACAAAGGCAAAGAATTTGGAAGCTGGCCATTGACGTGAGCCAGGGATGTCTGCAGAGACCCTGGGCTTAGGTAGAAAGATTAAATGTCTTTCAAGATGTAAGGCAGAAGCATGGCATCTGTGGGGGATCAGTCACTGCCCCACTCCAGGGTCACCAGCCTGACAAGCAACCCTCACATAAGCAATTTCCCCTTGGAGCAAGAACCTGATATCTGCTCTGCTCTGAGTAAGCTTTTGATGCTACAGGTTGAGAAACCAGACCAAAAAAAGGGAGGGAATGCCTCTCCTGTCCAAGAGGCAGCCAAGAAGTAACTGAGAGGCATCTGAGTCTCCAGCTTCCAGCCCACAGTTCCTACCAATGCTCTCCAACTACAGAGACTTTGGCCAGAAGTAGGGCTGAGCCCCCAGGCCTCTCAGACATTCCCTGTAACAGAAAAATGAAGATGATGGGCTGCAGGAAGCCAAGGCTACTTTCAGGCCAAGGAACTACAGAACTGCTGTATGCCTGGTTCCTAGGAAGCAAACTCTGATACTGCAAAGGATGCCTCTAGGAACAGCAGCTAAAGGACAGAGTGTTCTGGGGCTGGGTGGCTGGTGGGTGGGGATGAGTTTCTGGTTGTCTGTATCAGAGATTTCAGTGGATCCTGCAAAGAGCACAGCTCTTAAAAGGTCCCCACCTCAGGTAGCTCTTAGCTCTGTGTTTCCACCACAAGTAACATGACTATGTGCTAGGTATCTCTCAGTCCAGGGAATCCAATGTCCTCTTCTGACTCCATGGACACCAGTGCATGGGTATATATGCATGCAAAACACTAACACACATAAAATAATATTTTTTTAAAATAAGAATGCTATAGGCTTATACCACAAAGTGAAGAGGAAACATTAATTGCATTGTTTTTGGTGACCTCTCCGCAAAGCCGCTGAGCAAAATGGCCTGACACACACCATATACACCTCTGCTTTAGTCTCTCCAGATTCAAATCTGAGATGTGGTCATTGTGAGGCCTGTAGAAATCCTGCACCAGTGTGTGAGGGAATTATGGGCTATGAGGGGCAAGCCACCTGCCTGGTCTGAAGCACTCTGTGATACAGCTGCTCAATCAGCACAAAGGGAAAAGCAATCCAGCACTTTCCCTGCAGGAGTGAGGGTTTGCGGAAGGCTCCAGGGATTGTGTGAGGAAACCTGTGCCTGCGAAAGGAGAAAGTGAATGTTAAAGATTTGGCAATAAGTGGCCTCATTTTGCTAGCAGGACAAACAAAAACAGTCTCCACACAGTGTGAGGGTATTTGAAAATTAAAGATCTTTCACCCATTTTCCCTGGAGCTGGATGTTTATTTATTATTACAGCCAGTGTCAAAAGCAGGGGGGAAAGCTATGGGTAGCAGTACTGCAGGGCAGACCTTTCTTTCCTCATCTGCCATCCTCAGCATCCTGGTAGAAGCCTGTGTGTGCATGTGTGAGAACACAGAGTTTGTGATGTGTGTCTGTGTGCAGGTGCATGTGTGTGCTTCATTACATATGTATACATTTTAGGAGGTGAGAGGAGGATGGGGATTCATGACAACATGTGAAGGAATAGCAGTGTTTCTGATCAAGCGTCCTAGATAGATTTCAGAAACCCATCTATCTGCACCTATCTAGCAAAGGGGAGTCACTTTCTCTGTGTTCCTGTATCTGTCTCTCTATGTGGTCTTATGTATATCTATCTACTGACCATCATTATCTACTACCTATATAGTATATGCACGTATATACAAACATGAAATGTTATTAATGTTATATGGGTATTTTTTTTCTTTATATGCAGAAACCAGGATCACCTAGAATTTTTTACTCCGTCAACTTTCTTTTTACTCATATTTTGTGGAACCTCAATTACCTGGTGTGTGTATGACCAGCTTAGCCAGGAGAGCAGTTGGTGGAGCCCACAAGCAACAGCACTGACCCTGTCATCTGGGGAACTGCCTGGAACTTTAGGAAGTGCAGGTGCCCCCTAGTGGCCTGTGGAGGACGTTCAGGGAGGAGTACACAATCGCTTCTAAGGTCCTTTGAAAACTAGCCCAGGAGACCGTTCCATCTCAGTTTTGTTTGGTGTTTGTTATTATCATTTTATTTCTTCAGATGCATATGATCCCCATATGTAGTCCAGGCAGGGATGGGACACATGACCCTCCTGCCTCAGTCTCCCAATTATCAATACTTGGCCTGTAGACTGCAGTTTATTCATTGGATCGTAATTTGGGCTTCTTCTAATTATACATCTTTTTTTCCCCTTTTCGTGTGAACTGATAGGTGCTTGCAGTCTGCTGAAGGAAAGCGAATGATACAGAAATACGAAGATTTGCTCTCACTGTTAGAAAAGTAAGCAGCTTTTGCAATTGCGACGTCCTGCAGATTGCCCTGCCCCCATCCCCTGTGCCTTTTGCTGTTCATAGGCCATGTTCCATATCAGCTCTGAAATATCGTTGTGTGCTTTATGTTACAGCCAAGCTATTTGTGAGTACAGTATTCCAGGGCCTTGCAAACAAGTCTCTGGGGGAATGTGGCTTTACTCTGGGTACAAATACATTCCCAGTGTCACTTTCTTGGATCTGTGAACCTTGTGGAGAGGCGTGGGATGCCACACATGGTGCTTGCTCTGAGAGGCCTGGAATTGCAATCACTGCTCAGTGAGAACAGAAAGCAATAGTTTATACTGCCTGAAATACATCTTCTGTACTTTTAGAGAGAAAGCACAAGACAGATTTGCACATGGGCCCATAATTGTTCCTGCTCTAAAGCCCAGTGGATCTTTCAAAGGTTCAGGGTCTCCAGGCACCTCCTCCAATGTGGTCCTGCCTCTGCCATTGTTCTTTCTCTTGATTCTGGAGAGTAGGCATAGAAGCTCAGATTCTGATACTGCTTGCCATAGGGTTAGACAAACGAACCGGTGACACCTCTACCTTCCAGCAACCCACACATCTCCCCCTTTACCCTGTAGATATGTCAAGCGTATCTTCCTTGTCTCCATCACTGGACTCTTCCCAAAAGACTAGGTATGCTGCAGCCAGAACTGCCGTAGTGGCTTCGTGACAGTCCTCCCTGCCTCCATATTTGTGTCCCTTGGTCCACAAGGGTGGTCAAATCCAATAATGTCACTATATCCCCAACAACTAAAAACATCTTGGAGGTTCCCATTGTTCCCCAAGCTGTCCTTCCCTCCAGCCTCAGCTATACCCTCCATGTTTTGTTCCCAGTTCAGTGAGGCTGCTTCTCACTTCCACACCTCACCATTCTGTTGATGGGGATCATCACTTTGCCTCTCCTCAGCCATGTGACTGAATTAAGAATTGTCCCCATTATCTCTCCCATGAGGCTTTCCTTATGCTCTTCCAGCTCCTTGCCTCTGCCATCAGATGCCCGACACCCACTACAACTCTCTAAGATTGATTTTTACTGCACTGTGTTATCGTGATCTTCCTGTGGTCCCCACCTTTAGCGCTATTTTTCTTGAGTTATTAATTCATTGATTCATTCTCCAAGCTCAGCACATGGCATGTGTCAGGTCAATGTGTGATGACTGAATAATGGAGTCTATGCACTACTTGACAGTGTGAGAAGAGTTGTTACCAATATCTTCTCTCTGTGTCTCTGGAGCTAATCACGACTTTCTACCTCATCCCCAAAGATCATGTAGAATCCATTCTCTTCTGATTGTAGTGGTATCGCCTTTAGAGATCAGTGGGCACCTGAAGATGCTGACTCAGCCTGGCTGGATCAGATACTACTAGTTGCTTCTCCATTTTGAATCACAGAACAAGGCCAGGATCTGGGGGGGTGGGGATTTCAGGCTGTTTCTGAGGTGGCTGCCATCTCTGGTTGTTGCAGGTATGAACGAAGACTTTATGAGGACTGGTGCCAGACGGTGTCTGAGAAGTCACAGTACAATCTCTCCCTACCACTTCTGCATCGTGACCCCAATACAAAGCACCTCTCTGTCAACTTTAGCCCACAGGTCAGCTGGGTGACAGGAACTTTCATTGGGGTTCCAGAAGCATTCAGATAACCGTTGATTTCAAGGGTTAAGAGGCTTTTTAAAGAAATTTATACCCTGCACTTTCATGTGTGTGTGTGGGGGGGATTAACCCTCAGTTGGAATATTTTTATAAGTAATCCATGTTCATGATCTTTTTCTAGGGTTAACTAGTGTATTTTATTTTGCCCAATAGGAAACCAGACTCTAGTTGCATAATGAGAGGGACACTTCCTCAGAAAATCATTGCTAGCCTGGTGGTAGTGGCTCGTGCCTTTAATCCCAGCATGTGTGAGGCAGAGGCATGAAGAAACAACCAATATGTACATTCCATCTCTGCGTGTGGGTTGCTCGAGTAGATGATTGACTCCCAGGTGGCTGACAGTATAGCCTCTTTTCAGGAGCCTCATACTCTGAGTGTAGGAAGAAGAGCCTTCCCCTCTGCTTCCAGAAGCTCCCTTCACAGTATCCCCTCTTCTTGTTCTTGGGCTTTATACGTCATCTTGCTGTCCTCCAAGTTATCTTCTTTCTGCGGCACACTTACCCTTCCTTCCCTGAAGCTGGCTGCCAGGAACTGATGGGGACAGAGGTCAACAAGAGGCCCAAGGCCTTTAGGCCCTTGAGATCCTTGGGCCCTCCCTGGGTACGGCTGCTTTCTTGCTGATCCTGAGCAAATGCTACTTGTATCTGCCTCTCTTCTCAGCTGGTTTCAGTGTTGAAAGAAATGAGCTATCTTCAGCCCACTGAGGTGGAACTTATTCCCGAGGCAGCAGCAACCATGTTCTCCTCCAGGGAATTCTATCGGCAGCTTGTGGCCAACTTGGAGTTGATGGCAAATTGGTACAACAAGGTTATGAAAACTCTGCTTGAGGTGGAATTTCCGCTAGTAGAGGAAGAACTGCAAAATATTGATCTCTGCCTGAGAGCTGCAGAGGAGACACTGAGCTGGGAAACAGACGGTAAGAAAACAACCTTCAGTCAGAAAGGAATGTAGGAATTGAAAGGCACAGTGAAGTTAAAAGACCCCTCATTATCTACCCGTAACCCAATTTGAGTCAGAAACACAAACCTGGCCTCTTTTTCAGACACATTTGTAGGGGATAGGAGGGGCACTGTGTCCAAATCATGTAAGACTGGCCATGATTTTTCAATGCATTATAATGTCTAATCTGAAGAGTAAAGATTTATGGACTAGAGAAGAAAATTAAAATTAAGGTCCTCAGAAAACTTATGAAAAGGTCATAGTAAACTCATGGCAGTCATAGAATATCCTATTAAGTATGGAGGACTTTACCCAGTATATGAAGAGGTATAACTTTTTTCAACACACAGCACACCACAAAGTTACTATAATCAAAACGTGATTAGTCCTAATAAAATCCTCAAATTTCTCTGGTATTCCCTGGCAACTATGATAATTCTTGTGTGTATGATAGCTAAGTACCTCCCTGTTTGTCTGACTGTATAATCAGAATTATGGTAAGGGCTGGCTTTTTAATATAACCAGGAAAAGGATGGGTTCTGCTGATAATGAAGTAATCATAGTGCATAGCTGTCAGCTTTGCCACCACCATATACAATTTCAGTTAATTCTGTTTCTTTTGGGGAGCAGGCATTTGGGATTATGCCATGCAAATAACCAAAAGCATTCATGGCCTGGAACAAAGAATTCAGAAGGCAAAAGACAATGTGGAAGAGATTCAGAACATCATGAAAACATGGGTGTCTCCATTATTTAAGAGAAAAGATGGAAAAAAAGAATGCCCCCTTTCTCTGGATGATCAACAGGATCGCATGGAAAAATATTTCAGCCTCATCAGGGATTCTGGTCTTAAAATTCACATTCTTGTTCAGGTAACAACTGGCCTGTTAGACACAGTACCAAGAAGGGTATCTGAATGCTGAAAAGGAATCTGTCTGTGCATTAAAATAATCAATAGATGATGTGCCATCTTCAGGCAACAATAAAACTTTAGAGTAACAATAAAATATAAAATAGCTAAAGCCAATATATAGCAGGGACCCAAAAATCAATGTGTCAGTATTAACACTGTCAAAATTGATTCAAGTTTCACTCCTAACCCCTCAAACTAGAAGGGGATGGCAAAGCAGAATCCTGAATCATCTGCTGCGCTAACCAGCTAACCCCTGTCCATGCACTCTGGCATGGCTCTACCGAGTTATCCGTATGGCCTATCACTGAAGAGCCCTGAGAGATGAGTGCCATGGCACCCTGCCTTTGAACAGAAGAAGAAAGAACTCACAGTTAATACAGCAAGGCCTTTTGTCCTGTAGCATGGCCATGGCAGCCTCATGCCCCACCATCAACAACTAAAGCATTTCTGTGAACATTGGCATATAAATGGCCACCAGCCCCAACCCTAGTGAAAAAGCCCCCAATACTTTCTGACAGGTTGACTCATGTCAGAAGTTGGGAATAAATCACTATCCTGTAAAGGTGTGGTTTAAAACACAACTAAGATGACCAATTAAATAAAGGAGATAATTGCCTGTATTATGCCATTGAAAGATGAAAAACTTTTTTACTTTAGTTTTCCACATCTTCTTGCCCTAGATTTAGTAATTTTAGGATGTATTTGGCTCTTGTTGTTAGGCTTCTTTCTTCCTTTGGTAATATCCTCTTTGCCAGTACGTTGCTTCCCTGGCACAGTCTTAACCTGCCTCATGTCGACATTCAGTGTTTGCCTGTGCCACATTGTTAATCCAATGGTCATTTAGGAATATGTGTTCTAATTCCCTTGTATTCGGGGTCTCTCTGCCTATCTTAATGGAACTGATGCCTAATTTAACTCTGCGATCAGAGAGATGCTTAGATTGTCTTGGGGATTTCTTGGTCATTGACAATGTCTGTGCTTCTGTTGTTGGGTGTGGCATCCTTTGAATAAGATTGTGCTGTTACAATCTTTGGGATGCTTTCTGACCTTGTTTACCCATTTGTTCTATCCATTGATGGAGGTGGAATATTAAAATCTCTGAGATTTTAGATGTGTCTATTTAATCCTTTAGTTCTGTCACAGTTTTCATCATGGATATGAGCTCTGTTGGCACAAGCTGATGTATAATTTATAGTGATCATAACTCCATGATGGAGTGACTGCACCATCATTGTGAAAGTCCCTCTTGATTTCCAATAATACTCCTTCATCTTGAAGTCTGCCTTTTCTGATAGTAACGTTACTTTCTCCTCCTGATTCATTATACCTATTACTTGCACTGTCCATCTCCTCACACTCTACTTTCAACCTATTTACTTCTCCATACTAAAAATGTTCTCCTTTGTAACCAGCACATAGTAGAAGCATTTGTATTTTCTTAGGTTAAAAAATATGTACATGTACATGTCTGTAGGTATGTAGATAAGTCAGTGCAGGTGCCCATGGAATCCAGAGATAGCACTGAATCCCCAGATGCTGGAGTTACAGATGGTCACTCCAAGTGGATGCTGACAACCTAATTTGGATCCTCTATGAGAACAGCATGTGCTCTTAACTGTTGAGCTGTCTTTCTTGGCCCAAGAAATGCGTTCTTATCAGTAACAATTCCATCTTTTAATTGGAATGCTTGGATTATTATGTGCAATATGGACAGAATGGAATCTAATTGTGCTGTGTTCCTAGTTGTTTTGTTTCTTTCTTTCCCTCTGCTTTTCTGTGTCCATGGCCTTGTGGGTTCACATATAATTTTGAGCATTCAGTTGACAGCTCAGTTGCTGTTCCAGCTTCTACACGATTGCCTTCCCTTGCTATGGGATGATCTAGGTTTCAATTCGGTTTTGTCCTGAGACATAGAGACCTCGGATGGTACAGGTCTACTTAACTCCTCCTCGCCTTTGTGACGGTTAGCTTGGATGGTTCACTTGACACAATGTACAGTAACCTAGGTAGGGAGTTTGAAGGAGAAATGATCTCAGTTGGTTGGCCTTTGAGTTAGTCTGGGAGGGACTTTGTTCGTGGGGTTGTTTGAGCCCACCCCGAACATGGGTGGCTCAAGCTGGGCAGGCTGAGCCTGTGAGGGCGAGTTGAGCGCTGTCATGCATACACTGCTCCGTTGCTCTCTCCACTTGACTGTGAGTGCACTGTTCCTACCTCAAGTATCTGCCACCTTGGTCTCCACACAGTGATTGACTGGAATTACAAGATTAAAAATGCCTCTTTCGTCCTTACTTTTCTTGGGGGGGAGGGGTGGAGTGTGGTATTTTACCACAGCAATAAAAAGCAAAACTGAGATACCCTCATTATATAATGTCTATTCTATATTAATGTAACAAACAGTAATATAGTAGTATACTCAATCATTAATATATTAAATGCTAATTTTTTAAATTAAAATTTTCAGAATAAAAAGAAATGAAAATGGGAGGAAGACTTAATGAGGAGAAGAGGTATCAAAGAGGAGTGGGAGACGGATGAGAGAGTGTAATGAGAAGTGAATTCGATCAAAATGCATTATGCACATTTATAAAAATTTCAAAAGTAAACACAAATTTAAGGAAAATAGGGAAATTCATTAATGACTAAATTGCACATGATTTACCTATCTCCTTTGTAAAAGTAAGTTAAAAATATTGATAATATTCTCTTTTTACCCACATACTCAGTATAGTAATGCTTTGTAATCTTTTTTTTAGATCTGAGCTGCTATCTGTATTCATTTATCTTAGACCTAAAGAATCTTATTTAGTCTCCTGTAGTTGAGGCCTCATGTTGACATATTGGCACAGCTTTGAGCAAAACTTGCCTTGACCTCACCTGGTTCTCAAAGGGCAATTTTACTGTATACAGAATCCTGTGCAGTCTTGTTTTACTTCCTCCATTGTTGCTTGGCCTCCATCCCCACACTGTGTTCCATAAGAAGCAATCCATAACTATATCTTTGTTTTCTTCGGGACACATTGCCTCTTTTCAAGTTGCTTTTACTAGCTGGATGCTTAATCTTTTCTCAGTTTTCAATTTGGCTATGATGTGCCTGAGTGGATTTTCATTGCTCTCACCCTGCTTAGAGTTTACAAGTTCTTTGGATCTTCTTTTTACCAGATTTGAGGATGTATTTTGGTTTCAAGTTGTTTTGTTTTAGTGGTGGGGTCTCCCTGTTTAACCCAGACTGGCCTTGAGGTCATTATCCTCCCCTCTCAGCCTACTGAGAATTAGGGTTGTAGTTGTGTGTAAAACATACTTGGATTACTTATTAATTGTTTGTTTTACAACTACAATGGTCTTATCTACTCCAAATCCATTCTATTTTCTAAACCGTGTGTGTGTGTGTGTGTGTGTGTGTGTGTGTGTGTGTAACAGAAGTTTGTCACATAAAATAAGCCTAGCCATTACTTAGTGTAGAAACATACATCTTAACACCTGCAAGCCACTGCACATCATCACGTATTACAATTTGCATGATGATGGGCTTAAAGTCATTAAGGAAACCTTAAATCTACTTAGGATGTAAGGGTGTTGGTAATGCATCTTAAAAATTTTTAAATCGTGTCATTTAAAAGCAGGATTGTGAAATCATTAAGCCTCAGCAGGATCTATAATGTGGCAGTGTTTCCTAAAGGGGTAAGTGTGAGCCATTGAAGAGAGTCACTTCCCTGGGCTACCTGCTGCCTTCTCTGAAAACATCAGCTCCCTTGAAAGAAGCTGTAAAGTCTTAATGAAAATAATGAAAAGCAGATGGATGTCTGTGCTGAGCATCATTGAGCACTTAGGCTCCCTCTCCTTGATGTCCAATCCTTGTTACCATGGTGATACTCAAGGGTACCCTGGGTCAAGAAGTGAGAGAGAGAGAGAGAGAGAGAGAGAGAGAGAGAAGAGAGAGAGAGAGAGAGAGAGAGAGTAGTGATGTAAGATCTTAATATCAAATGCCAACCACAGAGCACAGCCTCTTTCTAAGGATTATCTGGGAAATACTTTGCATCCCTGACTCCTAGGCATCCTCATGCCTACCCTATCTCTTTCTCCTCTGAGGCTCTACCCTCAGCAGAATGAACAGTGAGAATTGGCAAAGTACACATGTGCCATATCCCTTGGCATTCCTCCTGAGAAGCCATCCAGATCCTGTCCTCCATCCTTAGGGACAGACAAGACACCACAACCCCTTTATGGAACTGATTTGTGTCCCTCTTAATCAATGGCTTTCTCCATTTGTCAGAAGAGAATGTAAAGACATGTAACTGCAAAGTCTTTGCAGAGAGCTGTGTGTGTGTGTGTGTGTGTGTGTGTGTGTGTGTGTGTGTGTGTGTGCGCGTGTGCGCGCGCGTGTGCGTGCGTGCGTGAGCGTGTGCGTGGGCATGTGTGTGTGTGTGTGTGTGTGTGTGTGTGTGTGTGTTCCCATTGGTGATGATTTTTCCGGTTCTGTGTTGTTAAATATGGCTCACACCCTTTATTCTTTCTCTTGTAGGAAAACCTGGTTTTGTTTGCAGCAGACCCGGCATCCAGCATCTGGAAAACCTACGTTGACTACATTGATTCCATGTTGGTGGATGGATTCTTTCTTGCCATCGAGTGCTCCCTCAAATATCTCCTGGAAAACACTGGTAACTACCAACTGATGGCAGTAGGCCATGACTGAGTAGATAGCTGCAGCAGTCACTGCTGCATTAAAATGAAGTGTAGTTGAGGTTTGCCAAAGTGAGTAACGCAGAGTAAAGTAGCAAAAGGTGGAGCAAAGATAAAATAACCATGCCTCTCAACATAACACATCACACCAGGCTGTCAGATCATAAGGATCATAGCAAAAGTAAAGTGAGAACTCCCCCAAACTCAAGGTCCACGAGAGAAGTGACTGAAGCTGGAGCCGTAGGAAATGGTTACTAAGGACAGCTTCTTCCATAGTTGACTTGTGGGCAGATGGGGCAGGGGTGTTCTGTGACTTCAAGTTCTACATAATCTAGCTCTGTTGTCTTTGGGGAACACAGAGGGTTTGAAGTTGCCAGGCAAAGAGGGAAAATAACAACAACAACAACAACAAACCAAAAAACAAACAAAACAAAAAAACCAGAACTATGTATGGAAAAGAGACAAGAAGCAAGAGAGAGGAAAGCCCTCAGAAGGAAGAGAAATGTTAGGAAGGCAATGAGCTATCTCTGAGACTATTAGAAATACGTAAAGGCTGGAGAGATGGCTCAGAGGTTAAGAGCACTAATTGCTTTTCCAAAGGTTCTGAGTTCAAATCCTAGTAACCACAGGGTGGCTCATATCCATCTGTAATAAAATCTGGTGCCCTCTTCTGGTCTGTAGGCATACATGCAGGCAGAACATTGTATACATAAATAAACAAATCTTAAGGAAGGAAGAGAAGAAAGGAAGGAAGGAAGGAAGGAAGGAAGGAAGGAAGGAAGGAAGAAAGAAAGAAAGAAAGAAAGAAAGAAAGAAAGAAAGAAAGAAAGAAAGAAAGAAAGAAGTAGGTAAAGGCTTTGAATTAGAATTAGGGTGGACAAACTGGAGTAAGGTGCACAGAGTCAAAATCCTTATAACAGCTGAACTTGGCTAGTAAATGGTGAGATAGAAAGGGCAGAAGAGTGCAAGACTACAAATTAAATCAGACCTTCACATTCTGGTAGATTCTGGGTTGCCTAGCAAGAGTCATGTTGAAGAATGAGTCACAATATACCAGCAAAGGAATATTTTGAAGGCAGAAGATCCAGGTGAGATGGTGTTTAATGTCAGGTCTAACCAAGTACAGAGATAACACCAGCAGGCCTACATGAATCCTGACACCTGGCCTGTGAAACAGGCTGTGGAATCAAACTGAGGATGCAGACAGGAGCAGTGCTCAGCTCAGTATATCTGCAAAAAATAGCTCCATGCCACTGGTACCTGGAAAGGCTGGATGTGTTCTCTGGCATGGTTGCTCCCTGTAGGGAGCAGAGCTGCCCCAAATGAAAGAAATGTGGCAATGCATGCAGGGAGGTTGTTTCTAGAGTCTGGGGCATGGAATACAGAGCCTGAAATCTGAGAACTCACCCTTAGCTACCAACATGAGCATTCTCTGTCCAGTTGAAAGTTTGGCCAGCCTCCCTTCCAGCCCTTGTCTAGATGTATGATTCCCCAGCCTCCTTAGGGACAGTGCCCACAGATGGCCTCTTAGGTTAGTAGCTCACCCTTGCCTAGTTGCTATCTGACTGTTGATGGAATGACCTGATGTGTCACTTGCCCTCTGATGGAAGACAAGATTGGAAATGAAAGGATGGAGAGTAGCTGACAGTATTTCCCCAAGATCACCAGCGTAATATTTTCTCCATGAAGACCAGGACACAGAGGAACACTTTTCTTTCAGACTACAGCCCTTTCAAATTCTTTTGAGTGGTGACTATTTTGTAGTAGCACATGGGCTTTGCAGCTGCCTGAACTGAGACATTGTAAGTTAAGATTTAAGCTCAGGCAATGCTGATGCACACAAGTAATCCTAGCATCTAGGAGGCTAAGGTAAGAGAAATGCAACTTTGAAGCCAGCAGGGGCTACATAGCAAAGTCCAGGCCAAGTGGACTATATAGAAGGACAAAAATCACAACAAAACAAAAACACATGCTGTACAGATAAAGACACTAGAGTTTTCTTGTTAGGTCTAGTTTTTGCCTCCCTGAGTTGAGTCAAGACTATATATCTCTATGGCTTTGGTTGTCTTCCTTGTCATAGCTGGTCAAATTTGCATAAATAACAAATTACATGTGACCTACCCCACCAAGAAGTACCTCCTACAACTTGCCTTCTAAAGGACTGGCTTGTACCTCCACTGAGGAAGTGGGGCAGTTTTCCTCCTGTCATACTGATGTCTGCATTTTATCCAATGTAGGAATTTTGTTCTTATGCCAGCATGTGTGTTAAAAAGCCCCACAGTCTTCCAAATATTCTTCCAAATCTTGTAAGTGCTGTAAGCCATATGCAGCTTTATCTACTAACATATGATGTTTTCCAGTAATGTGCAAAGTACCATGACTTCACATTGAGTACCCCTGACTAAAAATATGAAATCCAAAATGCTCTGAGATACTAACCAGGTTCTAAAAGCTTTAGATTTCGGACCATTTGAGCCTTCGGATTAGGAGTGCTCCATGAGCAGTCTGTGAAGCTAGTCAAACTCCCTTGAAGTCCTCCTAGCAGCAAGCATTTCAAACAAGTGGTGTCCAACCTATGTAAAAACAAATTCCACAGGAATGTATTGCTGTTGTTTTGTTGTTGTTTCCCTGGCTCTCCCCAGAGATCAAACCTGCGAGACTATTGGTACACTTGTCTCCATTAGGTTAATATGCATTTGTTGAGACTCCAGAGTTCCACAATATGCATTTATTATTCGATCCTTGTGGTTTTTAAAAACAAGATCTTAGTCTTACATGAGATCTTAGTGGACCCTACAGTTTTTAGTTAAAGTGAATGGGCCAGCTACAGTCACAAAACTCCATCCAAAATGTGACTTAAGGGATAAAGCCCATCCCAGCGCAAGTAATAATCCTGGAGAATGGCTGTTGTGTGGTGGGTTGCTCTCAGTCATTAGCTCTGCCATTCTCCAGGGATTGGCCTTAGTCTGTGATTGATAGAGTCATGTCACACCCAAGGTTTAGTCTGTGAGGAGAGAAAAAGGAATGTGTAGGAAAGGATCACCAGGAGTCCCTTCCTATCTTCCCCTAGTGGGAATCCCATTACTACCTATAAGTCTATGTATGGCTGAGAAACTTGGTCACACACTCAGGTCTAGCTCTTTTACTAGGAAATGAGAGGGCAATGGTTTGGTCAGGAGATTTCCTTCACCCACACTGTCCAACCCACGGCACTCTCCCACTTATAATTCTACTATCAAAAGATGCACAATTGTCAGTGGTTACCAGTTAAAACTTTATTTATCTTAGACAGGGAACACGGTGCTCCATGTAACATTTTGACTTAAATCTAGCAAGGCAACTTCATCTAGCAAGTAATCAGGAATCTGTGAATTATTTATGCTGTTTTTAAAATTTTTATCACTGCAAGACTAAAAGTAAGCCCTATGTTTATAGAAAAGGGACAGGAAATTTAGGATTGTGACTTTTTTGTGTTCTTTCCCGTGTGACTGTGGGCAGGCACACCCCTCGTGAAATGGATAATGGTGGGATTTCGTGGTTGACTATTTGGGATTTTCTTGAGGAAAAGCAGCATTATCCCGGGAGGCAGTTGAGAATGTTAGAAAGGAACTGGCTTGGGTTGGGTCAGTCACTGGAGTGTTCTCTTCAAGGACAAGGAAAGTAAATGTCCTGTGATACCCAGGAGAGCCCCACGCAAGAGCAGGCTCGCTCATAATGTCAGCAGTTCCCCATGGAGACACACTACATTTTCAGTTGTGTGCATTCTAAAGAAAGGCTCGAGTCTGGGTTTTCGGGAACAGTGCCTTGCCCGCTTGCCCTACTCACTGTTATTCTGTTGCTTTGTTTTCCAGAGTGTAAGGCTGGAATCCACCCGATATTTGAAGCACAGCTCAGCCTTGTCCCTCCAGACTTAGTTTTCCACCCATCTCTAGACTCCGGAGCGAAGGGGGGCTTATATGACATTGTTGAGAGTCTCCTCAGCAGCATTTTTGCAGTACCATCTTTGGTGCCCCGGCTGTCCCCACACAGTGGCTCTCCTCACTATCAGGTACTGGGCCTGCAAGCATCCCTCCTCACATCTAGAAGGTCTCACTCAGCACTGGTGTAACCTCCCTGCTGTTGTCTTACTGCCCCAGGGTGACCTGGAGGACATGGCTGACTTAGCCAGCCTGCGGAGCATGGTCATGGAGAGGGTGCAGAACATGATGACCGTCTGCTGTGGCTACCGGAATACCTTCAGCCAGTACTCTTACCTGTATGTGGAGGACAGGAAGGAGATTCTTGGTCAGTTTCTGCTCTATGGGCATGTTCTCACACCTGAGGAGATAGAAGCCCATGCAGAAGATGGCATCCCAGAGAGTCCACCCCTCCTCCATCACTTTAAAGCCCAGATAGATTCCTATGAAAAGCTCTGTGAAGAGGTGGTCAGCCTGGAGCCCACCAAGGTGTTTGATGGATGGATGCAAGTTGATGTGCGACCCTTCAAGGCATCTCTGTTGAACACAATAAAGAAGTGGAGCCTCATGTTCAAGCAGCATCTTGTTGACTATGTCACCAGCAGGTAACACCATTGTCCTAGCCACCTTCCAGCATCCCAGGCTGCAGGGATGCCATGCTTGGAATCCTCTTTGTGTATTTCCTCACTGATTGGCTGATTAAGTTGTTGACATTTCTAGTCTTTCTGATATTGTGATCATTTCAGCCCTGTCCCTACCGTCACTCACCAGATAGTGGTCTGTGTTAGTTTTCTCTTTGTGCTCAGTGGGTGAGAGGCACCCAGTAAGTGGTAAATAATGTTAGAGACCATAGCCACAGATCCGCTCCCTTCCACAATTCTGAGTGTGAAATCTAAGCCTTGGAGGCAGAAGGGGTCTAATTTCATTTTAGATTTTATTTCCCACCACTTCCGACTTGCTCCAGATGCTCCAGCTGAGCAATGTGGAAGTCATTAGAGCCGCAGGCTCCCATGTGCCATCCTAACCATGTCACACATAGACCTCTGAAAGCTGTCTCTCCAAAGACCCAGACTACATAGCACCATATCCTGTGATCTGGAACACTGTTATCTGTGTGAATGATCTAATAGAATGACAGTCCCCTGGTCATTCTGTCTTAGTCATTGTCCCTCGAGTCTCACCGGCTGTCTCCACTTCCAACCTCAAGGTACAACTCCTCAGTCCAATGATCACTCTTAGTGTGTCAGATGGCCTTGCAAGGGAGCTAGCCTGGCCCCGCTCCTGCATCCTGAGCTGACCCTGCTCAGTGCTAAAGCTGCCCCAGTCCAGCTAGAACAGTGAGCAGAAATGAGACAGCAATACTGAAGCATCACCTACCTAAAAGAAATCCAAGGGACAGCCAGAGTGGTGCCCCAGCACTGTACAAAGCCTTGCAAAGCACAGTGGGGGTGGCCTGCACACCAGGGTTCCTTCAGAAGCAGCAGCTGGTTTCAGGACATTTGGGAAAGCTTTTGCTCACCAAGAAAGTGGAGGGGAGGCAAGAGGGAGAATTGCTGGTGGGTGGTTTGGTACAGACAGGTGCCCTGGGGACAAGCACCATGAAGGGAATGTTTTGTGCTCCTCCAGCAGTAGGCCTGCTAAAGCATAAACACGGAGCACATTTTGGAATGTACGGTTTCTTTTTGATTAGGGTGAGAGCAGCATATTACGTGTGTGTGTGTGTGTGTGTGTGTGTGTGTGTGTGTGTGTGTGTGTGTGTGTGTGTATAGTTTCCAAGCAGAAAAAGACCTGCCATACTACACGATTTCATGCAGGGAACATTTGTGTTGGGCAACGAGAAGGGAGATAGTGTGGTTTGTGTGGAAAGAAATGGGTGAGGCATGTAATTCACTTAGGATTGGTGCATTTGAGTAATTTTAGTGAGCTCTGGAGCTTAGGGCTGTCCCAGGGTTGATAGTGATAGGGAATCATGGCCAGAATATAGAGTCCTGTATAGGTTGGTTTGTGTGGCAAAGAAGCACTTGTCAGTCAAGAAGGTTCTATTAATATGGACTCTTCCTGCTTAGAGTGGTCCCCTCATATGTGACCAAATAAAAGACCCTGGCTGCAAAGGACACTGATGGAGAAATCATGGCAAGCCAGCACAGATCCTGGGTGCCTGACAGTTGGTTTAACAGGATGAATCCACAGCAGAACAATTTGGGTACCTGAGCTCTTGCTTTTAACCCTATTTTCTTCTTTCCTTCCTTCTTTCCTTCCTTCCCTCCCTCCTTCCTTCCTTCCTTCCTTCCTTCCTTCCTTCCTTCCTTCCCTCCCTCCCTCCCTCTTTCCCTCCCTCCCTCTCCTTCCCTCCCTCTCTCCTTCTATCCCTTCATATCTTGTTTGTTTTTCAAGACAGGGTTTCTCTGTGTAGTCCTGGCTGTCCTGGAACTCACTCTGTAGACCAGGCTGACCTCAAACTCAGAATTAAGTCTGCCTCTGCATTCTGAGTGCTGGGATTAAAGGCATGAGTCACCACTGTCTGGCAACCTTATTTCTGAAAATATACAATATAAGGTGGCTTCAGCTTAAACATTAATTCAGTGATTCTGCCCACATTGCAAACCTTGAGTATTTTATTGTGTTATTTTGAAGACATGAAAATAAAAATAATAAGAAAAATTAAAAGCCATTTGTTACTGAGCATCTGTTCTGTCCTATGAAATTAGTGACTTCTGCCTTCTTTTAGTGACCCAGATGGACCACAACTTGCTACATGTTCTACATGTCACTAACTATCCAAAGCCCAATCCTCTATTATCACCTAAACTCTTATCCCAGTTGGCCAGGATGTCTCTAATCTAACCCAGTCCTAGAGAGCTCTGCCCTCCCTGCCTGTGTCTTTCACTAGACTCAGCAGAAAGTGACCCTGTTCCCTTTCCTTCTCTCCACCCTTAACTGGAACTTGGTTGTCCCTTTAGGACACTGATGCCACTACAGTTCTCCCAGATGGAGGCTGGCTCTTCTGTATCCTCTGAGCACTGAGCCTGGAATAGAAGTATGCCCTGCTGTTACCTACAGCTGGCCAGCCACTCCCCTCCATTTTCCCCCAACATCACTAGCTCCTCCGAAGTAACTTCTATCAGAGAGTACCAACTGCTGCTTGTCCTTGCTGAAGCCACCTACTGAGCCCTTATTCTTCCTCACCATCCCCTTCACATCCTTTCCCATCACTCTAGTGACCTCACATGCCCACTGAGCACCTGATACATTTTGTTGACTCTTGCATGCCCCATCTCTCTGCCATATGACTACACCTGAGTGTGTGCTTTGCTCTCAGTAGGGGAGCGAAAGATGGGGAAGTAATTGTTCTCTATTCAAAAGCTCAGGTGTAAGCATTCCATTTTCTGGCCACACCTGGTGTCTTTCTGCCTCACTTATTCGGCAGCCCCGCAGTGCAGAAGGTTTTAGACCAATCAGAATTCGCCTTCTCAGTATCTGTCAGTTCACCATAGCATCTTCTCCCTCCCACCCTGAAAAGTCCTGACTCTATTTAAATCTCCATGTCTGCACAGAGCAGTTTATCTTGGCTGAAACCAAAATAAATTGCTCTTCTGACTAGCCCTATATTCAGATATGTCAAGTACCTGCGTGTAGAAGAGCCTCCAAGTACCTTAATATGTTCACCATGATTCCATCTCTCCCAGACTTCTTTGCCTTGCTCTCCACAAAATCTGGAGCTTTGCCAGTATCAGAAATGATGCTGTAAGTAGTGTTGCATGCATACCATTATATTCATGGGCAGGCATTCCTTCAAGATATGTACATATGGGCAAAGTAGCTGGGTCAAGTGCAAGTCAGTTGTAGCAAACCTGTTCCAAGGTAGAGAAAAGCCTTGTGTGAGAGTCGCAGCATCCCAGCATCCTTAGTACCTCTTGGCCCCATCAGACTGTTGCATCCTGGCTTCTTCAGTGGGAATTTCACGGTGTTTCATGGAGCTGGGCATGTTCCATTACTTTGATTGGCAATAAGGTGCACATTTTTTTTGTGTCGTTGGTGAACGTTTTCTTTCTGTGCTATTCTCATCTCATCTTCCCTTTTCTGTTGGACTTTATTTTGTATTTGTTACTGTTTAAACATTACTTACATATTTGAGCTGGAGAGATGGCCCAATGACGAAGAGCCCTTGCTGCTTTTGTAGAGAACCAGGGTTTGGTTTGCAGCACACACATGGTGGCCCACAGTCACCTGTAACTCCAGTTCCAGGAACTCTGGTGCCTTCTTCTGGCCTCTGTTGGAACTGCATGTGTTGTGTGTGTGCATGCGTGTGTGCGTGCGTGCGTGCATGTGCGTGTGTGTGAGCGTGTGTGTCTGTGTGCATGACACTCATTACTCATAATAAAACTCAAAACATTCATACACATAAATTAAAAGTAAAATCTTTAAAAAGTTATTTATATATTCTATGTGTGATAATTTGCTAGTTTTATATACATCATCAATATACAGCTACCCAATATGTCTTGTGGCCTGTTTTTCCACTCCATTTATGGACAGCCATTTGTATTCACATGATCTACATGTATAGATTCAAACCACCACACATCAAAAATATATTATAAAACCTGCCTTTGAGCTGAACATGTACAGATTTTGTCATTGTTTCTAAATATTATAGCATGGGTATTGTTTTAGGTAATCATAAATGACCTAGGTAGTGGAGATTTGAAGTTCATGGGAAGATTTGCATAGGGAAGATGTAATAACATACTTTTATACAGAAGGGATTTGGATGTCTATGAAATTGTGGTCCTGGAACCAACCTTCTACCGTGTACACAGAACAGTTCCTAGATTTAGCATAGCCAAATGCATCTGTCTTCTCCATTGGGTTCTTTTTCTCTTGTTGAATAAATTATCTTTCTGCCTGGAGATCCTAAGAATACCCTCTCATATTCTGTTCCTAAAGTTTTAGAAATTATCTCCCACATTAAGTTGTTCATTGTTTCAAGAATATGGCAAAACCCTAATTATTGCAGCTTTGTAAAATATCTTGACATCTGGTAGGATAGATCTTTACCCACTCAACTTTCACCAAAAATGTCTTCGCAATTCTTGACCATTTTTTATATAAAGTTTATATATCGTTTTGTAAAAAGAAAAGGGACCTTTAAGACTTCTGATTAAATTTGTACTGATCATAAGTAAGTTTGGGAATCTTTATCTGTACAGCATCAAACGTTCCTGTGTAAGACCATGATTTTTTTTCCCACTCATATCACTCTTGTTTGCCAAGGAAATTTTATAATTATGTTTATCATGTTATAAACATTATATAATGTTT
Source organism: Cricetiscus sungorus (assembly GCA_030556225.1). NCBI lineage: Eukaryota > Metazoa > Chordata > Mammalia > Rodentia > Cricetidae > Cricetiscus > Cricetiscus sungorus. Next base: position 45,221,484 of record JANBXA010000069.1, on the reverse strand, counting down.
TATAATTATATATAATAAAAAGGTAATGTTATGAGCATTATATAATTATATAAGCATTATATAGTGTTTATAATGTTACCTTTAAGTTAATTCACACATAGTTTTGTTAAGATTATTTTGGTTCCAAGTTAAAAATATTTAAAAAAAAAACTTCTCTGTGAAAATAGAATTGTTTTTAATATATTGATTGTATTTTCAAGGCACCTTGCTAAATTACCTTGAAGTTAATCCTAATGGACAGTTTGTTGACTGTTTGGGGATTGCTGTGTATATAGTCACACCTACAGATTTTATGATTTTAATTTCTTCCTCTTCAGCCATTGCAGATCTGGATTTCTTGTCTTACTACACTGGAGCTAGGACTTCTTACCTATTGTTTGAAACACGTGTATTGACAGTCACCCGTGTCTTAAGCCTGACCTTGCTAAGAATTTGACTATCGAATTATACTTGCTGTGAGAATGTAGTGTGTGTGCAAGTGTGTGGAGTGTGGTATTATATGTGTGTATGAGTGTGGGGAGGGAACACATATGTGGGTATTTGTATATATATGTGGATGAGTGCATATGTGAGTGTGTGTTAATGTGTTGTGTATGTGAGAAAGTATAAAGTATGCAGTGTAGTGTGTGTGAGAATGTGTGGAATGTGGTATATGTGCATGAATGTATGTGTGTGTGTGATTCCTCCTAAGAAGTTCTCTCCTATTCCTAATTTGTTAAGAGCATTTAACTTAAGTGCAAGCATAATTTTTCAAGTACTTTTTCTAAGTATACCATGATAATTCTGTTTATTCCTTCAAAATGTTCAGTCTTGAACAATATTGTTTTGATTTCTAATATCAAACCAATCTAGTGTTGCTGGGATAAACCCATCAGGAAGTGTCACAGTTTCCACTCTAGCCATGGGTTGACCTTGTCTGCAAATCCTTCCTTTAGCATTGCTATTCCTGCACTCGTGACTAGCTAACATTGGCCTCTTATTTGCCTTTTTCACACTATCTTTGTCAAATTTTAGTTTTGAGAATTTGCCAGCTTTGTGAAACAAGTTAGGGTGTGATTCTACTTCCTTATTCCCTGGGAGAGTTACATGGTGTTGGTATCTTTTGGTATTTGGAAGTTTGACTTAAGTTGTTTACAAAGGCATTGAGATTTGTAATTTTCTGTGTGAAGATTATTTAAACTACAGTTTCTTTAATGGCTATGAAGATGTAAAGATTTTCTAGTCATTATGATGTCATACATTCTATAAATGTATCCAACACACATTAGTCATTAGATTTCTGTCATGAAATATATAACTTCATCTTATTTCATCTATTCCAAGCCCTTTCATTTCTATTGATTTTGATTCTTTCCTGATCAGTCTACAAAAAACTACCTCATACACCCATTGATTCTGCTGTTATAATTTGACTTTTATTTCAACAATTTATTATGTCATAGAAGTATTGTTTCCTTTGGGTTTATTTTCTGTTTCTTTGCTGGCTTAAGATGAATGCTTCATTTATCTTGAGTTCACTGCCTTTTTGAATGCTAACATTTTAGATCATAAATTCCCTTCTCTGTGGAGGTTTACCTATACACCTGCCTTTAATGTGTAATATTTTCATAACGATCTAGTTCAAAACATATTTAACATTCATGTTAATGATATTTGTTTCAAATGCTCTGCTCTGTGACTTATTTCTGAGTTGCATTGTGATATATACATACATACATACATACATACATACATACATACATACATACATACATATATATGCAAGCTTCTGGAACATACTGATGTCTGTCCTATAGGCTGCAGACAGTTTTTTTCCTAACTGTTATGTGCACAAGTAAGGAAAGTATGTCCTGTAATGGATGCTGTATTCTATGTCCCTGATATTTGCTAAAGTTTGTTTTGGTGAAATCTCCTGTCTCCTTGTTGCCTTTTGATTCTGCTTAATTATCAATTGCTGAGCTCACTCAATGTTTAAGTTTTTTGTTTCAGGGCTATCTGCATTATCTGTAGAATTCTATCACTTTGTCCTATATTGTGGGTGTCTACATCACTTGATCTTACTGTAAACCAAATCCTTACCTTAACATCAGAGACTCGCTTCACCCCAGCTCTGTCTGTTGTAGTTAAGTCTGCTTTGTTGGGCATTACAAATCATAGCTAAAGTGACTTCTGTCTGAGTGCTACTTGCCTGGTGTATCCCATTATCCTTTGGCTTTCAACTTCCCTGTGCAATTATATTAGAGGAAAGTTTTATTATATACATAACTGAATGTTTAAACTGCTTTTAGCATGCTCACCTTTAATGGTGAGCTTTGTTCACTCTACTCATTTAGCTGTGATTCAGTTTAAGTCTAGCATTTTATTTGGTATTATTTGGTTTATTTTTACAACCCTTTCTTCCTTGCTTTTATGTTGAACATTTTATTGTCCATTTCTATATTCCATTTTCTTTCTCTGCTCCCTTCCAGGCTACACTATTATGCAGCTCTGAAGGCTGTTGTTTTAACTAGCACTGTTAAGTGGATAAATGCAGCTGTATAGTCACTCTCCTCAAAACCAGTGCAGAAAGCTGGAAATAGAACTCAAGGGCAGAGTACTTACTAAACATGTACAACTCCCTGGTTTCCATGACCAGCATCTCTCACACACACATACCATGCACACTATACTTTGCATGCACACACACACATACAGAGAGAGAGAGAGAGAGAGAGAGAGAGAGAGAGAGAGAGAGAGAGAGAGAGAGGGAGGGAGGGAGGGAAGGAGGGAGGGAAGGAGGGAGGGAGAGGGAGGGAGGGAGGGAGGAGGGAGGGAAGGAGGGAGGGAGAGGGAGGGAGGGAGAGGGAGGGAGGGAGAGGGAGGGAGGGAGGGAGGGAGGGGGAGGGAGGGAGGGAGGGAGGGGGAGGGAGGGAGAGAGGGGGAGGGAGGGAGGGAGGGAGGGGGAGGGAGAGAGAGAGAGAGTTTCATTCTACTATTCATTCACCAAAGTATATCATCCCATTCCAGGTCATTTAGATCACTTTCCAACATTTATTTAACTCTCTCAAATTGCATTTCATTTAAAGTATTGTAGAGGTTGGTTTTTGTTGTTGTTTGGTTTTGTTTTCTGTAGTGCTGGAGATCAAATCAGTCTTGTAGATCTAGAAAGTGCTATGCTACTGATCCATATCTCAAGACCTCACTGCTGTGTTCTGTTTTATGTAGATCCATTCAGATCACAATCTCAGGTATATCCATTAGCAATTCCTTTAGAGGGGTCTAATGATGGGACTCTGTACTTCATCTGAATGTACTTATTTTACTCTTGTTAAAGAGTGTAAATAACATTTTTTAAAAGTCAATTTTTTTCAGACTGTTGAAACATTATTCCACAGTGTCCTGGCTTTTATTACATTTTCACTACTAATCAGTAACTGTTAGTATAATTATCCATCCTTCCCCTCCCCTCTTCCTTTCCTTCTTCTATTAACCTGACACTGAAACATCTACAGCTAGTTTTTTATATTTATTATTGCTGATTACTTTTGTTTTTTGTTTGTTAGTTTCTTTTTGTCCTTTCTTGATACTGTCTACCAGCTTTCAGAAATTCAAGAAAATTCTTAGCTAGGCCTCTCTCAAATACTACTTTTCATTCCTTCTTTCTGCTGTTCCCTTCCAGAGCTCTAGTCATGCTTAGAGAAGATTTTCTCATTCTCCAATATCTGAACATCATCGTGTTGTGCCCTTGTTGTGTCACAGTTGAGATGGACAGATCTCAAATTAACCATAGAGCAATCTGATCCCTTCAGCTTTAAGCCAGAGTTTAATCATTCATTGAGGGTCTCACTCTGAAGCCCAAGCTAGCCTTAAATTAGCAGAGATCCTCCCACCTCTGCCCCTTATCACCGAGATTACAGGCCTGAAATGTCATACTGTCTTCACTGCTAATCGATTTGAATATCCCTGTAGGTTTTTCCGTAAGAAAGTATTTGTATCATCACATACACTGGGCAAAAATAAAAGTCCATGATTCTCTGTCTTGCTCTCACTGTGGGCTTCACTGCACCATGTCACTGACATTGCTTTTGTAAAAGCCACCAGAAATACTCACATCGTCCATGGTCATTCCCACCCTTAACCTCTCTTCTGCTTGTCAGACGCAAGTCATCTCACCTCCTGGAGGCCCTCGGTCCTTCAGGGTTGCTTTTTCTTCCTGTTTTCTTCTCGCCTCATTAGCTGTGTCTTCCTGGTGTCTTTTGCTGGATTAAGCACCTCCCTGAGGTCTCTAAGCACAAGGATTCCCAAGGCCTCCATCCCAGTCTTCCTTCTCTGGCTACCTCCACTGTTTCAGGCATTTCTAATGCTTCAAAAATGTCTGTAGAATTGGTGGTGTAGCTCAGTTGTAGAACATTTGTTTAGCATATGTGAGTCCCTGGATTTCATTCAACTTATTTAATCAATTGATTGGTTTAAAATACCAGTGTGCCAGGCATAGTGACACATAATCTACCATCTCATCATTTGGGAAACTGAGGCAGGAGAATCATAGCTTCAAGTCCACAGATACTACATGTTTAATCCTTGCACCAAAACAACACAAAGAAACTAAGTGCTGGTAATTGCCAGCTTTACATTTTAAGCCTCATCCCTCAGAAAGTCTAGAATTCTATGTAACAGCCTGTATGAGTTACTTTTCTCATTGCTATGACCAAATGGTGAACATGAAGCTACTTAAGGGGTTTATTTTGGTTTACATTTTGAGAATGTGTGGGACACATCATTGTGGAGAAGCTGTGGTGGCTGTGAGGCAGCTGCCCAGATTGCATTTGCAGCCAGGAAGTAGAGGGGCAGATGAATGCTGGTGCTCAGCTAGCTCTCTCCTTTTGTTCAGTCCAGGACCCCGGCTCCTGTAATGGTACTGGCTGCCTTTAAAGTGGGTGTGGTGGTTTGAAAGAAAATGGCACCCAAAGGAAGTGGCACTATTAAGAGGTGTGATACTATTGGAAGAAGTGTGTCACTGTGGAGGTGGGCTTTGAGGTCTCCTATATACTCAAGATACCACCAAGTGTCACATTTAACTTCCTGTTGCCTGAAAGATGTAGAACTCTCGGCCATTTCTCCAGTATCACATCCGCTTGTATCCATGCCCCCTACCTTGATGATAACGGACTGAATTTCTGAAACTATAAGTGAGCCACCCCAATTAAATATTATCCTTGTAGGAGCTACCATGGTCATGGTGTCTCTTCACAGCAATTAAAAATCTAAGACAGTTGGTCTTCCTGCTTCAGATAATCCAACCCAGAAACTTTCTCACTGACATGCCCAGAGGTTTGTCTCTCTGGTGACTCTAGACCCTATCAAGTTTACAATCAATACTAACCATCAAACCTGGCTGATATCTCCCTTAGGTGTCTGGAGTCTGCTAAATGTTCAAGACATAGCCCTCTTTTGTTCTCCACAGTAAAACTTAGCCTTACCCAGTTTTCCTCACATCTGTAAATGGTGTTCTTATTTGTCTCACTGCTAGAGGCTACTAGGAATTTTTCTCATCCCTTTATAACTATCATTCAACCCGTTGACTAGTCCTGTACTCTGTGTGCAGAATTATCCTGAATCTCATCACTCCTTTTGTGTACTCTCCAGGGCAAGTGCAGCACTGTCTGTCAGAGGGACAGTGCTAACCTCCTTCAGATACTCCCTTTGGCTGCTTTCATTCTTGTCTCCCATCCCCACAGCCACCATCCCCTGCAGCAGACCTCCAGTCAAAGTCTACTCTCCAGTTGCAATGCATGTATCATAGCATGCATTGTCTTCAGAGTTCTTTCATCTAAACTAGGACCTGAGCTTCCTAAGGTTGACAAGGACCCTGTTAACCACACTTTCCTTCTCTTTGTGTGCCTCTGCCACCTTGATTTTGCCTTCCCCAAGCCCTCAAAATGTAACCAACCCCTACTGCCTTTGCTCATGTCCTTCCTGCCATTGGGGTTCCCATCTCTCACTCTATTACCCATTCACTTTTCTGATCAATGTGCCCTTCAAAGGAAGGCCTTTGCTGACCTCTCGTCACACCAAGTCTTCACCCCATCCTCCTGATTTTCTCCAGTGTCTTTTCCTCTCTGTAAGAAACTGTGCAGTGCATGTCATCCTCTTGCTTCCCACTTCCTTGCTTTTATGCAAGTTTTATAAGTGCGGGGACTTTGTTCATCTTCTCTGCCATTTTACTCTCGGCCCCTGGAAACTTGGTGGGGCTCCTGATGGGTGCTCAATGAACACTTGCTGAATTATAGGATGCATCTCACTGAACTGTCATAACAGCCAGCGACAGAGGAGAGTCTTCCAATCTTCTAGGTAAAGGAAACTGAGATGTTAAGTGTCTTGCCCTTACTGAATTGTCTAATAGCTGAGAAAGGGTTTCTCTACATAGCCCTGACTTCCTAGATCTCACTATATGGACCAGGCTATCTTCAAACTCCCAGAGGCCAATCTGCATCAGCCTTTTGAATACTGGAATTAAAAACATGTACCACTGTGCCTAGCCCTCAGTTTTGTCTTTAAAATTTTACTGATTTTAAGTTATTTCAGACTTGACGGAAGTTACAGAAACAGCATAAAGAGTTTCTGTGTATGACCTGACTTTCCAAATATAACATCTTGTCTAGCTGCAGTACATGATCAAACATGAGTCATTATTGATGTAGAAGTAATAACTAATCCATATCCCTAACATGACCTAATATGAATTGTTCCACTCACATCCTTTTTCTGGTCCAAGATCTTTCCTAGAAGTACATATTCCATTCACATGTCACATCTCCAGAAGGGTCAGAGCTGGACCCATCTTTCACAACCTGCACACTGGTGAAGACAGCCACATTAATCACAAGGCTAGTCCCTTGAAGTGCCAGGCCCATGGTGAGCTTTCTTCCACAATCACTCCTGTTAAAGATGTCATTATCCTTCCCCTAAAGGGGCACAAGGAGACTGGTCCTGTGCTTTTATGTTCTTCCAGCCTGGCTGACCTTGATGTATTTATAAAGAGCACTGAGAGTGGTTTGCTCAAGAAAGTGGAGAAAGGAGATTTCCAAGGATTGGTTGAGATCATGGGACACCTTGTCACCCTTAAAGAACGGCAGAGCAGCACTGATGACATGTTTGAGCCGCTGAAGCAAACAATTGAACTGCTCAAGTCCTATGAACAAGAGCTGCCAGAAGCTGTGTTTAAGCAACTAGAGGTCAGTACATTTGACTATTCCTTGCGGGAGAATCTTAGGATTTTACAGTGGGGTGGTAGGTGGGGTCAAAGTAAATGAAGAATGGCTTGGTAATGAGTCCAGACCCAAGGTCCATGTCTTAGAACTACAATGTATAACACATGAGTGATGCCTGGCATTTTGAGGAAATCACTAAATACTGAAAGTTGTAGTGGCAGAACGCACGGGTATACAGGTTTTATCCCAGACTTGAAGATTAGTCAACTTTTGAAACTGGGTTTTACTGTATAGCCTGGACTAAGGATTGTTTCATTTTACAACTCTCAGGTCATACTCCATCACTGAAGGAAGTCAGGGAAGGTACTAAAGACAAAAACTGGAGGCAGGAACCAAAGCATAGACCATGGAAACATGCTGCTTACTGGCTTGTTTGCTGACTTCCTCCTCCTCCTCGTCCTCCTCCTCCTCCTCCTCCTCCTCCTCCTCCTCCTCCTCCTCCTTTTTGTACCATACAGCATCATTTGCCCAGGGTCAGCACAGCATACAGGGAACCATCCCATATCCATAGTTAATCAAGAAAATGTCTGTCACACTTGCCTACAAGCCAGTATTATGAGGGCATTTTCTCAGTTGAAGTTCCCTCTTCTCAAATGATACTGGCTTGAACCAAGTTGACAAAACAACAACAACAATAACTATAAAAACCTTCATCTAAGGTATCTTCCGTGCCAGATACTGAAAAAAAGGTTGAGCCAAGCACTTGATTTGGTGGAAACAAGCAGATCTTAGTGATGTTAAGAAGGTTTGAGGGAGAAAACCCGGACTCAAGAAAATACCTAAGCACCCTTGAAGGCTATAGAGAAGAGCGAGAGTTACCAGGTCAAGCCTAAAGGGGCTAGGAGTGTTGCTGAGTCTAAAGCAGGTGGCTGTGGAGAGAGGTAAGATGAGGAAGAGTGGGATGATGCACAGTTAAAAATGGCACCAGTACATCCCAGGGTGCCCTACTGCAGGGATGGACGCAAAGAGGTGGGTGCAGTCTCTGGCTATAGTGGAGGGGAGAGCAGCATGGATGCAAGCACTCCCAGGTCTTCTTTACAGGAACTTCCTGAGAAGTGGAAGAACATGAAGAAGATGGCCATCACTGTGAGGCAGCAGGTGGCCCCGCTGCAAGCAAATGAAGTGGCCCTCCTCCGCCAGCGATGCACAGCATTTGACGTCCAGCAGCAGCAATTCCAGGAGAGGTTCCGCAAAGAAGCCCCCTTCAGGTGTGGCCCAGGGTGACGCTCTTACTCTTGAGTTTCTGCTTGGGCTCTTGCCCCAGACAAAAACTTATTACCAGTCTTCCCTACATGTAGGTCCTTTGGTTACAGTGGAGTCCTGGGATGGGCAGAGTCTTAGACTTGTCTGAATGGCAAATGCCAGATAACCATCCTCCCTTCAAGAAGAATTTAGAAGCTTCTTGTGCCCCTGGGTTAATGAGGGATACATAGAGGCTCATTGTGGAACAATGGTAAAAAAAAAAAAAAAAAAAAAAAAAGATTAAGATTTCTGAAGTTAGAATTCTGAATTATCAGACTTCTGTTCTTTGTAGGGGCTTAAAAAGTGATTTGCTAGAAAACACATAGACACATATCACATTTGCATGCCCCCCACCCACCACACACACATTTTTAAAACTGGGTATTAGACTGTTTGAATAATGCTTGAAAACATTTTAGTAGTTCAAGATTTTATCAACGGTTAATGTCCCAGGTCATTTCTCTGCACTTGATAATCTTATTGTACCTCTCTGTTGATAATCATAGTTCTTACATAAAGACATCAACCTCCAGAAAAATAGCAGCATTCACGTATGTCCTGAAGCATGCTCCTGGGTTCAGGTCTATAGGGCATCAGCTTCTCAAGTACTGCTTAGCATCCAGGTCTCACCCAGAGTCAAAGCCATGTCTGAATATCTAGGGACCCCCCCCCCCAGACCCTGTACTATGGTCTGTTTTCCAAGGCTGAGTTTCTTGCTGTGGCTGCAGACTAAGAAATTTCCAAAGGGAGAAAGCACACACAAGGACTGAGAAATTTCTCCAGTTCTACTACTCGTATCTGTACCACATCAAGCTATTTAATATCTTTGTGATCCAGATAATTATAGTAGTCACCTCATAGGCTATTATTGGAATTAATGAGATAATTGCTAAAAGTATTTACTGTTGTGCCCAATGTGTTGGTGTCCCGCTGTCCTGGTAGACCACTATTCTAGTTTTTGCACTGAAAGTCTCATGTCTAGGCCTAATGTTATTTTTTAATCAATTGTAGTTGACAGGTAATCATTGCACAGATTATACTGAGACACAATATAATGTTTTGGTCCCTTTATACTCTATAAAGATCAATCTGGAATATTGAAAATATCCCTCATCTCAAACATTTGTCATTGCTTTGTAGTGAAAAAAAAATGTGACATCCTCTCTTCCAGCTGTTTCAAATCATGTCATCCAATCATATGCCACCATGCCTATAACCAGCCATCTGGATAAAGAACTCTCACTTGCTTCCCTCCCAGTCAGTCTATATCTGTACCCCTTCATTCTTCACCCTCAGTAAGGACCTGCCCTCATCACTCATCTGCTGCTTACTAAGCTGCTGCCATCTTGTAAGGAATGTCATTGCATCTACAAAACATGAGACATGACTAAGAGAGAAGCGAGAACAAGAGTCTAAACTATGTACAATATGAACATATAAAGTTTGTGGCTCTATAGCAGGATAGTATCATACAATCACTAAGAAGAGCTTTAAAAGCCTGCTCTATCCAGCCTGTCCTGAAGATCCCCACTAAATTAGACCTTCAGGGACAAGACCCATGCATCAGTATCAAGTCAAGCCCCCCCTCAATTATTTCTGTGCAGCCAAGTTTGAGTATCACTACATGAAAGGGCAGTAAGTGCTTTTCTTTGAAGCAGACATACAAGAACATCGACTTTCAAATGACTCTGCACTTTACACTTACTTTAGTGGGCCATACGATTTTCCCAAAGAAATCCATTGCCAAGAACATTTGCAGAATATGCTGGGGGACAATTCTTTCAGAGTTCAAGTTGTACTTTAGGGTCCTCTTTTGGGTGTACAGTGGAAGTTCTAAGTTGAACTCAAACTGTAAGGAGGTAACCTGAATGAGGGTGGCTGGTCTTCAGGAAGCTCAGAGTTTATCACAGCCATTTAATGGTAGTTTCTTTCAAGTGTCTATTTAAAAATGAATCCCATAGGTGTATAGGTAAATATCTTCTGAGAGTGACTGTTCTACAGAAACCAACCATGGCATCCTTTTGAAAGTCCATCAGAATCATGGTGGCCATGGTTCATGTGTAACATGTATCTATTGGTTAGCTGGCAGGCTATTTTATTTTCTTTCCATGTGATTGTTTTTTACATGTCAGTGTGTCTTTCTGGTGACTGCCACAATGCTGTTACTCTTCGCCAGGCATTCTAGATTCACATCTGTTAATTTCACATGCAGATGAGGCTTCAGAGAAGAATTCTTCAAAACAAACTCTCACAACAGTCTGAGAAAACAAATGTTCCTGAAATTTTAATGTGTTTCTCTTCCAGAATTGTGGGGCTCTTGCTAAAGGGAACCTTAGCAGCCATTGATTCATGTGTTATTTGTGTGTGTGTGTGTGTGTGTGTGTGTGTGTGTGTGTGTATGTAAAATTTGTAGTTAAGTACGCACTTGTGCCTTCACATTTTGATCATTTATAGAGCTCCAGACTCTGCTGCATTTCCTAACAATACAAGTTTCTGTCCCTGAAGCTGGCCATGCTCAGCCTCTGATGTTCTTGTCTTTGAGAAGGAAGAAGAAAATGAGTCTCATTAGGCCCTTGCCATCTGACAGGTGCAAAGTTGGACTTCTGAAATTTAGATTCCCTCTTCATGCCCAAGTCAAATGTTCCTTCTTCCCTTAGTTCTTAACTCTAAGACAGCTCAGCATATTTCTTAGCTGAGTTCCCACTCTTCATAATAATTGACTAAACTGTCATATTCAAATTCAAGGACCCTCTACTGCTTTTTAAATCTGTGACAGATTCTACTGAAAGGAATGTTCCATGCTCTGTTATTCTCTTGACTTTGACCTTGAGCACCATTTGCTGACCTTAAAGAACCAGTGTCATGATAAGTACTCTCCCTCCCATCTTCAAGGCCAAGATAATCAAAGGATTTTCATAGTCTACACAGTCTATCCTATCAGCTCCAACTTATGGAGAGCCTTTTATGGTTCTCAGCAAGCCACCATATTTGTGATCAGCTGGCAAATCCTACCTGAAGATGCCATCCATTAGAGACTGTAACAACAGCAATAGGAAAGAACACATTTTCCTAATAGCCTGATAAAAGAGCATGAGGGAAAGAGAGACCATGGGTCCTGTTTATAAAGTACTTGTTGTTACTTCCAAAGCCAGAGAAAAGAGCCATATTGGTCTTTCAGTTCATACCAGGGACATAGCAATACCCCAACATAAAGACATGGCATTGGTTAAGCTTTCCTGACTTACCAGTTAGCCTGACTCATTTGCAGTATTTAGAATTCTATAGATTAGATTGGGCTTGGCCTCAACAGTGAAGTTAGCCAAGAATTATATGGGTACTATAAATTTTCAAAGATATACATCCCCTGACATCAATAATTTGTAGTGATCATTTCAAATTTGGTAATAAGACACATGCTTGGTACTGTCTTTAGCTAAAGCTGCTCACCCATCTTGGGAAACATGGCAACAGAGCCAATGCCAAGCAAGTTCCATTTGAGATTAATAATCAAAGCAGAAAGCAAGGATGTTCTATAGAAAGTAAACATAGACCAAAAGGCACAATGACTGAAAGTATGAGACATGGAGTTAGCTGAGATGCAGGAGCTGGGACATGAGTGAGATACAGAGTGAGTACAGAGCTAGGACATGAGGCTACGACAGAGTGAGACATGGAGCGAGTACAGCTGAGATGCAGGAGTAGAACATGGAGGGAGAGAGAGGTGCAGGTGACCCTGACGGAGAAGTTGGCATATAGAAGTACAGTCTTTCCGATGTGCAGTAGGTTTGTTCTAACCATATTCAATGTACCTGACCTACCAAACACCACAGCTAGCAACACAGTGGGACACAGAAGGTCAGTTGTGTCTCATAACCACATGCCTGCTTCATGGTGCCTGCTCTCTGGCATCATGATGGAGGACTGAACCACAAACTTATTGCTAGCCCCAAAGAAAAATGAAATTCACATTCCAATTTACAGTGCTACTGAATTAGTATTGCATTTGTGCCACTATAGGATAAAAGGCATACATTAAAGCATTGAATATTGGAAATGTGTCTGTACTATAACTCTTACTTTCTCATGGAGCAGAACAGACTGAAGACCAGGTCTCAAATGAGAGGTTATAGCAGCTATGAATCAAAGTGGTAGGGCCTGAACTGAAGCAGTGGCCAAGACTGTAGATTTGAGAAACAGGGGAAGCAACAAGAACTGAGGGAAGAGAGTATGTAATGCTTCTTCATCTTTTAGTTTGGACAGATAGATGGATACTGATATGAAATGGGCTAGCATGAAGTTTGCAGGGCTAACTTCATGATCATGGTCAGGGTGAGCACCTGGAATTTTGTGTGCTGGTAGAGTATTGTGTGGGTACACGTCATTCTTCATTCTCCATACAGATGCAGTACTGTAGTCAGCATTCCCAGTGGCTAGCTTCCCAAGAGTCAGCAGTGGCTCTTTCTCCTCTCCTCTCCCCCCCCTCTGTCTCTCCCTGTCTGTCTCTCTCTGTCTGTCTCTCTGTCTGTCTCTCCCTGTCTGTCTCTCTCTGTCTCTGTCTCTCCCTGTCTCTGTCTCTCTCTCTCTCTTCCTCTGAGCTCATATTTGAGCAATGTATTTCCATTACTTAATTGTAGTTTTATTTATGCAGTCATTCCTTCCTCAGTTTAAGATATTCAATACTCATTGCATTTTTATTTCAGTTTCAGAGACCTGATGTGCCTTTCTCTTCTATGACTTTCTTGTCCTTAAACTCTCTTTTCCCTGGTTTGGAAAAAATGCTTAATTGTTAACATTTTATGAATATCTTAACCAGTTGCCATAAGGAATGTTTTCGAGGGAGAGTCTCATTATATAGGATAGGCTGGACCTCAGGATCTTCCTGGCTCAGCCTCCTAAGTGGTGAGCTTATAAGCAGTGCCATTTTGCCCATTTTATTCTCAATGTTTGAAAGTGCTACCTGCAGTCATGTGTACAAATTCCCTCCAAATTTACTCAAAATTGGTGTTCATACATGGTCAGACATAGAAAAAGGTCTTCCACAAACTTAAACAAAAAACATACTAATAACACATTTGAGAAACCATTGTCAATTTCTGGATGTTTATGTAATGAGGAAAAATAGCATATATTACTACCTTCTGAGTACTGTGAACACTCCTAACTTATACCTTGTCTGATAGGTTCTTCATGAATTTTGCACTATGATGATTTAAATGGGATGTGGGCTTTTTTAGTTTTTCTGAGTTTCATAGATTTTTGTTCTCACACCAAGTAGTCGATGTCACATTCTAACTTTACTGTAGACTAGAGAGAAAGGAGAGTCCACAGACATCATCAGTTCATCTCTGCAAGCAAAAAGCAAGAAGAAGAATCCTTTGTGCCTTGGTGATCTTTCATGCTGAAACACTTGTCACAACGATAGATAATTCTATTTCTTCCATTTAGTTCATTATCTACTGCTCATTGTAGAGGAGGGGGTTAAAATCAAGAGTAGGCTGTTTCCACTCTGAAAACTACCCAGTATTCTGTGCTGAAAACTAGCCCTGAACTATGAGTGGTGTTTAGCCACATGTCGGTGGCCACAGACCACAAGCCAAAATTGGTTCAGAAGGAGCAAGTGGACAGCAGGCAGAACATATACCCAGGCTAACCTGGCACTATTGCAATGGTGCACGTGTCTGTTACTGCACTGCATGGTGGTGTGGAGTAAAGAGCAAGCAGTTCAGGTGAATAGCTTTAATTAGAATTTCTTTCCATCAGTTATGGCAGACATTTCTTGAGACAACCGAAAGAAGGAACAGTTCCAGAATGGGAGTCCATATGTCATCCTCTTTCTCCCTTCCAGCCTTCCATATGCTGTCAGTAAACATACACAGTAAAAAGAGTAAATAGCCAGTTCTCTAGTCTCTTGTATCTATTCATCATTCCCTTGAACCTGTGAGTCCCTGTCCATTGGAAGAATGTCTTCATCTTCATTAAGTCATAGGACCCTGAATATCTACCTCTCTAAACACACAGAAACATAAAGAGCAAGCCTGGGGATGGAGATGAAAGGTAACTGGTGATAAGAGAAGGAAAAGCAAAGGCCCCTTGAAACTTGGGTCAGGCATGCATGTGACTATGGGACTGCGTTGTGAGCCCCCTTACACATGAGGCTCTTCTGTTGAGGAATGACCATGCCCTGAAGTATGCCTTGTGGGGTATAAGTGCAAAGTGTTAATAATCAAGGATTAGGAACCATTTTCAACTGGGTGTGTGCTTTTAGTACTCAACAGAAAGGGACAAGAGAACAGAACCACTAAATTCAAAGCTATGTTTCACTGGAATAATGGATACTCGTCAACCAGGGCTGAAGAATCAGCTGTGTTTGAGAAGAGACCAGCATCCCTGAGGTGAAATCTTCTGGGAATTGTTTCCTCAGGGTCAGCACACAGAAGCTGTGGTCCAAGCTTGTACCTCGCACTGGAAAATGAACTTGGTAGTGTAGGGTCACAAAGACAGTACTGGTTTTGAAGGCATGAGGGGTCATAGAAAGCAACTGAGGCTCAGCACTGTGGGAGAGCAGGAGATGCTGTTGATGAAGGTGCAGCTTCAGTGGCAGTTGGCCACCCAGACGCAGCAGAAGGCCTCTGTTGCAGGATAAACCTGTGTTGAGTTGTGACGTGGCTCAGCTCTGGTACATGTCTTTGATATGGGAGCTTTCTGCTTGAATATTGTGGACAGGCTTGTGTGGGGTCAACCAGAGGTCAAGAAGTGGAGCAAGCAACCAGTTAACAGGAAATAAACATAGAAATTAAGTAGGAGTCAGGAGGATGGGTAGTGAGACACACAGGAAGTGGAAGGGAGGGATATTGAGTTTGAGGAGATTTGTTTGAGATAGTAGGAGGGAGGAGATAGATCAGCTAGGTGCTCTCTCTGCCTCTCTGAGCTTAGCAGGCTTTCACCCAGTATCTGGCTCCTGAGCCTATTGGTAAAATCAAATGATTGACAATTCGTCAAAAACAACAGACCTCAACATTCTGGAGATGCTAGTACCATGTGACAACCACCAAGAACAGCATCAGCAGTGGAGTGGAGCCAACCACAGCCTAGAAGACATGTTATGCTGCAGAAGGCAAAGCCAGAGAAATTATCCAACTTTTTGGAGGAGCCCAAAAGATGGTAGTGGATCCCAGATATTGGATACTGAGCTGATTTTGCTTTGCTTTGATGATGATTTCCCTCTTGATGTAAGAAAATATTTTATTTTTTTTATTTTACTGGAGAGCACAGTTGAGAGACTTTGAACTTTTAAAAAGATTTTAGAGTTTTTTTTTTTTTAGAGACTCTTTAAAACAGATGTTTTGGGTTTGGTTTGGTTTTTTGAGACGTGGTTTCTCTGTGTAGCCCTGGCTTCCTGAAACTCCCTTGGTAGACCAGGCTCACCTTGAACTCTCAGAGATCTGCCTACTTCTGCCTCACGATTGCTGGGCTTAAATGCATGCGCCACTACCAATTGACAAAACTGGATATTTTTAAAGAGATAACTTTTAAAGTATTTAAATTTGTAAGGTTTTGAATTGTGATGTCTTTAATAATTAAAATTTTATTTTACATATCAACCACAGTTCCTCCTCCCTCCTCTCATCCTGTTCCCTCCTCGTGCCTCCTATCTACTACCATCCCATCTATTTCATCTTTGTTCAGAAAGGGGCTGCTCTCCATGTGATGTCTTTATTAATGTGTGATCTTGGGACTAAACAATAAAGGAAAGATTGTGGCTTAATGATGTGTTTATGTGTCTAGTTAACAAGGATTCAATTGTACTGTCTACATTTATGTAACTTGACACAAGCTATCATCATTAGAAATGAGGGACTCTCCACTGAGAAAATGTCCCCAAAGATCAGGCTGTAGACAAGCCTGTAGAGTATTTTCTTAATAATTGATGGTGGAGGGCCAAGACCATTATGAGTGGTGCTATTCCTGGGTTGTTGCTGCTGGGTTCTCCTAGAAAGCAAGCTTAGAAACCAAAGGAGGAACAAGACAGTAAGCAAAATTCATGGCCTCTGTATCAGTTCCTGTCTCCAAGTTCCAACCCTGCTTGAGTTCCAGTCTGACTTCCTTTGGTGATAGACTATGATGTGGAAGTATAAGCCAAATAAACCCTTTCCTCCCCAACTTGATTTTGGTCATGATGCTTCATTATAACAATAGTAACCCTAACTAGAATACTGATTTCAGGGATCTGGGAGATGTTTGTGCATAGAAAACTTGCAGCTTCCAGAAAGTGCTAACATTCAGCCAAGGATAAGAACACTGACCTCACAAGGGACAAAGGCAAAACAGTTTAATAGGGGCCAGAATAAAAGCCCTATGGATACATTTGGAGAAATACAAGATGACAGGTCTATTTTTCTCTTCTTGGATTTGGTAGAAGGTCTAAGCACATCACTGTTTTATAATTGCTATGCCTTTTGAGATAGGGTCTCAGTGTGGAGCCCATACTGATCTCAAGCTCAAGAGCTTCCTGCCTCAGTCTTCCAAGTGTGAGGATTAGAGTCACATACCACCATATCTTCTCTAATGTTAATGAATAGCTCTTCCTTCTAGTGGTCATGCCACTCATTCATCCCAGGATGAGAAGCTGTGTTAGGAGCCTTTCCTCTTCCCCAGGACATAAACATTTCTGCAAATGCTACCTTAGGGTTCTAAGGGTTGATTCCTGCATGCCATGCTTACCAAAGGAATATATTTATTTTCTAGGTTTGATAGTGTCAGTCCACATCAAATGCTGGATGCCTGGCACGCAGAGATCCAGCATATGGAATCCACCATGGCTACCATCTCCAAGTCAGCTGATTTGTTTGAGGTCAATGTTCCTGACTACAAGCAGCTGAAGCAGTGCAGAAAGGAGGCCTGCCAGCTAAAGGAGCTCTGGGACACCGTTGCAATGGTGACCTCTAGTATCCATGCCTGGGAGGCCACCAGCTGGAGGAACATCAGTGTAGAAGCCATGGACTTGGAGTGTAAGCAGTTTGCCCGGCACATCCGGAACCTGGATAAGGAGCTCAGAGCCTGGGATGCATTCACAGGACTGGAAAGTACTGTGTTGAATACTCTGACCTCCCTGAGGGCTGTAGCTGAGCTGCAGAATCCTGCCATCCGTGATCGTCACTGGAGACAGCTGATGCAGGCCACTGGCGTGAGTTTCACCATGGATCGGGACACCACCCTAGCTCACCTCCTGCAGCTCCAGCTTCACCACTTTGAGGATGAGGTCCGGGGCATTGTGGACAGAGCAGTGAAAGAGATGGGTATGGAGAAGACCTTAAATGAACTGCAGACCACCTGGGCCAGCATGGAATTCCAGTATGAGCCCCACACACGAACTCACATACCCTTGCTGCAGTCAGATGAGGACCTCATCGAGGTTCTGGAGGACAATCAAGTGCAACTTCAGAACCTGATGATGTCCAAGTATGTTGCTTTCTTCCTGGAAGAAGTATCAAGTTGGCAGAAGAAGCTGTCCACAGCTGACTCAGTCATCTCTATCTGGTTTGAGGTACAGCGTACCTGGTCTCACCTGGAGAGCATATTCATAGGCTCTGAAGACATCCGGTCTCAGCTACCACAGGTATCTGCTTAGGGAATCCTATGCTACTTATTCTCTGGTCCAGATGAAGGGAAGACCTGTTGGTATTCCTTTCTCTGAACCTCAGGGTCCCTCCTACATAACACTGTCCTCATTCACCACCCAAAACGTGGTAACATGGTTTGCAACCAGTTTGCCTTTACATGAGAAGGAGAAAGAAAGCCACAATTTACTCTTTTTCTTTCAAGTATGTGTGTGAAAAGAGACAGAAGATTCTAGCTGCTGTGGTTTGGGAATGGTTCCTGAAGGGCCACTTAATAGGCCTTATATCACAAAAGAAACTGAGTCTTGTTGCCAAGCAAGTTCAAGATCATTCTCTGCAGGCAGTGAGCCATGCTGCAAATCTTTAATCAGTACTAGCGTGTCAGTTACCAGTTCTCCGCTAAAGATTAACAGCAGATTTCCCTATAACATATACTCCCATTATCACATTTCTCTGCGCCTTCCCCTTCTCACTAGCCCTAATTAATGTGTCATTAACCAACCCCTATCTCAGTGGACTCTAATTCCACTAATTCTCCTTTTGCCCTAGACTTCTTCTGTACCCATTAAGTACAGCCAGTTCTTTGCCGACAAATTAGTTTGATTATGAAATGTCACCAGTTGTCCAGGCCTTGTTATGAACTTAAAGCACATGCCACCACACGTTGCCATTTTCCAGCACATCTTGCAGAAGCATGCCAGGGCAATAAGGTGGCTTAACGATTGCCGTTCACAACAGAAACTAACAGGGGACAGTTCTGTATGGCAGTTGCAATGAAGACAGCACCAGGCTTTATCCTACACACCAGCAACTGAAGAAGAATAGGCTTAATTAGAAGGGGTGAGGACATAGGTGGAGACTGTGGGAAAGACTTTAAGGGGATATTTGAGAGCCTCTTATGAAAAACATGAAAAAACAAAAACAACAACAACAACAAAAGAATCTGGTCTCCAGATAGTGCCACAGGTTTGTGCACATAGCGTGTAAACGCCTGCATTTCTTCCCTACTAACAACATAACAGAAAAGAGTTCAGTCTCATTACAGCCTAACTAGTAACTACCTTCATCCATTATGACTATTTCCCAACTTTTGTGCCTGTATACACTTAGTTTTTACATAATTGCTTCCAGTGTAATAGAGTTTTCTGATTGGCTCTTCTCATTTGAACATTCTTGAATATACTTTTGTCATCTTCATGCCATTTCATCCTCAGTCAAAACAAAACACTTCATGAGAGGGGATTATAAAGTATTTTACTCATGGCTCTTGTCTTTTGATGGTCTTGGGTGATGGCTGTATGTTACACAGGGTAAGGCAGCAGGCCTAGGCTTCCTTCTTGATTCTCCCATATTTGGCAGGTTGTTTACTTAATGTCTTCATGCCTTGATTTCCTCATATGTAAATTAGGACAGGCACTAGCACCTATTTTGGAAAGTCCATTAAAACAATGCACACAGCATTATGATTATGCATTATGATTACTGTTTTTAATAACAGTGTATGTTCTCACCAGGTGCCACATTTAGGCTAAACTCCTTTGTAAATATTAGTTTTTGTTATCATGTTAGCAGCACAGTGAGAATGATGGTATTAAATAAATTTGACAGCATAGTAGTATATTTGAGGAAAAAGACTTTGTTTATACAAGTATTTTCATAGATCTAGAAAAAGAACATCCAATATACTGCCTACTTGACTTGGGAATCATTTATTGGACAGTTGGAGTAAGAGTGACCATGCGTGTTATTTAACTTTTTGGCCTTTGCTCTTGCATGAGCACACGTGAGCTTCTGTGATGCTACATGCTCTGTGAGGCCAAAGTCATTCAGTTGCAGAAGCAGATGTGAGAACGCAGTCACACAGTACAGAAACTTGGAGGTTGAAAGGAAAGCAAAAGGATGCTACTTCCATTTTTATTGTAGTGGATTAGTGGTTTTGTTTGTAAATTATTTTTAGATTAAAAGCATGGTATTACACTATATTGATAGGTTTATTATTATTACATTTGAACTTTTATTTTGAAGCCTCAGAGAAAAGCCTCTGTTCCTCTGGTCCCCCCCCCTCCACTTCACAATAATCCCAGAGCTGTGGGTATAGGATTTGTGCTAATGAGGTATAATTTGTGGGCCTGAGCTCCGCAAATTTGCATTTGATCAATTGTGACTTTCTATAATGGACTCCATCTGTTGCAAAAAAAAAAAAAGAATTTCCTAGATGAGGGGTGAGACCTACACTTATCAGCAATATAAGGATAATTGTTCAGAATGTAGTGATGGATTATGTTGGTTTAGTGAAGTGGTGAGTGTAGGCTCTCCTTTTAGATCCATGGCTTTACTAGCCCAGGGTAGTTGCCTAGGTCTCTAGTACCATACATGGTTTTCTTCTTGTTGCATGGGTCTTAATTCCAATTAAGGAGCTGTTGGTTACTGCCAAGGTATTCTTGCCACTATTGCACCCTTAGGATTGTGGTACCATGCTTTTGCTCTTGTGGCTCATAGGTGGCATAGCTGCATAGCATGTTGATTTCTTCCCTCCCATGGGAACTTGTGTGGCACCTTCTGGCACCATGGAGGAGGCTAGTCCTCGAGGAGCACGCTTTCAGGTGAGATTCCCTTAAGTGCCCTGTATCTGAAGTTCATGGTATTTTTAGTTGTGAGAACTTATCTTCTACCTCTGGCAGGGGAGGGGGCAATCTAGGGCATCGGCAATGGCTGTAATTTTTCGGGAGTTTCTTGGAAAATCCTGACCAACTCAAAAGAGGGCTTCCCATGCCTGATATTGGAGGTTTGGTTTGATAGTCTGGCTCCTGGGTAGAGCATTGTCAGCTCACATGGGACATTTTCATTTAAACTATAGATATGAATTTACACAGAGACTTATATGTAGTGTAGGTATTTGCAGGTAGAGAGTTAAATTACAATTCCTTATGACTCTGAGATATCCTTACTGACATTTCACCCCCTCTGTATTTATCTTTCTTCCTCCTTCCTAAGTAAAGTCTCCTGTGCCTTCTAAATGAATTAAATAATGAAATATTTTCTTTTAAAATACTTTAGCTTCTTATGCAGAAAATATACTCAGAAGATCATCTGCATAAACAAACGACAAAGGGTTCCAAGATGAACGTGTCCAGATGCTGCCTGTATCTTCTAAATGAATTAAATAATTTAAGTTTTTCTTTTAAAATACTTTAGCTTCTAATGCAGGAAATATTTTTCAGCAGATCATCTGCATAAACAAAAGACAAAGGGTTCTGAGATGAACACCTCCAAATGCCACCCTTTCTCACCCACATCTCTTCTTGGGATTGGGTGGATTTCTGCCCTCAAATGACTGCAAGGACCAAGCTGAGAGAAATATTATTATTTTCTTTATGTTTCATCTGTAGGACTCTAAGAGATTTGAAGGCATTGACTCTGACTTCAGAAAGCTGGCTTATGACGCTCAGAAAACCCCAAATGTGGTAGAAGCCACAAATAAGCCAGGTCTCTATGACAAGCTGGAGGATCTTCAGAGCAGGTGGGTGGGCTTGCCACCCCTGCTGTGGGAGGATGCAAACTTCCCTTCTTGGTCTCTGACCTTTATTAACTGCCTGCCAATGAGAGCATGCTTGGCCCTTGCTTTCCCTATAGGTTTGGGTAATACAGGGTATGGTATCATTAGGAGTTTTGATACAGATGTGAACAGATATGTCCATTTGCAAATATCCATAGGTATTCATTGTTCTTAAATCTGAAAATGTCCTACATATTGTAAATACAATCATCCTTCAGTTTCTACTCAGAATTACTCCAAGACAACCTGCAGATATAATCCGCAGTTGCAAGTTCCTTACACAAAAATATTGTTGCATATCAACCTGTGTAACCCTCCCATGGGTTTTACGCCCCCTTTAGCTTATCTGTAGTACCTAACACAATACAAATGCTTTGTAAATGGTTATGTTGTATTATTTAGGGATTAATGAACAAACATATTTGTGTGTGTTCAAAACATGTGAAAATTTGTCCCGAATATTTTCAATCTGTAGGTGGTAAGAGCCTCAGATGAGGAATTCAGACACTGAGGGCTGGCTGTGTTTGTATTAGGTTACGTGCATGCATGCGTGTATATAGCTAGGGCCAAGTTATGCTAGTTATACTAAACTAGGGGAACCTGTATTCTGTGCCATCAGGTTGTGCCTGTGTGAGAAAGCCCTAGCAGAGTACCTAGACACCAAGAGGCTTGCCTTTCCTCGGTTTTACTTCCTGTCTTCCTCTGACCTGCTGGACATCCTTTCCAATGGCACAGCCCCACAACAGGTAAGCTGGGTAGTAGCTTTAAAACCATCCAAACGGCTGAGAACACCAGCAGGAACCTACTCTCAGGCAAGAAACAAGCATTTCAGAGCCCTGTTGCCTTAGGCATCTCTTCTCCCTTTTGCTTCACACACACACACACACACACACACACACACACACACACACACACACACACATACACACACACACACACACACACCGCCACCACCCCTTCCCCAGCAGCTGCAACAGAAGTGGAGTAGCAAAGGAGCATGAAGTTAAGCCTCCATCAGGAATGCCTTTTATCTGGTTCTGAAGAAACCTCTCGTCAATTGTGGTCAACACTGACAGCTATACAAAGAAGCATGGTACCTGACACTGGCAGGACAGCGTCTGATGTGAAATAAGATAAGTCAGTCTCACAGAAAGGCAAATATCACATGTGGCAGCTGAAGTTGATCTCAGAGAGGTGGAGAGACGGGCACTGATAACAGAGGGGTGGAGGTGGTGGCTAGTGCATGATGGCTACTGGATGTGTCATGATTGGATAACTTGTGAAAGTCTATAACACACTAAGATAACTATAGAACACAATAGGTTCAAGAAAGCTAATAGAATTTCAATAATCCCAATAAAGGAGCCAATCGTTTGATGGGACAGATATATCAATCACCCTGGCCTAATCATATTTGTGATGTAGATGTGTTGAAGGGTCACACCAGACCCCATAAATCTATAAAATTATTATGTACATGTTTGTCAATTACAAATAAGAAAAATGATGGCAATGGTTTCTACAAAGCATATAAGTTGAGACATATTATTGATTGGGCCTTAGAGTGATTAATAAAAACAAAGCATATATGAGGAATTCCATCTTTGGAATTTTCTACTTTAATTCTCATCACTTGTTGGCCAAATAGGCTATCACTTCTTTATAAGTTTTTGTCTGTAAAAGTAGAGTCTGCTACATTGCATAGTTTTTAGACTGTTAATCACTAGGTGAAACTCCTTTGCTGTTTGCATCAATAGGCACTGGTCCTCCAGCTTGAAGAAGTAACAGAACCCTGTGTAAGGACTGTAACAAGCATAGATCCTCTCTTTCTCCCCAGGACATCTGGTTTCCTGGGTCCACATGGGTCTCATGCTTTGACTTTCAAAGGCTTTCCCAAATGAGACCCTACTACAAGAGCCAATGCCATGGGCCATACAGCCTGTATCTACTCCTAAATGTTGGGGTTCTACTTCTACTCACATGCTGGGATGAGTTTAAAGATCTTTGATTTTGCCTCAAACTGAAGATATGTAACCCAAACACTGGCCTGACAAGTCACTTGGCTGAATTCCTTTCCTCCCTTCTGTGTGACTTTGCCATTCATTTGAAGTATGAAGAGGTTTATTTGTTTTTTCTTTTTTTCCTGATTTAGGCTGTTTTTTTTTTTTACTTTAAATCATCTACATTATTTATTTTGTTTTATTTTTTAGTTTGAAGAACACTGATTTGATTCCAAGAGCCAACCCATGTCAAAAGGTGTCTCTTTGAGAAGTGTCTCTTCTTCCTTTGTTTATCTCCCACCATCACTGCCTGTCCTCCCTCCTCATAGACAGCCAGTATCATTGGGTCCCAATTTATCTTTCCTATGTTTATCTTTGCACAGATAGGCAGGTACACATTTGCATCCAGTCAGATATGCCCCCTTCTCCTTTCTCACACAAAAAGGAGTAGGCTGCTATACCTGTTTGAACTTTGCCTTTTGGGGGGCAGTAGAGTCTTCTGTGTGATTCAAGCTGACCTTAAATTTGTGTTTCCTCCACCTCTGCTTACTGAAATTGCAGGCATGTGGTACTAGTTTTGTGCCTCCTTATACTTTTTACTTAGTTTTATATCTTAGAAACCATTCCATATTTATCTGAGCTCTTTCTCCATTCAACATTTGCCTCATATTCTATGCTGGTATATTATAGTCTGGCCATTAGATGATTATTACCTTCCAATCAAATGAAGTGGCATTAGGTAACCTTGTGTTTTGGAGACCTGTCTCCTAGATCTAGAAATATTCCTAGAGAATTCTGACTTCAACACAGAAGTCTTGTTAGCACTACAATGCTTCGCTGCACAGGAACTGTCCCCTTTGGCATCACCACCTGCAATGGATGAGAGCTCCTCAACAGCGCCAAAAAGCATCTCCAGCAGGTCTTGCTCTGCTTGTAAAGAGGAATTGAATGACATCCCCTTTGCATCTGTGGTCCTTCTGTTTTCATACTGTAGACTGAATTATTTCCCAAGTAGTCTAGCCACAGTGGAGTAGAACTACCTATCATATCAGCATTGTACTACATATCATAACAGCATCGTACTAGTACTAATTCTGTGTAGAAGGGAGGGGTCAGATTACCTCCATTCTTTCTGTACCTTTGGTACCCATGGTACTCATCCTTAAGTATTTCTTTTTATTTATTTCTCATTTTGGTTCTAGTAAATCTTTAAATAAGATTTACTCACCGCTCCCATCCCCTAAAGAATGAAGCATAGTAGAGGTATTTTCTAACCCTTCCTCTGTGTGAGTGACTGGATGGATTTAGGAGTCATCATGACAGTAATTTCCTTTTATCTGTATGTCTGTAGAAATCAAAGTTTATACCAATAACACTTAAAATATGTCTTTGTTTATATGTTTGATTTATATTGTTATATTTCTGTGACACTTGAGGTTTTCCCCTGTCTGGAAACCATAGCATCTTGACAGTTTTCTCCCACTGTGTTTTAGAGAATTTCTATTCCATTGATCTGCCCCACCCCGTAGGGTTTATCACATATTTGTAAACTGAGGTCTGTGGCCTTTGGCTATGGGCATCTTCTTCTCTTTAAGTATAGACTTAGCTCTTGGTCCATTTCCTTAGCATTCTTCAGAACTTCTTCACTGTATTTAGTTTTTGTGTAAGTTGAACCCTTGAGTGCTGTTAATACTGTTGTAAATTGATTTGGAGTTGGCTCCCTTTGTTTCTCCACCAATCAGTGTTTTACCTTGTGGTTTACAGAGCTTGTGTTTCTTTTGTTTACATTAAAGCAAAACCAAGGGATGATTTCTCTTTAAAACCTAAAACATATCAGTGATTTTACTTGCACTCATTCCTCTTTGCTCCTGTTTGGTTTCAGGAAAGTACACTGGCTCCAATGATGGAACAACAATGGTCGAATAATTTTTTGCCATTTTTTTGTTTTTGTTTTTTTAATTATTATTCCATTGATCATGTCTGTCCAGTTCACATGGTTCCATTCTCCATAACTCCATGATGACTGTAACCTTCCTTCCACAGGCATGGCATTCACACTCCCATCTTATGTAAAAGTTGTTCCTTGGAAGTCCATAGATGACTATGATCAGCTTCCTGTGCATCCTCTTATATCCTTTGCCATGTTCCTTTCTCAGGTTCAACGTCACCTTTCCAAACTCTTTGACAACATGGCAAAAATGCAGTTCCAATTAGACTCTAGTAATAACCTAACCAAGACAAGTCTTGGCATGTATAGCAAAGAAGAAGAATATGTGGCCTTCAGTGAGCCCTGTGACTGCAGTGGGCAGGTAAGTGACAGCCCTTTCCCCTCCTCACACCTCACCCGTCCCTTTCCATTCAAACCAAACTCAGTGAAAACCCATTTCCTTCAGACCAGAGCTTGAGACCTAAAAGATCAGCTTTCCTTGGGTGGGGTCCACAATGGAGCTGCCTCGGGTGCCTTCCTCCCTCTGAGAAAAATGCTGATATTTCCTCACTCAGTAGAGACCAGTGCAGAGAGAAATAAAATGCACACAGTCACTGCAGTCAGCTGTGAGGGCATTGTAAGATAATTGGCTGCACAGAAAATGGTAAGATGACAACCCCTGAAACACCCCACAGGGGAACAAAGAACTCAGATACCTTCCTCAGGAAGAAATGTCCTTTACGGAGATGCCTCCTCTTTTTGCAAATATGCCCAGAGCCATTTCCTCACATGGTTCTTTTCCTCAGAGAACTGACTATCTACCACTACTCTAGGAAGTCCCACTTGACCTCCCCGTCTTCCACATCCAACCACAGGTCCATGAATCATAGGACAGTTCTTTCCTTACACCCCACCCTGTCCTTCAGCACCACTGAAGTAAAGTCCTGCCCTGCTCATCATTCTCAGCAACACAGCCAAGCGTTGCCCCCAGAGTCTCTATTCCCACACAGAATAAGGCCTGAACAAGATGGACTTTCAGAAATTCCACATGTGCTTGAAGAGAATTTCTCTTATCAGAAAATAATCTGAAGTTCTCTTGTTAGAGAAGGGGGTAGCTGACAACCTTGAGTTTGTAATTCATAATATGCTCTTTTAATAGACCAAGACCAGAAAGCATTCAACTGAGAAACTCAACCCCAACTAACAACTCCATGCTGTGTAGACAAGTCTGTGAGAATCAACTTGATTAAATCTGCCTCAATCCAGATTTGTGGTTCTTTGTATGAGTTCTAATTAGCATTCTACCACCCCTTCACCTGTTGTCATTTTTTTTCTGTTCCACATGAGCAAATTAGCCTAGCTCCCACTCATCATATCCAAGACTATAAATGCAAAATGTCTGCCCTCACCTTCTGGCATCTGGTTGGTATACAATGCTAGAGCTCCATTGTCTTTACTCCCTCAGGCTGGGTGAAAGAAAACAGTATCTATCAAATTTTCTCAGCCTTGTGGTGTCTAACTCAGAGGTCTTCTTCTAGGTTGAAATATGGTTGAACCATGTGCTTTGTCACATGAAAGCTACTGTAAGGCATGAGATGACAGAAGGGGTAACTGCCTATGAAGAAAAGCCCAGGGAACAGTGGCTGTTTGATTACCCAGCTCAGGTATTTTTCTAGTTGTACCATGTTGGGACTCTGTCCTCATCTGTATTTTTCCTCAAACAGCCCATGTGGCTTTCTGAGGTTGAAGAATCTCAAGCTAACTGCCCCTGTGTGTGCCAATAGGAAGGGCTTGAATCCCAGACAATTGTGAGGGCCAGAAGACATAGCAGAAGCATTGGCAGCCATGATTGAATTTAGTCATTGCTTTGGAAATTTTGGGTTATGGATCTGTTGACTGTAGGAAGAAGATAAACAGTTCAAGACTTGGAATCTGCTTACACTGCACGTGTGGCTCTTTCCTGACTTTGAGAAGGGAAGCCCATCAGAAGACAAGATGAGGCAACCTGCCCTGCTGGAGTTCACAGACTCCTATAGAACCCATGCCCTTGTAAATGTGGCTAGTGTGACCACAGGGTAGTCTCGGGGCTCCCTGGGCACATGTAACTTTCTTGTGAGGAACTATGTTCCTGAGGATATACTTAAGCCAAGATTTGAAGTAGCAGTTAGGGAGGTAAATCATGGGGGAAATAGCACCCAATACAGGGAAGAGCATAAGCAAACATTCAGAAGCAAAAGTGAACCCAAAGTGCCTGGAGAATGGAGAAGAGCTAGATATGGCTGAAGCAAGGCTAACAAGGGAGGGAGCAGGAAGCAGCTCATAGACTCTATGGAAGCCACATTAGGGAGACTGTCCTGATCCCAATTTTTAACCAAATTCTGCCCATGTTTCTCAAGAGGGTCTCAATTACAAAGACAAATGAAGACTTTTTATGACTCTGGCTGTGGAACACAACTCTTCCTGCCCTCAAGTAATAGGGTAGGACTAATGCTGTTTTATCTGAGGGTTGCAAACAAGTAGTTGTAATTGAAGCCATAGGATTAGATTAGTGACTATGAGAATTTGATGGTATGAGGAAAAGGTTTAGAACAGATCTCCAACTATTACCAGGAGCCTAAGCAGGTAGGAAGAGTCAAAACAGAAAAGAAACAAAGAATCATCTTAGAAGGAAGGTCCAGGCCACGGTTATCATGAAACATAAAACAAACTATTGGTAGCAGAACAGTAAGAAAATTCAGTTACTTCTACAAGATTAAGCAAAACAAGGATGAAGTCTGCCCCCGGACAACTGAATGAGAGCAGGCCACATGGAAGTTGGTCGGAGGGTCTGAAGAAAGCAGAAAGGACTGAGTGAGTACAGAATGGATAAATAGGACTGTAAAGAGAAATGAGTCCCATCAGGCCATCTGATAAAGCACCAATACAAAAGGGCTTTCTCTAACAAACTCCAGTAGGATGCAATCTCATAGGAAGACTAGGCAACTTAATGGATGGGACTGCTTACAGCAACTATTCCTGTTTCATGAAAGGAATAATTTCCACCAGGGTTTCTCATAGCACAAGTCCTGAATTAGAATTTTGAGCTTTAAAAAATGTAATGCCTTCCTACTATTAAATATATAGCATCTAGAACACTGTCTCCAAGTCTAATGGGTCTCCAAATGGACAATGCTTCTAAATCCTCCACTGTAAATACTCAAAAGGATATATTTGTCATATACAGGTTCACAGTCAACAGAAGAAATGCTGATTTAAATCTCCATTTTCATGTTTAATTTTAATCTCTGAAAAATACAAGCATAATGACCACACTGGATTTTGGTGTTATTCACCTGACCTTCAAAAGTGGTCATTTTGGGGTTATAGATTTTGAGAAATTAAAGATGAGGTGAAAATATCAAGAACAAGCAGATGCGGACCACTAAGTTAGAGTACTCGGGCTGCTAAAGGATCAAAGGCTGGGTGTCATTGAAATGCTCAGTCAGTCTGTTGTCCTCCCACATGTGGCAGAGGTGCCATCTGTGGAAAGTGAGAGGTGAATGACACCTGTAGCTATTCCTAGAAACTGAGGTATCAGCCAGAGCCAGCCTCGGCTGTTCTCAATCATGATCCATCATTTGGGAGCAGAATGTGCTCTTCTCGTTTGTGTTGTAATTAGTTCACATCTCTGAGGATTTGAAGCATATGGTTGCCTTAGTCAATGATCAGGGAAGAGGGAGGGAAGGGGCCTGCACCCACACAGTCGCATCCTGAACTCTTGCTGTGCCATGAGTGGGTTGCTTGGAAACAAGCCCTAGTAACAGCTTGACTAAGCAGCTCTTTGTGCCACAGGTAGCGCTGACCTGCACTCAGATCTGGTGGACAACAGAGGTGGGCATTGCATTTGCCAGGCTGGAGGAAGGCTATGAGAATGCCATGAAGGACTATTACAAGAAGCAAGTGGCCCAACTCAAAACCCTTATCACCATGCTAATTGGCCAGCTCTCCAAAGGGGACAGGCAGAAGATCATGACCATATGTACTATTGATGTGCATGCCCGGGATGTGGTAGCAAAGATGATTGCTCAAAAGGTAGGCACTGTAAATCCAGGTATATTTCTCTTGTAAGTAGTGTCTCCATCAGGATCACTCCAATACAGCTCCTGGGTCTGCACATCAGCTGGGTAGGGAACTTGGTAGTTCCTGCTGCTTCTCAAAACTTCCAGCACAGAAGTACAGGGGTAGTCCTTGATTTATGTCTAGTCAGCTCATGGGTTTTTGACTTGATGGTGGTAGAAAAGCAATGTATATTTAGTAGGAACTGCACTTCTGTTACAGTGTGTAATTAATTACATAAGCTACTCAACACAATCATGTAATGTAATACACATTATGTAAAGTGATTTTATCCAACCACAGGGTAATGAAAATACCTTCACTCTGTAATGTAGTCATGATGTTTAATGGGATAAGTGAATTAAATTCATTTTGTACCTATCATGGGTTTATTGTCAGCATATAGCCCCAGTGCAAGCTGGGAAGCATGTGCAATCAAACATGCTTGTGCTTTCTATGCTATGGGCAGAGCATCCTGCACTCTCAAGTGTCAGACAGCATCCAAGCCACCCAGAGGCTTTCGTGTCCTGTGAGCAGAAGGCCACCTGTGTGTAAAGCATTATAACTCAACCACCTGCTCTGCCACTCTTTCTTTAGGTTGACAATTCCCAGGCTTTCCTATGGCTATCACAGCTACGTCATCGCTGGGATGATGAGGCCAAACACTGCTTTGCCAACATCTGTGATGCCCAGTT
This sequence comes from Cricetiscus sungorus, assembly GCA_030556225.1. Taxonomy (NCBI): domain Eukaryota; kingdom Metazoa; phylum Chordata; class Mammalia; order Rodentia; family Cricetidae; genus Cricetiscus; species Cricetiscus sungorus. Next base: position 45,191,102 of record JANBXA010000069.1, on the reverse strand, counting down.
TCTATATTCCTATGAGTACCTGGGAAATACACCTCGCCTAGTGATAACACCTTTGACCGACAGGTAAGTGCTAGTACCATCTAATAATAGTTCTCTCTATTCCTGATAAGTCTAACCAATGATCATCCAAGATCAATGTCACCATAATTTTCTACTTGTTTGCATAGTTTCAGGGGGAGAAACTTCACTCAACATGGCAGCTGTAAAACAAAACTTGAAAGGAGATAAGGTGGTAGTCTTCAAACAAGCCTCCAGGGGAAGTCAATGAGCTGTAACTTTCTTGAGGAATCACTAAGATGATGATGTACACCTGAATTCCAACACCAGATAGAATACATCCCACACTATTAACCATGACAAAGTGACCTCACCTTTGGTCTCTGAACTGTAATATGGAGGGAGTAATTCATACCTTACATGATTCTTCTCTTCTGGGGATAAGACAATAATCCTAATGAAAAGTTTTGAGTCTGTTGAGTCAAGTATCTCTGTTGGTAAAGTGCTTACCATGCAAACATGAGGATCTAAGTTCAATCCCAAGCACTCATGTTTAAACACACACACACACACACACACACACACACACACACACACACACACACACACACACATTCTCCACTGGCTTGTCTATTCATTGCCTCTCACTCTCTCAGAATACAAAACTGTAAGGAACATATTCATAACCATTACAGTGCTTTTGGTGTTTTGGGTGTACATACTCTCCATTCTTCATCCTAGTTCATACATGAATGAACTCATGCCACACATTGAGCTGGCCACTGGCATTTCTAGATTGCTAAAATATTTCCTACCTTTAAATACCAATCCTAGTGGGAAAATTAAAACACAGGTAAAAATTTAAATAGTACAAGGGGAAAAGCACTAGACCTTAGACTAGTGCTTCTCAACTTTCCTAATGCTGCAACTTTTTAATACATTTCCATGTTGTGGGGACCCTCAACTATGAAATTATTTTGTTGCTATTTCATAAGTGTAATTCTGCTACTGTCATAAATCATATTGTAAATATCTGATATTCAGGGTATCTGATAGGTGACATCCAAAGGGGTCATGAACCACAGGTTGAGAATTATTACCTTAAACTCAAGTAAGGCTCAAAGCCATTTTCTGTGAATTTCCAAGTACAGGACACGGAGTGTGCCTGTACTTTGAGCAGAGGGCTCCATCACAACAGGAAGAAAATGATGTCTAGAAGGGTTTGAACAACAACAGAGAGTGCATGCTCTGAACTTTCTAGGATAATCTGTATTCGGGGGGAGACTGTCAGATGGCTGCCAGGGTGTCCATCATGCAGTATTGAAATCTGTGTGTGTATCATTCTTGCTGATAAAAGGGACTCTAGCATCTGTTTTGTTTGTCTGGATATTTTGAGACACCGTCTCTCTTGTATGTACTGTAAAGCTCAGGTTAGCTGTGATTGTGCAATAATCCTTCCTCAGGCTTGAGCTGCCACACACAGTGCATTTGTCAGTTGTCAAAGTAGTTTCCCAAAGTGAAAGAACTACAGTTAATCATTAAGGAAATATTGCAAAGCCATGGAAATCAGAGAACTTGGAGAGCGATGTAGATACTTGACTCTGGGGAAGGCAGCCTGTCACTAGAGTCAAACTAAAGAATGTAAAAGATAGATTTTTATCCAGTAAGTACTGATGAAAATCACACTCACTTTATAAAATTTTATCCAGAAATGAAGTGGGGATTATTATAATCTGCATTAAAACAGGCTCTGTGTGTGTGTGTGTGTGTGTGTGTGTGTGTGTGTGTGTGTGTGTGTGTGTGCATGTGCATGCATGGGGAGAGTCAGCAGACAACCTTGAATATTATTTCTCAGAATTGGTTTTGGACAGGGTCTTGTTTTGGCCTGGGACCTTGCCAAGTAGGTTAATCTGGCTGGGCAGCCCCAGGAATCCACCTGCCTCAGTTCTAGAATCACAAGTACTAGGATCACATCTCTGGTTTTTTTTCATATGGATTATGTGGACTGAACTCAGTTCCTCATGCTTGCAGATAAGTACTTCACCAACTGAGCTATCTCACCAGCCGTCTAGCTCCTATTTTAAGTGGTAACATCTGTCTTACAATCAAATACTCCAACATATTTCTAAACGTCTGATAAACAGCTTCAAATGACTTAAACTGCTTATAGAACTGGGAAAGTCTGAATACCTAGCATCCATGGTGGATGAAGACCTCTTGGCTTGTTTGCCTTCAGGTTTTCCACACTCTTCACTCATTTTCCTGCCCACTTTGAGAAGTCTCTCACTCCTAGAATCTTAATCAAATCATCCCATTTATTCTCATGACTCCTTTTCTGTGTGATCTTCATGAGGCCACATCCTGGCCTTCAGTGGCTCTCTACTGCACTTCAGCCAAAACCTACAGTCCTTGTAGGACGTGCTGATCCCTGCCAATCTTCCTAATCCTCTCTCCCTGCACTGTCCTCAAAGCCTGCTCATCACTAGAGGTGTATTTCAGTCATCTCATGCCTGCAGTTTCTTCCTCCAGGCTCTCCATTCCACCATGGTCCCTCATCCTTCCCCAACCACCATTTCTAAGAGCACCCACTTCCATCTGATGTGCACATACAGCAGACAGCCCTTATGGAACCGCTTCAGTCTCCCTCCTAACTTTCCCCACCTTCTGGAAGGATCTATTAGTCTGCTTGCTTTCTCTTTGAGATCAGGGACTTCCATTTGCCTTGTGTAAAATCACCAACACATAGGAGCATTTGCTGAATGAATGAATGAATGAATGAATAAATGAATGAATGATGGCTGAAAGTAGAAGTTTCTAATCATAGGAACAGGCAACATCAAGGAGAAGTTGACTTGCATTTCACTTGAAGTCAATTACATCTGGGACCCCTCTTGTGAGAGATGAAGTATTTTCCCAATTCAAGGTACCTTGAACTTGGATTCTCCCAAACATCTCTGACAATTGTGACTCCCAGTAAGGCATCCATCTTTAGAAATAAATCGGCAGCACATTTCTTTTTACTGTGAATTTTCTGGCTTGCCTTGGAATAGGAGCTAACGATTGGGGAAATTACATCATTTGAAACAGTATAATGAAGCCATCACATGTTTGAGCAATTTGATTAATGTCTGTCTTCCACTCTAGACTGAATGTCCTGTGATAGCCTTGACTTTGGCTTGCCCTGCTCTGCTCTCACTGTGCTCAACTATAACAGGCCTTCTGAATAGACTCCCTAAGCCCATGCTGGGAGATGAGCTCCAGGGCCTGGGGTGTGGATGCTGCTTCCTCATAGTATTCAAAGTATTTCTGTACTTTGTTTCTGCTGACCCATGAGACATTATTACTCCATGTCATAAGAAGTATAAGACTCTTATTTCCCTGGATCTTGACATTTGCCTGATAGCTGAAGAAGATGATTGGTACTTTGGATTTAAAGGACTCTGGTACCCTCATGCCCAATGTCTTCAGGGGGAATGGAAAGAAGTTTGACAATGAATTGTTTCTAAAACAAGAATTTATCTCCTCTTCTGTGGGATTTTGCAAATAACAGTTTGAAAGGAGGATTTGCTGCAAATATTGGTGAATGCAATATAAACCTTGACCTCGTTTCGCAGATTAGATGTCTCTCTGGCAGTGCATGTACTTGAGTATTTACATTAGTCCCTTTCTCATTGACTTCTATCATCTCAAGAAATGGTTTATCCAGAAGAAATAAAATTATTCTCCACATAGAAAGTCACATTTTAGAGAGCATTCAGCCTTCACTTGTGTGTGGCATCAGGACATTTAATTCACTCCTGCTGGAAGAATTAATCAAATGGACAATTGATCCATACAACCTCTGCACATTCATTAAAAACACGCCTGTGTACCATACATTTGACTGCTTGTGCCCCTGTCTTTGGAATTTCCCACTGCCTGGATGGGACTTGAATTTGTAAGTAGGCTCAGTCGCTGTCACGGGACTTAGGTACAGCACTAAATTGAAGAACCAAATGGAAATGTTTTCTCAGGCTGAACAAAAGCAATTCTTCTAGGTTGTCCCTTAGCCTTGGGTGAGCTCTCCCCACCCCCTCCCAAACCCTCCCCTTCCCTTCAAACACAAATGCCTTTATCTGCCCTGTGCTATATTAAGTAGTTTTAATCAACTGCTTATCAATTTTGAGCACCTTCTAATTTCTCTGGAAAAAGTACAAGTAGGTGAGATATAATTGATGCAAGAGTCGTTGAAGGTGGTTTGCTGGACAAGGACAGAGCCAGCAAGAATCTGGAAGTTTTCCTTTAGTTTTTCTGTTAGAGAAAATCTGAAGCCTTAGTACTTAAAGAAGAAAAGCCAAGGCACCCAGGGGGGATCATGTGGCTTCTGAAGACAGAAATGGAGATGATATCATGATCTGTTACAAGGCATGGGAGACTTCTCATTTTACTTAATACAGTGTTGTATATAGCTCTTCTCTGGACATAGGAGCCTTCATCAGAGCCATTTAACCACCTGCAAGAGATGCTCAGGCTGGAGTTGAAGAGATGACTCTGCATTTAAGAGCACTGTCTGCTCTTCCAGAGGGCCAGGGTTCAATTCCCAGAACCCACATGGCAACTCAGAACTGTCTGTAACTCCAGATCCAGGGGATCTGACATACTTGCATAGACATGCATGCTGGCAAAATACCAATGTACTTAAAATAAAATTAAAAGGGTTAATTAAAAAAAAGTGTGGGGAGAGAGAGACCCCTTCAGACTCTGGTCTGTTGGCATTGCATACTTGTACCACCTCCAGCTGTCTGTGGTTCTGCCTCAACTGTCCATGGCCTCTGCAGGTGAAGGACTATATAGATTGTAGTAAGTTAACTGAAGGGGGAGACTCCATCTATGCAGCTACCGGAAGTTGTCATCCATGCTTGGGTGAGACTCTTGGGTGGCTAGGCTCCTATAAGTTACACCTTGCCCATGCTTTCTAAGTTAGCCCAATAAATGCATTGGTTGGCCAAGTGGGATATTAGTGACATTTTATGTGGTTTGCCTTTGGAGGCTCTTCTGAGATGTGCAGGCATCTGTTCACATCTGCATGTGTATTCTCTGGGGATTCTTCCAAAACCCTCAGAAGCTGACTCACAGACTGCTTGCAATTGTCGCATAATGTATGGAATGTAACCACGTGATGGGATAGGGGCATTGGCGTTATTACTGACCATCTCTGTTAACAGTGAAGCCTCTCAAATTCCTCTGTGAATGTTCCTCTAAGGTTCTCTATGATACCTCTAAGATACCAGGGAAGAAAATAACCCAGTGATAAAAACTTGCACATTATCATCTGTACATGTGTGTGCACACAAACACATATGGGTGAGTGTCCATGGAGGACTGAAAAGGGTGTCAGGTCCCCTGGAGTGGCTATAAATCATATGATGTAGGTGTTGGGATCCTAACTCTGGTCCTCTGGAAGAGCAGGCACATTTTCTTAACTGCTGATCCATTTCTCCAGCCCCCTGTTGGTTCTGTTAAAAATAAGGTTGCCCCCACCCTCACTAGTTTCTGAAAGTGTTACATGCAGAGTACATTACATAGCCATATGAATTGCTCTCATGTCCCTATACATTTTGCTGGTCACCCTACCAGCCTTGGGTTTGGGCCTTAATTATTCACAGGCTTCAGAACTCTATGTTTATTGGCAAGTGGATTTTCTTGTCCTGAGAGTTATGCTATCACCATGCTGGTCGTTTATAAATTGCTCTTAGGTTTAGGAACCCATTGTCTGAAGAAAAAAAACCTACCTATATCTTTTCCTAATTTATTTTATTTTGCTTTTTATTTAAACTCTTTGAGTACTTTGGGGAATATTTTGTCTGTTAAGGACAGTGAGTCAAAATACTTTTTTTTTTGGTCAAAGCATGTTCAATTAATAATGATAGCAATCCAAATTAAACCAGCTTTTACCTGGCTCTATGGTACAATGGATAGCACATTGGACTTCTAGACAAATTAAAACAACTTTTAAACCAAAATGGAAGTATTTCACAAACCTGGCAACTGTGTTCAGCTGGCTGGAGCATAATTAGCTCTGGGCCCTAAGTGTAGACCTTGGGGCTTCAACTACATGGAGATACTGTATTTTGTCTCTACATTTGAGCAGTGGCAAACTCTTGGGCTGTTTCTAGTTACGGCCATTATTACATTACTGATATGAACATTTTCATGCAAGTCTTCATGTAGATGTATTTTTTTTCTTTTGCATGGATGGGGACCTGTTAGAGCTTATGCTCTTTAATGCTTGACTCTTAGAGAAACTTCCAAATTGTTCTCCAAAATTTTACATTTTACACTCTCACTAGCAATGTGTGAGCATTCCCATTTCTCTGCATCCTTGATGACGTTGGTCATTGTTGTCTTACTTATTGCAGCCATTGTGGGAGTGTGAAAGGCTATCTCACTCAGGCTATAGTTGACATTTTTCAGTTGTGCAGTAATGTCAAGCAACTTTTACCATGTACCTGGTAATTAATTGCTGAGATTGTTTAGAAATTTAGTCCTGGCTAAAATCAGTGGGACACAAAACAAAAAGATATGAATATGAAATGAGGGGATATAGTAAGAAATTGGGAGGGGACAGGGATGAGAGAGAAACAAGAAAAGATGGGATGAAAGTAAATAGAATGCACTATGTACATGTATGAAATTGTCAAGAAAAACTTTAACCAATAAAAATGTTTTGCTTACCTTCTACATGATAAATTATTTCTTAATTCAAATTACCGATAGAAATTTTATTAAATGTTGGGACAGTGTAGTCCTAGGTGTATTGATTGAGGCCTCCCTTCAGATAGACATTGCTATGTCAGTTCAATTCCTCAGTTTTCATCACTGTAAAATCCTCTCTTTGGGTGTGGATGGAAATGATGTCTACCATGAGGTCCTTTCTACAATTGTGTTTAATTCTGTGTCAGGTTAGTCAGCTTTCTGCCACTGTGACAAAAACCTCAAGAAAGTCAACCTGAGAGAAGAAAGATTTGTTTTTGCTTCTGGTTGCAGAGATTTTATTCCCCCAACACCAGGCCATGATGCTCTGGGCCTGTGATGGCACTGTGCACCATGACGGAGGACCATGATAGACAAGGCATGTGTCACAAAGACCCAGATTTTACATGGATGGTGAGGATTTGAACTTGGGTCCTCATGCTTGACCAATACAAGCAATTTACCCACTGAGTCCTTTCCCTAATCCGACCAGAAACAATTTTAAAGCTGCCTTTATTCTATTGTTATTAGTGAAGATAGTTAACAGGAATATTAAAACTGATGATTATCTGTTCACTCATGGAGTCATTCATGTGTCTCTTAAAGAGTCATTAAAATCTTGATATGACTATAGCTGTGCTGGGTTCTGAAGGTAAAACAACGAACAAAAAAGCTGTGCTTCCTAGTGTTTGCAAACATACATGTGAGAGATCTGTGTGATATTATATGGTGGGCATTAGGGAGGAACATAAGGAACAGAAGCTCATCTGAGCAGTAGCTTCTTACTCATCCCAGTCCTGGGACTAGGACTACTTAGTAAATGGACTAATGTCAAATCTTGACCAGGAGTTACTAGCCATTATCTAGTCAGATGGAAGAGCAATGTCATCTAGGTAGGTTCAAATGGGTTGCCAGGGTGGGGAGGAGAAAGGACCAGCACAGTCTCAGACCACCTGAAAAGCGAGTATTGTTCTACATTGCTTGTTGTTGGTGTGTTTGGGGAGAGACAAGGAACACCAAAGCATTGAGAAAGGAAGCTATAGGAGAAGGCATGGTCAAGGTCAAGACAGGTCAGCAAGGGGCCATCATACCCTACAGGGAAGCAGCCATGACCAGGTTGTTCTCTGGGGAGTTCAGACTCTATGAGGAAAGACAGGGGCTGTTTTGGGTTTTATTTCTTTTGTGGACCCTAAGCCAGTCCCATCTGTCCTTGAGCTTCCATCTCCCTGACACCCAGCAAAGCCATCTGTGGCACAGATAATGACATTTGGCCTCTTTTGTTTGGCAGGTGCTACATCACTCTCACTCAGTCCCTGCACTTGACAATGAGTGGAGCTCCATCAGGACCTGCAGGCACAGGCAAGACAGAGACCACCAAGGACCTGGGCCGAGCACTGGGCATCATGGTCTATGTGTTTAACTGCTCAGAGCAGATGGACTACAAGGTACAAACTCACTCAGCTGCTAGAGAGACTGGGACCTGGGTGGTAGCTGAGATCAGGTACATGGTTTATGGTTTATCCATTCTTTATTGGCCCCACTCCCCCAGTAAATGCAGAGTGCAGACAGGAGGTTTCCCCTTACTATATCACAGTAGACTTAAGGATGCTTTAATCCTTGTTGACCTCCTGCCAACCACTTATATAACCCAGAGCCCCATACAGTCTGACTTTGCTAATGAACTTTGTGAACAAATGGATTATTTGTTGTGGGTGGATTATTTGACACGGTTGCCTTTCTTCTGTCATGTGTGAAGTGATGCTGCTGAAAAAAACCCCAAAGTCGTAAATTTACTGATGGGTTAGGAAGGGCAGAAAGGCTCTTGAGCAGTTGTGATGACAACACTTGTCTCAAGGCTTTATTTGTGTTCCTCTGTTCAGGGGGCATTCCCCTGGGATAGTATACAGGGGCATATAGACTTCTGTAAACAGGAGGGACTAGCCACTGCACACTATAAGAGATGCAGGCAAATAGGCAGGGCAAAGTCCATGAACTTCATCCCAGAACTTTTCAAACGACCAGTGTGCTCCAGGTTGTGTTATGGAGAAAAGCCAGAGAAACAAAAGGCCCATGAGGTCGCTTCCAACTTCAGATATTCTGCTCAAAATTGAATAAAAGCTCATTTTAAAGATGTGTAATAACAACTTGCCCTGCTGCCTCTATTCTGGTGTTTTCTCATAGTATATGTTTTTAATAAGATGCCTTATGTATCTCTTGTAAGCAGAATAAGCAGATAATGTGTAAGTTTTAAAGTAGAAAAACAAGGTTCCATAAAAAAGAGATCAAATTAAATTTCATGTTGAAAAATACATTTAATGTAGAAATTGCAGGTACCAAACTATGATTTTTCAGATGACACTCTTTTCCTAGAACTGGGATGATTTACTTTAGTACAAAACCCTTCTGTGTACAAGTCAGAGTCCTGGGAAGCCATGTTTTCTCTTAGCAAGCAAACACAGGGGACATCCAGACCTGAATCCAGCCCTTCCCAGAGCCATCGCCTCTAATTTTGAGTGCAGCTGTTTTTAGTGATGAATACATTAAGATAATGTTTCTTTTCAAGGATGGAAGACGATTTCCTCCTTTAAAGAAATAAACTCTGCCTTAAGGATTATCTTGAGCTTCTAGATTCTACTATAGTTTTTTAAAAATTACTCTATAATTAATTATTGGCAGCATTGCTGAAGTAAGTAAGTCTCCCATGGGAAATGTTCTGGAAGACCTAGTCATTTGGATGTAGAAGGCATGTGTTTTCATGGCAGGAAATTAACAGATTCCTCAAAAGTCAAACCAAGCACAGCAAATAGGAAGAGAGGAGTTGACTCCATAGCCAGAGATTGCAAAGGTTGTTTATCACAGATCTTTCAAAGTTAAACAATTGTCCCTAACCCTACCTATTCCTTTGAAAGTACACTGTAGAAGAGCATTTGTCTTAGGCTCACCTAGGCTTTAAGTAAAGTTTCAGACAAGAGCACTATCAATAGAAGGAGTCTAATAACACTTCCTAAGCCCCAAATATCACTATAGCCAGAGAGCCTTGCTAAACTGCTTCTGCAAGCCTTTCTCCTTTACTATCCAGCTGTTCAGAAACTGTATTTTATCATGGAATGCTCCAGAAACAAAGCGTATTGGTTAATCAGTTGCTGTCATGCTCAGAATGCGTGGCACATTTTAGGAAGATACCAAAATAAAAGATGTTTTGCCCTGAAGAACTGCTGAGGGAGATGGTCCAAAAGTAGCCACAAGGGAGTTCCCACCAGAGAGTGTCCTAGGCTACCCCAAAATGGGACTGATTAGGATTCCAAAGAAAGAAACACAAAAGGCTAGGGTGTAACTTAGTGGGAGAATGCTCACTTAATGTGTAGAAATCCATAGGGCTCTAAGTTTACTCTTCAGCATCCAAGGGAGGCCAGGAGGTAGAGGGTAGGAAAAACTGGAGGGAGGGAGGCAGGGAGGCAGGGAGGCAGGGAGGGAGGGAGGGAGGGAGGGAGGGAGGGAGGGAGGGAGGGAGGCAGGCAGGCAGGGAGGGAGGGAGGCAGGGAGGCAGGGAGGCAGGGAGGCAGGGAGGGAAGGAGGGAGGGAGGGAGGGAGGGAGGGAGGGAGGGAGGGAGGGAGGGAGGGAGGGAGGGAGGGAGGGAAGGAAGATGGGCAGATGTACTAGGTGCTAAGGAGATCGGTGTACAGCACTTAGTAGAAGAACATGTGCAGTACTAAAACTTATCTCTGAACTGTGACAGGCTGGGATATTCTGTCTTGGAACGTTCTCAGCTGGGAGTCAATATGTGTCGTTCATATGAGTTTTAAGGAATTTTCTGCAGGACTGAGGCCAGTTTCTTCAAGTGGTTTGGGAAGCAACCTAAATGTCTTTACTAGTATCTAGAAATATTTAAAATTCCCGTTTAGACTCATGACTGAAATAACCTGCAGCCAGCTGAGTCAAGAGTGGTCATTGTACTATGGTTTTCAATGAGGACAGAGAAGGAAAGTAAGCGGGCCCTGGGGAATCCTATGGATGATATAGATGATTAGATAGGTAGAGAGGGAATTGCAATAATTGAAATTGATATATACATAGATATATACATACATCAAATATAGCCTAGTCTATCTGAAGGAACAAGATGCTTATGGAATAATTAATAGAACTATTTTTTTTTTTTGCTGAAATACAACAATCTTGGGCATGAATGAGAAACCTACAAACTCTAGGCCCTGGCATATTCCAGCACAGGAGGACAGGCAGAGTGGTTTCTGGTGAGGAAACACACTAAGAAGCTCCTGAGACTCAAGGCTGTTTGATTCCTGGGATGTGGCACTTTAACACAACCTGGCCCATATCTAGGACCTAGTTCTAAACATCCAGCATTCCTGCCCCAGCCCTCATCAGCTTCATCCTTTATCTTTTCTCCTAGAGCCTGGCTGGGGTGAAGAGATAAAGAACAGAGAGACAGGCATAGCTGTCACACATTCTGATGTGTCTGTTGTGACACAAACAATAGATCTGTTTGCATTTCTCAAGAGTAGAGTCTAGAACCAAGGATAGCGGCTTTAGGGAGCATTGGGAAATATGAGGAGGAGGATGGGATAGAGTACAGATGTCAGGGGCCATGGGCCCTTCAAGTGGTGGACAACGGAAGGGCCTGCAGACTTCAGAATAGCTGGGAAGCATAAGCATGAGAGGATGCTAATGCCGGGAGTCTTGTGAGCAGCCAGCTGGAGGGGAGACTGGAGAGGACTTTGCAGCACTCTGTATAGAAAGAGAGAAAACCCAAGTGTCAGGACATTGAAATGAGAAAAATAGCAAGATGCTTAAGGAAATCAAAGCCAAATGATAATCTAGGTAACCTGGGGAAGCGGTGGGTTGATGAAGCAAAGAAGCATTAGATGGGAGGGCTATGGCTGTAGTAGATAGTGTCCCCATGCACTTCTGCCCCGGCAATTCCATTGCAACACAAGCCCACTCAGCTCCATGGACCCAGGGGCAGGGCCTGGGTGCTCCTAGAGCAGCAGAGAAATATGGATGGAAGGGAAAGTGGAAAGCCTATAAAGCTAGCCAATGCCCCTAGACACAGCCAGTTAACACGGAGGAGCTCTTGCCAGGGATGGGATTTGACAAGTTGAATTCACCAACATCAGAATAAAGCCACAGGGCTTATTAGAACACTGCAGTAGAGCTGAAATGGGTAAAACAGCACAGAGAAGCTGTCTGCATAGAGTCACTCAAGGGTTGCTTTTATGTGCAAGGATTACACGTGGACTGTCAGGCAGGGTTTCAATGACACAGTGTCCTGGAATAGTTGTAGTGGGGATTTATCGTGGTTAGTAACAGCCTGGCTCTGAGGCAATGATGGTCTTGCCCCATTCAGAAGCTGCTCAGCACAACCACCTGTCCTAAGCCATTCTGCAGCCAGGACATGTGAAGACAAGTTTTTTTTCTGATGAGATAATGGCCAGGTTTGGAGGCAGAAGTGACCTTGCAAGCCCAGCCTGCTCACAGGCAAAAGCAGCCCTGTTGTGAGGCTGGCTCAGCACAGCCATTTTTTTTTCCAGATCGGCATCTACACTTCCTATTACAGCAGCTATACTTTCCCCTTGACCTCAATATAGAGGCCAGCGCAGAAACGTCCAATGGCTTTGAAGCTGAGCATTTAGAGTGATTTCTGAACCTCGGGAGGCTCAACCTCCTGTAGGAGTTATGACTGTTTCTCAGGGCTTCTGCCTCCCTCAGCTTACCACATCACTCTTCCACTCCTAACACCCCTCCCCCACTGAGCTCCCTATTTTCTGTGCTGTCCCTCTTCCAGAATGCCCATCTCAATATGTCCTCTGGTGCCTCTGCATCTGTTCCCATCCTCACCCACATCCTAGTTCTGGCTCTGGTATAGAGAGAGAGTCTTACCCAATTTGGGAGGATCCTGCAAGTCTTCCCTGCCATATTCCTCACCCCAATTTTAAGGTAGAAATTTCAGTCATCCTGCCTGTGTGTACCACCACTTCCCCAGTGCAAATCACTCATCAACATGGATTCCCTCTCAGCATCCTCTGCTTTTCAGCCTTTTGCCATGAACAAAGCCCAGGAACTTGACCTCATGGCCAGGTGATGCCACTGTTAGCCAGTAATAACACCAGAAGATGTATACAATGAACAAGAGGGGTGTTGTGGGGTCTGCTGTTGGTCCTCAGAGAATAACGGGGTTGGGGGATATATCTACTTATAGAAATTCTCTTTAAGGTTTTATGTATTATCTATAGTTCATAAAAGGGATATACAACTTTAAAAGCTTTCAAATCCCTATTAGGCATAGGATTTGGCTCCTGAATTTCTAACTTAGGATTTGTGATGTTTAATTGGTTGATACAGACACATACACACTTACATACATTAGAAGGAGGATGAGTGGATGAATGGGTAGATAGATATAGATGATAGGTAGGTAGATAAATAGATAGACAGACATGACATTCTCAACCCATAGGTATATATGAGAATGCTAAGGTTGCTGTGTCATTCTCATCCTGAATACAGTGTAACTCTCTCCACATTTGACACATTGTTCATTGTCTTCTTTCTTCACAGGAATGTCAGCCCAGAAAGGTCTTTCTTTTCCATCTTGGGTACCACTGATTCCCCATGTTCCAGAACATTCTCTAGCAGACAATACTTGATCAACTAATATTTGTTGGATGAACAGATGAGCAACAGAAAGACATGCTTTTGCTTTATCTTATTAATAGTTTACTTTGTAGAGCACTTCTAAATCTGCTGAATAATTGGTACATAGCACCCCCATATACTCTTCCTTACTCATACATAGCCTCCCTGCTATTATTAAATTTTAGGTGTACTGGATAGTTTTATGTCACCAGAGAGGAGGAAGACTCAAGTGAGAAAATATCTTAACATCAGGCTGTAGGCAAGTCCATAGAGCATTTTCTTAATTAATGATTGATATGTGAGGGCCTACCCTATTGTTGGTGGGGCCACCCCTGGGCTTATAGTCCTGGATGCTACAAGAAAGCAGGCTGTGAAAGACATGAAAGCAAGCCAGTAAGCGACACTCCTCCATGGCCTCTGCATCAGTTCCTGCCTCTAAGTTCCTGACCTGCTTGAGTTCCTGTCCTGACTTCCTTTAATGGTAAACAGTGATGTTGAAGTATAAACCAAATAAACCCTTTCCTCCACACTATTGCTGTTAGAGCAATAGTAACACCAAGACAATAGGTAGCATATACAATGCCAATATGCTGTTCTAAACTAAAAGCCAAGGCTATGTTAGGATTTGCTGTTTAGAAGAACAATTGAATATATAGTTCTACAGGTTTGGGAAAGTATATAAAATGTCATCTACCCAATGTCACCAAACCACAGGCAGTAGTTTCTCCATCCTAGCATTGCCTCTGCTCCTGGAAACTGCTAATCTTTTCGGTTCTCCTTTGTTCCTATTTTTCACGTGAGTTTGAGCATTTGGGGGTTTAATATGACGAGGGATGTATTTTCCCTTCTTCTTTAAACTCTGCCCTACATCCAACCTTGCCTAGGTAGATGTCTGACTGAGTCTAACAAAATGTTGCCTTAATCATCGTCTCTCATGCAAACCTCTGGAGACTCCTTGTAATAATTCAAGGCTTACTGTTCCTAAGACTTTCTTCAGTAATCAATTTTCCAGCCCAAATGGTACCTTGACTTTTCTCTGGGCACATTGTTATTTTGCTCATTTTTCTTCCAAAATCTTTCATCCTCCTGGAAAGCCTTCCCCTCTCCCTGTCACACAGACTCGAGCAAGAGCTTCGGAGGGTATGTTGAAGCACCTTGTTCTGGGAGCTAGGTATTCAGGCGACTACCTGCCTCATTTTGTTTTTTCCCTATGCACATTTTGTTGGAGAATATTCTGAGAAAAATCAAAGGTTTTATGAGAAAAAGGGACCCTTAGCCATGTATGAAATTAATCTTGTTGCAGACATTTAAAGTGTATATATGCATATGTGTATGTACATGTATGCTTATGTGTGTGAGGAGAAAGAGAAGGAGGCAGGGAGAGAGAAATAGATAGAGACAGAAACAGAGAAATGGAGACACACAGATAGATACTCTTTCAAACATTTAACTAATGCATGCTCTGCTACTGGCCTACCCTCACAGCCCAACAGTATATATTTATAACTTGACTAGGTAGGTTATGGAATATAGTTTCCCCAGCTTTCTTAACAACACAATCCTTTTCTCAAGGAATACCTGGTTTCCCACAAAATGCATCTTGCATTATGCTATTGTCCTTCCATACCATCTTCATTGATCATACTGGGGCACTCTGACCCATTCCTCTCTGGCCTCTCTGACAGTGTGATGTGCAGTATTCACTAGAACCAATACTGCTATAGTAATAATTCCCTTTTATTTGTGTACCTTATTGCCAACACCTTCCTAAAAGTCTTTGGAGGGACTGCATAGGGTCTTATGCATGCAACTAATCATTTGTTAAAATGACCCCTGGGTCAAGGACACACAGGGGTTCACAGGGGCTCACAGAGACCAAACTGACAATCAGAGCCCTCTGCTTATATGTTACAGTTGTGTAGCTTGGTCTTCTTGTGGGACTCTTAACAAACAAAGGGAACAGGGACTGTCTCTGACTCTGTCACCTGCTTTAGGAATTCCTTTTTCCTACCAGGTTGCCTTGTTCAGCCTTAATAGGAGAGGTGGTGCCAAGTCTTACTGCAATTAGATATGCCATGGCTGGTTGTCATCTATGGGAGGCCTGCCCTTTTCTAGAGAGAAATAGAGGAGGAGTGGAAGGGGGAAGGGAGGTGGGAAAGATTGGGAAGAAAGAAAGGAGGTGAAACTGAGGTTGGGATATAAAACCAACCAACCAAACAAATAAATAAAATAGCCCCTGGATAAGTGTCAGGACGCCTACAAATGCATCACCCCAGCATTTTACAGGCACTACCTAGCCAACGGCCTCCAGCACCTGCACCTTACCATGGATACATAGCTCACCAGCTCCCCTTTAATGCTAGAGTTCCTTTTCATTTCAGGATAGAGATACATTCTTGCCTTTGAATTTCTTTTCTTGCTCTCTTTTGGCAATATCTGCCCATAGTTTGTTTCCGTGACTGTTGTCAGTTCCTGACATTTCCAACTCCACATCATCTGGAAGACCTGAGTGTCTGGGCATGGATTGATGATCCATGCATTAGCTTCCCATTAGGGTTTGCCAGAGCCTGAACAGAAGCCTGTTTGTCTATGTGGTATAAGAAAAGTTATCTTTTATTCATTTTCTGGGACTTTGAAAGCTATACCATGCTCAGGAAGAAACCCTGATGGCATCTTAAAGAGAATTTTCACTGCAGCATCTTGGAAAGTTTGTTTGATTCCATGGCCCACGTTGTCACCCATCACCTTCAAAAATTTAATTGTTCTTGAGATTACAATGCAAGTTTCAGGGGACTGAATGTGTCCACAATAAAGAAGCTGGGAAATGACTGTGGACACAACTCTCAGACAGTGTCATCATTTAATCCTTATATGTTTCCTTGCAGTCCTGTGGCAACATCTACAAAGGCCTGGCACAGACTGGCGCCTGGGGCTGTTTTGATGAGTTTAACCGAATCTCTGTGGAGGTCTTGTCAGTGGTAGCTGTACAGGTATGGGTCTGAAGGGTGTGGGAGCCTTGCAGTTTTCATGGCTGGTCCTGTGAAAGTCTACACCTTGTTGTTTACATGCTTCAGCATCACTTCCCCCTATATTTGCCATTCCATCCCCCTTTCTCCATCCTTACAATAAACATTCCTCTATTACCCACCAGAGCATACCCTATTCTAACTCGAAGAGTCTCTTTTCCTGTGTGTAAAACAGGGACATAAATTGTCTATCCTACCTGCTCATAGAGGGGCACAAAGATCAGCCAAGGAGGTGGATCCCAGCTGCTAGGAAGCATCATGCAGGTTGGCTGTAAACCAGGGCTCTGGTTCCAGCTCTTGCATTTGCTATAGAAGTCTGGAAGCAGATGCTCTGCCTCTCTCAGCCTAATGCACTCATTTATGTATAAGGCTGTGATGTCCCTGGGCTTGAGTGAGTGGAGATGCCCGGCTGAAAAAGACATGCTTCCTGACATCAAAGATGTTTTGAAAATGACACAATTTCTGACTGACTTCAAAGATGCCTTGAGTTTTTGAGACAGATGTGAACACTTTTGGCGTTCTAGAATTGATCATAATATCCATAGTATAGAATAAAACTTTGAAAGGTATTATCTTAAAGACAATCCCTAAATGCTGACTAGAGAGGGTTTGAATTGAGGTCAGGGAATCATGGACAAACAGGGGAGAACAGAAGGAGGGAAAACAGAGGGTGAATTCCTTTGCTATGTCTTTTGTACCAGACACTCTTCACCTATCACCTCTCATCCTCTAGTGGCTCTTCTGGCATAACTACTACTTTCTATGTAGAAAACATAGCAGGGAAGAAAAGGAACTTGTCCAAGGCCCAGTTTTGCAAACTGAAAAGGGGAAGATTTGAACCCTGCTCCCCCATCCACATCATCAATGTACACATGTGAATGGCCAGAGAAGCAAGCTCAAACAAAATAAAAAAAAAATGGATGTAAATGCCTTCTGGTGCAGGTAACAAGGAGCCCTGAGGGGGGTTCACCTGTGTTTGGCAGCAGTTTTAAAGACCAGTGGACTTTCTGAGGCATCCTCATTGGACTTCAAAGACTTGGGTACCCTTGTGCCTCCCAGTCTCCATTGCCCTTTCCCTGTGCCCCTCCCTTTAAGCTAAGCATTTGCATTTCCACCAAGGGCCGACTGCTTGCAGGGATCCTCTTCCACCCTGCTTCCCCAAGGCAAAGCCTCTATAGAGCACTACATGCAATGAGGTGATTGGACAATGCTGTGCCTACTGCTCCAGGTTTGTACCTGCATACCATACAACCAAAGACAGTGGAAGTCACCTCCCTTTTGGTTCATTTCCAAAGCTTTCTGCAGAGAGAGTTATTTCAGGGGGAAGGGGATGAAGGAAGAGAAAGGAAGGGGAGAGGGGAGGGGAAGGGGAAGGAGAGTAAAGGGAGACAATGGAAGGGGGGAAAAAGCAGACAGGAAGGGAGGAAAGAAAATGGAGGAGAGGAGAGTGAACAGGAGGGGAGGGAGTTTATGGTCCCTGGAAATCTGTGGAATCCTTCCAGCCTAAAAAAGGATATGGAAAACACTCAATGGGGCTGGATATTTTCTTTCTCTCTGGCAAGAGCATGGAGTGGAGGGAAGGTTGGCAGAGCAGGGGTGGGATGGGACATCAGGCAGGTCAACCTTGTGGGAGAAACTGACCAAGGCAGCATTGTCCCCTTCGCTGGACTATGTGCCCTGGCAGGAACCAGCCTCTGTCTACATAACCTCCAGCTGTCACCCCTCTCGTTCAACATGCTATCCCTGTCACTGGAGGCTAAATGTGGAGCTGAAGCAAGTGCATGGCTGGAAAGTGGCAGCCCCTATCCCAGCTGCTATTTCAATATACTGCACCCCTGGGCTTCAGCTGCCACTGGGAGCTAGGGGCCATCAAGGGAATCTCATGGGCCCTTCCCTTGCCTTATCTGACAAAGACTGCTTACAAACACTGACCTATGTCCCAAATGTCCCTAAGTGAAGATTCACCATAGTGAGCTGTAGTTTCCCCTTCCTTAGATTTGCTCTTCTCAGTAGGAATTAGCGACAGCGACACTGGGGGGAGTGAGGCCCAAGCAGTGATCTAAACACTGCCTTGTACTGCTTGCACTGACATCATGATCTGCCTTAGCTTGGTGTGTTGATTGTGCAAATTTCTATGGCATGATTTGACAGGGCCTAGAGAAGGGGTATTGCCATCAGGAAACTGGAGCTGGGGATGTGGGCCAATGATAGAGTGCTTGCCTAACAGACACGGGATCCTAGGTTTAATCCCTGTAACTGTTTCTCCTAAAACCTACGGTTCATGGCACTGATTTCATTCTACACATGAAGGCCTTTTTTCTCTGGAAAATCAATGGTTAAACACTCATCAACACACCCTTCCTTATATAGATGGGAGTCTGGCATTACCTAAACTGAAACTGAATATTCATATGTATTCAGGAAGTTACATTAGTCTTTTTCCCCCTGTGATAATAATGAAATGCCTGAAGTTGGACTGCACATAAAGAAAGAAATATTTTATTTTGGCTCACACTCCTGGATTTTTTTTTCAGTTTTCAAGACAGGGTTTCTCTGTGTAATAGCCATAGCTGTCTTGGAACTAACTCTGTAGACCAAGTTGGCCTCGGACTCACTGAGATCCACCTGCCCCTGCCCCCCAAGTGCTAGAATTAAAGGCATGTGTCACCAATACCTGCCACACTCCTGGACTTCCAAAGATACACATCTGGCAATGACATCTTGCTGTCAAACCATGGGGTTCAGTCATGAGTTGAGCCCTATCCCATGACTTTGTCTAAACATAGCCACCTCCTAAAAGTTGAATCTCTAGACGTTATAGCTGGATCAAGTTCTTACCCTGTCAGTGTCTCATAATAAGGATTTAATTCAATATATGAACCCCTAGAGACAGACTGAAACCATGCCCATACTCCAGCAGAAGTTGAGCATGTCTTCTGGCTGTTTCTGCACTTAGGTAGTCACATCACAACATGGAGCCAGGAACAGTGTCATAGAATCAGTCTCTCTGTGAACTGTAGGGTCTGATCCCTCTCTGAGTAGCTTGTGTAGAGTAAGCAAACTTATTGGGGCACTGATTGCAGGCCATGAATGATGGCCCCCAAAGATCTGGGAGAAGATGTCTTCTCCCTGAATTGCCCACTGGAAGTGGCTCTAATTCATCTCACCTCACCATGTGCTTGGAGCTTCCCTTCCTATTTTTCCCACCACAGGCATCTGTCTTCTTATCCCCTTGCCTACTGTCCTATTGTTTCTACTTACCTGTATGTCTTCCTCTCATCTCTACATTCATGATTTCTG
Source organism: Cricetiscus sungorus (assembly GCA_030556225.1). Lineage (NCBI taxonomy): Eukaryota > Metazoa > Chordata > Mammalia > Rodentia > Cricetidae > Cricetiscus > Cricetiscus sungorus. The sequence goes on along the minus strand of JANBXA010000069.1, from coordinate 45,171,392 downwards.
TTCCCTGTCCTCTGGCTGCTTGCCACAGCATTTAGAGAACATCTCTTATACTCAGCAGCTAGGTATTATGTTTCTGATTCCACTAAGTCCAGAGTCACTCATTATGCATAATTTCACTGATCATGGGGTTATGATTAGTGCTAGGGATTTGCCACAGGCTATCTCCATGTGTGTCCCAGGGCATTTTTTTCTAGTATGCTTCACAGAGAGCTCATTGTGCTGAGCACAGTTCTTTCATTATAACCTTTTTTCAATGAGTTGATGTCTAAAACATTTAAATCAAAGATCTACAGAGCATAGGTGCTCAAGTGTTAGGGTAACAATACTGGTAGTGGCCATGAAGATAATGGTGATGATGGAGGTAACTGATGATAATGCAATGGTGGTGGTAGTGATAGTGATGGTGGTGGTGTTTGTGATGCTGATGAACTTGAAAATTGTTCTGGAGGTAGTGCTAGTGGTGATGTTGATGATAATGAAAGTGGTGATAATGATTGATGATGATAGTGGATACATGATGTGGATGAGCATGGCACTGGTGATGATAATGATAATCATGGTGGTGATGAAGGTGATTATGTTTTAGCAAATGAGACAAATGATGGTTGTGGTGGTGGGAATGATAATGAATACAGTGGGGTTTATGGTAGTGGTGATAGCAATGATGAAGAGGGTAGAGATGATGATTGTCACATCAGTTGTGGTAATATATTGAAGGTGGTAGTGATGATGATGGTGGTAGTGATTATGAGGGCATGATGATTACAATTATAGTGATGCTAAGGATGATGGTAGTGATTACAGTGGTAATGATGATGAATGTGGTAGTGATGGACTATGGTAATGATGATGAGGGTACAAAGATTACAAAGGTAGTGGTGATGAAAGTAGTGGAGGTGATAAAATGATCTTTATCCTTGTCATTTTAACGTGACAAGAAATAATGGGAAATAGATGGCTGTGACCCATGGGACAGGGGTAAAGGTCCACACCTGCCTTGCACAGGTCTGTACTAACTACACCCTCACCTATCCTCAACTGAACCAACCCCAGGTTATCTTACCAACCCTAACCATTTACTAGCTGTTGAGAAGGTATCCATCAACTGTTGTCCACTTCTCAGTAATCAGAAAATGGAATAACTTTATATGGAAAAGTCACAACAGGGCTTCTCTTTTGCTCCTAGAATTGAGTAAAATAAGTTCAACTTGGAATTCTTTGATGCTACCACATTCTGGTCTAGGGATTCACCTATAAAAGACAGTCAGGACGAAGTGGTCTGACAACAATTCAGGCAGAATTGGAGCTAGTAACATTCAAAATCATATGAGCATCCAAGGAGAAAATTGTGCTTAATTATTCACACAGTAATCCTGGCTGGCATATTGGTTTGGAAGCTGCACCAGCTGCTGACAGTTCTCTGCCATCCTCCTCTCTCCTCTCCTCTCTTTCCTCTCCTCTTTTCTCCTCTCCTCTCCTCTCCTCTCCTCTCCTCTTCCCTCTGTGCTTCTCATCCCAGGAACTTCTGTAGAAATGATTATGCTCAAGTGTTTACATTGCTGGATATTTTCATGTCTCTGACATATTGGTCAAGCAGAATTGCATACCCATTTGTGAAAATCCTCAGTGTGACAATTGCAAGAGAAATTACTGGCTATTTTTAAAAAGCATTATATTACTTAATGCTTTTCAGAATCTCATTTCTGGCTCAGTCAGCTCTCTAGACCTTGGATTAGCTGAGCCTTGGGAAACATCCCACCAAGGTAACAACTCACCACATTGAACCTATACCCTTGCCCTTCCTCCTCCCCCCATATTCTTTGGTGGTCCCACTACTTGCGGTACAAGCACTGATGGGGCCTGGGCTGAGGTATGAAGCAACTGAGCAACAGATCCAAGCCAGGTATGACAGCAAACACATAAAATCCCAGCTAAGACTGGGAGTTCAAGGCCAGCCTGTACTACATAGTGAGACCATGTCCCAAATAATTAAATACAGGAGATGTATTAGCAAGGAATTTACAACATGGTTCCAAGGACTTCAGGCAAGGAACAAATGCTGCAGTCTCAGAGCCAAGAGAATGTCCCAAGTTGTACCCTTTGTAGAGGAGATGACTATGAAAACAAAAAACAACAACAAACAAAACAAAACAAAAAAACTTCACAGAACTGTGACAAAATGTACAAAGTGGTGAATGTATTATACTTCCTGAAAGCTGCAGGTTACAACCTACCATTTTTGTAGAATTCAGTCAGGTTTTTAGTGATACATGGAATCTGGGCAAAGGTGACATTAAAATAATGACTAGAGAGTGGGCTACATCCCTAGATTAGAAGGAGTATGGTAAAGGGGTGAGGAGGAAAAAAATGGAACATTCACACAGATTGTGTGTGACCTCCTTAAATTATACAACCTGCAAAGAGATAGGACAATTTGAGCATGTTGCCCACTATGACAGATTCAAAGCCTAAATGGGAAGACACAGGACATAACCTTCTGAGAGTGCCAGCTTCCAGGATAGGTCTGTTGCAAAGGTTTGTCCTGTGCAATGCAGAATATCAACCCACCAGATACCTGCAGCATCCTTCCCTCCGTGCTTCAAGAATATCTCTGGATGTCAAATACACCCATGGGGGGGGGGTAAAAATGATCCCAATTGGGAACCATAATATCTTCACAGCTTTACATTTCTTTTTCTTTAATGGGTAATCGGAACTTTTCTTGTTTTGTAAGAAAATGCTTCTAGTGTAGCATAAGCATTATTTTCATGGTAAAACAAGTGACATACACATAAATACAAATAAACCTTGCAGGTACTCTCGCTTAAGTGATAGCATCCTAATAGTTAATCATTGTGATAGTCATATAACAACCAAACTGCCTAACAGATCTTAGACCCTAATTTTATAGAGGTGGAAATGAGACAGATGGAGGTTAACAAATCATTCTGTTTATAAATTTTAGAAACTAAGGGAGAAATGAATAGAAGGACACATCAAATCTTAAAGGCAAGGGAGGTGGAAACAAAGCACATATATTTAGTCACTTCACCCAAAGGGGCATGGCTCTGGTCAAGCATGACCTCATCAGATTTAGTCTGACATCAGTTAACTGATGTCATCCCATCTCAGCCTCCAGAGAATTGAGTGGGACACTTTCTGTAGAATGTTCAAAATAGTGCTTGGTATAGAATAGTGCTTCAAAAATATTAGATGATGTATTATTATTATTATTATTAATTATTATTCTTGGTGGTTATAAAATTCCAGAGATGATGCAGTCTTAGACAGGTGTGTGCAGAGTTGACTTGGTGACCACCAAGCAGAGCTTGCATTTCAGCATTTCTTTCTTCTCTTTCCTGTATACCTGTATTCCTCTTCAGCATCCCCAACCCTCAGGTCTTTGTCCAGGCCCCTTGGATTCTGATTGCCATCACATCCTTGGGTTGGTCCCAAGAATCTCAGTTGCTGCAGTAGCAGTAAGTCTTAGCCAGTGGTGTCAGGCTAAGAGAAACACCTGACAGCATAGAGGCTCCAGCCTCACCCACATCCCCCAGCCTGCTCTGTTATTTCCCTCAAGAGCCCCCTACAGAATTTTACACAAAAGCACAGATGCCTCCAATCCGAAGTACGTCATAAATTCATGCTGAGTGTGGGCTTTCTGGGCTTCAGCATTTGGGTAGAGTGCTGAGTCAGAGCAAACAGCAGGAGGGTCCTAGGCTCTAGCTTTGGCCTTTGCCCAAAGGTAGCACAGCATCTGGTAGATGCTAATTAAAGCTAATTAAACTTGCCTCACTGTCCCTGGTTTAGGAAATGCTCTGTATATTTTATAGATGTAAGGTCTGGGAAGGGAGGGAGGGAGGGAGGGACGGGAAAAGGAAGGAAAGAAGGAAGGAAGGAAGGGAAAGGGAGGGGAGGAAGGAAAGAAGGGAATGAAGGAAGGAAAGATGAGAGGGAAGGAGGGGAAGGAGGAAGGAAGGAAGGAAGGAAGGAAGGAAGGAAGGAAAGAAGGAAGGAAGGAAGGAAGGAAGGAAGGAAGGAAGGAAGCAGCTTTCAGGCCACCTACTTGCAGATAGTGAGGGTAGCAAGGCTGTGAGCCTGTCATGAATCTGCAAAGTTCTGCCTGGGTGGCCAGCACGCAGGGTGTTGGAGGCTGGCTCTGCCTGGATGGCATTGGTATTCTGTACATAGAGAAGTCTCAGGTTCCCACTAATTGCTGTGAGCTCAAATACATTCAGTTGTTAGAAGTTCACTGCAGAAGAGCTGAATCCTAATTGCAGAACTGTCACATATCCTGGCAATATTGTCCCCTTCCCTTTCTCTACCACCTATACAGACACACACACACACACACACAGAGAGAGAGAGAGAGAGAGAGAGAGAGAGAGAGAGAGAGAGAGAGAGAGTCACACCACACCCTACCCCTCTATAGCCCTTGGCAGAACTGGGCTACCCTTGGCTTTCCTAGCAGCCATACTTGACAGACTGGAGGCTCATTTCAAACCCTGCCTTGGTCCCAGCTTCAGGTTTTCCTTCGAAGTACCACATGAGGCTAGAAACTTCCAGAGACATTGCGGTGCCTAACTGAGCAAAGCCAGCCTGCTGATGTGGGCCTTTTGTCTTCTTCTATACTGCACCTGATCATGTTTGTATGTATTTCAAAGCAAGAGTGTGAAAACCATGCATGGCTGAGTTCCATTTCTGTCCCCCTCTCACTGCTGTAAGAGTTAACCCAGAACAGAGCTCTGACCAGGTCACACTAGTTAGATCAGGATTGGTGACCTGGAAATAATAGAAAGAGGAGAGGGACCTCTACACTAGCAATGGTGACCTTTAATCAGAATAATGGGAGGCAGCAGACTGACTGTGTGCTGAGGTGTGAGGCTAGGGGAGGGGAAGGCTTGGGGTTTTATAGGGCAGAAACTTGAGCTTTGCAGGTAGAAGTTTCCATCCACAGGTCAATTTCCCTGCATCTCAAAGCTGTAAATACCAGCAGGCTCCATGCTGACCTGTATATCAGGAGTGGTGCAGGTCCTAAGCTCCTGAAAAGCCTGTGAGACCATCCTGTCCAGAGCTGCTCAGCTCACCTGAAGATTTGGGGTTAGCAGCTCTTTAACTACTGCCTCAGCTATCATAGTCTTCTGGCTTCATCAGAGGCATTTAGGGAGTGGATTCTCCTTAAAAATGCCCCCTTTCAAGCCTTAGCTTACCTGTGCCATCCTGGCACATACCATCCCTTCTCATAGTCAGAGCTCTGTAATGTGTGAAGGAACTGTCATTCAGCCTCTGCCAGCTCACCTAGTCACTCTGGGCATGCAATCAGAGGAGAGATGGGGGGGGCTTAAGTTGTGACAATAAACACAGCTGCAGGAACAGTGTTTGAATTCCAAAGTCCCATGCATGCCTCTGCTGCTGGGTTTTCTCTCCTTAGATCAAGCCCAGGGGTCAGGTGCTGGCATTCTCACCATAGTGCCATGCTCAAGAGCAAATGCTCAAGAATCTCCCTTCATGGTTTCAAATACTGCTGCCTCAGAGAGGGGCTCTGTGACTGTGGGAAAACCTTTTCACCTCTCTGCTAGTTTTATCGTAGTGATGTGGAGGTGGTGTGTTGAAGTGTTCAACAATCTTGGTGAGGTGTGAATGGCTTTCAATATATAAAAAGTACTCAGAGCTAGGAATCAGGTCTGGGGGGGTACATAACATGTGTAAGGCCTGAGTTTGATCCCCAGCACCCCCCCTCTCTCTCTCTCTCTCACACATACACACACACACACACACACACACACACGCACACACGCACACACGCACACACACTAGCACTAGTTGTATTTTAGGTGCCACTACAAGGAACCCATATTACTCCCATCTGAGTAGCCACAGCATGCCACATATTGATGTGGACAGTTAGATGATCCCTTTTAGACACACATTTAGTGCCCATCAGCAAAGGCTCCAGGACACAGGTACGGTGCCTGTCCTTCAGTACAGAGGGCCACCACACAATTGCCTGTGTTATGTCTAAATTTCCAGCTTTAGCTACTGCCCACCACCAGAATGCTGGGAGTCATTTTCCTCTGATCTCCCACCAGGTGAAAAGCATCCAGGATGCGATCAGAGACAGGAAGCAGAGGTTCAGCTTCCTTGGGGAGGAGATTAGCCTGGATCCTTCTGTGGGCATCTTCATCACCATGAATCCTGGCTATGCTGGCCGAACAGAACTTCCGGAGAACCTCAAGGCTCTCTTCAGGTGGGTGGCAGTGTGTCTCCACACACAGATGCCACAAAGAGGATTTCTTTGTATTTTCCTACTGAAAATGTAGTTTATATATTAGGGGAAAATCGCAACATTAAGAGTAAGTACATCTTTTTTTTTTTTTTTTTTTTATCCATTGATGTTCCATTGGAGAAAACTGATTTTTCCCCTTGGCATCAAGTACCAGTTGTGAGTAGCCTCTGGGTCATGAGTGGGACCCTCTGTTTACTTCACTTTCTCCACACTGGGACCCGGTCTGATTTGAACCTGTGCAGGGCTTATGTGTGCTCCCACTGTCTCTATGAGGAGTTCATATGTGTGCCAGTACTATTGTATTAGGGGAAGGGAAAACATGATCAAAATATATGTATGATAGATTTCATAGAAAGTGTAAAAAGTTTTAAATGAAAAACAATAGGTTGCTAAAGATCTACTTTTACTCTAATGGCAACATCAGTAAAATCCTCCTTTGTTTAACTGTGGCCCATCCAGTTATGTAAGTATAAATTTATTTTATGTACTTGCAATGTACAATTGTGACTAGTACACAAATTCATTGTTTATTTTTTAATCCCCTAGACTATCATAAATATTTTCTCCTATTGGGCATTTTTATAAATCTCATTCCATGGCTGCATATTTTTCTATCAAATACATGGTCCATGGTGTAATTAACTAGCCCCTCATGGCTGAATATTAAGAATGTTTCTTGCATTTAAAATAAATTCATACATAATTCTGTAATATACATTTTTTGTATATAAATCTTTTTTCTGTATGCATGATTATTTTGTTTGGCTAGCTTCCCAGAGTGGAATTATGGAGTTAACGAGCAGGAACATTTTTAAGGTTTTTGATACACATTGCCAAATTACTTTCTGAAAAGCTCAGTGTCAAATTACATCCTAGTAAAGACACGGAGAAACACCTCTTTTATTTCACCCTTGCCAATGGAGATCTCGTGTGTGTGTGTGTGTGTGTGTGTGTGTGTCTGTGACTGTGTGTATACACACACAAAAACATCTTTCCTAGCAAAAGCAAGAGTTGTATCCTTCTTTCAGACAAGAGAAATTGGCCCAACAAGAAGAAAACTGGAGGATATTTCCTGCTCTTGAATCTTCTGCTTATTAAACTTTTTCCCAGGAGAGATATTGGGGAGTGTGAGAATACTGTCTGTCCTATTTAGCAGCTGGGGTGCAGTGTCCTCTCCAGGAGGAGGTGGCATCAACATTGTGATGGCCAGTCAGGCTGCCAGACATCTCCCTGGCTATCTTAGTCTCTCCTGGATTTGGGATTTGTGTTTGTTTGCTTCCTTGCTTTAAAACAGGGTCCCCATTGTGTAACCCAGGCTGGCCAGGGACATGTGATCCTGTTTGCCTCAGATTCCTGAGTGCTAGGACTATGGCTATGTGCCACCATACATTTGGCCCAGCCTCTTACTTTAGAAATCACTCCTGTTGTAGCAACTCCTGGTAGGACACAATGTTGGTGTGTCCTCACTCTAGCAATTCCTACTTGAACCAAAACCCATTGAAGCATCAGCAGAACACTGCACTGTTAGCTGTTTGTTTACCCAGAGTATTAGGTAATGTAGTGAGTGATCCAGGTAGGTCATCACCCAGGTAGGAATTACTCCTCATATTCTCTTCCTAAATTTATAGTAATCTTAGTCTAGGCCATCTGCAATAACAAGCAGCTGTAAACTAGCTGACTGAAACAGTGGATATGTCTCAGGTTGCTTGAAGCCAGAAGTCCAAAGTCAGAGGGCCAGATGGTCAAGTTCTGGGATGGCTCACTTCCAAGTTGCAAGGGAAGCTTACCTCACAGTGTTCTACTGTGGCAGGGAACCAGCAAGCTTACCTCTCAGACTTCATCCTACTCAGAAGGTCTCGTTCTCATGACGTCCACCTCTCAATCCCATCACACTGGGGATTTCCATAAAAATTCAGACTCTGGTAGTCTATGTTATATTTGTAGAAGAAAGTTGGGAAAGAATGAGAACAATATTTTTGAGTTATCTATTTTTATTTGAGGTATATGAGTTTGCCTGCACTTATGTATACGTACCACATGCACGCCTGATACATATGGAGGCCAGAAAAGGACATTGTATTTCTGGGACGAGAGTTCACAAGTAGTTGTTAGTAGCCATGTGGAGCTTAGAATGAAACCCAGGTTCTTTGTCAGAGCAGCAAATGATCTTAAGCACAGATCCATCTTTCCAGTCCTGAGAAAGATATTTTTAAAACATTCAGATAAACAACTATTTTACACTTAATTCTCACAAAGGCCTTGTGATGTAGATTCTATTAGTTTCCTCTATGTCCTATGAGAAGACAGGTGGATTCCCTGCTTGGTAGAGCATAGCTGGTATTTAAACCTAGAGACTGGGCTTGTCCCAGCCCAGTCCTGTTACCCAGAGGCAATCCTGTAACCACTTGGCATTTTTCTTCCCATCCTGTGTTAGCATTTATTTTTCAAAGCTGGGAACTGGCCACATTGTTTAATATACTGCTTTCATTAATTAATATTTTCCCATGCCACTTGCTAATCTTACCTTCTGCAGCATAATTTTTTCACAGCCGAATTAAATTCTGTTGATATCCTTATGTTCAGACTGCCAAATAATTTCGAGAATCTGAATATTTGGTGGCTCCTGTGATTTCGAGTACAGTATAAAACATTTCAAAGGACAATATGTACTTGAATTATTTTGAAATATAAATGTTATCAATACAGGGAAATGCAAGGAAGAGAGTTCAACCAGTAAAGTGCTTGCTATGCAAATACAAGGTTAGGCGTTCAGTCTAGGTTTTCAAAGCTTTTGTCATTCCAGTGCAGGAGTGGGGGAGGGGAGAGGAAGATACAGGTAGCTTTCTGGGGCTTGCTAGCTAGCCAGTCTACCTGTGTCAGTGAGCTGCAAGCCAGTGAGAAGAATTGTCTCAACAAGGTGGATGGCTTCTGAGGGACAACATTCAAGCTTGTCTTCTGACCTCCACATAAATGTTCATAACCAGGCATATGCATGTGTATGCATATGCACACACAATTTAATAATGATATATTCCCATAACATACCAAATAAATTAATAGCTTTAATAAGTCATTTAAAAATTATATATGTATATACATGGTATATATACATAATGTATATATGTGTATATGTATATATAAGTAAAAATACATGTATACATACATACATATAGTCAGAAAGAGGAAAGGGACAGTAAATTCTTATATAGAGATAAAAATCTCAGATCTTCTGAGTTTTTGTGTATGTTATCCTGTGTTAAGATGTTGTTAATTGGTACCTACATAGTCCTTTGCATTGGAAACAAATAATTTTTTATGCAAATAAGTACAAAATAAGCCATGGATATCTGGAGGACATCCCCACTTTGAGGAGATGAAGCAGTGGAATGCTTTAATTCCAGCCTTGAGAGGCTCCATCCTCCAATCTAGCCTATTTGAATTTGCTGTGTTAACCCTTGCCTTGCCTGAGGCACATTGACCCCATCATATGAGACCTGAGCTATAGTTCCAACTAGGCCCCCTCCTGCTGAAATTATCCACCACTTTGAGTGGGAGGGTCGCTTCCTTCATTCTTAGTTAACAACCTCAGATTTAGAAGTGTGAGGTGAAATGATTACAACAGTCCTTCTGTGGACTTTTGCCCTTGGAAACAGCTCTGTGTGTGATCACAGCCAGCATTCCTTGTCCTGAAGTCTCCCCTTCAACTCCGTTTCTTAGCTTCTGTCTCCCTGTGTCCAGGCCTTGTGCAATGGTAGTACCAGACTTTGAGCTGATCTGTGAGATTATGCTGGTAGCAGAAGGATTCATTGAAGCCAGATCGTTGGCCAGGAAGTTCATCACACTTTACCAGCTGTGTAAAGAACTACTCTCCAAACAGGTAGGATCTTTGTGGAGGCCAATGACCAAGCATCCTGCCGTGGCCCAACTGTAAACCAATGGACTAGATTTCTTACAGGGTCTGGGTTGATAAACAATAATAAAACCTTAGATTCCTTCTTTAGTAAAAATTTGTGTTCAGTTTTCAACTCTTCACTCTTTCAAAATCTTTGAGCTCTAAATTAATAGCCTTTCTCAGACAAGTGTCCCATGAGATTCATGACAATGGTAAGTGATAGTCCCTGGAATGAATGGTATCTTCCTAAGGGGATATGAGATGGGCTGGGTGCTGGGAGTTGTTTAGAAGAACAACTCCATGCTCTCCCTCAGTAGTGTTATTCTCAAATGCCTCCTGCTGAAGGCAGGCCCAGAAAGCATCACCTTAATGAGGTCAGTACTCTGCACGGACAATTTCTTGGTGTCAAGGACAACCAACAAAGCTTCCCTGAACTCTTACCAGTGAGGTTCACACTCCCTTGTGGTCATGTTGCCATGATCATATTCACTGTCATGGACTCTCTCAGCCCTGTGACATATTTACAAGAGAGAGGGATCCTGTTTTCTCCATACATCAACATTGTGTCTGCTCTTTCCTTTCTCTGTCACCACCAACTTCCAGGCCTGTGACTTCCATGCTCAGAACTCCATCACAAACCTTTCTCTTGTGTCTAAACATATGTTGTTAGTGGTGTACCCCACCATTCTCCCTACATCTGAAGAGTACATCCACTCAGCGTGTTCAAAGCTGTTTTCCCCTGCTGTTCTTGACACAGTATGAGAAGCCATCATTTACTGCTGGTTCATGGGGGTGGAGTAACAGGATTCAACTTTGACACTTTCTTCTCCCTCCTGAACCTAATCATTAGAAAAAGTGTAAGTGGACTTTTCTGTCCTGCTAGCCACTCCCTAAATAACCACACAGAAACTTATCATTAGTTATAAATGCTTGGCTGATAGCTTAGGCTTGTTTTTAACCTAGCTCTTATAACAAATCAGCCCATTCCTATTAATCTGTGTGCTGTCCCAAGGCTTGTTTACCTCACATACACACTTCCCATCCTGCTCACTCAGCATCTCATGATATCTCCTTTGTCTCTGCCCTTCTCCCTACCATTCTCTCTGCTCTGAAAATCCTGCCTAAGTATTAGCTTTTTATTAACAATGAGAGCAACATGTCTTCATAGTACGCAAAAGGATTAATCCACAGCAACAGAGTGATGTTGATTCTACTTTTTGGAGTCTCCATAGGATGGTTCATTTTGGTTGTCAACTTGACACTCCTGAGGAGAGAGAATCCCAATTAAGGAACTGCCTCCATTACACTGGCCTGTAGGCATGACTGTGGGGGAATTTTCTTGATCCATATTTGATATAGGAGGTCCTAGATCATTGTGGGTGATACCATCCCTAGGCAAGTAGACCTGAGCTGTAGAAGAAAGCACAAAGCTATGGAAGGGAGCACAAAATGAGCCTGGAAACAAACTAGTAAGTGGTTCTCAGTGATTTCTGCTTCAAGATCCTTGCTTGAGTTCCTCTCTTGGCTTCTCAATGATGAATTGTAATCTGTAAACTAAAACAAACCTTTTCTTCACAAGTTGCTTTTGATCATGGTGTTTATCACAGCCATAGAACACTACCTAGCTTTAACTAGAATATCTATGCTTCTCTGTTCTTGGTGCTGGGGCTCTAGTTACAAGTACCCATATCTCTCAGTTAAACTCTTGCACCTGCCTCTGAAATGATTTTGCTGCTGGTGACTCAGCTTTCTCAACCCATTCTTGAGATGCCACCTAAAGTAATTATTTTCAAATGCTCCTCACTGCTCTTAGCATCAAGACAAACTTCTAGTCCCTCTGCTCAAGACTGTAGAGATCGTGGTCTGCCATTCTCAACAGCTCATGCCCATGGTTCTCATGCCATGTTCTACCTGCCTGAGCCTCCTTGAGATAAATTATCCCCTCATCCCAAGCAGGTGGACATCTGCTCCTTAGGGCTTGACTACAGTGCTCCATTGTCTGGGCCTAAGTGACTTTTACTCCTTCTAGTGTTCTTTAATGCCTATCCTTCAGGACTATCTCTGGTCCAAAGCCCCCAGGTACAGCCACTGCATCATTTGCCTTCATTGCACATGGGATTTTGTCCTTTGTAGCATTTATCACAGCTCTAATTATGCAATGATCTGGTATAAATCAAGTGGTAAAGCAGGGACTTGAACCTGGATTTGTATAGTTTCAAACTTTATATTCTGAACTACCACCTCCCCTTGCCATGCTGTGAGTCCTGGTGTCAGTTAGGTTTATGATCCATTAGCCGAGAATCTACTATCAGCACTGGTAGTACAGTGGAACTCTTACAGTTTTTTTGTAGTGTTGGGAATGAAACCTAGAAGCTTGCCTACAACTAGGCATGATTTCTGCAATTAAGCTAAGCTACCAGCCTTGGGTACTATACTTTTAAAAGACTATTCTCAGTACTTTTGAAGGTGTCCAAGGATTCTTTCTCCTTGACAGTTGCCCACCCTCTGAATATATGAGGAACAACTAGATCAATTTGAAAATGATTCTTGTTCATCCACCCAGAGCCCCATCCCACTGAATGTTCTATGTCTGCTTTACTATCATAGCTGAAAAAATACAGGCAATGTGAGACCAGGAACCATAATGTTCAGAGACCTATTGATTCCACCCTCTACCTGAGCTTTACTAGTGACCTATAGCATGTTGTGTGTGTAATTGTGTGGGCCATGCATGCGATGCTCCACATCTAAGCAACTCTGGCCTCAGCTCTGCTGCCTTCCCACAGGATCACTATGACTGGGGATTGCGGGCCATCAAGTCTGTCCTCGTGGTAGCAGGATCCCTGAAACGAGGAGACCCTGACCGACCAGAGGACCAAGTCCTCATGCGCTCCTTGAGAGATTTCAACATCCCCAAGATTGTGACAGATGACATGCCAGTGTTCATGGGTCTCATTGGTGACCTCTTTCCTGCTCTGGATGTCCCCCGGAGGAGAGACCTGAACTTTGAAGCTGTGGTTCGGAAAGCAATCTTGGACCTTAAGCTCCAGGCTGAGGACAACTTTGTGCTCAAGGTACATGAGGCAGCTTTCCCTTAAAAGCTTTTTTGGTCTCTGGATTTTCCTTGGACCATGCATTATACTTCATCCTTCATTCAAATAGAATCTTAGTCGTACAGATATATATCTAATTAGTGAGGCCTCAATTCAGGTATTAGTTCATTTCTGGAAGGCCACAATGTGGAATGATGATGGGGAGGACAGGAGAAAGAGGGAGGCACTGCCATTAGCATCAGTGGCTTTAGCCATTAAGAAGGAGATGCTTGGTAGTGTCTTTAAGAACCAGTTTGGGTGCTCTGTGCACTGTCTCAAAAGCTGCAAGGACGCATGGAGAGCCTGGGAAACTATCTACCTAACATTCAAACAGTGGATTAATGAGGAAGGTTCCATCTGGCTCTGATCTCTAATTGATATTAAAATAGTCTCCAACAGAACAGGACCTGCCTCTCTAATGAGGAAGCCTAGTACCTGGTTGAAGCCTACAAAGGCAAACTGACAATGAGGCAAGGTGAAAATGCATAGGAATGAGCTGTTGCTGCCCCTGGGATAGGGACAGGATTCACTACTGACCTTTAGAGGGTTTGAAGCACAAAGTTCTCTGCATGTCTTACGAGCCACACCCAGGATGGTTTTCCGTGAGTCTGCTGTTTTCACATGTGCTTTTGCAGAATGTGATGGTTACAGGTTCTGTCCCATCTAGAAATGATAGAAATGACTGCAAGGGGATGTGTTCCATCTATAAATGATAGAAATGACTGCAGGTTTAGCTTGCATCAGAGGACAGGTGCCACAAAGAACAACCAAGGCTTCTGAGTACAAAGACATAGGTTACACTTCCTGTCAAATATTAAGTGTGAGAAACACATGGTATCACTGTAGAGTTCACACATGGGTTTTACATAATGTCTCAAATTTGATTTGCCCCAACAACCCAAAGCAGATGATACACAGGCAATTCTCAGGTGGGAAAATGAGCCCCTACAACACAACACAGTACAGGAAGGCCTTTTATGAAGGAGAAAGTGTGCCCCCTGAAGGCATGTATGGCAAAGATCTTCCAGCAGGAATTTCCAACACAGTATGCTCCCTGGTGGAGGTTAAGCCCTGATTATGTAAAGTCAAATTGAAGAGTGAATTGAGCACATACCCCTTCCAATGCAATAAGGTTTGTGTTTTTATTGCTGGGATTTCATTTTACAAAAGAAAGGAAAGCATGACCTACCCCTTTGCAGCAAGTTGATCCATCCTCCCTGACCATTCTGTGCCTTCCAAGTTCAATGGATAAACTGACTTTTGAAGTATAGGAAGGCAAGATTGCCTTCTATTTGGGTAAAAGGGGTCAACAAAGGGGTGCGCGCAGGAAACATAGAGGATGTACAGGCAACAGCAGGAAGCCCAGTATGCCAAAGGAAAGGATGGTGAGGTGGTGGGAACTGGGGTAGAAGGTGGCAGTAAGACTGGAGAGGCAGCAGGAGAGCCATCATAGAGAGGGCTCTGCATGTCAGGCTGAGCATGTTCCCCTTTAAGTGGCTAATCCTAGGGTCCACCCTCTTTAGAGAGATGAGCGAAACTCAGAGAGGTTCATAACAATACTTGTAACTAAAGATGTTGCCTTAAAATCAGGGCTGGCTGTGTCCTTCCAGACTCTCTGAAGTCTGATCAGGGTATCTGGCACCTCAACCCCTGCCAGTTCGCTCTCTTTTTTCCTTTAGAATCCTTTGGTTGAACAGCATTCTATTCCTCCCTGCCCCCTTCCCATGGTGGCTTCTGATAAGATGGAGGCTCTGCTGAAGATTCTTCAATAACAAGACAGCATTCCCTACCAACTTTGTATTTGCTTTTTCACGTTAGCTTCTAAAAAAAATAATTCTTCCCAAACTGTCCCATTGAGCCCTTGTCGAATCCTGTGATTCCCTTTAAAAAACAATTATATTTTAATCACTTAAAGGCAAAGAAAATTTCTATAGTTCATAGAACTATAGAAACAGACATCACAACAATAGTCTGAAAATACAGCAGAAATATCAGAGCCAGAAGACTAGAGGGGATTGGGGCATAGGTTGCCCTTAGGCAAAGCTTCTTCAGGGGAGGAGGGGCATCCTGCATCTGCGAAGTGATATGTTCATCTTGGAAGGACTCAGCCCTGAGGAGAGTGAGTGCTGCAGAGACTCATCCTGATGGAGTTTCAAGGGTCGGGAGCCAAGAAGTAAGTTTTCGAGATGGGTGGTAGAAGAATTAATACAGTTGACTGGAACTTCAGTGTTCAAGGGTATAACATCTACATTGTCTTAGCCCTGATGAGGGCCAGCATGGTAGGCAGCAATGGTGAAAGTATGTTCTCAAGCAAGCACATCTTATTACAAAGCCAGGGAGAGCGGAGTAGGCATGTGCAGGTGTCTCCTTTGAACAGGGTGAAAGCAGGGTCTCGCAAGAAAACCCTAGTCCTTCTGATAGCATGTCCCAAGTGATCTAATAATGGCCACTCACTAGGCCCCCACTCCTTAAAGCTCTGGTGTCCTTTAATGAGCCAGTGATCAAATAGAAAGACAGAAAAGTAGCCACTGTGATACCGTCAAGTGCTGGGCTACAGGGAGTGTACCTTGTAAACAGAAGGCAGAGAAACCAGCATAAGAGAGGAACTGCATGTCACTATTGAAAATGTGTGTAGTGAGGGATGAGAGATGAGAGTGGCATCTGGTTTGGGTCAGATTGTGAAAGGGGTTTTAAGCCAGTCTAGTAGGTAAGGACTTCATCTCCAAACCTATAGGTAGCTACTTAAGGAGCAAAGGATGGCAATATCTTGTTATCTATGGGTCTATTTGTTAATTGTGGCCTTAATTTAGTATCTAACTGGCTGCACAGTGGTTTGATGTTACCCACCAACTCCATGAGGTTTTCTGACTCCATCCTCCACAAACCACCCAGCCAACCCCATCATACTCCAACATACTGCAAACCTTTGTTTATGCTGTCACCATTCCACCCCATTATTCCAAAATATCCTTCCTGTGCATCCTCTGAACAAACTCCCTATCACCTGTGGAGCCCTGTTTCAAATGCCCCTTCCTTTGGAAAGCTTTCCTTATTCTTGTTGTCTTCGAGCTCAGTAATTCTCACAGTACTTTGTAAATATATCTGTTAAAGCATTATCACCTTGTACTGTGATTTTCCAGCATGACTTTCTTCCCAATCATACCATGGTAGCATATTGGAATGCCCCCCTATCTGGTACCTTCTTAAAACTTAGTTGGCCAGTGACACTCACATGGGTGAATGAGGAACATGTGAATAAATGAACTGGGATGCTCCTGCATTTTAGACCCACCATGTTTGTGACCCATTGTTGTCTTCAAATCTTGCTTCACACACCGGCCTTGCTCACAGAAGAGCAGTCAAATGTATATGACAACCTGTCTCACCAGCTGCTTTTCCTCCCAGGTGGTCCAGTTGGAAGAGCTGCTAGCTGTGAGGCACTCTGTGTTCGTGGTGGGTAGTGCCGGTACTGGCAAGTCACAGGTACTGAGGTCTTTACACAAGACCTACCAGGTCATGAGACGTCGCCCCGTGTGGACTGACCTCAACCCAAAAGCTGTCACAAATGATGAACTCTTTGGTATCATTAATCCAGCCACACGAGAATGGAAGAATGGTAAGAATGATACAAAGTCTTTCCTATCCCTAGAATCAGGCTCACAGTTCCAAGAGTAAGCTGGAGGGCAGGGGCAGGGCACCAGAGAAAATCAGTGGAGCATCAGAAAGGAAGAAGTCACTTTGGGCTGAGAAGAGAAGCCTAGCTTTTCAATATTCCTCCCCTGAGAACTCTTCTAGCCTCCTTTAGTAAATGTCCTTAAAGTAGATAAAATATATGATACAACCAGAGTGGCTGCATTGCCTTGCATGGTTTCAAGGGGCATGCAAGGAAGGGGAGCTCTTTCTTAAAGAAATGGCACTTGCCAACATCCCACAGAGGGCCCTAGCAATGATAGAGAGAGTGCTTGCTGTGGACCAGAGTCTAGACCTAGTCCCTGGTAATGAATGGGATGACCTTTCCACTTCAGAAGGGTTTGTAGGCCCATGTTGCCTTCCACAGAAATGCAGGGGACCCCAAACCCTGTGGGCTGGCTGAGGAAATATGGCTCAGTGTCTGATTCCATCAGAGCCAAACTGTCTTGTCTTTAAGGAGTTTCAATCAGAGGTCCAGAACAAGTTAAGTTACTGAGCTGCATCTCTGATTTTTATTTCCCTGTTAGAGATGCTTTCCTTCTATTACTTCCCTGCCTCTTGTGTTTTGTTTCTCTTTGTTATTTTTTGTATCAGTGTGTAAGAGTTCATATATATATACATAAGCCACAAAGGCAACTCTATTTGTGACATGTTATGTGTGTTGTATTGCTGATGCTATCTCCTCTTGTGTGTCTATAGAACTTCATCCTGCATCTTACCATGCGTTTTTTAAAAAGGAAATTATGTGTGTCTCACTCTTTTAGCAGCTGGGATTTCTGTTCATTTATAACTCTAATTCTCAGCTGCAGATATAGGATCATAAATTTGTTCAATAAGGATTCTTTTACATTAACATTTTTAACCCATCTGGAATTTAGTTGGTAAGATGGTGTAGGAAACTCAACTTTATTTCCTTCCAGATGGGCAATTGATTATACCAGTGTCATTTATTAAATAAGTCATTCTTTCCATCTGAGCCTAAACACCAGCTTGTCATGTATTGAACCCATGCACACTGAGCTGACTCCAGGGTTTCCAGTCTGTTCCATTCATATTTTCCTGCTCCTAAACTACTATCATTCTGTGTCAGTTGCAGCTGTTTCAAAGCATATTTTACAATCTGATGAGGCCCTCACAAGTCTTCGGTAGTTTTGTTTTGTTTTGTTTTGTGAGACAGGGTTTCTCTGTAGCCCTGGCCATCCTAGAATTCACTCTGTAGACCTCAGAGATCCACCTGCCTCTGCCTCCTGAGTGTTGGAATTAAAGATATGCACCACCAACACCTGGCTATAATTTTCTTGGATACTCTCAGGCACTTATTTTCCCATATTAAATTTGAGCTTGTTATTATAATTCAACATTTTAAACTTTGCTGTAATTCTAATTAAAACTATATTAAGTTTATACATTATGTTTAGGAAGACTGGCAGAGATGATATAGTAATCAAGAATTTGTATTAGTTAATTGCACAATTTTGAAGCAAATGAAATATAGCCTTTTAGGCTATTTTCCTATACCCTTTTCCAAAATTATGTTTCCAATAGAGAGAAAAGGAAGTGTACACACAGAATCTTCAGATATATCATTGAATTCAAAGTGATACTTAGTTATTTAACTTGTCATTCTATGAATAGAAAATATTCCTTTCTTGTTTGGTTCATGATATAGTTTCAAAAGTTTCAAATTCAGTATGTTTCAGGGAAAGGTATGGTGAAATCCAAGGTCTCATTTTGTAGGTTACATTCTCTGATAAAGCAACAGAATTAGAATTAACTAGCAAGAAAATAACCACAAACAATCTCCTACTTGAAAATCAAGTAATGTTCTCTATACTGGAATCAGGAGGAAAATCAAATGAAACCCACCAAAGAACCAATGAATGGGATGCTTCCCACAGAGTCTGTAGAATTTTCTGAATCTGCAGATTCAAAACATAGAATGGCATTAAACTCTATCAAAAAAGTAAACTGGAAATAAAGGAAGTTGTTATCCACACTGAGCAATTAAACTATACCTGAGGGAAGTGAAATGAATAAAATCTGAATTTAGAGGGACACGAACCAAACATGGAAAAGATGGCATCCTCACACAAAGAAGAAAGACAGGCCTGGAGAAATAGCTCAGTCATTAAAGTACTTGGCTTGTGAGCATGAAGCCCTGAACCCACATCGAAATCCTTATAACCCACATTTAAAAAGTCAGATAGTGGCATATGCTTGTAATCCTAGTGCTGCGGAGGGGGGGAGGCGATATTTGAGTCTCACTAGTCACCTAACCTAGCTTACTTAATGATCTCCAGGCCAGGGAAGGACTAGGACTCAAAGAAAAGTAAGTGAATAGCACGTAAGAAGAGCATGCAAGGTTACTCTGTGTTGTCCACACACATCTGCACATGTATCAATGTGCACCTTCACACACATCTGCACATGTATGAAAATGTGCCTTCACATACATCTGCACATGTATGAACGTGCACCTTCACACCCATCTGCACATGTATGAAAATGTGCCTTCACATACATCTGCACATGTATGAACGTGCACCTTCACACCCATCTGCACATGTATAAACATGCTCTAATACTTTCTAAGAAAATGGTAATGCTTCAGTTGAAATAAGATTCAAAGAGAATGTTTGAGCAGATGACATAGTATCTGACATTGATGACCCATAACAAAATGTAAATTAGAAATATTCATTCCATAGCAAGTAAGAAGCCTGAGTAAACTAATGAAAACTAAAACAAAGGTGGTAAGAGGACAAAAAAAAGTAATTTAAAATCATAAAAAAATGTGGCCCAGAAATCATTTTGTAGACCCAGAAGAAATTCGATGCCAGCTTTTATGTAGAACCAAAGGGAAAGTCACTATCTTATTGATGTACATGCGAAAATTCTAAATCAAATGACAGTAAATAGAATCTAACACTCTCAAAAGAATAGTTGAGTTTTGTCAGGTACAAAGTACTCTGGGTATACAAGCCAGCCAACTGTTTTTATAAAACAGTAACAAAGAACATTGACAAAATAAAAGAAAATACATTGATTGATAAATAGAGACTAAAAGTTCAATAGCCACTTCTAGCAGAAAGTTCTAGGTAAAATGGGATCAGATGGGAAACCCTGCAATATGATGAAGACTCTGTCCCTAAAGGAAAGTCAACCCTCTCTGGGTGATATGCATAAACCCTCCATTAACAAAGGGAACAAATCAGAGGAACTTCTTGTTGACATTATTATTCAGCCCTGCTCTGTTGACACAGGGAATTCAGTAATGCAGGGGAAAAGAAACATATGGTATAAATTAGGGAAAAAAAGAGAGGAAAAAAAAGATTTTTCTTAAGCTGCAAATTTACAGTAAGAAAAATCCAGAAGACTTTATTGAAAAATCACTGGAGTTAATATGACAATTTGTTAAAGATAATTGAATATAGAAATGTATATATATGTATATGTATATATATATAAATGTATGTATATATATATATATACACGTTGTGTGTGTGTGTGTGTGTTCTTAGTAGCCTTTCTCTCTACTTGTAATAGTTAGCAAAAAGTGAGAACACAAAGGAGAAAATCCCATTCAAATTAATAGCAAAACCTATGAAATATTCAGGAATATTTTGGCCAATGAAATAGGTTTTAAAAACCATGTAATTTTAAGTTGGAATAAAACTTACAGAGATAGACCCTGTTATTTAATAGGCAAGTTTAATATAAAAAAATCAATCCTACCCAAATTAATATATAGATTCTGAGGTAATGAGAGTAAGAACAAAAGGGATTGTCTCTCAAAGCCTATCATAAACAAGATTTGCTAAGGCTGTGATTTCAAAGAACAGAAACTTCACCCCAAAAACCTTGGTATAATTCTCTTGTAATACAGTGACTTGCTGAAATGATTACCTGGGTCCCTTGTCACTTAAAAATCTGAATTGCCAAGAACTGCTGCTACTGTTTTATTCTTCCTGAAGTTCTGTTGTTAGTCTGGTTTATGGAAAGAATGTGCCTGGTTTATGGAAAGAATGGTCAGGTTCCAGGGAGAGCACGATATGAAACTGGGTCTGCCCTGCCTGGTCTGCTTGCACCTCCTGAGTGTTGTAGCCAATGCAGCAGGGAAGCTGTGTGAAGAAAATGAGGGCCAGTGCTGGAAAAAAAAGCCACCTGTGCTTCCTTTCAGGACTGTTCTCTTCCATCATGAGGGAGCTTGCCAACATCTCCCATGATGGGCCCAAGTGGATTTTATTGGATGGTGATATAGACCCGATGTGGATTGAGTCTCTGAACACAGTCATGGATGATAACAAGGTATCACAGGGGAGAAACCCCACATAATCCATGTTCACCCGTGCAATGTTACCTGTGAAGCCAAATTTCCAGTGTGATAGCACACCTGTAAATCCTGTGATAGCCAGCCCAGAGTAAGCAGCCATCAGTAGTGTCTTCTGTGAGATACCCTAGAAATCACCTGCCCTTACTCTGACCTGCTTAAGAGGCTCTGCCATTGCCCACCCTGCTTTTTTGGTATTGTTTTCAGTGTCTTTCAGAATCTCCTATCTGTGGTTTCATTTAATATTTAGAGCTGAGAAGAATCTTAGTCATCCGTTTGCATCTTTTTTATAATTCATTTCCCTTCAATAAATAAAGAAACTAAATATCAGAAACATCCCAAGTCTGTCACCCACCCTCTGGGATGATAAATGCCTATCCCCAAAGAGTAAATGTTATTTCTTACAGTGGAAACTAACAGCATCTCAGCAAAAATGGTTGTTACGCTGATAGCTGCTTCTAAACTTGTTTAGAAACCATGTCCAGATTGGAAATGTTCAAATAGCCCCAGCACTCACAGACTCATTAGAATAAATGCATAGTTTCCCAGCGGGGCCACTTAGAAGGAAGAGCAGAAATATAACACCAGAAGTCCCTTTCTTTTTATAGTTTTATTGTTCCAGTATGGTCTGGTTCATTCAAATTATCAACATTGATTTAAAGTGTTTAAATAACTTTTTTCCAGACTCACTGAGATGCAAGGGTGAGAGTGGGAGGTATACAAAAGAATAAAGAGAAAGGACTGTTGCAGAAAACATACCGGTGTGATGGCACACACTTGTAACCCCAGCACTCAAGAGGTGGGAGCAGGAGGGTCTTCAACTCAGTTCCAGGCAGGAGCTATGAACCTGATCCATCAAAACTATGACCAAGTTCTCAGCCCTTAAACCACACCCACAAGGCACCTTGGGCTACATTTATTGGGTTCACAATTATAGTAGCTGGAAGTTCAAGATCAGGGGACCATATCTAATGAAGTCTTTCTAGCTATGTAACCCCATGGTGGATGGGAGAAGGGCAAGAGAAAGCCAAGGATAAAACTCAGACCAGAGCTCTTTTTGTGTTCAGCATTAATCCATATATGGGGGTGGAGGGTTCAGGGCCTCGGCACATCTAAAAGATTCTACTTCTTATGCTGTTTGAGGAACGTTCTCAAAGTATAACATATTCACATCCCCAATTGACAAGAACCCACCAAACCCCACTAGCTACACACACATCTACACCATCTACTTGTTCTTCACTATGACTACACAACCCTCAGAAGAACTTAATGGAGGGAGGGCTGACTTCCATCAGTACCAACACGGTGGGAAGACACACCAAGAGCAAACACCTGGGGATGGGTCTGCACATCTTGGCCTATGGGATGTAGAACGCAGGACTGGAAGTAGCACCCGGCTGTAACCTTCACAGACCTGCCATCCACGACCCACCTCTGCCAGGCAGATCCCAACTCCCAAGGATTCCATAACCTCCCAACAGCACTGCCAGCTAAGGACAAAGTATTCTCATGATCCTCTGGGGGCATTTCACCTTCAAACCACAACAGCATCACAGCTCCATCCTAAGTGACTGCCCCTCCTGTGGTTTCCAGGTACTGACCCTAGCAAGCAACGAGAGGATTCCCCTTAACCCCACAATGCGTCTCCTTTTTGAGATCAGCCACCTGCGCACAGCCACACCAGCAACTGTCTCCAGAGCAGGTATGACCAGCCCTTCAAATCATGTGGCTCCCTTGAGGCAGATGCTTATGGAATCACATTTGCTTTGGCATGCACTGAAGGAAGTTCTAGACAGGAGCTATGAACCTGATCCGTCAAAACTATGACCAAGTTCTCAGCCCTTAAACCACACCCACAAGGCAAAAAGGCACCATAAGGCCAGGGCCACATGACTTTGTACCTTCCAAAATGCTGTATCTGTGGAAAGGGAAGTAGCTCCTGATCTGGACAACGGTACACTGCATGGGAATGTCTTGAATTGGGTGATATTCAGGCCAGCTCTAGCCTCCTTGTCAGTGGAGATAACCATCACCACTTCTCATTAAACTCTAGGTGGCAAGTGGCAGTATGATCTTAACCTCCCTCTGTCTCCACCCAATCAATTTATTAGCAGAGACAATTACATAAAGTCACCCTTCTGATGATATGATCAAACTGAAGATAAGATGCTGCAGTGGTTTCTAGGATCTTACTGAAACACAGAACAGCATGAGCATCATAGAAATCATGCATGAGATGGGCATATTGATGACCTCCACCATGGCAATGGTTTCCCAGATGGATTCACATATCCCAAACAAACAAGGAGTGTACATTAAATGTATAGTGCTTTATATATCATTGATGTCACACCGATACTACTCAAAGCTTTGACAAAGTAATACAAAATTAAACAAACAGAAACTTCGTGATCTCAGACATAATAGCAGATTTTCTCTAAATGGCCATACTGAGATTGGTAAACATAGGGCTGGAGAGCTGACTGCCTACTCTCTCTGTTCATTTTCTAGGGTAGCTGTGACAGGTCTAACAAGTTTCATGCATGTGGTAGTTTTGGAAACAGCAAAACTGTATTTGCCCATTGTTCTGGAAGCGAGACAGCCAAAATTAAGGCCATCAAAGCTGTACTCCCTCCAAAGGCTCTTGGGAACATTATCCCTTGTATCTCAGAGCTCAGGCAGCCTTTAGCCTATGGACCTATCACTCTAGATGCAAATGTCCCATCCAGTTAATTCATTATAATCTCCTCTCAAGATATTTAACTCAGTTATATCCAGAAAGACTTTTGGTAAATAATGCCAAAATGAGAGTATCCAGCAACTAAGATATGAACACATCCTTAGGGAACCTCCATTTCACTCAGTGTACATTCCCACATGCTGACAACCATTGCTGATCAATCTCAGCTTTCTTTCTTCCTATCTAGACTTGATCCTATGTTCCTTTCCAACACTACTCTTTGTCCATGACTTGACATTGGCCCTTAGGACCAATTGCATGTGCCTCTCTGACCTAGGTAAAGACCTAGTTCTATGTCTAATCTTCTATGCCCTTTTTAAACTGGGACTCTGACTTCCTTAGGTGAAGAATCTCCTGACATGCACGGGATACTTATTTAACCACATTCCCTTTGCACTCAGGGATCCTGTACATCAACCCTGCAGACCTTGGATGGAACCCTCCAGTGAGCAGCTGGATTGACCAGAGAGAGGTTCAGACTGAGAGAGCCAACTTGACCATTTTGTTTGACAAATACCTTCCTACATGCTTGGACACCCTCAGGACCAGGTAGGCCAAGAAACAGGCAGAAAGTCCATTGATGCCGCCAGAGAGAACCTGCTGGCTCATAGTTGAAGCCCTGCTGATGTTCTATCCCATTCTCAAAATGAGAGTTCTCTAGACACAGCAGTTGGCAGAGGGGAACACACATTAGGATGGCCATATGATGCTTGTTGTCAGTTCAGACAGGAGTGGAGATGCAGGAAGATTGGAGGAAGGTATAAAGTACTTTTCAACAATCTAACAGGAGGCAATGGCTGCCAGCAATTCAGTCTTGCAGAGCAGGCAGCTGTCCCTTCAACTGGCCCGTGGGTAAATGATACACTTTTCAAGTACATGGGATCTACTTCCTGTTCCTGGCTGTGTGCAATAATGTGGGATCAAATGAGATATGTCACTTGGCCTCTCCTGCCAATGCTAAATTCAATGAGTATGTCTTGATTCTCACCACCTGTGTTAATCAGGTTTTTATTCCTGCAAAAGAGAAATGTCCTAAATAGTTCATTCCTAAAGAAGAAAGATTTGTCTTGGCTCTAGATCTGCAGCTTTAGTCCATGATTAGTTGACCCTGTTTTGAGGATGTCTAGAGGGACACATGGGAGGGGTGTGTGGCAGAGCCAAACCATTCATCTCACACAGGGAAAGCAATAGAAAGAAGAAAAGAAATCAGACTGTCATATCTTTACAAATACATATCCCCAGTAACTTAAAGACCCAACTACACCCATCATCTTAAAGGCTCCAGTCCCTTCTTCCCAATTGCACTAAAAATGGAGACAAAGCCACTAACACATTGTTGATAGGAGACACTCAAGATCAAAATTCTAGCATTACCTATCACTTAAATAGAAGACTAATTATGCTTAACTGGGTGGACAACTATTATAGCAAGAATAGGACATGGGTCAATAAAAATGCACCCAAACTTAAAACCTACTTCTCTCTCATTCGTTCATAATTTGCTGGTTGGTGTATGTGTTTATATTCCATTTGATGTGTTACCCTGGAAACTTGAGACCCATCACCATAATTTGGCCAAGAATGGTCATCAGAGATAATATTGGTAACAAAAAAAAAACAAAACAAAAACAAAAAACAAAAATAAAAACACAAAACATGCCACTTGGTCACTGGCCTCTCAAGCACATTCCATTTTCTCACAGGCACAGAGACAGTGGGGAAAGAGAATTCCATATGCAATGAAGGCACAGGGGACCCAGACACTCTTACTCTATATTCCCTGCCTGGCCCCACTTTAAATAATAGATCTACCCACATTGACAATGTATTCTGTACAATTAGAAATGGAGCTGTAGTCTACTAATTGAGATAGCAGCAGATTTTATATATGTAACCAAACACTGATTTTGATTTTGGGGGTTCATAATTATTTTTCACCTCTGAAGCATTTGAAAGCCTTCATGCCCTGGCGATTCTGGGCCCTATATCCTTTGTGGCTGATGGATCTCTGGAAGCCAGCAGACTCTTGAAATAGTAACATGCTGTCTCAAGTGAGCACAACATGCAGCTAGACTAACAATGAAGGATGAGGTATTAGCAAGATGGGCTGGTATTGTGTGCCACAACTTTTTCTGGGAAGATGCAATACATAATGTCTACTAACACCATGACAGACCACCAATGTGCAACCTATTGAACCAAGGAGTTTTATTGGGGTTACTTACAGGAGCAGAAATGACTCAAAGACAGTTGCATCACCAAAGCCCACCCAAGCACCGTGACAGCTCACAAAAGCTAGGAACCTTGAGCACACTGCACAGCCTGTAGGCAGCTCAACAGACTAACGAGTGTCCCTTCCAAGTGAGCTGGTTAATCTAAACCTTTTCCTGGCAGCTTAGCTGGTTTCTGCTTCTTCCAGGCAGCTGGTCCGCTCTGGAGTCTTCTTTGCAACTTGGCTTGTCTGAGAGTGACCCCCAGAAGTCTTCCCCCCTATTTATATACCATTGAGGAGGGAGGGACCTAGTGAACCTGGTTACTTTCAGGGGCGTCCTGAAGGGATTTTGAGTTGTTCATCTTCTCTCTTAGAGAGCTTCCCTGAAGGATGGTATTGTTGGTTGTTTTCTCTTAGCTCTTTGGGGATCTGCTACCCAGCTGTCAAATAAAGCACAGAGGGTATTCTTATTACATATAAAAGCCATATCTTAGCTTGGCTAGTTTCTTGCCAGCTTTTCTTAACTTTAAATTACCTAATCTGCCTTTTGTGTCTGGGCTTTTACCTTTCTCCACTTCCATATATCTTTTCTTTCCTTCTTATTCCGTGTCTGACTGTGTGGCTGGGTGACTGGCTGCTGGAGTCCTCCTCTCCTCCTCTTCTCATTTGTTGAGTTCTCTTGCTTCCCCATCCCTCTTTTTCTCCTTTCATTTATTCCCTCTGTCAGCCAGGTCCTCCTGTCTTTTCCCCTGCCTTGCTTATTGGCCATTCAGCTCCTTATTAGGCAAATTAACACAGCTCCACAGAGTTAAAAAAATTCAACATAAAAGAATGCAACACATCTTTACATCATTAAACAAATATTCCACAGCACAAACAAATATAACACATCTTAGAATAATATTTCACAACAGTATAGAATGTTTCAGTCTCCAAGGAAACTGCTGCACAACAGCTGGTCCCTCTTCCTTTTATTTCTGCTGGGACCCTGGGTGACACTAACATATATTAGGATGTCTTCTGTTTTTGTTTTATTGTGTATATTCATTGTTGATGCTACTGTGTCACATAATGGCATTGTCATACAATTACATCTGTTGTACCCTCAGTGGATCTCATCTATACTCCTTCACCCCATGCCCATTAGTCCTCTTTGTTCTTCTGGCCAAATTTCACCTCTACTTTCTCATCATGAAATGCACGCAAGACATTATGTGTTTTTGTAAAATCTAGGAATTGCAAATAAGAAAAATGTAGTTGTTTTTCCGAGACTAGCTGAATTTTATTAATATGATCATCTCTAATTGCATCCATTTCCTTACAAAAAGCACATTTTTATTCTTCTTTATGACAGAAGAAAACTTCTGTTATACATCTATACCACATTTTCCCATCCATTATTATTTTGTTGCTGAATATCCAGGTTGAGTCTATAACACAGCTCTTGTGGATAGTGCTTCAACTCTGTGATATGTTGACTTGGAGACCTTCCGGTAAGTACCTAAGGATAGTATAGTGTGGTCATATGGTAGATGTATTAATAGTGTTTTTAGAAACTCACATGGTGATTTCCATAGTAGCTGGACTGGTTTCATTCCTACCAGCAGTACATGTAAGTATTCCTTCTTGATCACATATTTATCAGAAGTTATTTGTTTTCTCTATGGCTGACATTCTGATTGAAGTAAGAAGTAAGACAGACTCTCAGAGTTGTTTCTATTTGCATTTCCCTGGTGGCAAATGAGGATGAATATTTTTTCACATGTATACTGACCATTGTATTTCATCTTCTTGGAACTGTTCAGTTCATTAGTGCTTTGTTTCTTCATTGAGCTATTGGGGTTTGTTTGTTTGTTTAGTTTTTGAGTTCTTTTTGTATTCTAGATAGTGATCCTCTATCAGGTATGTAACTAGAAAAGTTTTCTCTCTCCCTATTGCCTGTCTTTTCACTGGGTTGTTTCCTATTCTGCACAGACACTTTGTAATTTCATAAGGATCTACTTAGCAACCGTTGACATTATTTTCTGAGCAACTGCAGTCCTATTCAGAAACTGCTTACCTATGCCTGCATCTTGAAATATTTCCCTACTTTCTTCTCTAACAATTTCAAAGCTTTGTGTCTTACATGAGATCATTGATCATTTGAAGTTAATTGTTTTGTTTATTGACATATAGGAATCTAGTTTCATTCTTCCACAAGGAAAGCTTCAGTTTTCTCAACACTGTTTCTTGAAGGAGCTGTATTTCCTCCAATGTATACTTTTGGCAATTTTGTCACAAACTACCTGTCTGTAATGGTGTAGGTTGATATAGATGTTGTCTATTATAGCCTATTGATCTATATACCTGCTTTTGTGTCCTACCCTGCTGTTTCTGTCACTATGGCTTTGTAGTATAATTTGAGATCAGGTGACATGATGTCTCCAGCTGTGTTATTTCTGCTTAAGATTGCTTTGGATATCCATGGCATTGTGTGTCTTGATGTGAACTTAATTTTCTTCTAGTCTAGTTCTGCAAAAATGTCATTATAAATTTTATTGATACTGCACTGAATATATAGATTACTTTTGTAATGCTTTCACAATATTAATTCTTTTCATCCACTAGCATAGGCAGTTTTTAGAAGTTCTAAGTTCTTATTCATTTTTTTCCTAGATATTTTAAGTTTTCATTATAGAGGCCTTTTCCTTCCTTAGTTAGGTTATACCAAGGTTTATTGTTAAAGCAATTATGAATGTGTTTGTTTACCATATTTCTTTCTCAGCATGTTGTTTATTGGTATTTATAAAGGATACTGATATTATTATTTTCCACTTATGTGAAAATTGCATAGAATATATTTCAATAATATTTATTTTATCCCCAAATTCTTCCAACATCCATGTAACATCTCCCTTCCTGCCCAACCTCCTTTCCCACCCAACTTCTTGTTCTCTCTCTTTCAAAAAAAACATCAAGTCCAGTTTGTATTGCCTAAATACTCTTGAGAGTGAGGCCTGCTCTGGAGAGTCTTTGCCCTGCCCTGAGTCAAGTGCTAGAAAGAAACTGACTCTCCCACTCCCAGCAGCCATCAAATACCAATATGTCCTCATCTAGGAGTAGGACTTTGTGCCTAGCACTATTCCTCCTTGCTGAGATTTAGTCTGAACTTGCACTGGTCTTGTGCATGTGGTCACAATTATTTTTAATTAATACATGTAACTAACTTCCCTGTGTATGTAGAAAACACTGTTTTATTATAGCCATGCACTAACTAAGCTCTTACAATCTTTCTACCCCCTCTTCTACCATGATTCCTTAGTCTTTCAGGAAAAGAGTAGATTTCCTGTTTGGGTGTTAACACTCCACAGCCTCTTCTTGTGCACTGAACAGCAGAGTCTATGTGTCAATCATAATCTACTGCAAGAAGCTTCTCTGGTAAGGATTGAGAGATGCACTAGTCTGTGAACACAGCAATAAGTCATAGGAATTGTTTGAATACTGTGTCCATTTAGCAAAATATTAGTAGATTCCCCCCTAAGGCCTATAACCCATCTAGCCTCAGGCTCTCAGCCCCACTATGATGCTCTTTTTATATGTTAATTTTTATGAGAACATTAAGCATTTCTAGGAGTTTATAGAAAGTTTTAATATCATCTACAAATGAAGATACTTTGACTTTTTCCCCTAATCATAACCCTCTCATTTACTTCTGTAAATTAAATTTACAGAACTCTGTAAGTTTCTGTTATTGCTGTAAAGAAGACTTCAGGAACTATATGGAACAAGAATGGAAAGAGTGAACACACAACATCTCTGTCTTAACCCTGACTTAAGAGAAAATGCTTTCAGGTTCACATTTACTATACGTTTGTAATACACAGATGTTATTATTTAGAAACATGTTCCTTCTGTTGTCAGTCGGTTTTTTTTTCAGAGCTTTGTTGTTGTTGTTATAAAGACATATTAGATTTTGTCAAAAGCTTTTCTGAATCTTCTGCATGACTGCATGCAAAGTTGGCATTGGGCATAAAGCAAAAGAGGAATCGGTGTGAAAAGGAGCCCTGGATAGGGATAGTGCTTGAATCCAATATGTTATACTTTGCAGGTCCCAGTATCAGCTCCTTCAGGCATCCAGATGTTTGATATACCCCTGAGGGTTCTTTTACAAGGTCAGACCACAAGTGCTAGTCATACATCTGGGTGAGCTTCAGGAATCTGGTTGTGTGATTGGCCCTTCCCCAAGGCAATCCTTCCAAGTGTTGGACACATTACTTGTTCCCCTACAGACACTGGCTCTAACCAGTTTTCCACATCATTGTGTGCAGCTTTGATTTAAACTTTCTTCCCAATGGTCTGGAAGTCTCCTTGCCCAGGTGTTATTGTAGAGTCCCATGCCTCTTGTTCTGAGTTTCTGGAGAGCATGATTTGCAGATGCTCTTGTGCCACCAAACGCCAACTCAACAGGGGTCTTAGTAAGATGGCTTTTCAGGGCTGCTCCCCTATAATCTAAGAAGAGAGGATTTTCCAAGTGTGTCTCCCCTTTCTGCCATTGTAGCACATTTTAATCTACCTCCTACTCCCATCCAATTTTCCTGCTCTCTAAAAGTTCAGTACAGGCTTCCTGAGGCTCTCTGCCTTAAGTTGTAGCTACTGTGGCCTGCTGTATGCACTGTCTCTTACTAGGGGAAGGAAAAGTTCCTAAAGTGAGAAGATCCTCTGGGAGGAACTCTGAGCTATGCCTGCTACTTTGTAAAGTTCATAGTTGATTTGCTATTAAAGCTACATGTATCTGAAGAATGCTGCCCATCTCTCCCAAGCTATTAACTTCATTCCCTTATGAATATCCCAGTCCACTCCCTGATGATTCTAGCAGAATGTGCCTATGTGTTTTTGTAGTATGGGTTTTAGTGTCATTCATTTCACAAGGCATAATTATATATTGTCCCTTCAAAACTGTTTCACAGGGCCTGTCTTATTTCCTGCCCATGGGTAAGATCTAGGTATGAGATATGCATGGTGGCACATATGTGTATAATCATGGAACTCTGGGGAAATGTAGTGTTCAAGATGAGAGTACAAGATTGAGTTGCAGAGCAAGATGACTGTCTCAAACAAGCAAACACGTACAAAAGATCTGAGTCAATGTCTACAAAGTTCCTGGTCATTATTTAGTAATAAATATCTATATGCTCACTTCTCTCCTCTCTCTCTCTCTCTCTCTCTCTCTCTCTCTGTCTCTCTCTCTCTCTCTCTCTCTCTCTCACACACACACACACACACACACACACACACACACACACACAAACACACACACACATACACACACACAAAATGCACTGAGAATTTAAAGAAACAAACCTTATTTGTTTGTTTGTTTGTTTGTTTGTTTATGGTGGGGACTTCTGGTCCCAAAGCTAGCTCTGTCCCACAGTGAAGATAGGCAGGGTTTGTCACCTCTTCTTTCCTATCCTAAGAAGTATCTTCTCATCCCTCAGAGCTGAAAGAAGACAGTGCAAAGAAAAAGGGAGAAGGGAATGTCATTTGGCTGGACCTGTGTATACATGGCTACTGTAACTATAAAAGATCTCAAAATCTAACTTCTTCCTTTGGGAGATGTGGGAGATCCTTGTACCCCTCCTCATCACTAACATCTCCCATCTACAGTTCTTTAAAAATATGTGTTCATTTCCTTCATCTACTGGTGTGCTACCGCTCATACAAAATTCTACAAGGTGATCCCATTGCCTGCAAACAATCCCACATGCACACCAGATTTCAGACAACCTTCTTCTCTCTTCCTTTGACAAACTGGAGTTCAGGATACTGGAGCTAGAAACCGCTCTACACTCTGCTCTCAGATCCACAAGCCCCTTTGGTTTCCTAGGCACCAAGCTTCTCAGCTCAGAGACAAATCCTCAGTTTCCTGTGAAAGGCAGGGTGTTTGCTGCACACCAAGGTTTTCTCACTGCAGTCCCTCTTTGATCCATGATACCACTAAGAAGTTAAGAGGTCAGGGTTGCAAGCTGGTCCCGCCTGGGTGGTTTGGACCCTCATTTTAAAGTGGAAGGACAACCACCATCATTTATTTTGGTGCCTCATCCAATATGGAGCTAGAGATAATTCCATTTTATCATCCTGTCACAAGTGGGTATTGGAACAAATGATGGATGGCTCATTAGGACTTGGCTTCCTTGTTACTCATGGAAGTAATGTCTACCATTAGAGCACACACTCGTGCTGTTGTAGAGACTACAGACAGATCAGAAGCAGCTTCAAACAAAAACAAAACAAAGCAAACAAACATTGGAGAAAGTGGGCAACTCATAGGCCCAAGGGAAGTAAATGACTTTCAAGGTGGCCATTGATAGTGCTGTTTATCTGATAACACTGGATGACAGACTCTTCCTCCCACAGCCCAGGAAGACAGCATCTCATGGCAGGATGTGATGAGGACTTGGTGTGTGGTTGTATGACGTACACTGTCCATATAGATAGAGGGATAAAAGTGGGGAGACATGTGACTGTATGAGCGTATGTGTATGTGTACATGCACATGCGGTGCTGTAGATTGACCCATGACCTTGACAAGTGCTCCATCAATTAGTTACGTCCCCAGCATTTAGCTTTTCTTTGGGCTTTGAAGAAATTGCAAGATGGGTGAAAACACAAACACCAGCTCATTTTGTCCTGCCACCCCCCCATTCCCCAAATACTGTGAACAAAATTTCAATGCAAATAGAGAAGAAAGGAAAACACTTATCAGAGGAAAGATCAGACAAGGAAACTTCTCTCAAAAGGCTCTATGCTCCCATTCTTTTCATTATTATTATTAATAATATAATTTAAAAATTTTACATGTAGATCCCAGTTTCTTCTCCCTCCCCCTCCCTTCCTCCCTCTTACCCTCTTTCTCCCCCTCGCATGCACCTGACCACCCTCCCTTCCCACCCCCCCACCCCCATGCCACATATAGAACTATGCTATCCAGATGGGCTCATGTAAATCTGTCAAGTCATTTGAAGTAGGGACTAGGACTTCTCTCCTATCTCTAGGTTAAGGGAGTATCTATCCCTCCATGGGGGATGTGTCTGCAAGGTCCTTTTGTGGACCAGGAATACATACTGGTTCTACTGTCTGAGGTCCCTTAGACTGCTCAGTCCTTCTAGCTGAGACCTATATTCAGGGGGTCTGAGTCAGTCCCATGCTGGATTCCCAGCTATCAGTCTGGGGGCCCATTAGCTCCTCCTTGTTCAGGTCAGCTGTCTTTGTGTGTTTCTGCAACCTGGTCTTGTCCCCTCTCTCTGCATCCAGATTCTAGTTCGACTCAGTGTTTGGTTATGAGTGTTTGCTTCTGTTTCCAACAGGTACTAGATAAGGGCTCCATGATGGTGGATAATTTAGTTGATGATCTCACTATCAGGGAAGGGCATTTATAGTAGCCTTTCCACGGTTGCTCAAATTAGGAAACTGACCCGAGAATTGCTATGAATAGCGAAGGTCTTTTGTACTCCCAGTGAATATGACAAACCTTGAGCCTCCTGAAACCAATAGACTTCTATGGCTGGGCAGTTGCACTGTAAGAGTAAAATACTCATGGATTCTCAGAATCCCCCCCTCTCTTTCTCTCTCTCTCTCCAGATTTAAGAAGATGATCCCAGTCCCAGAGCAGAGCATGATTCAGATGCTATGTTACCTCCTTGAGTGCCTCCTGACCAAGGAGGACATCCCTGCAGACTGCCCCAAAGAAATGTACGAACTCTATTTTGTGTTTGCTGCCATCTGGGCTTTTGGCAGTGCTATGGTCCAAGATCAGGTAAGATGACAAGCTAAGATCAACACCATGTTGAAGTATATAGTCACAAAAACTGATACTCCCGTAGACTCAGCAAGTAGGCTATTAAACATTGCATCGGGGTAGTCTCCCCACTCGCTACCCCACTAAAGGCATGCCTCCCTCTCTGGTAGGGGCCTCAGAGGCTGAGACAGAGGAGAGTGTGGAGTGTTTGGAGCTGTTGCTTTCTGAGCTAGAAAGTGCATCTCTGCTTCCATAGAATGCTGTGCAGTGTAGGAGCTTAGACAACTGCCATGTGATATGTGTTTGATAGAGAGGGGTGAGCAGATGCTGTACTGTAGAAACCTAACCGAGAGGAGCGTTTTCAGCCTTCTAGAGATCTTCAGAAGCATATGCTACTTACTTTGTAGCAAGGCTGAGTTCACCAGGGTGTCTCCATATCCTTTAAACACAGAGAAGGCCAGGTCAAATGTTAACTGTGAGTGGCAAACCAAATAGTGGTTATTACCAGGTGTTAGCCCCTGTAGCCTCATGCTGTTCGAGAATACATTGACTCAGAATATCTTGGCATTGGAGTCCCTAACCCTTCCTATATTCACAGCCCCTTTCTTTAGTATATTTTATCTAGACATAAAATATTCAATATTATATAAACCAGTGTTTGATAACAGAGTCTATCTGTCATACAATGTTAGAAAGACGTCAAGAACATGGACTATGTGAGCAAATGTTTAAATCCACATTCAAGTGTTTTTAACTTTAGGCGCAACCTATATAGTTTTGTTTGTTGTAGACTTATCTGCCTGGTATGAATGGAACACTTGACCAATACTTATTACTTTCTGCTTCCCACAGTCTCTGCCTTTTCTACCCTCTGCTTCTGTGAGTTTGACTATTTTATAGTCATTATTTAGCCCCCTCCATGCCTGGCTTATTTCCCTTAATACTTCCCTGTTAACACCATGTTTTCATAAAGAGATTGTATGTTTGGTATGCTTATTCCCAAAATGCAACAATAGTAATAGAAAATAGAGGAGTGCAAGGAAATTGGGATGGAGTGGGTAGGATTATAGCAATGACCTCACAAAAGTATACTTAGCTCTAAACTCACTACATTGTATACATTGAGTAGGTTCAGCTTTATGTATCAATAAAATGGTTCAAAAATCAACCACAGAGAAGAGAAAGAAGAAGGAAGAAAAGTGGGAAAGGAAAAGAAAAACATTGACAGGATTTGAGCTGTAACTGTCAATTCTGCCTGGGAAACTTTGAGTGAGAAATTAACTCAAAGTAAGTGTGTCTTCCTTACTCTCCCCATGGGCCCAGAGGATGCTGATAGCTCCTGGGTTGTTGATGAAGATAGTGTTTTAATCACCCAATGTGGATCTGTGGAAGGTACTGAGGATAATGCTGGTATACATATGTGTTTGTTAGCAATATTCTCCTTACCAAGATACTCAGCTATATGGAAATAACTGGTGCTATCTCACAACAGGAGGCCAGACAAGCTGTGATTGCTATGGAGTTATGATTTATCGCTTCTGGTCTGGGTTGATTATGAGGCTCTTACTCTCTCTCTTTTACTCTCTCTTCTCTCTCTCTCTCTCTCTCTCTGTGTGTGTGTGTGTGTGTGTGTGTGTGTGTGTGTACATGGGAGTCAGAAGTGGACTGAACTTTTACATGGGTGTGGGTGTTTGAGCTAGGTTCTTCATGCTTGTGTGGCAAACACTTGACCAACTAACCCATTTTCTAAGCCATCTAAAGCTCTTTTTCAAGAAAACTGAAGTTTTGGCCTTGCAGGACAGAGCCATATTGTAAGAATCTGAAAAGTCAAGGAATGAGACCAAGGAATAAACACTTTGCTCCTTCACAGGGTGCACAAGCCCTTACTGCACATTGCTCAGAAAACACAGGACAGCTCTCACAGGCTCCCCATTCCCTGATCCCAACCCAGACTTGGAGGCCGGGTGGGAAGGGGAAGATGCACAGGCTCAGGTGTCTGACATCTGGAAAGTTCTGCACCTGCACTGCCGTAGGCAGGAGCTTTTCTTTATACTAGTGTTCAGACTGCTCTTGCAGTGCTCTATAGTTCCCTCAGAGGTCAAGTGTGCAGGGTGGATGGCATTTGGCTGGAAAGCACAAAAATCCCCAAATGCAGAAGCTTATGCTTTCCATCAAATGCAGTTTCTGGCCTTCCAGCTTCTAGCAACTCCTGGGCTCCTCACCCACATTAGCAGTGGGATGTCAGGATGACAACACCTGATCAATTTTTCAATCTACATAGCAATATTTGAATCTATTCCACTCTTTGTAAAAGCCTGGAGGAAGCACCCTTCCTAAGCGTCTTAAGCTCTAGGAACTATGGAAAGCCATGTTGGTTTATGGGGAGAGACACAGGAGAAAGCTTTTAGCAGCAGGGAGTACCTAGAATCCCACACAACCTACTGAAGAGAGTGCTGTAAATTAGAGAGTAGAAATTTGGCCAGATATTTGCATCAGCACCACCAATGGTGCCTCACTTAAGAATCTGTCAATAAGACCACATACTAAATGAAAATGGAACCTATACCTGTGTGGAAGGTCCAATTAAAAAAAAAGTCCTAGTGAATACTTTACAACAATTACAGAAAGTGATCTCCCACAGAGACATGGTAGAGAGAGCACAAGACTTGGGTGAGGGCTTACACATACAAATTAGGGATCATTCTAACCAGAATTAGTCAGAGCATTGTGAAGACTGAATGTGGTGAAGTCAGACCCCAAACTCTATAATAGGATGCCAGTAACATTTTAATGTTGTCTAGGTTAAAAAGCATGGCTGTAACAAAATTTAAAGCCATGGAGAACAGGATTTCATTAAAAATACATTGCTTCAAAAAGCCCCACAAAGCTGGATACAAAAAGGACCAACCAATAGCTCAGTCAGCATGGGTCACCTTGTCTCCAATCAGAGTGGAAGCTGAGATCAAGTGCCAGATTATGAGATGGCAGAGGGACAAATTATTATGATGACGCGGTCTGCCCAAGAACAAACCAGTTAGATCAAGGATTAACTGAGGTGATATGAGAAGACAGGCAGACATGTTCTTTCCAAAGGTTGCTTCAACTTGAGGTCTCTCTAGAAACCAAAAGGGTCCCCAAGGACTTCATTCATGAGTTTAAAAAAAATGGGTTTTATCTGGGGCTACAATTAGAGAGAAAAGGACAGCATTCCTTTAATCTGACTTGAAATCAGAATCAAAACTACACAGAAGCCTGTCCATATTTTTGGCCTCTTCCTTTTTTTTTTTTTTTTTTGTTCTTGTTTTGGTTTTTCTATTTTGGTTTCATGTTGGTATTCTTCCTGTTTTAAGATAGGCTCCACTATATAGCCCAGGCTGGCCCTAAACTTTTGGTCCTCCTGCACCAGCTTCTGAATTACTGGGATTACATGTGCGTGCCACTAGGTCAACCTCCACCCTCGTTTTGAAACAAAAGAATCCTATCCTATCAACATAAAAGATAGTAAAATGAGGCCGGTCCTGTCTCCTTTAGGATCCAAATTCATTCCTCCACACCATCCCAGTCACTTGTCTAGTCTTGGAACAATGTCTCTGCCCCACCCTCCTTGGATGTCTCCTACAATGACCAGTCTATGTTCCCTATGATATTGAACACAATGAAGTACATTGGGCATTCAACTCTATCTGTAAGGGGTTTGTGCTTTCTATTAAGGCATATAAAGTATACACACAACCTGTTATCTCTGTCAGAAACAAGGCCAAAAGGCTTTGTCTCCTCTGCTGTTTCCAGATACTATACTAGGTCATAAAAGACACTTAGAAGGCTTTTCTAGAACCTGCATCCTTAGATGAAAAAAGTGAGACCCAGGAGGGTGTGACTAGTCTCTGCGTCTCTTCTTGTTCAACTTCACTGTGTCCCTTGCTGTCAGCCTTCCTTTATGTCGTGAAATTTCTCAGTCTCAGATGGCTAGGAGGGTGGGAGCTGGTTTCTCTCTTCAGGAGGTCTTGCCCCACACTTGTTCTTCTAGTGGTCAAGGGCCCTTCTTCCTTCTGTATCCTCACATCCTTTTTCCCTCAGCCCTCTTTACTTTTGGGCAACTGTGATATAGCAGTGGCAATGGTATAGCTACATTGTCAAGCCAGGATGCTGTATGTGGTTATCTTACTTCGTTTTCTTTTTACCACATGCTAGGATATTTATAAAGAATAGAAATTTGTTTAGCTCTCGGTTCTAAAAGCTAGACTTCTGGGAGTCTGACACTGCACCTGCTTTCCCAATGCATCACAACAGGGAATAGGGCATTCATGGGTGACAGAGAAAATGTTCTAGCTTGAATCTGTCTTCTTTGAATTCCACCATGGAGGCCCTGACATGTAAATTCATCTCATGCTATTTCCCCTTTCTATGAAGGCAGCACCTCCAGGTGCCTTTATATATGACTTTGAACATTAACTTTCCAGCATATGAATGCTAGGACACATCTAAACCCTATAAACTGCCAGAGGGCAACATCTGTCCCAGGGCATCCCCTACCTTCTGGTTCTTGATAGAGCCAATGCTCCAGGAGCTCTGTCGTTCCTAGGAGCTGCTTCATCATAGTGACATACATAGGCAGGAGCTCTTTGTGTCCCTGTCCCAACCTCTGTCAGTGCTAGGTTTACCTTTTTGGGCCCCTTGGGCTCTGAAGGATCTGTAGCCTCACCAACCTTGTCTTTGCAGCTTGTAGACTACCGGGCAGAGTTCAGCAAATGGTGGCTGACTGAGTTCAAAACAGTCAAGTTTCCTTCCCAAGGAACTGTCTTTGACTACTACATAGACCCAGAGACCAAGAAATTTGAGCCCTGGGCCAAGCTCATCCCCCAGTTTGAATTTGACCCTGAGATGCCTTTGCAGGTAAGTGAGACTGAACAACCAGGAACATGGGTCCCCACGAGGGTGCTCAGAAGTGACCCTTGTAGGCATCGAGTATTTGAACTTGTATAAACCAGTTGGTTCCCAGATACATTCTTTTTCAAATACCAGATGCAATGAAGCCACAGGATCCCCTACAGGAAAGGAAGCAAATAAAGAACCCAATCAGCATCATTGGGGACAGAGGAAAGGAGGTGGCAAGGCCAGAAGATCCTGAAGCCTCAGGGAGACAGACAGCAGTAGTGGGTCTTTACTGAACTTCAGGGTGCATTGACAGTGAGTTTATAAGATGGGCAAACAGAAGCAGCTAAGACAGATACTCAGATTGTCCTGACTAAGCAAGCTTCCCTCGAATGTCCCAGAACATGATGTCTGTCACATTCTGCTCCAGGCCTGTCTGGTACACACCAGTGAGACCATCCGTGTGTGCTACTTCATGGAGCGGCTTATGGAGCGGCGGCGGCCTGTTATGTTGGTTGGCTCTGCTGGCTCAGGCAAGTCTGTGCTGGTGGGAGCAAAACTGGCCAGCCTCGACCCTGAGAAATACCTGGTGAAAAATGTGCCCTTCAACTACTATACTACATCAGCAATGCTGCAGGGTAAGCAGCCACAGGGGGCTGAGGTGTGCATGGCTAAAAGGCTTTCTGGGCTTGGACCTCGTCACCCACAGCACTGCTTCCTCCCTTACCCCACACACCTGTCCCACGAACACTCCCTCCTTCTATGCTACTTCCTGTACTCTATAGCCTATTAAATCCCATCAGAGTAGTGTCAGAGATTTACAGACTTCCCAGCACCACATGGGGGGTCTTTCCTTGTAGGCTCAGGTGCTGGAAACATCTACAAATATCTACAGACATCCTCAAATCTGGTAGGTGGGATCAGAGACTCAGGTCAGGAGGATGGCTGCCTAAGGTCCCACCAAGCAGAGCCTCATGATGTTCCCTGTCTTCTGAACTCTCCTGGGGTCAGTAGTGAGCTATCCATGGATGTTCATTTAGTGACTACCAGTGGAGGTGGACTCACTGCAGACCTTCCCCCTGTGCTAGTCACTTCTCATTGACCCTCTCTTGCAAAAGGGTCTCAAGTTATGAAAACGCACCCAACATAGTAAAGAAAACATTTCTAAGTTGAATGGAGGTATACTCTTGTAACCTCCATATCTGGAGGCAAAGGCAGGAATGGCAGCCTGAGTCCATTACCAGTGTGGACTATATCCTGAGTTCCACAATAGTCTGAGCTACAGAAGGTCCCTGTCTCAGAAAACAAAGCAAAACAAACCTTCTTTTGAAAATCCATTCAAGATGATGTTTCAGCAAGATGAAGGAAGAAGCAAGTCTGGGGAGCAGCCTCATTCCTGCCCTGACAATTGTAACTGTTAGAGCTGTGGGGAGTGTGTACGTACACACACACACACACACACACACACACACACACACACACACACAGAGAGAGAGAGAGAGGCACACACAGACACACACACAGACACACACCCACCCATATCTATGAATGCACACTTGCACTCACACATGCATATATGCACATGCATGTACATAAACATACATACATGTACACGCATGCTCATGAATGTACAAAATCACTCACATATGCATATATGTACACATACACACACCAAAACACTCACAATGGAAAAGCTTACATTTAGATATTTTGATAGATGATGCTTGTATATTCTGATCTAAGTCATCATCATTTTGCTTGCTGTTAACTTTAACCATTTTTGTGTGGTAAGCCCATGTCTATGATGCAAATACTTTCATCATAGCCTATTATAAGACACTAACACCATGTCAGAGAGCATGGAGTCACTGAGAAAGTGATGTCCCCTGCATGCCCACTGCCCCATACCTCCTTGGATCTGAACAGAGAAAAGAAACTCCAGGACATAGCTTATGGCAAAATGCAGCAAATTCATTAGGCTATGATGAGTGTTATGTTTTTATCCCATGTTATTAAAGTTACTTATACGTTCATTCTTTTTAAATAATGGTCTCACTGACTAAACAACCAAGTGCTATAGATAGTGTTCTGCCAACAATTCAAAATGGGGGAAGTTAGACACCTAGTGTCAAAGTGGAAGTGGAACTCCGGAGATAGCCATTCCAGGCTCACTTCACACAGAGTCAAATTAGTGCAGCTGCTGTGCAAACCCCTTAGTCTGACAACCCAGTGTTTCAGCTGCTGCTAGGATGTAAGGCACTGTGGATTAAGAAGACTGAGAGCACATGGCTTGGGAATACAAGGCAGGCAGCATGTTGGCAGAACAATGAATGTTCACAATGGATGTCCAAGGGCAGGGGATGGGATGTAGCCTAGTTACTCAATGTGGTGGAGTAATTTTCAGAATTACAGGCAGAAAAGTTTCACAAGAGTAAAGTTGGAATTATTTCTATATTATTATCAAGGGACAAAAAGGGGGATAGAAGGCAGTGTGTGGAGGGTTTAAAAGGTATGTGTGTGTATGTATATGTATGGTGTATGTATATGTATATGTATGTCTCACATGCACACAGACACAGAGAGAAGAGTAAAACTCTTTTTAAAATAAACAGTAAAATGTACTACAGGATGCTTTACTTTTGCAAAAGCTTGTAACACAATAGCTACATACCATGGCACATGCATATTATCTCCAGAAGGACATATATGAAAGTGGTAATAGTAGTTGTCTCTGGTATGCGGAAACCAACACTGAGAGTATGGTGGATAATTAAATGATTCTTAAATTAAGTATTTCAAGAGTGCAGAGAAATCCATTTTGTGACTTAACAGATGCCCAGATTCAGCAGATGCTAACACACCTGCCACAAACCATCCTCCTTCCAACTTCTTATTAATGTGAGTACTACACCCAGTATGCATCATTATATAAACTCTTGATACCTACCTGTAGTCATAAAACATATAGTGTTCTTGCATACATTTAAATGTTAAATTCATATCATACTGTTCTCTTTGACAACTTATTTTTTTATCAGTGTTTTGATACATGCAGATCTATTTCATTTACCTTCACTCCTACATAGCATTCCATTGTGAAGATAAATTGAGGCTCTTACATTCATCATCCTACCGAAAGGCAGCTTAACTTCCTTTTAAAATTTCTATTAGTTCTTTGAGAATCATATACAGTACATTCTTGCCATATTCACACACTACCCAACTAGATCTATCCCCTTCCCTACCTACCCAACTCTGTGGTTTTTCTTATTTTTAACCCCTGTCTGACTTGTACTTACCATATATTGGATGTGTATCCTTCTATTAGGACATGGTCAACTTACCAGGAACCACAATCTTAAGAAAAATAGATTCTGTCTTTCCCAGAAACTATCAGCTGCCAACAGCTCCTTTTTTGCAGGTAGGAGTGTGGCTTTGTGCCTACCACTCCTTACCAATCTTGCAATTTGGTCTGTGCATGCTTTCACAACTTTGATGTCCTGCTGTGTCAGAAGACACTGTTTATCTTTGTAGTTATCCACTGTCTTAGGCTCTTACCACTCCCTTTTCCATGATTCCTGGGTCTAGGGAAAACAGGGTATGAGGCAGAGTCCCATTTAAGGCTAAGCATTCCTCATTCTCTTACTATCTGCATCTTTACCAGTTGATGGTCTCAGTGTTAATTGCCATCTATTGGAAAAACAAACTTCTCTGACAATGATTGGGATAGACATTAACCTGTGAACGTAAGAGTAAGTCATTAGCAATAAGTTAAATACTATTTCCTTTTAGAAGAACAGTAGTAATAAATCCTCCTCAGGGCCTGTGAACTATCTAGCCATAGGTTCATGGCCTGAAAATATGGTGCCAGGTATATATTTCATCTTGTGGAGCAGAATTAATTCCAAACAAATAGTGATTGGTTACTCCCATAGTATTTATAGCACTAGTACAAAAGTGGGCATGTCTTACCAGGCCAGTTATTACTGTAGTTCCCAGGGTTCACAGGGAGTAAAGATTGATGACTACTTTTCTTCTACAGTAGTGTATATGGCACCTTCAAGAACTTTAAAAACTAGAGCAAGTAGGGATAATGCTTCATCAGCTTACTTGATATGGTATTTATATGCTCTGTGATAGGGTCTTACCATCAAATCTCAAAGGACAATTAAGATCATTAGCAATAGCCTATAATGTTTGGGGGGGGTCTGTGGGTTTCACTGGCCAACAACTCCAAAAGAGGTAGCCCATTCCTGGCACTGGGTTTTTTATTTGTTAGCCTGTGGTGTCAACAAGGGACATTGTGGCAAAATTAGGGTATCTCCTAATTTTAACTACTTATATCTATTATATATAAGCATATACTTACATGCTAGGAAGTTTCTACTGTAGTAGAAGTAATTTTACTGGCTCCATTTTATGAAAGGTTTTAATGAGCTAATATGTAACAAAATACACATATTAAAAGTGTTAACTTTGGTAGGTTTTTAAGTATTTACACATCTATGAAATACTGAACACACCCACCTCCAGGTATCCTCATGTCCTTTGATAATTCCTCACTGCTACCCCTCCACCCTGCCCTGTGCCATCTTCCTCCACAGCCAATGAGGAGTTTGTATCATCTATTGTTTTATATACTAAAATAGCATACTTGTTCTAATTTGTTTGTTTGTTTGCCTCCTCACTCAGCTGCATTTTAAATTAACCCATGTTGTTCAGTGTCAACAGTTCATTCTTGAATAGGAAGATAAAATTTGTAAAGAAAACACTCCAGATTATTCATAGCACACAAGTGCTTAGTAGGGAGATTCTATTATTATTAACAAAAGTGCTTCTCAAAGTTGAGACTGTATGATATACCATTTTTTAAGTCACAGCTGCCAGAATCAAAAGAACATAAACTTTAACAAAGAAGCTGAGCAAAAATTATTCTGAAGAAGAAAAAAGCTAGTATTACTAAAAGAAATGCTCTTTCTTTGAAACAAGAAATAGTCCCACCCCACAGACCAATCCCAATGGATCTGGGGACATTTTGTGGCTCACACATTGTTTTAGCCCAGTGGGTGCTTTTTTTTCTTCCCACCAGAAGTTCTTGTATAAAGGAGGCACCTGCCTCTCTTCTCTCTCAAAGCATCCAGTTCTGGAGTCTCCATTGAGTCTTCTTTGAACTGACTGAAATACAAATGAGGAATGTGCTTTGGGTGCTCCCACAGCCCACATAACTGTATAGACAGCACAAATTTAATGTTAATATAGTCAGCCTGTGCTAAGAGCTCCATCCCCACCCCTTTAGTTCATTTAATCCCCCAGCCATCCTGTGATGCCTCATTGGTAATGCTTTGGGTACTTTGGGTTATAAGTAGCAGAAAACCCTAAGGATGGTGGCATAGAAATCACAAATACACACACACACACACACACACACACACACAAATGCATGTATACATGCACACACATAAACACAAAGAAATCCAAAGGTAAATAGGTACAAGCTGTAGATCAGTTATTTAATAGTACCAGTGTTAAAATATTTATTATCCCTTTGACTCATCCTTCAAGATAACAGAATGTCTTCTATTTCATTCATTATCTTTTCAGTGCAAATAGGAAAAGGAGGGTGGTACATACATGGTGGTACATACCCATAATCCTAGCTCTGGGGTGCTGCAGTAGGTGAATTGAAAATTAGAAGATAGCCTGGGTTACATAGGGAAAACAGATATAGATGGATAGACGTGGATGGATGGATGGATGGATGAACAGGTGGATGAATGTATAGGTGGAACATTCAGGAACCTCCTAGGTTTGTGCTTGTGTCTCACTGTTCACAGTTGTGGCCACCCCAGCTGGAAAGCAT
The DNA here is from genome assembly GCA_030556225.1 of Cricetiscus sungorus. NCBI lineage: Eukaryota > Metazoa > Chordata > Mammalia > Rodentia > Cricetidae > Cricetiscus > Cricetiscus sungorus. The sequence goes on along the minus strand of JANBXA010000069.1, from coordinate 45,126,638 downwards.
TAAAAGAGAATGAAGACGATCACAGCTCTGACCATGACTTCCTTTTTATAAGATGAGCACACAAGGCTTACTATTTTAAATATGTCTTCCGTCAAAGTCACCCTATGAATTAGTAGCAAAGTTGTCTGATTTTATCCAACTATATGGCACTTCTATTCTGGTACTCTGAAAGGCATACATCTTAATTTGCATAGTAGAATACAATCTGTGGAATGTGCTCGTATCTGTCTCTTGGACAGTGACTATAATAGCACCTTCCTTCATCATGAAAAAAAAATACCTCATCTTTTAGCAAGCCACTCTCTGTTCCATTCACAGAAAGGCTGGCAGTGCTTCAGCTCAAGCTGAGGTGTGTGTTCTCCATTCAAACAGATTCTCCACACACCCAGCTGTATGGCTTTTCTTGGCAACAACCTAATGGTTCATCTTTGGGTTTTGCTGGGATGAAAGCTCATTTCAGCTTTATGTGGTGATATATTGTTTATGACTAATTAAAGTCACTGAAGATCAGAGAAGCAAAGCAGCCAACCCAGGAGATCTTACCTCTACCCAGCTGAAATGGCAGTCATGTCTCCATGAATTCTAAGAGGCAAAAGTTCTCAGTTCCTGTCTCCTCCTACATTTTATTCCTTTCCTTGCCCAGCCATATCACTCCTGTCTCCATTTCCCTAGTACTGGGGTTAAAGGCGTGTGATTCCAGGTGCTAAGATCACATCACCTTGTGTGTAAAGTTTCTTTTAGGACTGGATGAATTTTGTGTCATCAGCATAGCCTTGAACTAAAAAAGATAAGTCTCCTTCTTAATCCTGAGTCCTGGGATTAATGTGTGTACCACCACTGCCTAGTTCTATGGCTCAATAGTATGGTTGTTTTGCTATTTTGATTTCCATGGTTTTAATAAATCATAAGTAATTTATCAACACAGCTTTATTTAAATATCTTCTCTGTTGAAGACAATTTTATATCCTGCTGTCTTTTTTATGAATAACTATGACCTATATATCCCAGATTGTCACCTGGAACAAGTTTTAGTTTAGAAGAGGTGGAATTGTACTGCTAGTTTGATAAATTGTGGTTACTGGAATTATACATAGATTTAGCTCTGCACTTTTTAACAAGCAGTTCATAAAGGCAAATGTGAGATAGCTTTTATGGAGTGTGATAACTGTGTTATCTTAGATTATTGATACAAATAAGTTGCCTCTCTTTCCAAACTGCTTTGGGGATCCCTTTGGTTCTGTGTTTTAGTAGATCTTTTTCTGACTCTCCTCTTTTTGCTCCCCTCTCATTATTATAGAAAATGTGAATATTTAAAAAGAAATAATAATAATAAAATTTGCAAAGAGCCACAGACTGACCAAGATAGAAAAAGGGGAATAAAAATCTTGGTGAATGTCAATGAACTCAGAGTTTCTGCTCAGAGAAACTGGCTGAACTTCATGCTCATGGTAATCTTGCATTCTATCACCATCCAATTGCAATTGAATTATTAGTTCAACAAATACTTGAGAACTTAATGACACTAACTATAGAGGGGCTCAGATGTCTGAAAGTGTAAGATGAGTCTCTATAACTTGCTCATTAAAACTTAAGGTTATCGAATACCTCCAAAGGTTTTTCTCAAATTCCTACCTCAAGGCAGTGTTGTGCTTATACTGCTATGGGTAGGTAGCTCCTCTTTGCTCAAAGTTTTTCAAAAACGAAATGACACAAACTAATGCTAGGTCATCTGCAATCCATCATCTAATGAGCATGGATTCTGCTTGGAATTATAGGTGATTCAAAACACAATGAAACTGCAAGCGCTACCTTCAGACAATAGAGAACTCATCCCATTACTTATGAAACATAGCACAGCCATTAAAATCATGTTTCAAAAGGATCTTTATTATCAGATAGAGAAATTTGCCATAGAGCCAGACATGATGGCTCACACCTGCAATTCCAGCCTTCCAGAGGCTAGGGCAGGAGGTTCATTCATTTAAGGCAGGCCTGTGTGTGTGTGTGTGTGTGTGTGTGTGTGTGTGTGTGTGTGTGTGCACACACACACACACACACACACACACATACATATATATATATTTAAATAAAAACTAAAATATGTAACCAATATGTTCACAACAATTATAGTTTGTAGAGTTTTTTTAATCCAATAGAAAAAGGTGTCTTGAATCAAGTACAGAACACAAGAATATTGAAAGAACTGCTAACTGCTTGGTGATAGAATTTTGGCCAATTGTCACTTTCATCACTGCAAATTTTTGTGCATTCTAATCTTTGCAGAATGAATATGTATGATTTTATAGTCATGCAAAGCAAGCTATTTCTTGAAAGAATACATCAAAAGGCCTTACAAATACAACTGAAAAGTCTTAACATAGGAAAAACTTAAATAATCTGAAAGGAAAATAGTTCAAACATAAGTACACAAATCATGTGATTGTAGGGGAAGTCATGATTGATTAATTATTGATGCTATCTACAAAAAAAAAATACCAAGCAGGCAATAAGCTGACAGTTCCTAAAGGCAGAAAGCAGATTGAAGGCCCTTGCAGACATTGTTGGCAGCAGAGGTTCTCTGAAAGTCTGCATCTGGGCAGACTTGGGGTAAAGCTCTAGCTTTGCCTCTTTGTAATCATTTGATCTTGAAGGGGGGACTTTATTTATCTAAAGCTCAGTTTTCTCCCCTAAAATACTTTGGAGAAGCAAAGACAGTTTGTCAGGAGCTCTAAGGGGAGCTGGTTACACAATGCAGGTCAACTACTCATTGCAGCAGGTCCCTGGAATACTGTATGGATGCATGAATGTACTTTTCTTGAATCTAGATACTGGAGGACCTGAATGGTCAGGTACAAGTTCCAGATGCTGAGGATGAAGGCACAAGGGATTATTCATCCCGTGTGATAGTTAATGTTTATTGTCAAGTTGACAAAATACAGAATCACCAAAGACACAAACCCCTAGACATATCTGTAAAGGGTTTTCTAGATTAAATTAACTTAGGTGTGGAAACCCACCCTAAATGTGAAAAGCACTATTCCAAGGGTTTGGGTCTTGGCCTGAATAAAAAGGATAAAGCGAACTCATCTCTCTGATTCCTGAAGATGTATGCAATGGGCCAATTGCTTCCTGCCTCTTTTGCCATGACAAACTGTACCCTCAAGCCTAAGTTACTTTATCAGGTATTTTGTTATAGTAACCAGAAAAGTCACTTCTCTGTCCAGTGAGGAAGTGTTGGGATCAGCACCTAAAGATCTAGATCTCAGTTTCAACAAGGAACTCAACTTAATTCTTGTGCCTTTAATTCTAATATGGAGAAAAGAATTTCTTTTGCTCTCTTTCATGGCTTGCTATGATATTTTCATTCACCCCTAAACTGAATAAATAATCTCTAAGCATTCTTCTGAGTGCTGAAGAATGTGCTAGAGAAACAAAATAATCCCTATCCTCAGGAGTTTAGATTCTCATATGGAATGAGTGGGTAAGATAACAAACAAGATAGATCGTAAACAACAAAACACATTAAGTAGTAGTGAGTGTTATAAAGAAAAAAAATTAAACAGAGATAGGGGAAAGATGTGGGGAACTCAAATTTAGTTGGAGTACTAAGAAGACCTTAATGGGCAGTGGGCATAATTGAGTAGATATGAAGAAACAAGTCATACTGGCATTTGGAAGAAGAGATTTCAGCTGTAGAAAGTAGCCTGAGCCAGTTTTCTGAGGCAGTGAATGATGCTTGTAGGTGGTCAGAACAGAGTGAAGAGGCTGTCTAGACTAAAATGAGATATGATGGGGAGCTCAAGCAGGGCACGATCTGGCTCCCTGTGTACCAGGGGTCCCCTGTCTGCTGCTTTTGAGAGCATAATGCAGAGTGGAGCAGTAAGTCAAGGTGAGAAGCTGGTCTTGCAATTGCCATGTGAGAGCCAGAGTACAAGATGGCAGCCACAGCTATGCTGAAGTGGTCTTCCTATGGAAGATGGCAGTCACAAGACACTGGGGATTGGCATTAATAAAAACACAGGTCTCAAAAGAAATGATGGCATTGCTCTCTGAAGCCAGAGGCTGAACTGTGCTCTTCCACACAGATCTCAAGAAGTTCAGAAAAAACAAAACAAAACAAAATGTGGTGGGCTTCACTCAGACCTGTGACAAGGTCAGAACTCAACCAGAAATGCTCAGGAGGGTTGCTCTCCTCATCACTACTGTTTGTCTTGCAACATCAATATCAATAGGGTGCCTCAAACTTAAGCCACACCCACTCCTCCAGCTCCACCAGGACACAGAACTGCCATTCAGTGTCATTCCCTTTTAGACATGAGCAGAAGCAGAAGGAGGTCCACAAGACTGAAGACCATGCCTCTCTCTTCCTTTCTTTCTCAGGAGAACTTAGCATATTCCATTTGAGACAATTCTGCATTCTCCAAGGCCACTTCTTGCTGACTGGGGTGCTTTTCTCCTCCACCATCCTGTAGATGCCTAAAGAGCTTAATCAACCCAAATTACAGGGTCTGCTTAATTCAAGGGTTTGATTTGAATGTTATTGCCTTGGGAGGTGGAGAAACAAGTATTCCTAAGGAGAAGCTTCCTATTAGCAGGACTGTTCTCAAAGTGTGTCCTTGGCAGCCCATTAATTATATTTCATTTTGACAGATCTCGTATATAGTTGTTATATCTTTCGGGGGTGGGGGAAAAGGTGTTGGGTGATTAATTGGTTGATAGTGTATGTTAATTGCATGCTAATTAAATTTAAATTTAATTCATATTTGAAACACTTAATTTAACTTGGGCCCAGGAAATTAGAATATTCAAGCGTCTTGAAGGAACTTGTCTTTCTATCTGTCACCTTCCTTGTCTGTTGACACTTTCTCCTTGTTTACAAACTTGTTTTTCAGGAGAAGAAATGAGATGGTTCTTAGGGCTCCCAGCTGTAATAAGAAAGTGTTGGTTCTTGCAATCCATAAATATTTAATTGCTTTACTAGAAAAAAAAAAAAGTAAATCCTAACTCTCCACCCTTTCCTTAAGTTTGTTCCGAACAAGCCCCATCAGGCTGCAAGCAGGGTGTCAGCTTCCTTCCCTCTGGCTTGATAATGGGAAAGACAAGTCCAGGAAAGTGTCTGTACTTAGTTCTCAAAAGGTCACTGTTTTTCATCGATAGGGAGCCACCAGACTGAAGGCAGGTAAGGGTGCCCATGGATGCCTCCCAGACATTCTCCAAGGTTGTTTTTCCACTTCCACTCATGGAAAACACCAGGAGGTGAAGATTCTGCAAAGAAATATCCAGAGATTCCTCCTACAGTTTTCAGGGTCAGAGTGGCCTCCAGCTGATCCTGGAAGCCACAGCTCTTAGTCTCCTTTGTGTCTTGAGCACAGTGGAGAGGTCTACCAGGGTCCAGTTCTAGCTAGAGTTCCTTAGGGATAAGAACCTGGCCTGGTGACCATGAATGCATCTTCAGTTTCTAACTATAAACAACAAAAACTGGGAACCATGAGAATAGCAAGAACAAAGGCTTTGGGGCTTGACTGTTCTGTTTTGTATCCTTGCTCTCCCTTAGCAATGTAGTTTAGTGCTTTCGTGCCTTGACACCCTTAGCTCTGAAATGGAATAGGATTCATTTTATCATCCTATATTGTAAAAATTAGATGAGGTAGTAAGTACAGCCTAACGAAACATAACCATAGATGCTTAGTTCCTGGTGGGTACTGAGTGCCACAATTGCTGCCTGGTCACTCCAGGTTCCTCTTCTGGTCCTGTAGAATGACTAATGGAATAGTATGATAGTTGCTCTTTGTGCATTCATGGGAGTGCACCTCAGCTCATCCTGGACATGGACTGCCTCAGTATTCACTTCTAAGGTTCAAACTTCCTTTTCTAACTATCTGGATCTCTCCTCAGCTGTCCTGGAGAAACCTCTAGAAAAGAAAGCCGGCAGGAATTATGGACCTCCAGGAAACAGGAAGCTCATATATTTCATTGACGATATGAACATGCCCGAGGTGGATGCCTATGGGACAGTACAGCCCCACACTGTCATCAGGCAGCATCTAGACTATGGCCACTGGTAAGTGTCCCCGCAGGAGGGTTTCAAGTCACTCAGCTATCTTGGGGTCACAGTGACAAACTTCATTCAGCTTTAATGACACGAGAGGAGCCCAAGGTAAACCCTATTCCTTGGGGGATTCTATGCTTTTTGGAGTGTTCCCTCAGAGAAGGCTTACAGGTCAAAGGGTACTGAGCTCTTACCCAAGAAGGAAGCTCTGGTTCTCTACAGGACTCACTGCCAAGACCTCTGGAGGCTGGGAAGAATGGGTGTGTTGGAAGAGTGGTCAGAGGATGGAAAGTGAATTCAGGATTTTATTGGCTATATCCTACACACACATATGGAAACATACCAAACTGCACTAAATGCACCATTAATATTTTTCAACTATAGAGCTATGATGTACAATTTTAAAAAGATTACATTACCTCAAAATTGCATCTTCTGAGACTTCATCTATCCTCAGAGCTGAAGTCCCCCCACTTGCCTGTGCTCTGGCCTCCTGCAGGGGTTTTCTGATGATAGCAAACACACTCCCAGCCGACCTGCTTGGGCTTGACATCTTCAGAGCAATGCAGAGTCTTGTAGATTCTCTCACAATATCCCCATTGTTAACGGCAGCCAGTTAACACTGGCCAGGTCAGTGATTGAAACTCGTCTGTCTCCCTTTCCTCCTCTTGTAAATATGGTGGTGGTGAGGGGGTCGTTCAAGAGAGAAAGGAAAGAGGGGTCACAGTGAAAATGCCAATTTGAGTTGCTTCTCAGTCCTTTCTAAAATCTCTCTCAAATGCCATTTGCACCCCGCCCACAGTCTCCACACCAGGGTCTGAGCTACTAAATACTGTAGGAAGCATAAAGCTAAGTGGTTTAGCTTTGCTTCATGGTCACACATGGGAAGTAAAAACAATTAAAATTCTGCCCTATTGCATCCTCTCTTTATGTGTACTTTCTCTGAAATTCCTAGTCCAAACCCTTCTTCTCTCTCTTCAAATTCCCAATGTACCAAAGCCGATGACTTTGGTTTTCTGAGAAAACTGTTGGTAAAACCACCCATGCTTCTGTACAACTTGCTCACTGACTTCCACACTATGTGTCCCAGCCTCACATGACATCTCGCCTAAAGCTTAACTCCAGTATATTGGTTCCATTGTCTTCTGCTCCTAAAGTCTACACTAGCTGATCCCATCTCTTTGTTAGCTCCTTCATGTCATTGAAACTTCTGTTTTGTTTGTTAAAAGTCATTCTCCAATGGTTATTTGCTCTTTCTTCTGTGTATAACTAAATCCCCACCCTTCTTCTTGCTTCCTGCTTGGCTTCAACTGATTCTTTCATGCATTCCTCTTTGATTTCTGCCCCAACATTCCTAATTTCTGAGCTGTTCCTGCAAACCTCCTCACTGTTGTTACTGTGGGATCTGATGAACCCTGTTGGGGGGGGGGAGGTCTTTCTTGTCTTTACAGTGCTAATTGAGGAATGTTATCTTTCATTGCTTTCTAGGCTGCCACATCCCCCTGATTTTCTTCTTGCTCATCAGTCCTCTTCAATGCTCTCCTTCTGGGCTAATTCCATAGATAGCAGGTTTCTCTTAATTTTGTCTTGGGCTATTGGTTCTTCTTAGTCTCTCAGTAAATCTAGGCTTCTACTTTTTTATTTATTTATTTAAACACCTGTTGTAGTTTGAATGGGAATGTCCCCTGCAGGTTGATATACTTGGTCCCAGTGTGGTGGCACTGTTTCATGGAAGGATCAGGAGGTGTGGCTTTATTGGAGGAGACTGCAATTTCATATGGGCAGACTACTATATCAAAAGACACATGTGATTTCCCCATGTACTCTTGTTGCTTCAGGTTGTAGGTTAAGATGTGAACGTTCAGCTGTTCCTTCGCTCTACTAACATGGACTCTTACCCTCTGAAACCATAAGCAAAGTTAAACACGTTCTTTTATAAGTTTCTTTGGTCATGATTTCTTATCACAGCAATAGAAAATTATGGAAGACAAAATCGAAGCATATGAATCATCGAAATTGTCCTACTTCACCTTGAGGAAGTGCTACTTGTCTCAGCCCTCACACATAACTCTCACTATAAGTTTGTTTGTTTTGTTTAGAGAGAGAATAATACTATGTGACCTAGCCTGCTCTCATACTCACAACTTTCTGCCTCCTAAGTGCCTGGGTTATAGATGCATACTACCAAAGGTGGCTCACTGGAGGCATCTGTTTCAGGTATGATCGGAACAAGCTATCCCCAAAGGAGATCATGAATGTACAGTACATCTCCTGTATGAATCCCACTGCAGGCAGCTTTACCATCAACCCAAGGCTTCAGGTATGAAAGGAGTCAAGCGTGGGTGATACTTCTGAATCCTAATGCTATCTCTCAGGGCTGATGGCCTTTGACAATCATTGTGGTAACTGGCCTTTGCTCTGCACAGCCTACCAAAGTGGCAAACCAACTTGCATTTCTAGGATAAGAGCCCCTAGAGTCAGTGTCACGGGATTGAAAACACTGAGGAGTTTTCAGAGTCAATGTGACTAGACTCCCTTATTCTCAATATAAGACTTCTGATAGATGGAATTACCTTTTCAAGAGTGTACAGATACAGTGTCAACTCAGATTTGGACTCAGATTCTTTTCCTGCTATCCCATATAGTGTCTTTGGCCAAAGCTTCAATGCTATTATTCATCCAGTCACTTCGGGTTCAACCTAAGTTTGGATACAGAATCTTTGATTTCTGTCCCCAGTCCAGAGCAGTTATATTCACTGGGTGATAAATGACATCCAACTTACTCCTGTCCCATGTTTCTTGTTTTCTTCTACAGCGTCACTTCAGTGTTTTTGTCCTCTCCTTCCCGGGGGCTGATGCCCTCTCCTCCATTTATAGCACCATCCTGACCCATCACCTGAAGTTTGGAAACTTCCCCACTGCCCTACAGAAATCCATTCCTCCTCTGATCAACATGGCTATCACCTTCCACCAGAAAATTGCTACCACATTCCTGCCCACAGCAATCAAATTTCACTACATCTTCAATCTCAGAGATTTTGCCAATATTTTCCAGGTAAGTTTGTGAGATACTCTGAAGGCTTAGAGATTATCCACAGACTCCTATTCCTAATAAAATAGATGTTGAATGGTAAATCCCTCTCAGCAAAGACACAAATTGTATGGAGTTGTGATCATAAATAGGTAAAGAATGCCATGGGCTCCATGAAGAAGACTTCAACAAAACAAAATTTTAAACTAAACTATTTCTCAGTGAAGATAGCATATCTCTCAGTTGGTTCCTTTGTTCCAAGGCTCAGCATCATAGAGAAAATTCTATATATATTACTATTCTAATGTATTGATAAAAAGGAAGAAGATAGACAAGAAAATAGAAAGAGAAGAGAGAATGAAAAGGAGCAATAAGACAAGGTAAAAGAAGAGGAAAAGAAAGGGGAAGAGGGGAAGAAAGAAAAGTAATTATTAACAAAAATCCTTCATCACTTGTACTCATTATTTTCCTAATATTGCCAAATTTCAGGTTCATTTCCAGATCAAATCTATTTCAGTGTGGTCTCCAATGTGAAATCCTTCTGTCACAGCCAGTTGGAAGTCAGAGTAGACTATATAGTAAGATTCTATCTCAAAATAACAAAAGCAAAACCTCACTACCCCATAAAGCTTATGGTGCCAAGGCTCCCAGAGCATGGCAAAGTCTTGCTTACTCATAACTAGCTTACATGCTTTAACATTAATTGAGGAAGAGATTGCTTACATCATAGACCCATGCTTATACTCACTGAAATGTCTGGGTATTACTGTCTGTTTCCTAAAGGAAAAACAAGAGGTAAAAACTTTGATCAAATTCACATTACTCTTCAGTGGCAGTGCTAAAGGACAATTGGTCAGCCTTCCCTGACCAGAAGCAATCTTGCTTTGGCTCCTGCATGGACATTTGCCTTGTCATCTAAACATTCCAAAACTCACTCATCACCTCAATATTTTGCAATCAATGTTATTTTCGTTGGTTTTATCAAGTTGACACAAACCTAGACATACATGGGGAGTTGGAATCTTTAATTGAGAAAATTCCTCCAAAACCTGGCCTGTGTTCAAGTCCAGGAAGCATTTTCTTGATAAATAATTGATGTGGGCCAAGCCCACTGTTGGCCATGCCATTCCTGGTCAGGTGATCCTTGGTTGTAATAAGAAAGTTGGCTGAGCAAGCCATGGGGCTCAATCTTGAAACCGCACTCCTCCATGGCCTCCTTAATAGTTCCTGCCTAGAGTCCCTGTCCCAACTCCCTAAGGGAAGCTATAATGTAAAATAAACCTTGTCCTCCCCAAGTTACTTTAGATCATGGAGTTTTGCCACAACAATAGAAACCGTAAGACAGATGCTATCACCTTTACTCGGTAGAGACTTGGAGAAGTTACTGGCTAGCAGATGAGGACATGAATACACAGGGAGACAGAAAGCACAACGTGGTGTTAACTTACATAAGCTGGGTGGAAACAGTGGTGGTGGGTAGTAGAGATGTAAGAGATGAGACTACAATATACTGTGAAACCTGAAGAGGCCCTTGTAAAGGTATAGTTGTAGTTTATAATATTTGCTGAACACAGCACTAAGCCTTTATACCAATTAATTCATTTAATTCTCTCAACAGCCATAGAAGGTAAAACATTGACTATAGTCAGCCTTCTTTAACCTTGAGTTCCACAGAGCTGAATTCAAGCAACTATGGATTGAAAATGTTTTGAAGACTTAGATCTGTGCAGAACAGATTATTTGCTTTTTGATCAGTAATCCACTAATAGTAGAATGTACAAATAATTTCTCTTATCAGCTTCATTAGATGTTGTACATAGTTTAGAGGTGGCTAAAGGTATACAGAAGAATCGGCATGGGCTATATGCTTATATTGCTATATTTTATAGAAATACCTGAGTGTCCATGGATTATGATGCTCAAGAGGGTCCTGGAACCCATGTCCTATGGGTTAACAGAAATGTCTCTATTTCAATTTTAAAATGACACAATTGTGATGTTCCTTGAACATTATCACAGAACCGGTACTCAGCAGCATGTCCCAAGCATAGGTCCCAAGTATATGGCTAGGTTTATTATCACAAGTGACCACACTTGAAATCAAACCTTGCTCAAGAACTAAAATACTTCTAGTATCAACATAGCTCTTTTTCTCATTCATTCTTTCTTCTCCTTCTAACCCTCAATATTATCCAGACTTCTAATACCATACCTTACTTTAACCTAGTTCTCGACTTTGTAACAATATAATTGAAGTCAATATTACCAATCCATCCAGTATTTCTTCTGTTATTCATTTCTTTAATCATGTTGGTTATAAAAGTAATCTTTAAGGGAGAACACAATGGTACAGGCCTTCAGTTCTAGTGTTATAGGCACAGAGGCTGAAGATCTCTATGAGTCTGAGGCCAGCATGGTCTACCTACAACGAGACCCTGTCCAAAAAAGTAACATTTATATTTCCTTCTAATCTTTAATTAAATTTTTATTTCTTTTTCTTGTGGTATTTTGTTGCCTTCAGCTTCCAGTACAGTTTTTTTGAAGAAGACTGTGACAGCAGAATCTTTTCACAATCATCATTTTTCAGAGAGAAAAGCTTTAACAGCTCATTGCTACAAATATTATTCATAGGTTTCTGAGGGCACTCTTTGCTTTGGTATGATGATCTTTCATAGTTTATTAAGAGTTTTATTCATAACTGAATACAGAAATTTAACAAATTTGTTCTCTGATTGAAATCATTACAACCTTTTTTCTTCCCTAGTCTGATACTGTACTAAATTATGTTAATTCCGTTTGAATCATAGGTTAACTTTGCATTCCTGGGTAACTTGGTTATTACGTATATCATTTCACTGTTTTTTTCTGCTAACTTATATAATTTCTACATCTGTATAACTAAATCTCTTTCCTTGCCATCCTAAGGTTATAAAATCTAGATAATATATTTTGGATTTTTTCCTTTTTCCCCCCCCACTTCTGGAAGATTTTATAAAACATGACATTGTGCTTTCCTCATGTGCTGACAGCCACCTAGAGTTTTCGTTTGTAAAAGGCTGAAATTATGAATTCAATTTGTCTGATACATGTAACACTACTGCATTTTGTATCATATATTTACCACTGTATCATAGAACAACTTAATAGGCCAAAAATCTACTAATGTCCTTATAGTGTCTTTGAAGATTTTCTGCAGGCAGAATTATGGCTGTCTCAAGAAACTTTTCCCCCAAAGACTTCATCTGGCTGACAGAGGCCCACCTACACAATAGACTTAATGTCTGTAGCTTGTCCAAAGACTTCATGACCACAGACACAACAGTCTGACCTATGTTGTCTATCTGTCATTCCAGGTATCAGTTATGTGTGATTCCTTCTCTTCTGTCACTTCTGCAAAGAAGTTATCGATTGCCAGTCATTTTTGGTTTTGTTTTCCTAAATGAAAAGAAATACCAACATTTGACTTTACTGATTGTTTTGTTTTGATGTTTGGATTTTTAAAATATATATTACTAATATTTGTACTTTTATTTGTTAGCTTCCTATTTAATTTGGGTGTGGGATTCCTTTAATTTATCTTCTCACTTCTTGACATGGCCCAGTAACTGTCTTCTTGATTCTTCTGTAGTGTTCACTTTAGGGTTATAATAAAATTTATTACTGACTGCATTTGCAACATGCAGGCTTTCCCATGTTACATAGTTTATGATCTTCAGTGCAGAATTCATCTTCAAACATTTAGAAGGGGGTTTTTGGCTTTTTTTTTTCAATGAAAGCCTCCTAATTCCATGTGATTTCATTCCTTGGAAATTTGTTGAGATTTACCATGTTTCCTACAACTCAATACACTTGTCCATTTGAGAAATGTATTCTCTGATGTTGGATATAGTTTTATCAATATATCAATTAGTACAAGTTTTTAAATAATATAATTTAAGTTTAATACATTCTTATTGGTGCTAATATTTTTAGTCTATATATTCTACAAAACCAAGTGGTGTGCAGACATGTTCATTTCTTTCTTTCCTTCTTTTTTTCTGGTACCATTAATTGTTTTACATTGACAGATGCTGCATAGAAATTTAAACAACTCCATTTTCCTCCTGTATATGTGGGTATACTCATAATTTTCCCAACTTCTTGAACTGTTGCTTATATATTAAATGTACTTCTTCACCTCCAAAGATAGCCCTTGCTATTAACTTTGTTGATAGCATGGCTAACCCATATTTCTTTAGTCAATAACTTGTCTGTTGTCTACAGGACATTAGACCCTCATAGATATGAAAGTCTGCAGATGCTCAGGTCATTTATGTGGATTATTGATAGTTTTGTTGTTATTTTTATATTTTCAAATTCTGGAAAAAATTGAGATCAGAGCCTCAATCGTGATACATAAATGTTCTAACTCCATCCATGTGTTAGAACTCAACACGACCTGCACACATCATTCCCATTTACTTCAAATAATCTTTAGGTTACACAAAATCCCTGACAGAAAACAAATATTATGTAAGTAGTTATTTTTATTTTTTTTTGTTTATGGAGTAATGACCAAAAATTTACATATTTAGTACAAACATAATCTTTCCTGGATTTGTTATCCATGGCTTGTTGAACCCATGGATGAAGAACCTATGGTTAGGAAAGACTTTCTTTTTCTTATGCTCAGATTTTTTATATCCTTATGCTTCAGGAGACAAAGTTTTTAGAAGTCAAGCCTGGCAGTTGTGCCTTTCCATAATACTGTTTGTCTGCTCACGTTGTTATACCTAATAATACATTTGAGATTTAGTCTACCTGTACTATTTGTTTGTGTATCCTCCATTCTGTTTCCTTTCCCTCCCTTCTTGCATTCTGTGGAACTTTTATGTGTTTCCATTATTTTATTTTCTCCCTCTTTCAAGATACATATTTTTTTACTCTTCATCTAGTAAATGTCCTATCAATCATAGTTTTGTAAATGTTTGCATTTTTTCAATTCAATACTTAGACCTTCTGTGAATTGAGCTTCTTTTTCTTTTCTTCTTGGTTCATTTAGTCTTATGTGGTCCTGATGTTCTCCATAATTTTTGTTTGCTATACAGTGATTATTGGCTTTACTATGTGCAGATAATTTGAGGGTTAAACAATGATGTTTGCCTTTGGAGGTTACACTCTTCTGCTTCCATGAGCAGCTGTGAAGCCTGCAGTGACTGCTCTGGGCTTTCATCCCTGTAAGAGCCTAGCACAACTCTTTGGGGGCCTCCCTGTGTGTTAAAGCATGATTCTCCTCCTTAGTAATCCTTGCAACTAGTTTTCATCCTCCTTGCTTCATGAAACAAGACAAGATCATGCAGCATCCTAACTTCCCCTTGTCTCTGCCTTTTCCTTTTGGTAATGTGTAGCCACGGTTTGTGACTTGATAAAAATCTCAAGAAGAAAAGTGAATGTTAGTTCTTTGGCTCATTTCTCTTCTATCTTATCCCCTCTAGTCTTCACTATCTTGGTCACTTTCTCTATAACAACTGAAAGTAAGGTGCTTTAAAATAACATTTGTCTTTTCTTGTTGATATGAGTGGGTTGCTCCAAGATCAGCTAGTCAGCATTTACTAAAACGGAAATCTTGATTTTTTTTTCTATACCATATGTGTGGAAGATTTAATGCTAGCCCACTCTTTGTTTCAACAAGAATTCATTTCAGAGGGCTAGAGAGATGTCTTAGTGGTTAAAAGAACCCATGTCAGGGAGCTAATAGCCTTCTATAACCCCAGATCCAGAGGATCTCGCATCTCTGAAATGTAGGAATCTGTACTTATGTCCATATATGCACACTCAGATATACACACATACACACATATAGACACACACACACACACACACACAGAGAGAGAGAGAGAGAGAGAGAGAGAGAGAGAGAGAGAGAGAGAGGTGGCATATGTTTTAAATACATCTTTCAAAAGGAAAGTCCATTACAAATCTATGTCAGGAAGTATGCTAGGCCCAATGACAAAAATCAACTATAATCACAATGAAATCCACCTGCTGCTTTCTGAGAGCTATCAAGAGCAGCAGGAAACATTTGGAGAAAAATAATGTGAGGAGATAATTATTATATATTGGAGATTTATACAGAAAAGACCATGTGTGGTATATCAGAGGGGGGACTGTTTAACAGGAGAGGGCATTTCTTAGAAATCTTCAACAAAGGCATTAAGGAATGAAATCATGAAAGGCAAGCATAGGAAGTAACAAGAAGAATGGAGGCACAACATGTGTGCAGGATCAGAAAAACAAAATTAAAAGTGGAAACTAGGTGTCATGGGAAGTAATGATGAGAATGATTATGAAGGAGTACACTGTAGCAATGTTGCGACCAGATGTCTGTATTGTGTTGATGAGTCTGAGTTTTATTGTAAGAATAACAAAGAACCATTAAGTGACCCCATGTCCTCCAGCACAAGACAGCAATGAGAGAGAACAGGTGATAAATTAAAGCTAAATAGAGGATCAGTTGATATTGTTAAGTCTACCTCCATTTTCTTTTTCATTGAAAGCAGATGTTCATGTGTTGGCTAATAATAGCAAAGAGAGATGTCAGAGACTTAAAGAATCAACACGTCTCTGTACCACATGAGAAAGGAATTCAATCAAGATGAACACATTGGTTGCTGACCTGCAAAGGCCAGCTATTCCCATCCTATCTTCTGTCATTATTCTGATTTTATACAGTCAATCATTGCCAAAATCAATTTGCAAAATGAACCATGGAGGACTGAAATATATCATGTCTTTCTGCACAAACTTGTTCTGAGCATTCAAGTGTACCCTCCATTATAAGGAATTCTTTAGTGAGATAACCCCCAGTACCATCCCAGGTTGGACAAAAATGTTCTAGCCTGTAGGTAATGGCCTCTTTGGCAAACCTCTATCTACAAATTTATTTACATTATGATTCATAACAGTAGCAAATTACAATTATGAAGTAGCAATGAAATATTCTTATGGTTGGGGGGTTCACCACAAGATGAGGAAATATATTAAAGGGTCACAGCATTAGGGAGGTTGAGAACCACTGCTCTAGAGAGTTTTTTGAGTTGCTGTCCTTCTGAGATGTTGTTAGCATTATCTGTTGTCTGATCTCCTTGAAGGGCATCCTTTTCTCTTCTGTGGAATGTGTGAAGTCTACACAGGACCTAGTAAAACTCTATGTGCATGAATCAAATCGGGTTTATCGGGATAAGATGGTGGAAGAAAAGGATTTCCATCTTTTTGACAAAATCCAAAGAGACTTCCTCAAGAAAAATTTTGATGTAAGTATTACCTGTGGTGATTTTAGGTTTAAAAAATATATATAGTGATGACCGTGTAGGTGATCACTCCAAATCAATCTAGTCCTCTAAGTTGGGGAAAGCTAGAGAATGGACTCCAAAGGAAATTCTATCATGATTTTGCCCAGTCAAAAAACAAAGGGCAAATCCTAGTGTACTCATAGATCCCATATGGAAAGGATCCCTAAAGAGATCTGATCCAAAAACTCATATGATACTAGGGCCCCTCCTGTCTCCTGGGTGACATCTCTGATGGTGTTCAGCATCCTGAGACTGTAAACACTCATCTTTCCCATGGTCGCCATTTTGAAAGTGCTAATAACTGGAAATGTGGAGCGATTCTAAAGCAACATTTAGAATGACTAAATGTTCATGTTAATGACTTAATACAGTTCCCTGTTCAGAAATAAGAGAATGACTGATGATCTCATCAGTCATCCTTCCCCTTCCCCTTCCCTTCTTCCCCTCTTCTCTTACCTCCTCCTTCCTTTACTGTGAGATAGGGTTTTGCTATATAGTTGAACTGTTTTTTAATTCACTATGTATCCAAGCCACTATGTAACAGAGGCTAGCCTTGAACTCTCGATTTTCCTGCCTCCGCCTCCTGACAGATGGGGTCACAAAAATGTGCCACCATGTGACCCCATTTTTTGCCATACCATAGTTTTGCCACTGCTGTCTTCTAAATGTGCCCTTCTAAACAGTTGTCTTGATGGAGAGAGTGGAGAAGAGCTTTATATTACATCCCTTTCTTGGAAACTCACTGGATATTTAACACTTGAACCCAGAAATCTGGAATTATCCTAATTCACACACCATTTTGCATATATACTAGCTCTGGGATCAGGACAACATTTCTAGATTTATCACAAAGTGATGCAGCCCTTTTTTTTTTTTAAGTATTCAGTTCTCTGACTGGTAGCTCAGTCATAGTGTCACTATTAAGTATGCTTTAGTTCACTGTATTGGGTAGCTTCATCTTTCCCTTCTACATGACATGGCTCTGATCATTAAATTGGAGACTTGTTTTTTTCATCAAAAAAATCTTTGTGGAATAGGCTTTTCAAAACTATGCTTTCCTTTCTCTTCTGATATATCCTTAGTGTAAATTGACACCATCAGAACCAACCCACTGTGTTAGCTTGATCTCAAGACGAGCCAAGGTGTTGCTGTATTCCTTCCCTGTGCCTTCTTATTTATTTTATTTATATTTTATATATGTGGGTATTGTGTCTGCATGTATGTCTGTTTACTGTATACATGTCTGGTGCCCTTGGAGGCTGGAAGAGGGGATTGGATCGTCTGGAACTGGAGTTACAGATGGTTGTGAGCTACCATGTGAGTGCTTGAAATCTAACCCTGGTCATCTTGAAGGGCATCCAGTGCTCTTAATCACTAAGCCATTCCTCCAGAGCTGTCTTAGTTAGGATAACTATTACTATGATGTATTACTGTGAGGAAACACCATGACCAAAAAGCAACTTGGGTTTATTTCATCCACAGTTTCATGTAACAGTTAATCATCAAAAGCAGCGAGGGCAGGAACTCAAGCTGGGAAGGAATCAGAAGTCAGGAGTTGATGTAGAGGCTATGGAGGGGTATTTCTTACTGATTTGCTCCCCATGGTTTGCTCATTCTCCTTTATTATAGAAACCAGGACCACCAATTCAGGAGTGGCCCCACCGGCAATGGTCTGGGCCCTCCCACATCAATCACTAATTAAGAAAATTCTCTACTGATTTTGTGGTGGCATTTTCTCAACTGAGGCTCCCTCCTCTCTGATGACTCTAACTTGTGTCAAGTTGACATAAAACTAGCCAGCAGAGACTCTTATTGTCTTTTTAAACTAGAGAAAGCAGCTCTTTTGCATTTCATTCAACCTATCCAGATGTCTGGGCAATTTTTGTTACAATTAACAAACAAAGCTGGAATAGGTTAGGGTTTTCTATGGCCCTGAAAAGACTCTCAAAAATCAGAGCAAATCTGATAGTCAGTCTTCTAGCCCTCTATTCTTATTGCTCAAATACCTGGTCTTGTTTCTCTGTGTGTGACTTGTCCTGCTCACTTTCCTCCATTTTGTTTAGTGTATCTTGCCCAGTGAGTTTATAAGGCCAACACTGCTGTGACTTAGCCCTGGCGGTGGCCCCTACTGGTTATCTTTTTCCTAGTCTGAATTTTAGAAAGCCTTCCTAGGACACATCACTTCTATAATATTTCTTCCCACATGAAGTCTTAGGTATCTAAGATTTTGATGAGCAAATAATTTGCTACTGTACCCTCTAATGTGAACTAACAATAGCATTCTCCAAAATACTTAGAGAATACATGGGTAACGAAGAGATAAAGAGTTGTATCTGTTTAATTAATCAGATTGTACTAGTCAATAAACAACATGGTAATGTTTGTCCTGGGGTAAGATTTGACAAACAGTAAGATAGAATCCTAATAAAAGTTTTATTATCAGTGCATTGCACTCTAAATGTTTTAATAGTATCAACCACCTTATATATAAACCAGCAAACTAAGGATGGGAGCTATTAGAATATTCTTCAGAAATCGAGTCTTCTCAATGGGTGGATTCAACCTCACAGGAGACAGGAAATGTGTTTTATGACCAGGCTGTAGGTTAGAGAATAAGAACCATTGGAATCGATGTAGAGTGAGGACATTGGGCAATGATCTCTTGAATCCAAAGTTGCCAAAGGAGGTCCTGCTTATGGAAATCCACCCATGTCCTCATCTCCTCTTTTGAAAACAAAAATGTTCTTACAGTTCTTTAAAGATAGATTCCTCCCATTTTCCACTTCCCACCACTAATCTGTAAGGATTAACAAACAAGGTTTATGAATTCCTGGATTTGGCAAAGCCAGGGTGAAAGTCCACCTCCTAATGAAGTGTCAAAGAGACTGTGTTAGGGGTAGCGCTGATGCTTCCTTTGCAGGGAGCACGTAGAGAAAGCAGCCACTCTGCTGCCTCCATCATATGTGGTACCAGATGAGAGCATGTAAGAGCCTCACCCCTGTGTCTTCTCACCAGGGTATTGAAGAAATGATGCAGCAGACACAAAGTCTGAATATGTATTGCCACTTTGCAAATGGCATTGGTGAGCCTAAATACATGCCTGTGCAATCATGGGAACTTCTGAGCCAGACTCTGGTGGAAGCCCTGGAGAGTCACAATGAAGTGAATGCTGTGATGGACCTGGTTCTCTTTGAGGACGCCATGCGCCACGTGTGAGTGTGTACCTCTTCCTTGTGTCTCCTTGGTGGCTTCTTCCTTCCCAGGGTCAGGGGTCTCATTTGGTTATTCCAAGTCACTTCCTTTCTTCCTAGAGTTTTAAAATTAGTTCTTTGAGAATTTCATACAATGTATTTTGACCACACACACACACACACACACACACACACACACACTCACACACACCTCACCCCATGTCAGTTCCAGTTCAGTAAAGCCAGAAGTCAGCCACTGTTATCTCTGAGTGAAGGTCAAGATGACCACTGGTGGTGCTACAGCTGCAGTTTTACCAACGGCCTTAGGGGGCAGTAGAACACAGAGCTCAGCTCACACCAAGAGACTTGAGATCATAAAAGAGG
Organism: Cricetiscus sungorus; assembly: GCA_030556225.1. Lineage (NCBI taxonomy): Eukaryota > Metazoa > Chordata > Mammalia > Rodentia > Cricetidae > Cricetiscus > Cricetiscus sungorus. The sequence goes on along the minus strand of JANBXA010000069.1, from coordinate 45,106,652 downwards.
CAACAGGACCCCCCCATGTACACACACACACACACACACACACACACACACACCTTTTCCAAGTAGTACACATGTATTTCAAAACTTAAATGTTAATTACTATGTGTTCTCATATCATCTAGTGAGTAACTGCAATAGTCAACAGCACTCCCAGATAACTGACATTCACACAGTATACCTTATACCTAACCCTTTATATTGTCCAGTCTGAGTTCTGCTTAACACTCTTGGTGCCTTCCAGTATCCTTCCTCCCTGACCAAGGTTTCTAGGGTCTTAACTGCTAAATTTTGACTGAAGCATGGCTGGCTCCTGAAGCTGTTTCCCTTCCCCAGCCATCCCATGAACCCCGGAGCTCAGAGAGGGACAGGCTCCTCATCCTCACCCTCACCACAATGGTACATTTAATTCCCTTTCTAAAGATGTATTTGTTTTCATGTTTTATGTGTATAAGTGTGTTGCCTGTGTGTATGCATGTATGTACATACGTACCTGGTACCTGTAGAGACTAGAAGAGGACATCAGCATGCCTACTATCAGTGATGAACTTGCATTCAGAGTCTGAATTACAAATCTCTCTGTGACTCATATGGCCATTTTCCCTTCTAATTGCCATGCAAACCTAGGCTGTTCTTCGTCTCCATCAAGATTTCCATTTATGGGTCAGATGCTATATCATACTCCCATATCGATTTTCCTGCCACGTCTTCTTGATTAACAGCTGGTTATCCCAACCCAGGCTTCCATAACTCTCCTGTCAGTGTGTCTATAGTACCAAATACACCCATCTCCTATTCCATCTCTCTCCCAATTGTTGAAGAAAATTCCCCAAACATGATGGCTAGTGTTGCTTCATATTTGTGGCCAGGCAGATCAGGTAGTCCCTAAATGTGGTCTGAAATCCTCCCCCTCTACTCTGGAAACTCTATTCCCTTTGGATTCCTGAGATAACTGCAAATATACAATTGTCCTCTCTTCTCAAATTTTAACAGTCCTGCCCTATTTCCAGTTACAGATGGAGAATGCACCTCTTATTTGCCTGGGATAATAAGAGTGACTAGAAGAGAATGCTAACACTCACCTCCAGTGCACATGTAGCCTACCTGAGACCCATCTCATGTATCCCAAGCACAAAGGCCCTTCAGCTTATCTGTTCCTTCTGAAGGCCAGTTACTCCACCTGACCTTCCCATTTCACCTCCTTGATAACCTTCCTCCTTCCTGAAATTATCCCCCATTCCCTCCCTCCTCATACTTTATCCCATCACCAATTTCTGAGTAATACAGATCAGCATGCAAACATTTTCAGTTGTCAAAAATATAATAAGCTATTGCTTGGTCCAATCTTCCTTTTCATCTACTACCACCATTTCTCTATTTCTCTGCTCCTGATCACAACCAAACCCATCAAAAAGTCAGTCCATACTTTCTCCCCTCTAGTACTCTCCTCAACAAGCTCGTCTTGCAACATGAGCAAATCACTGTACCCATTGCAGACCTCGCTGAGGTCAAATGCTATAGCTGGGTTCATACCTCGTGTTCCTTGGTCAGATGCCACATACCTCATGATTTTGCACTTTGTTTAATATCCACTCATCCATCTAACATGTGCTTGTAAACCAGATAATGTTTACATGGCTACCCCTACACAGCTTCTGGGAAGCATCCTGGCCTGATCGTGTACCTTCTTCTCTTTCTGGGAAACCCTCTGATATCTCCCTGATTGACTATGCCAGCAGAGTCTGCTCTGCCCTTGCTGAAGGCTTTATACTAGATCTTTTAACTTCACTTTCACATAGTCTTCATCCAGCTTTTCTCCTTGCCTCTTTGTTTTTCCTCCTCATGTATTATTTTCAGCATGATCTTTTCATCCTCTTAGAACCACTGTAGTTATTAATCACACAGACCTTCACATATACTGCTTTTTTGCTCCAAAAGTCTTATTAGTCCTCCAGGGTGAGTGTGTGTGTGTGTGTGTGTGTGTGTGTGTGTGTGTGTGTGTGTGTGTGTGTGTGTGTTCAAAGAACCAGTTTCCTCCAGCTGTGCTATGGGGCATCTTCAGCTTTTGTTTTTAATCTCTCAGAAACTCAGTAATGGGTTTAACATAGACAGTCTTGGTTTTCTAGCCCAGGAGGCCTCTAGAATATTGATCTTCTTTTTAAATTTTGTGATTTAAATTCAGAGTCCCTTGCCCTTGTCAGAGGTTGTTAATGAAACCCCAGCTGGAGTCTAATGCTGACAGCTGCAGACTTACCCATTCTAACTCAGAAACTTCATCACCAGCAATGCATTTCACATCTATATATTGAGTAGCACAGCCCATGCTATGCTGAATTCAGGCCTACAAGAATAGAGCTAGGTACCAAGAAGCCCAGGGACACTGTTGTGCCCCAATTCTTCCTCCAAGCCTGCTTCTCTCCTCCAGCAATACATTCTGGTCTGGTCTCTATCTTTCCTGAATGAAAAGATAGGGCCTGGACACTTGGCACCAGTGTCTCCTTTCATCAGGCACCAATTCAGATGCAGAAAAAAAAAATCCCCTGCACAGAACATAATGAAAAATTACAAACAGTGCCTTCAATGTGATACTGCATGCAAACACTGGGTTTTGTTTCAGCTTAATAAAATTGTATTGGATAGCTTCAATGTACTTGCTCTGTAATGAATACAAAATGAACATTCGCACTCTTTAGGCATGTGGAAATGATAGTTTAATAAGAAGGCAAGAGAAGGGTAAATCTAGCTGATAATGACAGAGTATAAGTTCCACAATTAAATAAGTGGAGTGAAAAGGGAAACTAATAAAAGAAGTAACTGTAGGCCAATAAATAACTCCTGAATACTTAGGCAGACAAGTCTTAACCACACAGAAATCAGTGACATACAGTTTTAAGTCCTAAATAATTCTCTATATCTAAGGCCTGGAAGGAAAGCAAAAGGGATAAAAGTGAAAATTAAAGGGAACTCAGAATGCACAAGAAAAGGCCTTACAAAATTAAAAGTGAGCCTTGGTTGAGGAAACATCAATAGAAAATGCACAAATGAAAAATATTGTAGCTCACATACACTATAAGTATTCAACTCCCTAGAAAATCAAATTAAAATTAAGACTATACTATTTAGCTTTTAAAATTGTCAAATATATGTGCATATACACAACAAATATATACATACATAAATGGGGTCTGTGCCCACTACATGCTGCTGAAAGGGTTGTTGATACACAAACACCTATGCAAGGGTTTCCTTCCCAGCAGCACATATACTTCCCAGGAGAGATGAGGCCATGAGGACCCACAGTTTCTGATGCTGATCATGACTGGGTCATACATGCTTATTTTGTTAACATATCAAACCCCATCTTCCAAATCTACTCCCAAGCACAACCCTCACCCTGAGGTTTCCCAGAACTTAATTGTTCACCATTGTTTATTTTGAATATGCACTGGCATCCTTAACCTATCTTGAATATGGAGTAACAGGGTTGCAGGAGTGGAGTGTAGTATTATCCAATCTCAAATAGATCCTCTGCTTCCTAGCCAGAAGTACAGCACCCAAATTTTAATCCTCATACTCTTTGTCCAAAGATCCCCGGCACCAGGCATACACTGTAATACAGTGACTACAGCTTGGTGTGTTCTCTCCCCCCACCCCCCACCCCCAGCATGATGGAACCATTGACAGGTCAGTTGTTTCATGTAAGAAGAGCACAGATGGGCACCTCCATTCTGAGTAGCTTTTCTTTTTTCATTAAATTTCCAGAGCCATTAAAAAAGTGCCTTGCTCTTTGGCTCAGCAATCTTACATCTAGGAAACTCACCCCCAAGGAAATGATTAGGGATATAAAATACAAACAAAATGTTATAACACATTATTGGAAACTGCCTAAGTATTCAATAGTAGGGTATTTCAGACAAGCAAGTTACTGTGTTTTTATTATCAATACAATATTGATATCCTATATGGTAGTGTTCCATCATCAAAGGCATGGTTTAGGAGATTGCTTAATGGCTTAAAGAAGTCATCACAATCTACTGCTAAATGAAAATATGGTCTCAAGACAATATATTCCGTGTTTAGGGGTTGGCTTGGGGTAGAATACTGCTTATTATTGTGGGGACATGGATGTTATCACTAGGACTCAAAACAAATAAACAAAGTATTATGCTCATATATAAGCTGCCCTCAAATTTTAAAAGCTACAGGATAGAAATGCATTGACATTTCAAATGCAATAACCAAATGTATATTCACAGACATCCAGATACACTAGTCTGGAAGACCAAAAAATTAATGTCAGTAGGATTTATTGCTAGACAATAGAATTGTGGGGTTTCCCCTATGTTTTGTATATTTTGTATAATGAGAAGCCATTGGGTGCCTTATATAAGATCCACTGCCAATGGAGATAAATGAAAGTTTGGCATGACATCCTGGAGGAAGCTGCCAGTATGTCATTTGAAGAAGGCCTCTTGGGTTGGGAATGGCTTCCTTTAGAGGGCAGGAACTAAACCCACAGGAAACCTGAGATACTCTCCCATCACTGAGGAGGAGAAATGGGTACTGGAAGTGCTAAGATACTAGAAGGGAAAAATCCAGAACCCAAGGAAGTGAGTGACTTGAAGGCTGCCATTAGGCATCTGCAAATATCCATTGCTTGAACATGAGCATCCAGGAAGGGTCAGAGGATGGAGACTCAAGTCTGAACTCCCTGCTTTCTTTCAATTGCTTTAACTTTGTTCCCTGTTTTCCTAAAACATTCAGACACTTGTAGCCTTGCCTAATCAGTTCTAGCCTACTCTGATTATTTTCCTAATAGCATACTTTCTACTTACCTTTTTATTTATGGTCTCTCTTTTATCCAAAGTCACAAATAGGTAAGAAAAGGAACTGGAACAAAACTAGGTTCAGCGAGGGAGAAGAAACTCACCCTGAGTCCCTCTCTAGCCTCACCCCTCACCCTACCAGGCCTCCTGGCTGGCCCTGAGCTTTTCCCTAACTCTCAATGGTTCACTGGGTCCTCTGGCTTTAGGAGAAAAAATGGCAATTGCAGCAGACTTGGGGAGGAAGATGATACCAAGTTTGAGGACAAGCTATGAAAGTTCCCTGGAGTGCAGTTGTGCCTCCAAGAGAGGCTCCAGCTTCCTCTCCAACCATTATGCCCTTTGCACTTCTCACTATGGACAGTGGCCTCTGTGATGTGTTTCTGCTCACTGTTCAGCTGCCAAATCAACCGAATCCTGGAGTCCCCTAGAGGGAATGCCCTGCTAGTTGGCGTAGGTGGGAGTGGTAAGCAGAGTCTCACGAGGCTGGCGGCTTTTATCAGCTCCATGGATGTGTCCCAGATCACCCTGCGCAAAGGCTACCAAATTCCTGACTTCAAGGTAAGTTTGGCCACTTTGGGAGGAGACCCTGCCTCTCTCCAGTCACCTACAATCCTTGTCATCTTTCTTTGGCTCTCTACATCCCCTACCCAGAACCTCCCATTCCTTGTCCATTTTCTCCTTAGTTCCCAGGCTGGTGATACATGGGGCTCTTTTCTCATTAGGCTCAGCTTAAGGACAGTATTCTTTCCAGGGCCAGCCTCTGTGGGACCTCATCTGCCCTTCTGCATCAATGTGCCTTGGCTCTTGCCCAATTTGTATCAAACAGCGTAGAGCTTGCTAGCTAGCAGACTTGGGAAAGGCTCAGACAGTCTGGCCAAGTTTTATGAGAAAATCATATTTGAAAAGAGAGGGAATAACCACTGCCTCTAGAACCTTCTGTCACATTTACTGGTTTCAGATAGAAGCCATGATCTGTGTTCTAGACAGTGAAGAAGGGTAGTATGCACAACTTTCAAAGGTCATTTGTCCAGCAGCCTCTTGTATCCACAGCCACAACCATGTCACTGTACAAAGTCATGGTATAGTTTCTCGTAGGAATTGTCCTTAGAATTCCTAGGAGAACTCCAGCCAGTGCTAATCCAGACATACCCACCTGCCCTCATCATTTATCAGGCCATGATGAGAGCAGTAGAGGTTCACTTTTGCTCTGAAGCCACAGACCAATTTGCAAACACTGGTTGCATCCAGGTTCGTGTGTTGTCTTTCTTCAGTGTTTCCAAAGACAAGCTAGTAGAATAAGAAACAGGCACTTACAGAATGATGTTATACTAAATCTTGGCTATGGACCAGAACCTGTGGGGATCTTCTAGTAATGCTGATAGCTGCCTCCCTCCCCAAGCTGTTCAGATTTAGCTTATGTGGGGATGAGCATTGGGACTCACCTAGGGCAAAGGTTCTCAACCTGCTACAAAACTTTAAGACAGTTCCTCATGTGTTGGTGATGCCAACCATAAATTTTTTTTTCATTGTTACTTCATAACAGTAATTTTGCTAGTATTATTAATTTCTATGTACATATCCGTGTTTTCCAATGATCTTTAGTACATTCTGTGAAGAGTAGGTTGACCATCAAAGGGTCCATGCCACAGGCTGAGAACCACTGCTCTACATTATTCTAATGACAGTTGAGAAACACTGTATAGATCTTAAGTGTAGTATAAGAACCATTTGTCCAAAGAGAAGTCAGTTGCCTCTGAAGGGTTATTAGAATTCTACAGAAGTTCTATAATAAAAGAAGGTATGAGGCTATTAGGAAATCAGTTCTGAAGGACACTAGAGAAAATGAAGCATAGCAGGATGCAATGTAAACTTTATAGGAGTTATACTACAAGGATCCAAGACAGGTTATACTAGGTAAATTCAGGGCTTGGCATCTTAGCTCCACATTTCATGCATCTTCAGCTTTGATTGGGTTTCCTGCAGATTGTTTTGTATTTGCACCTATGCCTGTGCTCTTCAGAACATTTTTTTAGTCAAAGTCTTCCTCTTGAGCTAGTCATAAGAGGATAAGGCATTGCTGGTATGAGATACTTTCATTCTCATACAAGTAGCCCCTAGTACATGACTTTACTGATAGCTTGCCTTCTGGAGCAAGTCATTCCCTTACTTGATGGCATTAGTAAAAACAGATGAGCAAGAAAAGGTCCTTTGGAAAGAACCACCTCAGTTACCTTTCTGCAAGAGCTCAGCCACAGTGCATGGGCTACTATGTGGTCTTAACTGCTCACCTCCATTGGACTGAAGCCTAGAAATGTAGCATATTTCCCTATCTCTTGCTGAAGAGTAGTGTACCTACCTACCTACCTCTCATTGTTATCTTGATCAATTTCCAACTGACCTAGATAAGAACATACTTCCATTCTTGAAGAGCAAGTTGCTGATCTCTTCCAAGGAGTCTCTGACATTGATGATCTTGCAGGTTGACCTGGCCAGCCTGTGTCTGAAAGCTGGGGTGAAAAATCTCAGCACGGTGTTTCTTATGACTGATGCTCACGTGGCTGATGAGAGGTTCCTGGTGCTCATCAATGATCTACTGGCATCTGGTAAGTAAGTCTCCACATTCGAAAACCTCTAACAAGGCTGGAGTCATTTAAAGATGGAGCGGTGGTCCGAGGTCAGGAAAGTCATGTCATAGGCAACAGAAAATTCATATAATGAAGGGCTGAGTCGCTAAAGGCCTTCCCAGAACTGCCATAGCTGACAGTTCCGCTGCTTCTTAGAATCTGTTTTTACTGTGGATCAAACAGTAATTCTGAGACTCTTTGTTGGATAAAATCTGATCAAGGGAAGAAGAGAGATTAAAGGTCTGAAATCTTTCCAAGTTCAGAGAGTAGATGCTGTTTGCTCAGAATACCCATGAGAAAGAGAAAGTGGAACATATGTAGCTCTTCAGAGTGGTTAGATGCTGGGAGAAGACGGAGGGAGAGAAGATGCACTGACATCACAGGGTGAGATCAAGTCACCAGTTAGTGGTTTAGCAAGGATTCGGAACTTTGATGAAAAGTGAAGGCAGCAACAGACAAAGAAATTCTCCAGGTAACTGTCCCTGGTGTCCAGTCAAGTCCACATAAATTGCCAAGTGCCCCGTAACTGAGGGAGAAGAAAGCTTAGTTCTTGGCTGCTTTGTTGTTCTTACTTATGTAGGAATTCGGGATTTACATAAGGCATTCTAAAAACAATTATATGCGTTTAAAGATGTACATAGTCACATGAAAAAATATAGCACACAAATGACCCAAAGTAGTTGATAAATTTTGCCTATGACAATAGGTTTTACAGTTGCATAAATATATGTTAATGTCAATCAAAGAGAATATGCATTCCCAGATCTTACATCAAACATACATGCAAACCACCTTTTTACCTGGGTTAAGAAACCATTTAGTATACAGATGTCCCTAAACAAAATGCTCACCTCAGCTTCCTGTACTCCAAAAGCCCATTCCCCCCAGGACCCACCCCTAGTCCATTTTCATGCCTCTTAGTCTAAGGACTATGATCATGATATTTCTCCATCATTTCTCCCATATCATAAGTGTTACCTTTCAGGATGATGTCACTGCTTCAGAATCACTGTCTGCTTCATGTCACACACACACACACACACACACACACACACACACATAGCAGTGCTTCCTGTGGTTTATGACAGTCATTCCATGAAGAACCACCAGCTCCTGACCCAGATGGTACACTAATATACCATCTAAATGAGGATCTCTGTCCTGGATTCCTTACTGCTCTGGCTCCTAGGATAACTCTGAGCCTACTTTATTTCTTTCCCACTTGATCCTGTTTAACTAGTTCTATATACAAGAGTTTTCCTGCCAACTTGTATGCTTTACTCCTCCAATTATAACTTTTCCCTTCTTAAATACTGTCTTCAACATCTTATTGTAGTATTTAACCTAAGGTATCACCACACTTTTGTGGTTGCATTAAAAGAGAGAGGGATCCAATTGTCCTCCCTCCCCAAAGCTATCTTAAAACCTAATTTTTAAAACAACTAAGAGAGTAAACCTAAGTTTCTAAAGCTTACAGCTTTGGAGATATGGGGCAAGATGCCAGCTACACCTTGTATGTCATTTGGTGTCAATCCAGCCAGGTTACCTGCTCCTAAAATAACATCTGAATCACTGGCATTGTTCAACTTTAGCCAACTGGAGTTTCATTTCTCAGTGAAGTATCTTTAATTTCTTTCATTTAAAAGACAACCCTGTTGAAGTACAGATGAATTTCTGAAGTCCTGTACAATAAAAACACAGCTAGCCTGCTTGGGAGCCATTGGGTACATGATTTCCCCTTGAGAGTGCAGTTACCCAAAGACTGTGCTTTGCCCATGAGTGTTAACGTGGGAAAGCAGGTTGGATTTTGTTTGTTGTGTTGGTTTTTTTAAATGCCCTCCCTTTTAACTGAATAACATCAACAGAGAGGTTTAGAACATATCTTCTACTTTTCATTTTCAAATGAATAATTTCTGATTGGAAAACAACTGGATGCCTGTCCAGCCACAACCATAGGGGTTTCTAAAACATCTCACAATAATCCTTCAGTTCTGCTCTGCAGAGTTATGCTATCACAGGGGAAGGAAGAAACTATACTTTGTGATCTAAGGGCAGAAAAGTTGGGCTATAGAAATAAGGGAGAAATCTGCCACAGTGAAAGCCTGGGTTGTGAAAGCCATTCTCAGACCAGATGCCTTGGGGGCCCCTGCCAATAACTCAGTATGTCGTAGTAGTTTATCTACAAGTCGAGATGGATAGAAATGTGCAACAAGTGTGTGCTAATGGTTCTACCCTCCCCCCAAAATGTCTGTCCCAAAGAGCCAGTGACCTCATGCCACATGCTATGGTGTTTCCTCCCACATGCTTTCGGTTCTTAGTATTATGATGCCATTACCAAAATCAAGCCATGAAGACGATGCAAAAAAAAAAAAAAGAGCATAAATGATCACCCTCTTGTTTTCCTTTTTCTGTTTTAGACTCTGCATCCATGAGTTCTTCCTTCTGTCAGCCTTTCCTTTATAATCTATATGTATATGAGATAACCAATTGATGCTGTTTTCTCTTTACTTATTTCTGAGACTGTCCCAATATGTCAATTTTTGATATGACAAATTATGTTACTTATTAACTTATGTCCTTCTCTTCCAAGCAATCCCCTGGTAATATAGTTGAGGCAGTATCTGTCTAAGCCACACTCCTTTATGAATCCCTGAGTACAGTATAAAACCCAAAACCCTTTGGAATAGGGAAATAGTCTTTCTGCTTGCTACCCCTTCATGAGTTAGCAGTTGCTAATTCCTTGATGCCACATACCATACTCTTTGCAGACCTCCTGACCTCAGTGTTCCTTTTGAACCTTATCTTCTTCACTCATATCAGGAGTCCCTTCTCAATCTCAAGTGTCTTCTTGGTAGTACACCCTCATTCTTCCACTGTCAGAACTAGGAATGGCCTCAGCCTCATTCACTCAGAAACATCAGTGGCTGCACACATTCCCACCACATTGGAAGAAGATTGTAAATTTAAGGATACTAAAACTATACTGTCAGTTGTTTGCTAATTTTACGATGCCAAGTAATCTGAGACAAAAAAAAACCATAATAATTAAATAGCTGCTCTCCAGTTTATGAGAGAAAGATGACAAAGCTATAGCCATTTACAGACTTTATTTCACCTATCTTCTTAGTACCTAATGTCTCCTGGATCCTAAAAGACATTCTGGAAGTTGTCTTTTAAACAAAAGTACATAATACTGTGTGGATAGTACTATGAGAATGGTGTGTCAATTTAGATATTGAGCATTACTATAGGATAGTGTGTCTTAGGAAGTCTCCATGCCATAAAGAGGAACATGGGTACTAAAATAATCTTTGCGACCCACTGGGTTTTCTTCTGGGGTCAAAGGAAGTAGATTTGGGTCATGGTTTTTTTGGTTTTTGTTTTTTTTGTTTTTTTTTTTTTTTCCTTTTAACCATAGGTTGTAGGTGGGGTCAAAGTTGATAGGCTAGTGTAAGACAGAATCAAGCACTTCCCTTTCATCCCAGGCTTTGACTGACTGAGCCATACAAAGATATCAGAGTCTCTTCCACCAAAGCACACCATGGTTGTTTGAAAAATAATAAAAAAAAAAAAATAAATGGTCCCCAAAAGGAGTGGCATTATTAGGAGGTGTGGCCTTGTTGGAGTAGGTGTGGCCTTGTTAAGGGTGTTACTGTGGAGGGATATGCTCAAGCTATCCCCGGGATCTTAATAGCAACTTCCTGTTGGCTGAGGGATCAAGATGTAAGAACCCTCACCTCCTCCTCCAGCACCATGTCTGCCTGCACTTGCATCCTAGAATGATGATAATGGACTAAACCTCTGAACTGTAAGCCACAACAATTAAGTGTTTTATTTTGTAAGAGTTTCTGTGGTTATTGTGTCTCTTCAAAGCAAGAGAAACCCCAAGACATATACTAACTGTACAAATGATAATCGGGCTTGCAAAACACTGAAAACATGTATCCTGTAAACACCTTGAGGTGGGTGGAGATGAGTCCCTAGAAGGAAAGTTTTAAGATGTTTAAGAACCTCTGCCTCCATGCACATCACAAAATTTCTTCTGACAGCTTTTATCGAAGCATAGTGTTAATATATCACAGTGTAAGTGACAGGAATGTTGTCTGAAATAGAGGAACACATCTGAAAACGGGGACTTTGCTCACAGTACAGATGTATGTGTCACTAGATATTTCATCCAGTGACTTTTTTTTAAGTGCTTGGGATCTTGAGAACACCAATCACAACCATGATGAGCCTAGGTGACTGCATAAATGTCCCAGAGCTCTCAGCATCTTGCGACTAAGAATATTCCACAAGCTCAGAGCAGCAAGCATTCTCTATGGGGTCAGAAAGTAAATACTTCCGGCTTTGAAGGTCACCTGGTCTCTGTCACAACTGCTCAACTCTGCCACTGAAGTGTGGAAATAAGCACAAACAATGCATAAACATATCAGCATGACTGTACCCAATAAAAACGATTCATGAACAATAAAATTTAAATTTCACATAGGTTTTGTGCTACTAGATATTATTTTGTTTTGAACATTAAGGATTGTCTAAAAATGTTCAATTCTTAGCTTGGAGGGCATAATAAGAAGAGGGAGTAAACAAAATATAGTGTGCAGGCCATAGTTTTTATCCTCAATCTGCATCATATTCTAACGAAGCATCAAAAAGTATATCAACTCTGCATCATTCAGATGACAGCAAGGTGAAAAGGATGCAGACCAGTCTTTTATAAATATCTAAGATGGGAGGGGAAGATCCACACCCTACCTGGAGGGCTATACCACACACACACACACACACACACACACACACACACACACACACACACACACAAGTGCAGAAAAGTGCAGAGGCCACAGAGCTAGAAACCCTGACCACTGCAGACACTGTGAGCATGGTGCAAGCCAACTCCTCCTGAGTACATCTCCAAATACAACACAAGCCCTGAGCTGAACCCCAACACTCCCAACACACTAAATACCCTTTTATTTTTCTAACAGATTTCTTGGTTGTTTTCAATCAATAGAGGCTGACATATGTTATTCAGTTTGGAAGTCCTTAATTTTGACAAATGATAGCACAAGACATTTTATATGTATGCTGCTTAACTTTTATATTTATTTATTTTATGTGTATGGGCATTTTGCCTACATGTAATGCTGGCTGTGTGCCACATGGGTGCATGGTGTCTACGGAGACCAGAAGAAGTTGCTAGATGCCTTGGAACTGGAGTTAGGTGGTTATGAGCTACTATGTGGGTGCTGGGGATTAAACCCAGGACCTCTCTGAAAGAGCAGCCAATGCTCTTAACTGGTGAGACATCTCTCTAGCCCTATTTTGATCTTTCAAATGACTTAGGTTAACTGGCACAGTGTTACTACCTGGGTTAGTGCAGGTGTAATAGTAGTCCAAGGATGAGCACTAGTTCAGGTGAAAAACAAGATCTTAGTTCCAGACATACTAATATTGGAGACTATTGGCTAACTTGCACACTTCAGGGACATCAACTGCTTTTGAAAGGAGAATGGGCAGGGTGAAACCAAGAATTTCTTTCATCTCTAGAATTTCTGCAGCACTGACTTTTCCATGCTGGTTTGGAAGAAGGAACAAAGGCTCCTAAGAGTTAAGGACCTACTGGGATCTTGTGGTTCTGTGTTCAGATGTACCATGCTAGCATGATGGTTTGCTCCAGGAATGTGCAAGGGTTTTCCTGACACCTATGAGATTTCCTAAGCCTTCATAACATGACAGTGCTTTTCAACTATTTCACTAACTCCTGCTTCCTTCATTCTTTCCTCTCTCAAACTCAGTTCCTTGAGACTGGTCTACACCATTGAACAAAGAGCCTCACATCTCCTTTGGGCCTCAGTTTCTGAGTTTCTTTTTGGTACCCTCCTGGCCTTCCTCATTTCCATTCTACCTTTCCAAGATCAGCCCTTCCGGTAGGGCTTTGGTGGTATAGTTGAGCAGAGCTGCCTTCCAAGATCAGCCGTTCCATCTGAAGAACCATCCTAAGTCATAATTTTTCTCTATCCCATCTCTTTTGATTTCTGCCTCACTTGATTCCTGGCTTTCAAACGTGTGTGTGTGTGTGTGTGTGTGTGTGTGTGTGTGTGTGTGTGTGTATTCTCTGATATGAAATCCAAACAGCAATCTTAGATTCTTCTCCCAGACTAAATTATCTGAAGAATAAAATTTGCAATATTCACGTTATCACCCCCACATTGACTGTTTTCTTTACAAAATATTTTGAACACTTAAAAATCAGTAAAACAAACACACTTGGGATTGGAAATGATGTTGAAATATTAAAACTTTTCCCTGTGTGCACGAGTGTTTCTTTAAGTAGATGTTCCACAGGTGCTAGGTGATGTGATTGCCCAATTAAATGTCTCTCAACTTTATGAATGAAGCATGAAACTGCTTTCCATGGTGGCTATGCTAATTGAGATTCTGGCCATTGGGGACTCTGTGTTGCTTCCCTATCTTTGTTTTTTCCTCCCATCCTCACCAACACTCCATTTATCTGACATTAAGTTTGTCAACAGGAATAACTGAAATCTCACCATTTTCCTTTTCCATTTTTCAAGTGACTTTGAGCTATATGCAGCTCAAATGTGTATTTAAAATATTAAATAAAGAGGGTGAAAGTACTTACTGCCAAACCTGATGACCTAACTTCTATCCCTGGAGCCCCACAGTAGAAGGAGAGAGCTCACCCCTTCAAGTTACCCTCTGACTTCCACATGCTAAGTCTTACTGGATCACTCCATCCCTCCTGTGTAAGATTCTTGCTTACACACTTTGACCCTTGGACTGATGTTAATTAAGAGATTGTAGATGTTCTTTCTATACTTGCAATACTAACCCTTTCCTCATTGTATGGGTTATAAATGCCATTGTAAAGTCTTTATCTAATTTTCATCATAGCAATTTAATTGTAATGTCATAAAAGTGAACCATATTTTTAACATCATGAGTTTTTTTTTCATACTCTGTTTCAGAAATTCTGCCCCCAATACCTCCTGTCTTGATTTTTGTATGTATGTCCTTAATCCACCTGGAATTGATTTTTACATTATGATCTAACTGTTTTGTGATGCTGATATTGAACTACCCTAGCATCTTTACTTACTAGTCAATCCCATTGCATGTCAATCTTCAATATTAGATTTTGTTGTCTTTATTTTTTCTGAGTCATCTTCTAAATATTTCAGTTTTATTATGTTAATCTACCCCAGGACCAATTTCACCTTGCTTTAACAACCTTAGCTTTACTTGGTATCTGATAGGGTGAGTGTCTCACTCTTTGCTCCTCTTCCAAGTATATCTTGGGATATGTTTGTTAGAATCAGATTCTGTCTTGTGTTTTTGTCTCTGTGTCAGGTGTGGTACTCACTGCATCACACCCAATGTGTACATGTCTCTCTTCCCTCCTGAGGATCTGATTTCTTTCCTTAAATAATGCTTTGTTTTAGGACTAGGCCTTTGCACATTGTATGTATTCATTACTTGGCAACCTATAGTTTTGTAGTTGTTCTAAATGATAACTTCTAAATTAACTTTTTTTTTTTGCTAGAGAACAAAAATGTAATTTATTTTACCAGTAAGGCTGGCATTGAACTCTCTTGTGAGCTGTGCATATTAGTGTGAACGTTTTTCTGTTTAAAATTGGATTTCAAATGATAATAGTTGTGTGGCTTTAATTATCTTTATGTGTGCATCTGTTTTTCTTTTCTTAATGTTTTGCAAAGTCTGAAACAACCTGTAGTATGCTAAATAGAAAACATGACAGCAGCTATACATGTCTTGTTCTTGATTTAAAAGCAAACATTTAGTGTTTTATGGTTAGCATGTTTGGGATTGATATCTGTAATTGGATTAAGACAAATCTTATTTATTCCTGTTTGCTAGCAATACTTTAGAAAATCTGCGTCTGTTTTAGTGGTTTTGATGTTTTAATCTTTTTTAAAATATTTTATTGCATTTTTTTATTGTAAGACACGAGATGTACGTGTGCCATAGTGTATGTGGCGGTCAGAGGGAAGGCATTCCTTCTACCTTATGGATTCCAAACTCTGGTGCCAGGTTTGTTGGCAAGTACCTTTACCTGCTGAGCCATCTCACCAGACCTTGCTTTGCTTCTTAAATCTTTTAAAGTAGCAAACTATTTTCATTAAGTTTTCTAACATCTTGGCATTTCCAGGAAGAACCCTAGTTATCAATACTGATTTTATGCATTTGTTAGGTTTTTAAATTTTATTCACTTGTGGGATTAAGCATGCAATTTTATTCTCCTCATTCTGCCTCATTAAAATGTTTTCTGTCACTTTAAGTTCTCATCAATGTGGTTAAAAATCAACAATTAGACATACTTTCAGTATACATCTCTGTTATTATGGGCAAATGTAGAGTTTTTTTCTTACTTGCAAACCTGATATGTATGTATGTATGTATGTATGTATGTATGTATGTATACAAAAAGTCGCCAGTTTTGATCAACGTTTTTGTCATTACAACTAGGCTAGGCATCTATCCATGAGTCTAAAAGACATTTTTATTTCCCTTTCTATTGAATCCCTTTTCCTACCTTTTACTCATCTTTCTGCCGATTAATCATCTTTTATTGGTGAAGAATGTCTTCATCTAGTGAGGGAATAATCTGAGTTAGTGTCTATCTTCTGCAGTTCCTGGGTCATGCTATTGTTTTGACATTTTTTAAGTTATCAAATGTCTCCATTTTATTTTTATTTTAAAGCAGATTGGGTTCAATTTAGAGAATCATTTCTTACTCAAAGCTCTTAAAATTTTTTTCTCACCCACTTTTCTGGTTTTTTAAATCAATTTCTAATAGTTAAACAGTTGATCTACTTAAAATTCAACCTAGAATACAAATTAAGATGAGAAGCCAACCCTAATTTTGTGAGTCTTAGTTCTGCAAGTATAACCTGTGGAATTCTTAGGTAATTCGCACCATCACCCCCCTTGACTTAATGTACTGTTTTCAGACTAAATCAAGCAGTCCATCCTTATGCCCTTTGTCCTGTAGAAAGTGACTATACCTCAGTCTCATTCACTATATGTGCATAACCTCATGTTGATTTTGTCTCCTTTTATCACAAATCTTATAAACAAGTATAGTTTATATCTCCTTCTAAATAATAAACTCCTTGAGGCTATAGTTTTCATAAAGGTCAGTAATACAGTAGTTGGTAAATAAATGCCTTGAACAAAAGAAGAAATGGCCAGTGTTACCACGAGATAACAAAGATAACAAAAAAAAAAAAGATATTCTATACCCCTTCTTCTCATTAATATATTTGCTTCCTCTCTTGGTATGATATGGCACCTGTCTGGTTTCACCAGTATGTGAGGCTGAACATGATGGAAAACCAAGAGGCCTGTATCTTAATGCCAAAGAGCTCTCTTTGTTTGGTTACATCAATTATCAAGATGTCAAAGCCACCCCTCTGTGCCCCCCTTATCCCCAGGTGAGATCCCAGATCTCTACTCTGATGATGAGGTAGAGGACATCATAAACAATGTGAGGAATGAAGTCAAAAGCCAAGGTCTCATTGACAGCAGAGAGAACTGCTGGAAGTTCTTCATAGACAGAGTCCGGCGACAACTTAAGGTACAGAAAGACAGCCTGATGGACATGGGCATGGGCAAGGGCAGAGGTGGCTACAGGATGTAATAAATTGGACACTGTCCCTCTCAACTGTCTCAGGAAGAGTTGGTGAAGATATAACACTCTTTTTTAAATAATTTATTAAGATTTATTTATTTTATGTATATGGTGCTCTACCTGCATGACAGAAAAGGGCACTAGATCTCATTACAGATGGTTGTGAGCCACTATATGGTTGTTGGGAATTGAACTCAGGACCTCTGGAAGAGCCACCAATGCTCATATCCTCTGAGCCATCTCTCCAGCCCATAATGCTCTTTTTTGACTGAGCATCACTCCTAGGACAAGGACATGATTTCCCTCTTTGAACAGGGCTTTCTAATGCACAGAGCAGCCCTGCCACTATTGCTCTCTTAGCTAGATGGATGGGCTCGCATGGGAAGATTCTACCACTGTTCAGCATGCTTTTCAGTTGTCTAGGAGATCAACAACCTGAACCCATGCCTGCTTCTCTGTGGACTCCTCTGATACCTTCTTGGTTCTCCCTCCCCTTCTGATGTCTCAGGTGACTCTCTGTTTCTCACCTGTGGGGAACAAGCTGAGAATTCGAAGCAGGAAGTTCCCAGCCATTGTGAACTGCACTGCTATCAACTGGTTCCACGAGTGGCCTCAGGAGGCACTGGAGTCCGTGAGCCTCCGCTTCTTGCAGAACACAAAGAACATTGAGGTAAGAGGAGAAAGTGCCCACCTCTCCTCAGACGTCCAGAAATCAAAGTTAAAGTTGGGGGTTCAATAGAGCCATTGGGTGTAACTTTTCATGTGGTGAAAGGTTGAATAGTCATCTTCAATCTGGTTATTTCCTGATTTTAGCCTACTGTGAAACAGTCAATTAGCAAGTTCATGGCTTTTGTTCATACAAGTGTCAACAAGACATCCCAATCTTACCTGACCAATGAGCAGCGTTATAACTACACAACGCCCAAGTCCTTTCTGGAGTTCATCAGACTCTACCAGAGCTTGCTGAACCGAAATGGGAAAGAACTCCAGTCCAAAGTGGAGAGGCTGGAGAATGGATTGTTGAAGCTGCACAGCACCTCAGCGCAGGTGAGAAGTGTCTGTCCCCCTCTTCCACCTAGTAAGGAGCAGCCCTAAACCACTTCACTGCAAGTAAAGGACTGAAAACCCTCTGTGGTCATCTCAAGCCCCCGTAGCATCCACCAAGATGATCAAAAGTCAAGAGCAAGTTACCCCAGCAGAAGTGCACATCTTCAGCTTCTGGTCTTGCCTGCTCCCACTCACTGAGGCTGGAATCTTCTGAGGGATGTCCTCCCCATTCCTCATTGACATCTTCTCCTCATTCTCCTCCATTTTCCTTTCCTCTTCATTCACTGCCCTTCTGGTTTGATTTGAGTTTCTAGTCTGATTTGCATTGCTATAACAAAATACCTGAGGTAGAATACTTTATAAAGAACAGCACCTACATATGTGAAGCACTAATGAAGGTGGTGTAGTGATGGTAACCACACAGTCATATGTGCCGTGTATACAGAACAAGGAATTTACAGATCCTAGGCTTGCTTTTTATAATAAGCATTATCATGTGAACCAATCCTGTCCCATTAGACAAGATCAGCATTAATCCATTGGTAAGGATAGAGGCCTTATGATCTACTTGCCTTCTACACTGAACAACTGGGGAACACAACTACACTAAATCACACATTGTCCATACTCAGAACCAAAGTGAATGAATGATGTGGAGAAGTGGTCCATAGCTGTGTCAATTCTCTCTCTCTCTCTCTCTCTCTCTCTCTCTCTCTCTCTCTCTCTCTCTCTCTCTCTCTCTCTCTCTCTCTCTCTCTCTCTCTCTCTCTGTGTGTGTGTGTGTGTGTGCATGTGTGTGTGTGTACTGAATTATCTGACAAAGTGCCCTTAGAGCCTCATATTTAAATGAATCTTGTCTCACTTCATGCATTTCTTATAATACTTCTAAGTAGTTGGTCATAGTAAGAAGGCCCGCTTCATCCTATCCTTTTTGTATTTTTCTGTCTACTCTTCCAGATGTAGACTTATTTCTCCCATCCTTCTGTTCTGCCCTTAAGAATTAGAAGATGTTCAACACCTACTTTACCTCCACTCATTCTTGTCAAATACCACCTCTCCCTCAAGAGCCCATTTCTATCCTGTTTGTCAGCAATCAAGCCAGCTGCTAACTGCAATGGTGGCATTTCAGAAATCTGCAAAATTAAGGTGCCATTTCGCTCACCTTAATTAACATCACATGTTCCTGTAGATACATGGGCCTCTTGATGAACAACAGTCTGTGTTACCGAAGATATCTGGCCCTTTCTTTGTCTCCAAATTTCGCCTTTAAAATTATGCTTTTGAACTTTTCTCTCTTCTGCCTATTTTGGTTCATTGATTCAGAATACAATGTATCTAAAGGATTTAAGTTCCCTCAAGGGGATGAAGTGAGCCATTGAAATCTGATAGGAAAATTCCTCTCTCCTGTGTGGTTCTGTTTATCTGGCCTGGCCTCCCTTCTCGGAGCAAAGCATGGCTAGCTGCACCAGTTCCTGTCCGGAATGGATTATGTTCTCACTGAGTTTTTCATCCTGCTGGTCATTTTCTCTGACATATAGGAAAGATTTCCAAGTTAATCTCAACAATAATATATTCATAGCATGTAATATTGCATCTGCTTCATATGCTTGCAACGTGAATTTTAATTATTCCATTGTGCTTTAATGTCCTAAAGGCCCTTCCTCTCCTCACCCTTATCAGTACACTCAATTGCTTTTTACATTGTCTGGGTTTCTGCAAATGGGTTCCTAGAATTCTTCATACCTGTGAATCCAACAGCTTCTGCCGTGCTTTCTCTAGTCTGATTACGATGTGTTCTTCATCTTCTGGACTTCTTTGTTTGCTGTACAGATTGGGTTTAATTCTTTTTCTTAGCTTACCTGTAGGCAAATTGCTATCAGTTCAGTGTTTGTCATCAAATTATTTGTGTGATGACCAACACCCTGTCTCAGAACTCCAGTTCATGAAAAACTGAAGCACACAGATCCCAAGCAATGCACTGGTGCTTTATGGGTTTTTTAAAAAATCATTTCCCTTCTGTTTCTTTCAACCTCTAAATCAAAGTAGAGAAAATCAGAGTTTAGTCCCCAGTACAATATCAGACTTTCTGATGCCTCCTACTTTGCCTTCCTTCCTCCTGTTATCACCTAGAGGTCTTCAGAACATCCCCCAAACCACCACCCCCCTTCCAGCATCTGTGCCTCCTCCTCCTCCCCTCTGCCCTGGCAGCTATTGATTTTTTTGTGCAGAGTGGTAGCCAGGAAGTGAGGGGTGTGAAATGCATGGGGCAAATACTGATATCTCTGTTGTTCAGATGCTGTGTCTTTGAGTAGAAAATGAAGAAGGCACAAGTGGAGGTGACCTCTATTTAACAAGCCAAGGTCAGGTTATCCCATTAGGTAAGTCTAGCTCTCAGTGTACACAGTGGAGAATCTCAGCCTCAGTTTCAATACCTGTCACTATGAAGAACAAGCTTCTCCTTCTGTGTTCTCTACCTCTGTGATTTCCACGTCCAGCTACCTATTTACCCACACCAGAAAGTGTCACATTCAACATTCCCCAAGCCCTCTGTTTCCTAAGTATTTCAAAATCTGTCCACTAACCTATTTCACCAATTCATTCTCTTCTTTGGAAAAAAAAATGGTTTCTACCTGATTGCTTTTGATAGAGTGACTTCTTGATCTCTGCTCCACTCCAAATACACTTCACCTGTTATCCCACATCATCCATCTCAGCCCAAATCTCTGGAGCCATCCTCAGCCCTGCTCACTCCTCTCTCCTTGCATGCTCCCACCCAGGCCATCTGAGTGTCCCTGCTAGCTCAGGCTTCACAGTCTGCTCACATTCTCCACCCCACTCTCTGGACTGTCTCCAGCTCAGTCTGAGCTACCATCTTGACCAGAATAGTCTTAACACTCTCAGGACTCACTTATCTGCTTCTGCTTTTACCAAATGAGCAGCCTGGGTTTCAAAAGGAAATCAGACACTGTCTTTTCTGTTTAAGACCTGGTGGTCCCCTTCTCTGCTTCCTGCTACCTTCCAAGGCTCCTCTCTAGCTCTGCCCTCCACCTCCCAGACTTCATCACATACTATCCCATCCCTGAAACATCTCTCTCCAGCCAGGCCATCCTCTTCTCAGATGCACTGGGGCTTGGCGTCACTGTTCCCTCTACCTGAACAAGGAGCATAACTCTTTGCTTAGTATCACTTTCCCAATAAGTCCTGATCTGATGACTATAATATAAGTCGTCACTCCTCTCCACTTCCGCTACCCCTCCATTATTCTACCCTACTACTTCTCTATAGTGTGTGCTCCCATATCTGGCATAATTTGCATGTTACTTATTAATCACTTTGGTCTGTTGCTATCAGTTGCTTACAAGCTCTGTAAGGACCGGAATTCTTGTCTGTCTGAGCACTATATCCCAAGAACCTAAAGAATGACTGACAGGGTAAAACTGATGTAATAGCTATTGCATGGATAAATTAATGAATGAACAGTGTTCAATTCAGTGTCCCTGGCTATGTTCTGGGCCCTTGCATGCTGTTCCACTCTATGCTTTTCCCCCTATAGCTAGTTTCTGTGTTATGTCTTCAATGACTGCACTTTGCCAACTGATCCTGAGTGGCTTTGCTCTCCCTTCCAAAGCACTTCTAAGCTGATGGAGTTATACATGCCCTTATCTGTGGTTCCTTCTTTGAATTACATTTCTTCTGCATAGATCATTTTCAGTCCTTGGTAGAAAACAGCAAGATTCATTTCTCTTTCATCTCAAAGACCAGTACACAGTAGGTATTCTATGAAATATGTGAGTAAATGGACATGTGAGAATATGGTGGGTGAATAGACAGTCACTCTATCACCTCCAGGCTTGCAGTAGGGATGCAGGCTGACTTTGGGCAATGATGCATAAGCAGGGAACATTCTATAAATATTTATCAGTGACTGCATGGATTATTGTTTTTAGTAAAAGCGCATCTCTGTTCCTAACTCTGGTGTAAGCACTTTATTTGCCATTGTTTTGGTTGATTTTTTTTGGTAGGAAATTGCTAAATTATATCATCATAATCATGGTATAAGGCTAATAATTTAAATTACATTGTTAACAGAATTCTACCACCTGAGTATGAGAGTTTTCTGTTATCCTAATCAGTGTGAGTACACTAAAAGAATTTTACAGCTCTGTCTCAAACAAGATGCAAATTAATTTATTAATACTTGTTATATCAGAAGCACTCTTGATTATGATAATAATGAAAATTGTGTGACAGGGACTGGAGAGGTGGCTTAGCAGTTGCGAATGCCCATTGGTCTTGCAGAGAGCTCAAGCTCAGTTCCTAGCACCTATGTCACTCACAACTACCTGTAACTGTAGCTCCAGATGATCCAATGCCCTCTTCTTACCTCCATAGGCATCTGCACTCATAATTACACATGCCCACATGTATATGCTTATGTGGTAGATTGAAAGAAAACTATAACCTCCATAGGTCCATAGGAAGTGACACTATTAGGAGGTGTGTCCTTGTTGAAGTAGGTATGACCTTGTTGGAGGGAATGTGTCACTGTGCATGCAGGCTTTGAGGTCTCATATGCTCAAGCTACCCCCAGTATGCTCCTCAGTCACCTTCTATTGCTTGTGGATCAAGATGTAGAACTCTTGGCTCCTTCTCCAGCACCATGTCTTCTGGTCCACCACCATGTCCCACTATGATGATTTAGTCAGTTCAGACTAAACCTCTGAACTGAAGGATAGCCTCAAATAAATGTTTTCCTTAAGAGTCATGGTCATGTTGTCTCTTCACAGCAATAGCAACTCTGACTAAGACAGTGTATAACTAAAAATAAGTAAATCTTTTAGAAATTTGTATAATAATCCAACATTTATCAGCTTCAGCTGTATGATTTTTGTACTGAGATCTTGTCAGACATGTAGTTTTATTATTGTGCAACTGAACTTAACTTCCTTCTGATCCAACTTTTTCAATTGAGACTCTGGGCTCTCAACTTCAAATTTTAACATGATTGATCTCCTCTGGATGCCAAAGCTTGAGTTTTCGGGGGATATGACCCAAGAGCTTGTGTGTTGGGGGCTCACCCCTGTTCTGGTGGTGTTAAGGAATATTTAAGAGGTGGAACATAAATTGAGGTAATTTTGTCATGGGATGCCAACTGTGGAGGGATTAATAGTTTCTGGGAATTTAGTTCTTGAAAGGGTAGGTTGCTTATTTTTGCTTGGTTGGTTGACTGATTGGTTGGTTAGGGATTTCAGTTGTGTTTCTTATATTCTGAGACACGTTTTCACTTTGTGTTTTAGCCCAGGCTGATCTCAAAGTATTGGTGATTCTCCTCCCTCAGCATCCCAAGTGCTGGGGTTGTGAGCCACCTCAGCTGATAAAAGCTGCTATATGTATTTCTCCTCTTCTATATACAACCAGTTCACTTTCCCCTTCTCTACCACATTGTGATGCAGCCGGATCTCCACCTGGATGTTGGTGCCATGCTATTTGGATGCTCTACCCACCAGAATCAGAAGCCAGTTGTAAACCTCCTTACTCTGTAATATAGCCAGTTTCATGTGTTTTCTTACAGCAAGAACAAATTTTAAAGCTTAGTATTGGGGATTTCTCAGCAATTAAAGTACATACTGCTCTTTCAGATGACCTAAATTCAGTTCCTTCACTCACAGTTCAGGCACCCACACACAAAGTGTATACTTATACACACACACACACACACACACACACACACACACACACAATAAAAATATACGTTTTTGTAAAGCTTAATGTTTGGAAGGCATTTCCTTCAGATTTAAAACTCCACCTCATGAACAGTTTCTTCAGACACGTTTACCTAATTGGCACAAGAGCCAGAGTTTGATGTCCAGCACCATAGAAAAAGAGAAAACTTGGGGCAGGGGATCAACTGGTTGTCATGTGCATGTCTGTAATCCCAGGATATAACGGCACATGCCTGGGATTGTAATCCTAGATTGTCAAAGTGCATGCCTATAATCTCAGGTTGTCAAGGTGCATGCCTGTAATCCCTGCTTGTTATTGTACATGACTGTAATTCCAGACTGTCACTGTGCATGCCTGTAATCCCAGGTTGCCATGGTGCCTGTAGTCCCAACACTCAGGAAGTTGTGATCAAAAGATTCTGAGTTTGAGACTGGCCTGGACTATACAGAGAGAACCTGTCTCAAAACACCAGTAACAAAAATGTGGCTGAGCCAAACTGAGGTATGCTAGAGGTAGATACCATGTACACCCTGGAACTTGAATATTTAATTTGCTAAAAAGGAATGTAAGATAGCTTAGTAGTTTCCTATAATTAAGTGTTAAAATAACATGTTGCCTATGTTGGTTAAATACAGTGTAGTGTTATAATTTTTTTTAAATTACATGATATAGTTATCATAACTCTTTTGATAACTAACCAACCAAAATTTAAGTTGGTTTAAGAAAAACAAAACAAAATTTAAAATATGGCTTGATTCATGCAACTGAAATATCATGTAGGGTTTAACTTGGCTCAGGCTGGCACTAGCTTCTCACACTAGGCCCTTGTACATCATGGCTTCACCCACATCTTCTCTATCACTCATGCTCAAACAGGTGATGTCTTGTCCCATGGCAACCTCCAGTTTATATGATGCCTGCTTGACAACCAACCCCAGGGTCTTTTCCTAGGACTCTCAGCCAAGTTCCCAGGTGAAGAACCATTGGCTCTGGTGAGCCACTCTGTCCAAAGTCTAACATTCTCTGTGATCTGGATCCTCATTGGTCAACCTGGAATCCAAAACAGCACCATCCTAATTACAAGGGCTTTGTGAGGGGTGTTCTCCAATGCAAACACTGAACTCTGCTCCCAAAAAAGATAAAACATTTGTATTAGAAAGGTAAACATGCTGGTAGAAAGGGGACGAGTCTGTGTCTGAAGGCGAAGATACTTTGAGGTCTGTGGTAGTGTGAAAGAGGTGTTCCCATATTCTCAGGCATTTGAATACTTAATCCCCAGTTGGTGACTCTATTTGAGTATAGGACATGTGGATTTGCTGAAGGAAATCCAGCTGATTTGCTGATTTGCTCGTACATCACTGAGGTACGAGCCTTCCCCATCCTGTTCACTCTCTCTGCTTCCTGTTTGTGGTTCAAGATGAAAGCCCTCGGGTCTGTTTCTAGCTCAAGTCACTATGCCTTCCTGCTGCCATGCTTCCCTCACATGATGGTGATGAACTAAAGCATTAGTCTAATTACTCTTTAACAATGAAAAAAATCGGGAGTCAAATACCAGGGTAAGAACCTGAAAGATCAGAGAAGCAGGGAACAATTTCTCCCTACCTCTACCATTCCTTTGTTCAGAAGAGCTGAGATCCTTTCTCAGCCCCACCTTACTACTTCCTATCTCCTCTCTGTCTACAGTCCTCCGAATCTCTATGGTTAGCTAGTGGCTAGCTCTGCCCTCTGACTCCAAGCAAGCTTTATTTGTCAGAACACAATCAAAACATCATATAACAATGAACCCTTATCCCTCTGGAACCATAAACCCCAAATTATAGTTATTTCCATCTATAAGTTGCATTGATCTTGGTGTACTATTGCAGCAATAGAAAAGTAACTGATACAAACTCCACATTCTCATAAAGAGAGTTGGCAGAATGTATGAGGAAGAACGATGTTCTGCACCCCTACCCCTTGCTGGAGTGTCTGCTCCTACTGTTACTAATCTCCCTTAACCAGCAAGTGATCTGGTCACAGCCCTCCCCAAGCAACTTAAGCTGCAGGAAGTCAGTGTTTCCCACAGCATGGACAACTCTAGGAAGATGCATGCAAGATGCATGCACTTTTGTCCAGGAAGCATGCTTCTTCTCAGCTGTAATTCTCAGCCACATTCCTAGGGTTCTGGGACTCTGGAGCTCTAGGGAAGAGGCCAGGAGAAATTAAGCCTCTCTCTTTGGCACTATATGTTTGATCCTTAAACATCCAAAGCCTGCCCACAACCTGGATGCCTTGACCCTCTCAACAGGTGTTTTCTTGAGAATGGAGCATGGCTCTGATTCATGGATCCAGCAATACTGTGGGAAGAGTATCTTCTGTGTTTCTGAAATATTTTTTTTTATATTCCTGTTTGGGGAGCATTAAGTAAGGAGACATACAAAGGGTGGCTTGGATGCTTTCTTAAGAGAACAAGAAAACTTTAAACCAGTCACCTCTAATTTGTTTTTTCTGTTGAAGAAAAATCCTAAAATGAACCTGAGCTCCCATCTTGGATGGTTAGGGGGAGTGGCCTCCTTCTGACTGGCAGGACCCTGCTGTCACTCCACATCACAGTTTAAGAGCTATTAAACTCCTATTCATAGTGAAGAGGATTATTTACCTTGGGCTTGAGGTCACAGCCATATCTTAAATCAGCAAAACAAAACAACCACAAAGAAAAACGAAGATGAAAAAGAAAAGAAGAAAACTTCAATTTTCTCAAATCTCTCAAGATTTAAAAAGAAACAAAAAGTTACTGGTGTGTTTGCTGACTGGGTGATTATGCAGCTCAATCATTTTGATTTACAATTGCATCTTTGTCCTTGTAGAAGCAACGCTGCAGCTGAACAACGGGAGATGGAAGCAGATTAACCTTCCAACTCGTGAATATAAGACATGTTCCAAGGAGCAGCCTCTATTTGAGGTTAAAACAGGCTCTGGCTTCCATGAATACACAAAATTAAAGAACATTCTTTTTTTGCCCCCTTTCCTTTTCTTCCTTTTGATCTGCCATGAAAGGGGAATTATCAGAGGCGTCTAAGCCTCAGTTTTATTTTTCGACTTATGCATTTTGCATCATAAAGCACTCAAATCTGTTTGGCGTGTTCCAGGAGCTCTGAAGTAATCTGTGGTTGTTGCATGCAGTAGACCACAAGAAAATAGGAGGCAAGAGGTCAGCCTTCAATGTAAGGTTTATGAGCCATACTGCAAATACAAACAGCTTCTTAGCTTTTCAGAATAAATAGGTCTGTCTTCCCTTTGTACTTGAAAAGGCCATTATGCCAGACCAGCCAGTCTCAAAAACCTAGGCTAGCATCAGAATTCACAGAGGCCACTAAGGCCTCACCTCCAGAGTTTCTGACTCAGTAGGGGTTGGAGTAGGACCTGGGTGTTTGCATAGTCAACTTGTTTGCATAGTCACCAGCATCCTGGGTGATGCTGATGTTCTTGCTGATGATGCTATTCCAGTAAGCACAGTCTCGAACCATAACTCTGCTGATCTAAAGAGACACAGAAGACCAGACCCTCTCTAATCCATTCATGAGGCTTCAGTATGTCTCCATAGGACATTTAACATCAGAGGCTGTGTAGGGAATCCAGCTGGCTAGGGTCATTGGTACTCTGAATATCTAATCATTATATGGTCATCCTTTTGTAGTTAAGGATTGTAGAAATTAAGTAAAGACTAACCATGAGGAGGCTTTCCAGAGCCTCCAAATCAGAGCCAATTAACAGTACAGCTGTGCCTATCGTTAACCAAGACCCAGGGGGAAGAGTAGGAAAGCTTTATAGGATAGAAGGAGAAGGGCCTGACTGGAGGCTGTTCACCTGGGGAAATGAAGGCAGGCATCCCTAGAAAGCACCACTCTATGGGATGGGTTAGGGCTTTCTTTGAACCTACATTGCAAGTAACATCATCATCATCATCATCATCATCATAATAATGTTAGTCATCTATTATTAATCAGATTCTTGCCATTGAGAGCAACTGTTATACTGCTATAAGAGTTACTATTTATCTTTCTGGTTGTGGCTACAAGATGTCAATCGGATTTCCTACATCTCTAATTCAAAGCAGGCTGGCTTCTTGAGCTAGTCATTAGGCAGTTTCACCTGGGCTTCCTTTAAATTTGTTCTAGGAGTGGGGGGAGTGTTGTTCTTTTGTTGCAGTTATAAGATAAAGCTGGAGAAGGGGGTTATTCCTCGTGGAGTCCCTAGGTAAGGGACCATGTAGGAGAGTATATTGGGTTCCGAGGAGAGGGTAGGAGAGGGTGTCCGAGGTGGAGGGAATAACACATCAGGCAGACAAAGTTTAAGTAGGAAGTTTATTTTAAAAGGGGAGTGAAGGAAAAGAAACATAGAGGATCCAGGAACAGAAGAGGAAGAGAGGGAAGAGGGGGAAGAGGAGGGGGAACAGGAGGAAGAGGGGAAAGAGGGAAGAGAGGGGAGAGAGGGGAGAGAGGAGAGAGGGGGGAGAGGGGAGACAGGGAGAGAGAGGGAGGGAGAGAGAGAGACAGAGAGACAGACAGAGAGAGAGGAGAGAGGGGAGAGAGGAGAGAGGGTAGAGAGGAGAGAGGGGGAGAGGGGAGACAGGGAGAGAGGGGGAGGGAGAGAGAGACAGAGAGACAGAGAGAGACAGAGAGAGAGGAGAGAGGGTAGAGAGGAGAGAGGGAAGAGAGGAGAGAGGGGGGAGAGGGGAGACAGGGAGAGAGGGGGAGGGAGGGAGAGGGAGAGAGACAGAGACAGAGAGACAGAGAGAGACAGACAGGGAGAGAGAGGGAGAGAGAGAGAACAAGCAAAAGAGAGCATAAGTGTGCTGGGGGGGGGCATGTCTGTCTTAAAGGGGTCCTTTACACCTGCCTGCAGACTAGTACTCACAGAACCCTGGGCTGACCAGAGTACTGCCTGAGTGCATTCTGCCAGGTGATAGGGGCAGGCCAGTATAATGCCTGAATCCTTACAGGGAGAGTGCATGGGTTTGCACATCTCTCCTTTCTCATTTCTCTTGAAAATAAGGGGTTGGCTCCCTGGACTGTTGCTGGAGGTCATAGGTCAGACTTGTCCTTGTTTGTATACAAGGCCTGGACACTGTCCGTTCGCACACTTGGTCTCAGGCTGCAAAGCAGACGTTCCCTTTGGTGACTATCCAGCACATTTGGCAACACACAATTTGAAATATGTAACTGCTGATCCTTGCTAAGGAGCTATCACAGGGAAGTATAATGTTAGGCACATCAAGGGTTTTAATAATATTTTTAGATTTACTTGGAAAAGAATTGAGTTGCATCATGGCCTCTTCATGTGTCATTACATTTTCTCATTCGTTACCCTCCCCCACTGCCATTTTACCAGTTACTTTTTGTCACCTTAACACACATTAGAGACCCCTGGGAAGAAGGAACCTCAACTGAGGCATTGTGACCACAGCTGTGGAGTATTTTCCTAATTGCTAACTGATGGAGGAGGGCCCAGCCCATCGTGGGTGGTGCCAGCCCTCCCTAGTCTTACAAGAAAAGTAGCTGAGCATTCCCCTGCCATGAAGAGCAAGCCAAGAAGCAATGTCCTCTGTGCTCCCCATTCCTGCCTCGAGTTCCTGTCCTGGCTTCCTTCTAAAGGACACCAACCTGTAAGATAAACCCTTCCTCCCCAAGTTGCTTTTAGTCAATATTTTATCACAAACAGAGAAACAAACTGAGATGTTGGCCCTCACTCCCTCCCCACCCCTAGCTAGCTTACTCCCTTCTCCTGGTTTCTGCTGCTACGCTTATTTCATTACTCTTTAGTTCCACCTCCCTTAAGACCTCTTCTCCCCTCTCATAATTCTCTCTATAGCTTTATGGTGTATAATACACACACACACACACACACACACACACACACACACACACACACACACACACCAGGGGGGGATTTTAAATCTCAGAGCTGTATATAAGAGAAAACATGTTGTACTTGTTCTTTTGACTCTGGCTTTTTTTTTTTTTTTTGCTTAAAGTAATTATTTTCAGTGTCATCAATAAATGTCATGATTTTTCTGTATAGCTGAAAAAAATTCCTGTGTGTGTGTGTGTGTGTGTGTGTGTGTGTGTGTGTGTGTGTGTGTCCAACGGTTGATGGAAGCCTAGGCTGGTTCCATTTCCTGGTTATTGTGCCCATATCATTTGGGCATCAAAGAGAAGGTTCTAGGCATGTGGATTTCAGCAAAGTCCACCATACTTAAGGGCATCCTACATGTCTTTTCTTTTTCCCAGTTCAGGGAGTTTGGTTCCTCTTGAGAGTGCAGCTTCTGTCTGTATATGAATGGGCTCTCGGTTCTTTTCTGTGGCTTTAGGTTCATGGGGCCATGAGCACAGTCTCTCTGGTCTGCTCCTAATGGGCCCTGTGTTCTCTGCTGCAGGTGGATGATCTGAAAGCCAAGCTTGCCACCCAGGAGGTGCAGCTGAAGCTGAAGAATGAAGATGCCGACAAGCTGATTCAGGTGGTGGGTGTGGAGACCACCAAGGTGAGCAGAGAGAAAGCCATCGCAGATGAGGAGGAGCAGAAGGTGGCCCTGATCATGCTGGAGGTGCAGCAGAAGCAGAGGGACTGTGAGGAGGACCTGGCTAAAGCTGAGCCAGCCCTTACAGCAGCCCAGGAAGCTCTCAACACTCTCAACAAGGTGGGACAGCCAGGCAGCCTTGCCTGCCTTGCACACCTAACACCTGGTTCTCATAAAGTGATGCCGAGCATATCTGTGGGAGGGGGAAGGCTGAGGGTGAATCCCCAGCAGCCACAGCTGATGATGATCATTAAGTAAATAAACATCAGTTTAAATCGACTGCACAGTACAGCTCAGGGCCTTGCAACGAAATCCCAAAATTGTGAGTCTTAGAGAAACAACCCAAAGAACGTGAAAGATAAATTGGTCCAGCCTTCCGGCTTCACAGATGAGAAAACCAAGACCTAGGAAGGAGCTTTCCATGCCGAGGGTCACAGATTTTGAAAGCTGGGACTCTGAATTTTTATCCTCAGAGCTCAATCCTAAGGTTTGTCTGTTACATAAAGCCAGGGTCATTTTTTCCCCATCAGTCACCGCAGGCCACACGGATTGGTAGGTACTTAAACATTTGAGCTCTGGGGCTTAAATAAGGTGCTGGTTCCAAACTAATTAAAAAACAAAACAAAATAAGCCACAAAACCCAAATGAAAACATATTCAGCTAAGTGGCAACAGCATAATTATGCCTCGACTAAGTTTAAGTTACATTTGGTATGAAAGTTTGACTTTGACATGTATTCGTCAAATTCCTTTAAGTTTCTGATGTGGGTGAGGCAGGCATGTGGCTTTCCGGTTCTCCTTTCTCAATTTTCACAATTAACTTTCCCATTTGGAAACCATTGTTGAGAAGCAAAGAAAGAAGGAAAGAAATGGGTCAGCAGACCCATTTGCTATGAGGTGACACCAGAGAAGGGCTGGGGACTGACCTTTGCATTGAAATGCCCACAGGGGTTCCTGAGAAATGCTGCTGTAGTCTCTGAGATCTGCCCCCACTCCCCCAGTGTACTTCTTCCTCCTCGTCTTCCTGGGGCCCTGGTACTTCATTTCACCCTGTGAACGAGCATCTTACATAAGATCCAAGAAAACACTTGGCATCTCTGCCCTGCAAGTGGCATGCATACTTCTCATTTACTGGAGACATCTGTATCTCTCTGTCATCTCCAAATAAGTTGGATCTTTCGTGTTTTTTTTTTTTTGCTTATTTTTTATTTACATTTTTATACGTATATTTTGATCATATTTTTTCTCCTCTCCTAACTCCTCTCTGATTTCCCCACACCTCTAGCCACTCAACTTTGTGTTCTTGTTGTCTTTATCAGTTTAAACAAAAGCCCAATAAGGAAAACACACACACACACATACAGAGTCCCTTTTGCTGGCCATCTACTCCTGGGCATGGGACCTGCCTTAGAAAATGGTTCATATATCCAGTGTCACTCTATTGTAGAAAACTGATTTTTCCTTTCCCAGTAGGTATCAATTCAATTGAAAATAGCTTCCTGATTAGGATTGGGTGACTGTGTTCACTTCCCTTCTCAGTGCTGGGGTTTTGTGGATTTGAACCTGTATAAGTCTTTTGTGCACAGACACAACCTCTGTGAGATCAGATGTACATCAGTCCTGTTGTGTCAGGCTCCTCCCTAATTACATCACCCGTGCCAACCCTACCCGATTTCAAAAAAAAAGAAGAAGAAGAAAAACCCCTGGCTTGTTCACTAATAAATTCTAAGAAAATTAACATCTTAAGGTCTTGACACACAGATTACAATTCCTAAGATGTTGCGAAGTAAATATACTTTTACAGCCATCTATCTTTAAGAGGCTCTGCCTCCTTGTTTAGAGGGAGCAATGATGATATAAAGGCCCCTCCCCATTGTTATAATGACTAGATGAGATAATGCATGAAAACTAAGTAATCAATACCAGTTGTCAGAAGCTGTCTTTGTGGGACTGCAGTTGGAACCAGCTGAGTGTCCCCAAGTTTGCACCTGAGTAGGGGGGGTGTGGATGAGGGAAAGGCTAGCTGTAGACAAAGGAAAGATGGAGACACAGAATAAAATCAGGAGGGCAGATCAGTCAATACTGAATTGCCATGAGTTTAGTTTTCACCACTCTTAGATACCTTAACCAAAAAGGGGAACATGGTATCATGTATACAGAACAAACAAACTTTTCCTCTTCCTTATTCTAAGGGTTAAGTAACCACAACTTATATTCAACTTCTCCTTCCCTTGAAGGAGTCTTGAGGGTCAGGAGTAACCATGCCTCGGACCGGGTCTGTTGTTATTTAGAATAAGACAGCCGAACACCCTACTGTAACCACACCTTTGACCTTTAGGTCTTATGACTTGCTGAGGACAGTTTTGAACTCTCTGTCCTTGTGCCAAGATGGAGTACAATCCTCTTTATGGGTACCAACAAGCAGCCACTAACAAAACTTCATTGCTATCCAAATTGTCATAGCGGGCACAATCACTTCGGTTTTCATGAAACCAGAATGAAGTGAACACCTGTAAACTCTCTGGTTGGTTGTTTAGATGATAGATTGGTAAATAGATTGGTAAATACAGAGTATAAGTCAATAACTCAAGAAGTGATAGACACAAATCATCCTGGATCCCTCTGCCACAAAGGAGGTGGAATGTGTTTTAATCACTGCAGGCAGCATTATAGGTTGTTTTCTCTACCGACCTGTGTGGGATGGTGCAGTTTCCTCTTCCTCCCAATTCATTTTCCTATGGCATAAAGAGGGAAAGATGGGGATTACTGGGCTCTTTGTGATACATAAATAGTATGTCAATCTATTAGAAAGTTTGATCAATGTTATTTTTACAATACACCTGGGATCCAAATGCTTGTAGAATCTCTTCTTGCATCAGCTTGATGAAAGCATATCCATCTTCTGGTGCTGTGTACACCTTTGTCCCAGTGTAGCCTCATAGTGATCTGAGATCTTCTCTCCTGTTTACTAAACACTGACAAATTATAAGGGGGTATGTGTTCATGTGTGTCTGTATGTGTATGTGCGTGCGTGTGTGTGTGTGTGTGTGTGTGTGTGTGCGTGTGTGTGTGCGTGTGTGTGTGTGTGTGTGTGTGTGTGTGTGTGTGTGTGTGTGTGTAGAATGATTAAGCTAATTATATTACTTGCCTCAATGTGTAACAATTTTGAGCTTATAAGATATGAAATTTATTCTATTCATGCTACAAAAGTGTACAGCCCTTAACTATCAACTATACATTTACCACACACAGTGTGCTAGATCTCCAAATGCTGATGTTTGACATGCTATCCTAAACCACATGGTTTCTGGCAGCCACTGCTACATTCTCTATTTATGAGAGCTTACTTGTTTTAGACTCTACACACAAATGCCATGTGATGTTTGCCTTTGTTTGGTTTATTCCATGGAGCATAATGTTTTCTGATTACAGTTGTCTTCTCACAAATGACAGATTTTCGTATTATCCACCTAATCTACTGGTGAGACTTGAGTATTTTCCTGCTGTGGCCCCTGTGAATGGTACAGTCATGAACACGGAGGTGTAGACATTGCTTTGGTGTACTGATTTTAGAGCATTTAGGTAGATGTCTACAAATGGATTGTTGAATTATTCATTGACTGTTGGGGTTTTGCTGAGACATGTCGGTGTCGTTTCCCATAATGTCTGTATTATTCTGCATTCCTATCAGAACTGTACAAGGATTCCCCTTTCTCTGTGCCCTTGTCAGAGGACTCATCATCCAATCTGTCTAAAGGGCCAGAGTGAAGTGCACTTTAACTTGTGTTCCTCTAATGAATGCTGAGACTCTTGTAGCTATGAGCCGTTCACGTCGACTTCACTTACAACTATCTATTCATAACCCTTAACCTTTTCTTAAATTGATTGCTTCCTGTCTATGGAGTTGTTTGACATCTTTGTGGATTTTAGATGTCAGCTTTAAATCAGAGTGTGGATTGCAGATATTTCCTACCAGTATGTAGATTCTATCTCCTTACTCTATTCTTTCCTTTGTCATGAAGAAAATAAATATAATCTATATCCATATATCCATTTTTGCTTTCTTTCTTTTTTTAAGGATCAAATCAATGTTGTGCCATTTTCCCCCTAGTTTAGTGACTAGTGGTTTAAAACTTCAGGCAGGTCTTAGACTTGAATCGTTAATGCATTATGAGTTGATTTTTACATGTGACCTAAGTATTCTGTTTCAAACCTTTGCATTTGAAGACCCACTTCTCTCTCACTGTTCATTGAATGAGATGTATATTCTTGACACTTTTTATCAAGAATCAACTGACCATAGACTAGTAGGTTCAATTCTGGGCGTTTGGTTCCATTGGTCAAATTGTCTGTTTTTAGACCAGTATCATGTGGTTTCGATTAATATTATACAGTATACTTTGAACTCAGGCAATATGATGCTTCCAGTTTTATTCTTGGGTTTTGTGATTTTGCTATCTGTGAATCCATATGTACTTTGGGTTCATATTTTCTATATGAAAATGGCATTTGAATTTTGAAAGGGATTACACTAAATCTGTAGATGACTTTTACTAGTATGGACATTTTAAAACACTAAGTTTTTCTAATCCATGATCATATAGTATCTTTTCATTTATCTGTGCCTTCACTGTCTGTTTTATAGTTTCCAGTGTTCTGCTCTCTTTCTTCCCTTGTTAAATTTACTCCCAAGTGTTCTGTGCACCTATCATAAATGGGATATGTGGTTTCAATGAGGACGCCCCATAGGCTTGTGTGCTCAAATGTTTGGGCCCTAGTTAGTAGAACTATTTGGGAAGAATGAGAAGTTCTGGGCTTGTTGGAAGTGGTGTGTTGCAGGGGGGTGAGCTTTGTTTCAAAAGCTCGCAGCAGGCCTCTGTGTGTGTGTGGGGGGGGTGTCTGTCTGCTGCTGGTAGATCAGGATATAGCTTTCAGCTACTTCTTCAACATCAAGCCTGCCTGTTGTCACGTCCCCCACCATGATTCCAATGGACTAACCATTTAAGACTGTAAAGAAGCCCCAATAAAATTCTTTCTTCTTTAAGTTGCCTTGGTTATGGTGTCTCTTCACAATAGAGAAGTAACTGAGACAGGATTGTTCTCTTGGTTTCCTTTCTGGAACAGTCATTGTCAGTGTGGAGAAATGTTAATTGCTTTTTGTGCACTGACTTTTTTGTATCCCTCAACCATACTGAACTCGTATTTGTCTCACAAGTTGGTTAGTGGATTATTTAAACTCGATGCACGGTATTGTGTTGTCAGAAAATAGCAACAGTTTTCTGCATCTTGTGTCTCTTTTATTTTGTTTTGTTTGTTTGTTTTTAAGAAGAGTTTACAGTATGTTGTTTTTGAGTCATCTTTAACGGTTTTGGGAAATCCATCACTGAACCCACCAGGTTCACTTAATTGATAGAGAATTCTTAGAATAGATTCAGTCTTCTCATTATCAGTCTATTCAAACATGCTATTTCTTCATGAGCCATTCTTTTTTATGTGTAAATTTGTCAATTTCTACGAGCTTATGCAACTGGGGGAGGGGGATTTCTGTTCAGGGTAGTCTCTCATGATCCTCTCATGATCCTTTGTATGAGTAGTCTTTTGACCCTGTGAGTATGATTCTTTATTGATTTCCCTTCTTATTGAAAATACAGTCCAAAGTAGTCACCATGACTGCAAGGCACTATGATGCCTCCTCTATTACATTGACTGTTGTGTCTTCCTTTGCTATTCTCTTCTGCCATTACTGACCTCTCTCTGTGTCTCTATTATTCCAGCCACAGCCAAGAGCTCTGAATAAACCTGTGGAGAATATTCATTCCCTTTTCTTTCAGGTGTTTTCTCAAATTACCTTAAGAAACAAAAATATCAATTTCAGAAAGTTAAACCATACCTGAAAACATATAATCCAAAGCAATGTTAATAATTACATACACATAAATGCTAACTAAAAATTTTATGCCATTATTTATAGAGAAAAGTCATTAAATGTAATCAAATAATCAAGATCAATGTTTGCAAAGAAAAGATAGTTGCATGAACATGTTCTTTGTTAAGGCGTGAAGTGTGGACATGAGAGTGAAGTCCAGTGCATATGGTGGCCTCTGGGAGTAACAGTCAGGGTATACAGTCTTGCATGTGCCCTTAGTCATAAACTTCTATTAAGGTTTATAAGCTGTGTGTAGGTAATACACAAAAAGAACAAACCTTTGCAAAGGCTTGTGAGCATGGATGAGAACAGAGCTAGCTGCCTGGACAGGTAGGAAATTGAAAAGTACGCCCTTTAGGCAAATATTATTAGGATTGAATCAGTGGTAGGAAGGGCTGTCACACTTAGGAAAGATGTTTGCAAAAATAACAGATGCATGAGGGGCATGGTGTGAGTGAGCTGCCAGTATAGAAGTAAGTCGGTCTGATGCTGATGAGACAGGAGGGGTTGTAAAGGTGAGCCAAGCAACACTAAGATTTACTGACAAGGAGTGTTACCCTCTGCAGGTGGCAATGGTCAAATGGTTATTTGTTTATTGTTGTTGTTTTTTTTTTGATAGAGTAAGATGGATTGAGGTGGTCCATATGTAGTTAAAACAAACATTACTTCATGATCTGGAAGGCTCCTCGATATTATCCCCAGATCCTTTGGCATTCCCAGGACTCTGGCATTTAAGAACCATTTTCCTGTTTGCTCATTGTTCTCAAAGTTAAAAATAAATCTTTAACCAATGCATAAACAATTCCTGTAAATCAGAGCTCAGTAGTAACTGCATAGTCTATCTCCATCATGGCAGGTTTATTTTGCTTTTATTACTCAGATGAAATAAACCCGGTGTCACTTTCCCTGCCTTAGTTTAGGATTATTTTATCTTTTAATGTCATGGCCTTTTCCCCTTCATAAAGTTACCTGTAATTTTCTATTTTCCATGCATTTTTATGGTGAATTTATTTTTTATAATACATGTAATATTCAGTGGCATTTTTATTGCTAAATAATTCAAATGGCAGAGAACACACAGGGTCAAATATAAAGTCCTTCTCATTTCCCCTCTAGTCACAGCTTTCTCCCAAAAGGACCCCCTGTAACAATGCAGGGGTCTCCACCCCAGCAATTCTTCATGCATTCAGTTTTTCTGGAAACACACATACAGAATATATTATATTTTGGCTGATGTAGACTACACCTATAATCCCAATACTTAGGAAGCAGAAGCAGAAAGATGGGTGAAAACTCAAGCCCAGGGCTACATACATAGAATGTTCCAGCCCAATTAGAGCTATAAAAAGTAGTATGTAAATACAAATGCAAGTCAATGCTAATAAGTTAATTTCTTTCTTATTGTATTTATTTGATGCATGCAACATGATGTTTTAATGTCCGTAATGAAATAATCAAGGAAACCAACAAAGCCATCATTTCACAAGCTTCTAGTATGGTAGGTGTCTTAATTGTATTCTCCTATTATTGTTATGGAAAACTCTGATGAGCAACTAAAGGGCAAAGGGGTTTCTTTTAGCGCACAGTCCCATGCAACAGTTCATCACAGCAGATGCCACAGGAGCAGGAACAACAGATGGCTGGTCACAAGGCATCTATAGTCAGCATGACAGAGAGCAAGAAATGAATGCTTGGTGCTACTCAGCTTGCTTTCTCTATTTAATACAGCCCTGAATCCTGTTCCTGGGGAATGGCCCTATCTTCATGTGTGATGGGTCTTTCCATATCTACAAACATTATTAAGATAATCCTCCACAAGCATGCTCAGAGATGCACCTCCTGGATAATTCTAGATTCTGTCAGGTTGACAACACTAACCATCTTTATTAGTTAGGGTTTCTATTACTGTCATAAACATCATAACCAAGAGCAACTTGTAGGGGTTGAGGAAAGGGTAGATATTGCACCTTATTTTCAAAATTGCCTCCATCACTGAGAAGAGCAAGGGCAGGAACTCAAGGCAGGAACCTAGAGGTAGAACCATGAGGACTTCAGCCATTACCTTGCTCACTTGTGCCTTACTCAGTCAGCTGTTTTCTTATGATACCCAGGACCACTAGCCCAGGGGTAGCATGATCTACCTTAAGCTGAGTCCCTCCACATCAATTACTAATTAAGAAAATGCACAACTAACTTGCCCACAAGCTAATCTTACAGAGGCATTTTCTCAACTGAAAGTCCCTCTTTCTGAATGACACTAATCTGTGTCAAATTGATATAAAATTAACAAGCACACCATCATAGTGAATGTAGGTGTTAAGAACACCTAAAACCTCCTTTCTTAGCAAATTCCCTATGAGATGGGGGGTGTCTAGGTTATAGAGAAAAGGGGTCTTTTACACTCTGATGTTAATGTGACTGAAAAGTAATGTCTATATATTCCCCAAAATAAAGTAACTGAAAAAATATTACTTCACTTCTGAGATGGAAGCAACCTTTGTCCATTAGCAGATAAATGAATGAAACATCAATTTCACATATGCTAAATGACATAGGTAAAGAAAAATAACTTGTGATCTCGCCTGCATGTAGAATCTTAGTTCCCCCTCACAAGATGATTTAATGCATGTACCGATCATGAAACTTCATGTAATATATTAGAGTGTCCCATGTTTGACTTGCTCTACATTTTATTGGTTCATCCAGCATTGAGCACTTAAAGTCTATTTTTTTCATAATGACAATATTCTTATACATCATATTTTAAACTGAAAGTCATTTTGAGGTCAAATACATACAGTTCTTTGGTTGAACAATGTGACAGGCTGAATAGTATCCTTTCCAAAGATATCCAAACTGTAATCCCCGGGACACATGCATATGGAAAGAATGGTTCTAGAGATACAATTAAGTGACAAACCCTGAGGTGGGAGATTTTTTCCAGGCTTGTCCTGGTGGACTCAGCACATAATCACATAATCACAAAGGGGGGAGAGGGGCAGAGGGGGGGTGGGGAAGAGGGGGAATGGGGGTAGGTGGGGGGAAGTGGGAGTAGATGGTGTGATGCAGGTCATGAGCGTGGGAGTAAGGACAACTGTGAGGAGCTTGAAGAAGCATGGAAAGTGTTCTTGCAGCTTCAGAAGGAGCCAACCCTTCTGAATTTCACTTTCATGTTGTGCTTCCAGAACTGTAAGATAACAAATCTGGATGTTTTGAAATCACTGAGTTACAGAAGCAATAAAAAACTCAACATGGTCTTTTTAATAAACACTGCCTGGTTTTTGTTCAATATGGCTGCTCTTGTCAATACTCACAAATAAGATTTCCCCTACTTTCCTGCCCTTGGATATTTTCAGACATTTTAGTTTTTCTCAAATGAGCAAAAATTTACTTTCAATTTGAAACAGTTTCAGTTATGATACAGGGTGTATGCACATTTTTTTTCTTCATTTGCTAGTAAGAGTTTTGGTCCCTTTTCATTTTTTTTTTCTTTGTAACTTTAGTTTTGAGATTAGAGTATTTCTCTGTTCCCTTTCCTCCTTCCAAACTCTCCCATATACTCCTTCCTCCTCTCCCTCAAACTCATGGCCACTTTTTGCACTGATCATCTTTTCATGCATATATGTATTTTCCTATACATATTATATATATATTCCAAATTATAACCAGTCGAGTCCATGTTATGGCACTTATATGTATGTTTTCGGGGCTGACCATTTGGCACTGGATAACAAATTGTTGAGTTCTTGCCTAGAGAAGACTACCTTTCCTGGCTTGGCTTTACTCAGCTGTTTATAGCTCTTTGTGAAGGGTTAAGGCCTCATGCCTTTTCCCCCATCCACTTTGGCATGCCTATATTGGTGTTGTCCTTGTTCAGCTTATGCTTGGGTGGTAATGTTGGTGAGACTTTATACCTTCTGATGTTACTAGGACACACAATCTCACAGCAAGCTTCCTGATCCTCTGGCTCTTGGAACCTTTTTTCCCCCCTCTTTCACAATGTTCCATAGTCTGTAGGTGCAGAAGTGTTTTGTAGATGTATCCATTAGGACTAGGCTTCACAACTCTGTATCTTGATTGGCTGTGGTTTTCTGTAGAGGTCTCCCATTGTTTCAAAGAGATTTCCTTGAGCTGTGGGTCTAAAGCCAGCTGTTTGTAGATTGTTAGAAATTTTGCTGGTTTAGTAAACTAATGGTTGTAGATTCTCCTCCAATAATTATAATTCACCAGCACTGGATAGTTAGCTAGGTTTCCAGAGCCAGGCATAGTTTCTATCTTGCTGAATGAATGTGAAGTCCAAATAAAGAGCTGTTGGTTACCACCAAGGTATGTATGCCACTATTGCACTCTTGAGGTTATAATGCCATGCTAGTTATTGTTGTAAGTAGGACTGTTGGTTGCCTTCATTCTTTAGAAGCTTGCATGGTGCTTTCTTGTACCACAAAAACTAGTCTATTGGGAGGGATACTTTCCAACTCAAGGATATTTGGGTCATTTTTCTGAAGTTCATGATGTCTTCAACAATAGGGACTTACCTTCCACCTCTGGGAGTAGTGATAAATAAGGGCAATATCCATAGGCTGTGAGTTTGGGGAATCATACCATAGGCAAATAGACTTCTTTCCCTATTTATATCCATTTAATTTCCTTCTCTTACCTTATTGCTCCAGCTAGTACTTCTAGCTCAGTGTTGAAAAGGAATGGGGATAGTGGGTATCCATGTATAGTTCCTGACCAGTGGGGATGCTCCAAAATTTTCCCCATTTAAGATGATATTGGCTCTAAATTTCTTATATATAGAATTTATTATAGTGAGGTAAATTCCCTGTAGCCCTTCCTTCTCTAGGATTTTTATAAGGAAGGCATGTTGTATTTTTGTCTATGAATTTATCAACCTCTATTGCTGTGATCATGTGACTTTTATATTTTAGTCTATTTATGTGGTTTATTGTATTTATTGTCTTGTACATGTTGAATCATCCCTGCATTTCAGGGAAAAAGCAGATTTGGTTATGGTGTATAATCTTTCTGGTACATATTGATATTCTGTTTTCAAGTACCATGTTCTTCTTGATTTTTTCTTGTGGGCACTTAGAGCTATAAATTTTCCTCATGAGACTGCTTTCAATGTGTCCCAGAGGTTTTCTGTTGTATTTTAATTTTCATTTAGTTCCAGGAAGTTTTTCTTTCTTGGTTTCTTCCTTAAACCATTCATTATTCAGTAATGAGTTGTTTAATATTACTAGAGAGTTTTGCTCTCAATTGTAAGTTTTATTGTGTTGTGCTAAGATAGAGATGCAGGAAGGGATTTCAGTCTTTCTGAACTTAAGATTGTGTGTGTATGTGTGTGTGTGTGTGGTGTGTGAGTCCCAAGATGTGTTCTACTTTAGAAAAGCTTCCATGTGCTACTGAGTAGAATGTGGATTCCTTGGCATTTGGGTAAAATATTCTGTAGGTATTTAAGTCCTTTTGATGTATGACATCAATTAATTCCGATGTTTCTTTTTTTAACTTCATACAAATGACTTGTTTATTGTAGAAAGTCGGGTATTGAAGTCATCTAATATTATCGGATTGGTGTGAACCTGTGTCTTTAAATACAGTAATAGATTTTGATTTTTTTTTTTATGAAGTTGGGCACCCCACAATGTGGTGCATGTGAGTTTAGGATAGTTATGTCTTCTTGGTTAGAATGAAGTGTCCATCTTTATCTCTTTTGATTAGTTTCAGTTTGAAGTCTATTTTAGCAGATATTAGGATAGTGACACTTGCTTGTTTCCTGGTCCTATTTGTTCAGAATACTTTTGTCCATTTTACTCTAAGGTGGTGCTATTTTAAAAACTAACATGTGTTTCTCATAAGCAGCAAATAGATGGATTTTTTTTTTCTTGATCCATTTGATCTGTTTGTATCTTTTGAATGGAGAATTGGTATTTTGACATTTAAAGTTTATTTAAAGTTCTTAAATGTGTGTGTGTAAATTGTGGTCAGGTGTTGGATTTTGGTGGTAGTGGTTGTGCTCTCAGTGGTACTTTATGTTTTAATACCTGTGGCTTTGTATTTTTTTCCACAATCCATCTCCTATGTTCATTCAGCCCAAAATATTGCTTCCTATATGCTCTCTCTCTCTCTCTCTCTCTCTCTCTCTCTCTCTCTCTCTCTCTCTCTCTCTCTCTCTTGTGTGTGTGTGTGTGTGTGTGTGTGTGTGTGTGTGCGCGTGCGTGTGTTTTCAAGACAGGGTTTCTCTGTGTGATCCTAGCTGTCCTGGAACTCACTTTGTAGACCAGGCTGGCCTCAAACTCACTGAGATCCACCTGCCTCTGCCTCCTAAGTGGCCCAGCAAGGGACTGGACTCTGCATGGGCCGGGAAATGAACCCAGCTGTATTTTCTTTAGGTGTCACTTTTTAATATATTTTGTAAGGATGTTTATGCCATGAAAAAGTTTTCTTTCTCCTTCAATCATGACAAATAGTTTTGCTTGGTATGTTATTCTTGGTATGTTTGGCCTCTTCTAGCTTTCAAAGTTCCCACTGAGAAATCAACTGTTATTTTGAAGGGTTTTCCTTCACATATGCCTTGCAATTTTATTCTTACAGCTTTCAACATACTTTCTTTGTTATCTATACACTTAAAGTTTTAACTATTATATGCCATTGGGGTTTCCTTTTCTAGTCCTGTCTATTTGGCCATCTGTGTATCTCATTTGTTTTATTTGTTTAGGTGTATCTTTCCTCATTTGGGGGAAGTTATTTTCTGTGATTACATTGAAAACTTGGTATGCCATTGACTTGGGACTCTTCTCCCTGATCTGTCTGTAAGTCAAAGGTTTGGGGTTTTGGGGTTTTGTTGTTGTGGATGTTTTGGTTTTTTGTTTGTTTGTTTATGTGGTTCCATATTCCCTGTGTGTTTCTTTCTTATTTTTTTACATGTTTCATATTCCTTTATTTGATCTATGTCCTCTACTTTATCCTTGAGACCTGATATTCTGTCTTCTGCTTGATTCATTCTATGTGTAAGGCTTTTCTTTGAGAGTT
This sequence comes from Cricetiscus sungorus, assembly GCA_030556225.1. NCBI lineage: Eukaryota > Metazoa > Chordata > Mammalia > Rodentia > Cricetidae > Cricetiscus > Cricetiscus sungorus. The sequence goes on along the minus strand of JANBXA010000069.1, from coordinate 45,063,239 downwards.
CTAGTTGTGCTATTGGGTTTTCCAATTTTATCTTCATTTCAGCTTGAGTCATCTTCACTTTTCTCTCCCCTGACTCAATTCCATTCTCCAGTTTTGGATTGTCCTCATCATTTCCACTAGCTGTATGTCTGTCTTTTCTTGGGCATCATTCAGGTGTTTATTCTCCTTTGGGCCTTTTCTCCTTCATTTCACCCAGCTGTTTCGAAGTGCCTTCTTTAAACAACTGGAGTTCATTGGTGGAGTCTATTCTTTTAAATTCTATGTCCTGGAGTTCATCTAGGTAATTCTCATTGGCAAATATTTCCACATGACTGATAGGCTTTGGAGAGTAGATGCTGGCTTGGTCTTTCATGTTGTTGATATTTTTGTGATAAGATCTTGGCATGTGGACTTCTTTTGTTTTGTGTTATGGACAGGATAAATTAGGGAAAAGATAAGGGGCAGAGAAGGTCTAGAGGTTGGAAATGGCTTGTGTGACATGAAGTCATATGGATAAAGGGACTGGGCTGGTGTACAGGATTTGCTTTCTGTTACAAGCATAGATTATGGGGGTAGTTCTGTCTGGGTGGAAAGGTTGACTATGACATGGAAAAGTCACATGGCTTGGAGAACAGGGATGGGGGAATCTTGGCTCAAGCCTAGAGCTCTTTTGTACTGAAGTCAGAGGAAGGCCAGGCTAGGCTGGTGTACTGGTGTTGGGTTGCAGGGAAAGCATGCATGGGGAGAGCAGGGTTGTTCATAAATGGGACCCTGGAGACTGATGTAGGAAGTCTATGTACCTAGTGAGGTGGTGGAGGCAACCCAGAAGGGATCTATGGGTAATTACAGATAGGGAAGGTCCTAGCAGAAGCCTGGAGCCTGGCTGTGGCATAGACAGATGGCCCATTTCATCTTCCTACTAATTTATACTATTGTTCTGGAATTGTTTCTATTAATTCTTGGTATATACATTGTGATACTCTTTCAGTCCATTTGACTTTTGGCTTATTAATAAGCAATATTAAAACAGATTTTTATACTCAAATACTTTTTGGGAATACAGCTTAACAGAATTAGGTAGCCTTCTTTCCTATTGGACTACTTTGGGCCCTTATTATTGGATAAGATTAATCCTAAAAGTAATAGATATCATATAAAAAAAAAAACCTCTGGTTAATTTATGAGCAGTCTATATGAAGCCTTATGACATGCTAATCATGTGAATCCAGCAATTCAATCAAGCACCAATATGCCAGCAAATGGTACAATACATTAAGCTACTCATATAACCATACCCACCCAGTCATATATCTAAAAACTGAGTTGTCACTTTGAGAAATGTCAACAATGACTGCATTTACTACTTCACTGTTGCTATGACAATATACCTGACAGAAACGGCATAAGGGAGGAAAGCTTGACTCATGTTTCAAAGCATTTGGTCTCTTGGCCCCTTGTACACAGACAGATAACAGCATTGGAAGCCTATGGTAGAGGAGAGCTTTTTGTTTCATGGCCAACCAGAAGGAGAGAATGAGACAGGAAAGGACTTGGGATTATACTCCCAAGGACCCCAGGAGCCTATTATCTCTATCTTTACCTCACCTCCTAGATTCTACAGCTTCAACAAATAAACAATATCTAGGGCTAAAGTCTTCAAATGGTGAGCCTTTGGGGGAAGGGGCATTACATAGCCAAACAGTAGCAATGCTGTTTAACACAACTCAACTACATTACTTAGCAAAACAGGAATGGAAGGGCATTTGGATATATTGCCAACAGAAAACAATTAACCCTACCCAAGGACATAGTACCTACCAACAGGGCATGAGACATAGTCCCATTAACCTAGGGAAAGCACAACAACCACCTTTGCTACTATTACTAAAAAGAGCTTGTCCTAGATTCTTATCTAATGCAATAATACATTAAAATATTAACTACATACCTAATATGGGAAAACATATAAATGTGTAATTTTCCATAAAAGTTATAGAAATATAGTAAAACAAATAAAAGGGAAAAGATTGGCTCTGATTATAAAATTATAAGATGTAATAACTTTTCTAATAACAGCAGTAGCCAGTTGGAAAACAATTTCAAAATAACAACCAAAACATAACGTACAAATAAGTGTAAGGAAATTTGTTGAAGCTGTGAAGAAAGCTGTACCTCATTTTTGAAGGATTAAAAAATGATGTGGACAAATTCATGTATCAAGCTTGGAAGTGCCAAGACTACTCTTTCTGTTATCAATCCTCCAATTTATTCATAAGTTAAATATAAATCTAATTGAAGTCCAATTTGGTTTTTAGCTTGCCTCTAATGTCATTAGAAGTTCATATTTTTTAATCAGTTTCATAACCTTGAATGTTCAACAACATAAAACTGGCTAAATTATGATACATTCAAGTAAGAGAACAGTGCATTGCTCATTTTAAATTATGATTTATCAAATGATGACATTAGAAGTTTGATGCTTGCAGTAAAAAAGATTTAAAAATAGAATAATTAATATGTATGTGTAAGTCTCTGTACATATAGATATATTTTATATGAATACATATATAAGTTACAGAAGAGGGAATAATGTCAGCCTATTAAAAAGACAGATCCAAGACACCTACTGAATACACCAGGGCATAAGTATCTTGTATTAGTGAAGCTATGAGTGCTGCTTGCTTTCATTTTTTTGTCTTTGCTTGAATTTTCCAGTGTGCCCTCCTTTAATAAAAGAACAAGACAGTGTTGCCTTCTAAAATACTGACTGACACATCAGAAAGAAAGCAAGCCTAAAACAAGCAAACTTTGCATACGTTTTCAGCCCAGGTTTTAAACTTGTGAAAGCTTTCTTTGAATAGAAACAAAGTATAATGTCATTGAGAAAAAAATTGTGCTAGACTTGATAACACAAAAACTTTAAACTGTTGTAAAGCACAAAATACCATAAAATTCAACAAGAAACTTTTCAATCTGTAAGAGAAAATACATTAAGAAGTTCTCAAACTGTTGGGAAGCAACCATGTACATCTCTCAAACTGTTGGGAAGCATTCATGTACATTTCTCCCCTCTATTACTGGTCACATCAGTTCCCCATTCTGTTGTTCTCATGACCTGAAGACTGAGCTGTATCAATGGATTGCCTTTGTCCAGCTTCCTTTGATCTTGGCCCATGTGAGCCCAGGGAGTCACTGGAGGAACAGCCATGAAGATGCAGGCATGCATTCCTTCCGTCCCAGCTTGTCCACAGCTGAAGGTTACAGGTCCCTCCAGTCTCCTAACTCATATACATCTACTCAGCCAAAACCCTAAACCAACCCATCCTCCTCTCTTCCCTAGACAACTTCAGTAGCCTGGCTTTCATATCCACACAGCCCCCGCTGGAAGTTTTCCCACCCAACATCAAGCTCTCCAAAACATAAATCTGATCTCTTCATTTCTGCCTTAACCCTCCAACTGCTGCCCGTTCAACTGAGAATAAAGAAAAACTATGTTTTTATAAGCACCTGGTGCCAATGGTTGCTGTGATTGATTGAGACACAGCTGCTTTTATTAAAAAAAAAACAAATATTTTTATTAATGCCTCAAAAATTTCATACATTGTAATTTGAACATTTTTATCCCCTCTACAATCTTCTCCAAGGTTCACCCTCTATTCCATACCCACTAACTTAGACTTCATTTTTTAAACCCATAGTATCCCATTTGTGAAACTTATATACTCTTGGTGTCTAGCTATTGATGAGGGACTGATGTATTAGACCCACCAGAGGCCACACCCTTGAAAAATAATAGCTTCCCTTCTCCTGGCAGCTATTAATTACTAGTAGCTCTTAAGATAGGAAATGTGCCCATTTCCTTTTCCCTCTCTCTCCATACTTGGATGTTTGTCTGTCTTGAGTTTATACAGGTCTTGTGCATGCCATCATAAACTATGAGTTCTTAAGGGCAACTGGCCCTTTGTGTCTGGCAAACACTTCCTTGCAGTCATCACTACCTCTGGTTCTTAATAATATTTCTACACCTTCTTCCAAAGTGAGCCTTGGGAGGTGGGTGTGATATAAATGTCCCAATTGGGGCTGAGCCCTCCATAGTCAGTTATTTGCAACACCTTGACCAATTGTCAGGAATGGGTTATCTCTACTGAAGTTGCTGGATAATGAGATCCATGGACCCCAAAACATTACAGGTTATTGCTATTGGTCTTGGTTACCATACATAGCTTGCTGGTAAGACCATAAAACATCACATACTTGAGTCACAGGACAAAGAAGTCAAGCTGGTATTGACCTGGAAGCTTCATGTGCTATCAAGGGAGACAAGTAAATATCAGTCTTACTTAGCTGTTAATGCCATGAACTGTATCTTATCATCAGTAATGACCTGATAGTATGATATGCCCACTGATGAAATAATGGCACCAATGTCACAGTAGTAACTAACCACTTACTGATTGGCTGTAAGGCCCAATCCACAAGATGAAACCTATGTCTGACACAGATATCAGGGCCAAAAGCATGTGAGTAGACAGGTCATGGACACTAGGGGAGAACATACTACGTTTACTCTTCTAATGGGACATAGTATTAAACCAATTCTCTCTGTGTAATAGACAATACAAAGACCCAGTTGCTTCTTACAAGAGTAAGCTGTGGTCTCCTTATACATCTGGCTACAAATACAGATTGTTTATATAGTAAGTAAATATTCTGAACCCTTTCGTTCCAGACTACAAGCCAATTAACAGAGGAAAAAGAGCACCTGAAAACCTATAGCTATATTTTTATGATCATTTCCTTTAGTTAGATTTCCTCATAAATGCTGGTATATTATCTTTTTTCCTATAAGGACCCTAACTAATACAGTAATCAGAAAAAAAAGATAACGTGTCAAAAAAATAGGTAAATAACAAGGACAAAAATTAAATTCAAATATCTTACACAAATCAACAATGTTTAGAGGAGCTGGGGAGATGGACCAGCAGGTAGGAGGAACTGAGTTTGGTTTCCATCACACATGTCAGGTCGTAGATTATTACCCCTGTAACCCTGAAATCCAGGGGATTAATTCTGTTCACCTCTAGGGCCACCTGCACTCATATGCATATACCCACACACAGACACACAATTAAAAATGAAGTGATTTTTAGATTCACTTTTATTTTATATTTTAAATTTATTTATTTTACATCCTGTGATTTCCCCTCCCTCCTCTCCTTCCAGACCTGACCCCCAACCTCCCCTCCATCCCAACCCCATCTACTTCTCCTCCATTTCTGTTCAGAAAACGGATGGCATTCCACAGATATCAACAAAACATGGCATATCAAGTTGCAGTAAGACCAAGCACTTCCCCTTGTATTAAGGCAAGGTAAGGCAACACAGTATGAGAAGTAGGGTTCCAAAAGCCAGCAAAGGAGTTAAGAGACAGTCCCTGCTCCCACTGTTTGGGGGTCCTACAAAAAGATCAAGCTACATAACTGTTCCATATATGCAGAGGGCCTAGGTCAGTCCCATGCAGGCTCCTTGGCTGTCAGTTAGTTGTTTCTTGTGATGTGCTTGGCCCGGCCCCTCTGGTTCCTACAATCCTCCCTCTCTCATTTCAGCAAAATTACCCAAGTTCAGCCTGATGTCTGGCAAGGATCTCCATTATCTGTTTCCATCAGTTGCTGGATGAAACCTCTCTGATGATTATTGGGCTAGGCACAAATCTATGAGTACAGCAGAATATTGTTAGGCGTCATTACATTGATTTTTCTTTTAGAGCCATACCATCCTGAACGTGCCCAATCTCATCTAAAATGAGGATTTTTAAAAGGAAGAAAATGTTTAGAATTACTGGTGAATAGATATACCCACATACACATATGTAAGTTAACCAAAGTGTAATGCTATCTTAACCTATCAATTAAACATTAAAACACATTACACAGTATTGGAAGAATGGGGATGTATGTAGGCTTCTTCAAATACTTATGACTGAACTAAAATTTCTGCCAATAACTTTATAGTATGGGGCTGTGAAAGTGGCTCATACTATAAGGTGCTATCCTGCAATACACAAAAACCTAAGTTCAGTCACTAAAACTTAAATTTTAAAAAAGCTGGCCTCGAGGCACACACACATGTTACCTAAGGATATCACATTTAAAACTGAGTGCTCCAAAATCTCTGTCTCTACACATTGTCCAGTTGTGGGTCTCTGTATTAATTCTCATCCCTACAATAGGAAGCTTCTCTGGTAATGAATGAGAGAGACACTGACCAATGGGTTATGGCATGTCATTAGGAGTCCTTTTGTAGCTCTGTGCCTTTCATAGAACAGTGTCACTTGGTTTTCCCCTAGGCTCATGGTCTGTCTAGTCTAAGGTTCTTGGCCACCCAAACAGTGTCTGGCATGGGTTCAATTTCCTGAAGTGGCCTTAAAACTAACTAGAGAGTGGTTGGTGACTCCCATGACTTTTGTGACACTACTGTACCAACATGTCTTGCAGACAGGTCACTATTGTAGACCACAGGATTTGTAGCTGGGGTAGTGTTAACCTTTCTCCTCTGGAAGCATGCACAGTACCTTCTAGTACCATAAACACTAGTCAGTAGTGGTGAAGGCTTTAGGTAGGCACCTATTGACTTCTCCATTTTCAGTGAGATATATAACCTGTTATTTTCACAAATAGGCCTTACCATCAATTTTTAGAGAAAAACCAGTAACCTTGGCAATAGCCTTAGATATTTGGGGTTTCCCATAAGACCCTTTTGTCTAATGACTCAATTAGATGTAAGGTAAACCATTTCTGGTAGTGGAGTGTTAACTTGGTTGGGAAAGATGTCTAGTTGGGCGTTGTCTCCCCCTCACTATTTGGTGATTCCATTTAGCTTTCTTTCACATATATTTACGTATTTATTTTATATAGTAAGTTTCCGTATGGGCTTTAGTGTTAGTTGCCCATCCCTATATTCCTTCCTTTATCCCTTTCATCTATCCCCTTCCCCATTTAATCCTCCCACTCCAGTCTTTTCCCTTTTCCATAGATAAATATTCCATTCCCCATTTTGTGGGGAATTCTCTTGAAGGCTTAAAAGATAACATTTACACATAAGAGAATACATAGAACATTTGTCTGTTTGAATCTGGGGTAACTCACTGAGAATGATTTCTTTACTAACTGTCCATTTACCTACAAATTTTGTGATAGTGTTTTTTTTTAAACAACTAAATAATATTCCATTGTATAAATGTACTACATTTTTATTATCCATTCATCAGTTTGTGGGCATCTAGGCTGTTTCTAATTCCTAGCTATTATGAATAAAGCAGCAATGAATATGGATGAGCAAGGGTATCTGTGGTAGAATGTATGTCCAAGAATGGTATAGCAGTATCTTGTGACAGATAAATTCTCAACTTCCTGAGAAACTGCCAACACTTATTTCCATGGTAGCTGTACAAATTTGCACTCCCACCAGCAATGGATGAGTGTTCCTCTTTTTCTATATCCTTGCCAGGTTCTACAAACTGTCATTTGTTTTATTGACCTTAGTCATTCTGATTGGTGGGAGATAAAGTCTAAAACTAGTTTTGATTTGCATTTCTCCAATGACTGAAGATACTGAGCATATCTTTAAGTATTTCTCAGCCATTTGTGTTTTATCTTTTGAGAGTTCTCTGCTTGAATCTATGCACCATTTTTAATTGGGTTGTTTTCTTGAAATTTTTAAAGTTCTTTGTATTAACCCTTTGTAAGATGTGAAAATCTTTTTTCATTCTGTAGCCTGATGTTTTGACTGAATGATAGTGTCCTTTGCTATACAGAAGCTTTTCATTTTCATGAGGTCCCTTTTATTAATGCCTGTACTATCTGTGTTGTATTCACAAAGGCCTTTCCTGTACTAGTGAGTTCAAGAGTACTCCACACTTTCTCTTCTATCAGACTCAAGGTATCTGGCCTTATGTTGAGGTCTTTGATCCATGTGGAATTAAATTTTGGTTATGGTGGTATATTGAGATCTATTTGCATTTTTCTACATGCAATGTCCAGTTTGACAAGCACAATTTGTCAAAGATGTTTTGTTGTTGTTTTGGGGTTTTTTTTTCAATTTGTAATTTTTTGCTTCTTTGCTAAAAATCAAGTGTTCATAGTGCTGTGGATTTGGGTCTGGGTATCCAATTTTAATCATTTGATCAGTGTTTTTATGTCAATACTATTCTATTTGTATTACTGTAATGCTGTAGAGCTACTTGAGATCAGGGATGCTGCTGATGCCTCAAGCAGTTCCTTTATCATTCAGAAATGTTTTAGGTATCCTGAACTTCTGTGTTTTCATATGAAGCTGATTTTTTTTTTCAATTTGTATGGAAATTTGATTTGTAATTTTGATTGGGATTGCATTGAAAATTTAGATTGCTTTTGGTAGGGTGGCCAATTTTACTACATTAATCCTACTGAATCATAAGCATGGATCTTTCATCCTCTGATGTCTTCTTCAGTGTCTTAATGTTTTTATTATATAAATCTTTCACTTGCTTAGTTATCCACAAGATATTTTTTGAGGCTATGCCTAAGCCACTCTGTTAATCTGTGTCTTTTACTGAAGAACTGAGACCATTGATATTGATAGTTATCAATAAACAATGTTTATTGATTCCTATTATTTTGTTTTCCCCTTCTTTTAACTTACTGGAATTATTTATTCCTGTGTTTTCTTGGTTATTGTTACCCTCTTCAGACTGAAATTTTTCTTCTTGTACTTTCTGTAGAGTTGGATTGGTGATATGTACATCTTAAATTTTGTTTTATTGAGTTTTTCTTTCTTTACCTATTATGATCGATGGTTTTGCTGGGTATAGTAGTCTGGGCTGGCATCTATGATCTTTCAGAGCTTGTAAGAATATCTGTCCAGCCCTTCTTGTATTCAGGATCTCCACTGAGAAGTCAGGAGTTATGATACTCTTATTAGGGCTGCCTTTATGTGTTACTTGAACTTTCTCTTGCAAATATTTATATTCTGACATTGTTTTGAATATTTTGTGTTTTTATTTTGTGTCATGGGAATTTCTTGTCCTATTTGGTTCTCTGTCTGTTTCTTGTACTTGGGGAGGCACCACCTTCTTTAGATTCAGGAAATTTTCTTCTATGATTTTCTTAAATATTTTCTATGCCTTTGATCTGAGCTTCTTCTCCTTCTCTGTCCCTATTATTCTTATAGTTGGCCTTTTCATAGTGTCACAGATTTCCTATTTTGTGACGAGATTTTTTTAAAAAAAAGATTTAACATTTTCTTTGACTGGGGTACCTATTTCTTGTGTCTTGCCTTCAATGCTAGAGACTCTTTTCCACATCTTGTACTTTGTTGGTGATATTTACTTATGAATTTTTGTTTGTCTTCCTAAATGTTTTATTTCCAAATTCATTTCAGTTTGGTTTTTTTTTTAATAATTCTGTTTCTGTTTTCATCTTTAACTGTCTTATTATTATGTTCCACTCTTCCTTGTATTTTCAGACTTCATTAAGTGATTTGTTCAAATCCTTTTTAACATCTTTGACCACATTCATAAATGCTATTTATAAATCTCGTCTTCTACTTAATCTATATTGTATTTCTCATGCCCTATTGTAGTAGAGTTACTGCGTTCTGGTGGAAGTATATTGTCTTGTTCATGTCTGTGGTTTTGTGCTAGCCTCTAGACATCTGGAATTAGGATGGTTGAAGTAATTCTGGGTGTTGGCTTCTACTTTGTCTTTGTTGGTTGGGTGTTTTGTTCTTTGGTTTTTGTGGCCCTCTTTGGATATTATGAAAGTGTGGTAGCTGTGGGTCCCCTCATAGAGACTGCTTCTGAAGGTCAATGGGTAGCAAAGAGGAATAGTGATAGACTAGGAAAAAATGCTGTGCTCTGTGAGTTCCCCCATAGAGGTGTAGCAGTTCTGCTCTGCTCCAGTGAGAATCCTTATATCTCTACTCTGTTTTGGCAAAAGCTGTTACTTCTCTGCCCTGCTCCATTTCAGCAAAAGAAGGTCATTACCCAAAACTTATTCAAGAGATTTATTGGGAGAGAGAATCTAGGATAGTGGCTGCCTCTGCCATGGTGGAAAAGGGCAGCTCCCAACTGTGTAGGTACAGGGCTTATATAGGATTTCTTAGTGGCAGAGGTTTTCCAGGGTGAATATTTCAGGGTGGGAATTATTTGGATTTCAATCCCTGATCTTGGACAAGCTCAGAGATTGGCTGAATTTTCTGCTCAGGGATTGGTTGGTGGTTGTTGTTTATGTTTGTTTATTTGTTTCTTTGTTTTGTTTTGTTTCTGTGCCCAAGGATTGGTTGGTTTTCATGCTCAGGGATTGGTTGGTTTTCATGATGAGTTGGTAAGGGTCAGGGAGTGCTTCTTTGGCTGTTTTCAGAACCAGGGTGTATTTCTTTCAATGACCCTTTTTTAACCTTTTAGCTCCGGTTTCAGGGCCAGTGAATTGGCTGTGGTCTCAGTGTCAGAGTGTATTTCTTTGGCTGTAGTCTCGGGATCAGGATGTGTTTCTTTGGCTGGCCCTTTTACTCAACAGAAGTAAGATTCCTACTTCTGGAAGCCTATATTCTAGCTAAGGCAGGAAACAATGAGCCAAATAAGGCTATTTTATCCAAAGTAGTAAAACACAACAGATGCTATGAAGGAAAATGTGCAACAGAGGAATAGAGTGCTAGGGCAGGCAGCTGGGGAGTGAAGGTGAAGGGACGAGATGGTTCCTATGGTACAGAAGGTGGCATTAGCTTATTTAGCCAGAAAGGGGGCACAGTAAGAAGGTTTACATCAATCACAACAGTCATTTCTCCAAATAAATGGCCCTGCTTCTGATGCCATGGTGGTGAGGATTGCAGGAATATTCCCCCCCACACTGACTTAAAAATTCAAAAATCAAGAAAATCAAAGTCTAAGTACTCAGCTAAGTTTACATGAAAGCACACACACACACACACACACACACACACACACACACACACACCAAAGTCACTAACATTAACAAACATTAACAATGCATTAGCAGTATTTACAGTACTCTAATGACGTTTGACTCCTGTCCCATTGCTCTAGCGAGAAATGGATTCCTCTCATCTGTCGTAAGAGACAGGAGTGGAGTGATGCCAAGTGCTCCTAATGTGCGTTCACTGAAAATAGTGTCTACTTCCTCCTGAGAAATGTTCCTTTCAATCTTGTGTTCTGCCCTGTGGTGGCTGGCTTGAGATCCATGCCTAACTAAACAAGACCTTTTCCTAGGCATTTTCAAGTGTTGACTTCTATTGGAGGAAAGGCTGTTTCCCTTCTGCTTGCAAAGCTAAGGATGTAAGCTGAGCTACCATCATGCACTCACCCCATTCAGCCATTCTATGTCCAATCTGGTGGGTGTCAGCCAGAGAACAGTTTGTTCAGAGCAGAGGAAACCAGGTTCTTAAAGGTTCAGCAGGGGTCCCTGTTCTCCTGAGGAAGAGTACAGCTAGGAAGAAGTGATAACTTTCAGATTGAGGTAAGTTTTCTGAAGAAAATCACCATGGTTCTAAGATAGGAAAATGAAGGAGAAGAGAGGTTAGTGGCTAGAGTTTCTAAGTTGAAATTCTTTGTATTAAGATCTTAAGGAACACAGTGTAGCATCAGCCATGCAAATGCCCTGGAAACAAATGTTCTTATAAGGATCCTAAGATAGAAATGAGCTTCATAAGTCAAGACCCCCTGAAAGGAAGTGTACTAGTCAGTGCTGAGGCTCTATAATAAACACCTCACTCTGGCTACTTACAGTAAATTCAGGTTTGTTCAGGTTTATGGTTCTGGTGGTTCATGACCAAGATCAGGTCTCAGTCAAGGGTGGGACATCATTGTAGGAGCTAGTGTTTACACCTCCAGCCAAAGAAGAGAAGAGGCCTGAATCCCTGTTAAACCTGTTAAACCATACCCTGTTAAACCAGGTACTTCCACTAGACTTCTTAAAGAGCCAAAGCATCATAATAAACAATGCAACCTTTGGAATCCAGTTTTATACTTTCAGGGACATTTCCAAATCCCAACAGAAAGCATTTGTAATCTGAAAGGGAAAAGGGGAAAGGGGCCCAGGGGCAGAGAGTCCAGAGAGTTGGGCCAACATGAGAAAATCAATATGCAAAAATGAACCCCCCACAAGAAGACTGAGAAACAAGAAAATAGCCAGAGTTCCTGTGGACACTCAACATGTGGTCTTGCTTTTCACTGCCCCCATTCCCCACCCTGCCTAGACAAGTGAGCCATAAAAGAAAGCCCATCTCAACTCCAGCGGGGCTTTGTCTTTTCAACCAACACAATCGCCATTGATTAGTAATCTATGTGGATATAAAAAGGTTGAAATGAACTCTATTAAAATCATAACAGTACAAGATCTGGGTTATGAACCTATATCTTTATACATAGTTTCTGCAAATTCTATCCATTGAGTATGTCTAATTCACTAGTTTAGATGGTGAAGATTCTTGCTTCAATTTGATTGCTCCTCAAGACATGTCCCCACCCATGCTAGCACCCACTTAATGTGTGCTGTTCTTTCCTCCTGCAGCTAGCAGGGTGTCATGATCAAATATGAAAACGGTTCAAGAGTGGGTATAACCTACTGAGTTCGTTTTAGGTATTTGTGTGTATATTGTTTCATGTCTGACCACTCTGGACTGGACAACCAATAAGGGGTGTTCATCATAAATATAGCTATGTACACGCACACAATCAAAGAAAAAGAGGATATCAACTTGAAGGGGGTTGTGGGAGGGGTCCGTGGGAGGGTAACTGAGAAAGGCTGAAGGGAAGAAAGGGAAGGAGATAGTGATGTAATTATAGTTCAATTAAAAACATTTTTATCTGGAAAAAGAGTAAAGGTAGCATCTTCCTCCCTCCCACCCCCACCTCTAGAGGTGACAGACTGGTTCCCCTCACTGTGGATTCCAGGCTCTGAAGGAGCTCAAGCTAATTTTCAGATCGTAAACTTTGAAATACGAACCTCCCCACCCCACTTCAAAAATCACCCTTGCAAAAACAGCCTTGCCTGTCTTTCTCAGTGAATGTTATAGCTTGCCTCGAATCAACTTTACATGCTCATCCCTGGCAGCCACAATTTCATGTCCAGATCAATGATGCTCTGATTCCAGGTTACAGAGAAGGGCACCGAGAGTTGGGAAACCTAAGTGTCAGGGTTACCTGAGTGTCAGAGTCAACACTTCTGGGTCACAGATGAGGACACTGAGGCCTGGGGTCAAGGTCAATATCTTTTTGTAGCAAAGGGCACACCTGAGACCAGTCAGCAGCAGCTGACTCTTCAAGCCACTCCTGAGTTTCTATCTGAGTTATTTCTTGGCAAAAATGCCACTGTGCATTAAGGACAGTCAAGTGTATTTAGAATGAGATCAGGGAAGAAAGCAGTTTAATTAAAAGAAGGAGAAAAAAAAAAAAAGAAACGTTGAGTTTCAGTGCTATCCTCTTCAATCCAAGATGGAAATTAATTTATAATAACCTTATCTTTTATTCATGTCATGCTGCATGTTACAGATGTATTGGCATCCTTTTATTTCTCAGCTAGATGTGAAATAATAGTGTGTTTCTAATGGGCTGTAAGTCACTTAGTCCTGGAGGAACATAGCTGAGTCTCCGGTAACCATTCAGGGATGTCTGCAGCCACTGGGGAGTCACTCTGCTTTCCCTTTGATGAGTCATGATATTTAAAATTCAGAGGGCTGCTGCAGGCTTCAAAGCAAGCCCTTTCAGATTGATCACTCCACAGCCGAACTCCATTAGTGGCCTAGGACAAAGAGAACTCATCCATTTTCCTCTAACAACCTCCTCCTCTCTTCTCAGACCAACCTGACAGAGCTGAAGACATTTGGGTCCCCACCTCTGGCTGTCAGCAATGTCAGTGCTGCAGTGATGGTACTCATGGCCCCAGGAGGCAAGGTGCCCAAGGACCGCAGCTGGAAGGCTGCCAAGATCACTATGGCCAAGGTGGACAGCTTCCTGGATTCCCTAATCCACTTTGACAAGGAAAACATCCATGAGAATTGCCTCAAAGCCATCAGGCCCTATCTGCAAGACCCTGCATTCAACCCAGAGTTTGTGGCCACCAAGTCCTATGCAGCTTCAGGCCTCTGCTCTTGGGTCATAAACATTGTGAAGTTCTACGAGGTCTTCTGCGATGTGGAACCAAAGCGCCAAGCTTTGAACAAGGCCACCTCAGACCTCACAGCTGCCCAGGAGAAACTGGCAGCCATCAAAGCAAAGATCACTGTAAGTGAACCTAGAACCCTCCTACCCAACACTGTCAACCTATAAAATAGGCAGCATTCTCTGGCCACTTCCAAAGCCTGACCATAGAATGCCTAAGGAAAAACCAAATGTTCATGCAGTATTTCATCCCTTTTCAACTAGCACAGTTTTTACATTTCTTTTCGCCAAAACACATAGACCAAACAAGAGAAACCCACTGGGCAATTTGTACATAGCTCTGAGGGGAAAGAGGGGATGGGGGTGTATTGTTCTCCTATGAGGAAAGAAGAGCCCCAGAGGCACATAGCAGACTAAGAGTAGGACCTATGGCGTCTTGGCTGTTCCCTCATCAGTCAGATATGAATTAAATGCTGTAGTACTTTTGATAGTAAAGGACAAAAGGTTAAGGCTTTGAGATTTCTTTTCTCCCTTGGAATAAGACAGTAAGTTAAAACTGTCTTGTCTTCACCTTTTCTACCCATTATTTCCAATTCTGACCCAATTGTCAAGTCTGCCTCACTTTCTGGTGTGGGCGTGGTATGTGAGATTGTCACTGCTCATTGGAACTTATTAAAAACAAGTCAGCGTGATGCAGTATCAGCACTCAGGAGGCCGAGGATTAGTAGCCTGAGCTACAAAATGAGGTTAAAATAAGTAAATAAATAGTTTGCTGTGGGTTACAGTGGTCCCTGCTCCATCTGAGGCCTGTTAGCATTTATAAACACCATGCATCATTAAGTTTGTTTAACTCAGATGTGAGGGGTTGTGACCTTGGGATTACACCTACTAGAATGGCTTTGAGCAGCTGTATGTAAACTGGTATGGGTTTACATACCAGATGTCCTGCATAACAGATATTTCCATTACAATTCATAACAGTAGCAAAATGACCATTAGGAAGTAGCAAGGACATGAAGAACTGAAATAAAGGGTCGCAGCATTAGGAAGGATTGCCCTTGAATTTCATTTTTACCATTGAAATGTATACTACCACACTGGGTAGAGTACAGCCAGCTTGGTAGCACACATAATACCCTAGGCTTGAATCTCAGTCAAAAAGAAGATTTAAAATGAGCAAAATGAGAGGTAGCCATCAGAAGAAGACTTAAGATAGCATAGATAAACATCTGTTCTCTACAAAGTCCCACCCCTAACCAGGAAGCTATTCTCAGTGGATACCTGCTGGGAAAGGGAAAATCAGTTTTCTCCAATGGAGTGTCCCTGGGTATAATGGCCACACTTTAGGACAGGCCGAAAGGCCAAAACTAGTAGGCCAACAGAAAATGAACTCACGTTTTGTTTCGGGGGGTTTGTCTAATTTTTTGGGTTTTTTGTTTTTTTTTTTTGTTTTGTTTTGTTTTTGTTTTTGTTTTTTTTTTTTTGCTATTTTTGTTTTTCCTGTTTTGCATTTTTTTTTTTAAAAAAGAAAGAGACAAAAAGAAGATTAAGTTGGCTTGGGTAGGAAGGTAAGAAGAACCGGAGAGGAGTTAGGGGAGGGGGAAGAATATAATCACAATACATTACATGAAAAAAAATTAAGGTTTTAAAAAATAAGTAAGTTATGTGTCCATCTCAGCAGACCTTGGCTTCAGTTTTAGCTATAATATTTACTTCTTGTGTCTTTAAAGTTCCCAGACTTCAGTTCCCTGAGGGAAAGTAGACAGGATAATAGCATCTGCCTCAGGGGAGATTATCCTAGGGATGGAAGACAACCACACATGGAGCATGAGCGAGAGGCATCCTGTGACAAAGAAAACAGCAAGAAGGGCCTTGGGGACCATGATCATCACTGTTGCTGCTCTCCCTCCACATCCCCCTTGCTTCCTGTGCTGGCGCGCGTGCACACACACGCACACACACACACACTCACACACACGCGCGCGCGCGCACACACACACACACACACACACACACACACACACACACACACACGTGTACAAATTCAGTTACTGCCAGGATCAAGTGCAATCCAAACAGTGTTCTGGGTATCTCTTTCCTCCACAGGCATTCCAGGCAAATAAGATTCTTGCTGTGAATGTGTGGTATTGATAAAGCAGTTTTTACACTCTGAGAAATAGGATTGGATTGTAGATGTGTTACATCGCTCATGTGGCATGAGTTTATTAATGGTCAGGTGAGAATAGGCACGTGGAAGCACTAGGTGGAAGATGATTGCAAACAGCCTCTCAGTGTAATGCAAATCCCTGAGACTGTGGATGTAGCTCATTGCCAATATATTTAAGATGCTCAATCCATAGCATCTTAATAAATAACGATAGAAACTTTGAAGAAATTACTTTCTAAATACATGCTTTCTAAACCCAGATGTTTGTAGACCAGTTCCTTAGAACAGGTGGTAATGGCCAGAACCAGCCTTCCACAAATGCAAAACACCTTAGCAACCCCATTGTATTTTTGGGGGGAAAGGATTTCCTAATAATTTTCATATCATTTATTCCCAGAAAAGTGTAAAGAATTGAATTTTCAAGGACTTTTTTACTCAAGTTATTTTAACTAAAAGAACATGTTTATACTTTTCCAGTAGGCAAATTCGCATGGGAATGCAAGAAGTTAAGAACACTAGGCTACCATAGCAAGTGGTTCTGAGAAAATATTTTCTGCTTTTAACAACCTTCTCCTCTTCCCATTCTTATATGTTTGCCTAGTAACAGCCAAAGAACATGACTCCAAATACTTACTACTACATCAGAAAGAGGCAGCACACATCCTTTTCATGGAGGCCCACATGGGCCAAGGAGATGCATTTCAACCTTCTCCATTTACACATGTGTAGTCACACTTTCACACATGTACACTCACACACACACACACACACACACACACACACACACACACACACACATTGTTAACAGTATTTGGCCTCTAAGTGATATGTGGGTTTTTTTATCATCTAGTTTTTAATTTCTGCAATAAACATATGTTGACATTACAATTTATAAAGCAAAATAGTAATAAAAACAAGTTGGAACATTTTAGTAGAACCAGGAAAAGATCAAATGGTAGAGAAAGGTCTTCATAAGAAACAACAGTTCCTTTTTAAGTATTTGATCTGCTTCAACCACTTAAGGACATCTCAGAGCCTGCTACAGGGCAACTGAGCTGTCTCCTCTGGCCTATATCTCATTTGCAGAGGTCCTAAGAAATTGGTGTCTTGGTTAATATTCTATCATTGTGAATCATGGCCAAGGCAACTGTGGTGATTTGAATGAGAGCAGCCCCCATAGGCTCATATGTGTGAACACTTGATCCCCAGTTGGTGGAACTATTTGGGAAGAATTAGGAGGTGTGGACTTGGTGGAGGAAGTGTGTCACTGGGGTATGGGCTTTGAGGTTTTAAAAGCCCATTCCAGGAACCCAGGGGTCTCTGTCTCTGTCTCTACCTCTCTCCCTCTCTCCCTCTCTGTCTCTCTGTCTGTCTCTCTCTCTCTCCCTCCCTCTCTCTCTCTCTCTCTCTCTCTCTCTCTCTCTCTCTCTCTCTCTCTCTCTCCCCACTCTCCTTGTAGATAAGGATATATACATATGTATATATCCTTCTCCCTCTTCCTCTCTCCCTCTCTGGCCCCTCTCCTTATAGATTAGGGTATTTCTCTCTTTCTTTCTCTCTCTCCCCCTCCCTCCCTCCCTTCCCCTCCCTCTGTTCCCCTCCCTCCCCTTCTCTCCCTCCCTGCCCCCTCTCCTTATAGATTAGGGTCTCTCTCTCTTTCTTTTCTCTCTCTCTCTCTCTCTCTCTCTCTCTCTCTCCCTCTCCCTCTCCCTCTCCCTCTCTCTCTCTCTCTCTCTCTCTCTCTCTCTCTCTCTCTTATAGATCAGGGTCTCTCTCTCTTTCTTTCTTTCTTTCTTTCTTTCTTTCTTTCTTTCTTTCTCTCTCTCTCCCTCTCCCTGTTTCTCTCCCTCTCCCTCCCTCTCCCTCTCCCTCTCCCTCTCCCTCCCTCTCCCTCTCCCTCCCCCTCCCTCCCCCTCCCTCCCTCCCTCTCCCTCTCCCTCCCCCTCCCCCTCCCCCTCCCTCCCCCTCCCTCCCTCCCTCCCTCCCCTTCTCTCCCTCCCTGCCCCCTCTCCTTATAGATCAGGGTATAGTTTGAGAACTACTTCTCCAGCACCATACCTCACTGCCACCTTGCTCTCTTCTGTAATAATGAACTAAGCCTCTGACACTGTAAGCAAGCCCCAAATTAAATGCTCTTTTGTAAAAGTGTCCTTGGTTATGGTATCTCTTCATATCAGTAGAACAGTGACTAAGGCAGTGGCTAATATTGGAAATATCAGAAAACTTACATAGAAATCTGATTTCTGGCCATTATACAATCAGAAGATTCCTCTATATCATTCACTGCTCTGCAGTTAACTAGTGTCTTTGTATTGGAGTGAATGGCAGTGTTGGATTTTGCCATCAGCCCCATTAGTGCCCATTTCCTAAGACTAGACTCTTGATAGCTGGTTCTCAATGTCTGTTCATTTAAACATTCAACTTTTGTCCTTATGCTACTCCCTGTGTTCTCTTCAGATATCTGACTTGTCTTAAGTCATTGATTTTGACATCTTCCAAGAAAATTTATGACAACTGGTTTTAGATGGCATCCTCTTTATTTCTTGCTCCATTGCATAGAGGTGGCTTCCTGGATGCCTCATCTTCTAGGATGAAGCTGTTTATCATCCCAAACTTGTGCTCTTCTCTCATCCTCCTGCCTCCCAACTTCCGTCATCACAACATTATTTCTGTTTTGTTCTTACCATGGCCAAGATTATCTACACTGGCTTCTGTAACCAAAACTCTCTGTCCATAGACTGATACATGAAACTTTTAAAAATCAGTAACTTCCATTTCTATTAAGTGAATATCTCTATTGTTCACAGTAGATCTAAGTGATAAGCTATACTTATATTTTCTTTTAAAAATATTTCATTGTATATGTTATGCATGTTTTCCTTGCATGTACACATGTGTTCTACACATGTACCCAGTTGTCCTCGGGGACCAGAAGAGGATGTCAAATCCCCTATAAGTGGAGGTGCAGCTGGTTGTAACCCACCATGTAGGTGCTGGAAATGGAACCTAGGTCTGTTGCAATAGCAACAAGTGCTCTTAACTGCTGAGGTCTTTCTCTAGCTCCTAGCTTCCTTTTTTTACAGCTTCTTTCCCCTATGGAGTTTCGATCTTCCTTTATTGGTTTCCATCCATGACTTCTTTTTGTGTAGCTGTCATTATTTATCCATTCTCCACCTAGCCAAGTGCTCTATTAGGTTGTTGTCTCCAGTGTCTTTCTCCCTTGTTCAGAGTTCAGAGCTCCAGGTAGTTCAAGGATAAGCAAGGACCACTGACTGACTCATTTCTTGAGCTTGTTTCAATGGTGTCTAAACCTTATAATGTCTCCTTTCTTGGTTAGTATTTTATTTTGCTGTATCCCATCCTTAAGTTACTTTCTCAGGAAAGTGAAGTGTTATTGGAGAACTAAATTTTCACAACAATTGCAGTCTGATGATATCTTTATTTTGCTAACAAACCAAAGTGAGAACTTTGCAGAGTTACAGAGTATGGAAATCTGAATTGTTCATTTTTCTCCCTTGAAACACTGAACACACTCTGCTCTAGTCTGCTGAACTGTCAATCTCCTGACCCTTGTGCTGACCGCCTTTCCAGAAGCCCTTTGACCTTTCTATTATTCATAGCACCTGATGCTCAGCGCTGATGTGCTTAGCTTTCATTCTTTATTATTTCTTCACAATTTCATCCATGCATGTGATGAATTTTGATCATTTTAGCATATATCTTATTGCCTTTCTTAGCTTTCTCTTTCCCACTGAAACCTTCCTAATCCCTGCTCCAATTTGTGTGTGTGTGTGTGTGTGTGTGTGTGTGTGTGTGTGTGTGTGTGTGTGTGTGTGTGTCCCACTGGGTTTCACTAGGGTTGCTGGCATATGCATAGATGGGGTTATTACTGCCTTGAAACTTACAGTGGCTACATTGTTGAAGAAAATGACAGCTCCTCCCCCAGGAACCATTAACTATAAACAGACCTGCAGAGAAGGGTGGAGCCTCACAGGCCTCTCTCTTTCATGGTAAAATGATCAATGGCTCTTAGGTGGGCATCCCATACCTTGGTACTTCAATTTTCATTTAATAATCAATGGCTTCTGAAAGAAGCATTATCCACCCAATGCTAGCTATTTCCTTTCAAACTCTTTTTAAATTATAATGTTTAATAATCTTATAAGATGATAGGCTTCCATAGGACTTTTTCATGCCTTCTTAGTTTGAGATAAACCATACCCCCACCCTCTTGTCTTCCTATCCTCTGCCCTACTTCCATCTTCACTTAAACTCTTCTGTCTCAGTTCAGCTCCCTATTTTTCTTAACCTGTCTCTAATATCCCATTCTTTTATATTATTCATGCTGACATGGGAAGAAGTACTATCTTCAACCCTGAGATACTACTTTTGGCAATCCCTCTTCCATTTTCTTTGTAATCTTATCTTCTGCAATACAAGTAGATTGAATACTGAACCTCCTAACTTGGTCCTCCATTTCCTCTCACCCTTTCGTCACTGTTCATTTTATCAGGCTTACTGGGAGATTTCTGAATCCTTGTCTGGTTTCTAAATTCATCTTTCTTACCCACACACCAGTCACTATTGTTTGTTTACATTAACAATAAACTGGTGATTCCCAATAGTGATTTTGATCTCGATCCTGTCCTCGTGTTATAGCTGAACCATCTTGGACCTCTCTGAGAACTGGCCACAAGGCCTTTAGTGCTGTTCTTATTGCTATTGAGAGCCCTGTCTTTCCCTTAGGACATGTTTTCCTCTTGTTTACCTCAATGTCAGTGTTTGTTAATATCTTCTAACTGTTCTTTCTCAGAGAAAGCTAAGAAGATGGTATGGCCATCGCATTAATAAACACACAGCAGCTGTGATCACCTGTAGAAAACCTACAAAGACAAGAAAGCTGGAGAGGAATTAACAGGGAGAAGAGTGTTAGCAGAAATAAAGGGGGATATGAGAAGATGAGGTGGTAGAATATACATGGTCACCATGCACTACATATAATTAGGAAAATGTCAACAATTTAAAGATAATTTTTTTAAAGCTGGTATTGTCTCTGAAGATAAAGGCAGGTCTGACTGATAAGATTTATTTTTAAGATCAGATGAGCTAAGGGCTCTGTTGCTTAGCTGGGTAAAGTGCCTGTCTGGTAAGATCAGATGAGCTATGCTGGAAGCATCCTAAATGCTAGAGTTTCTCCTTGGTTACTGTGGTGATGCTGCATTCTACATTTGAATAGAAGATACCCCAACAAAGAAGATACTTGTTGGGGTACCAGTAGGCTTCCAGTTAACCCGCCTTTCTGCCATCCACCCAGTCCCAGTTCCAGAATCTCCTGTTGATGGAGGCTTTACAGATAAATAACCTTTGTAGTAACCTGTGGAAGCCACAGCCTCCTCTGCCCATCTCCAGCCATCCATCGTCTCCATTGGCATGATCATCAACCATTCTGCTGAACTCTTTCTCTCCTGGGCAATACCCATTGATTCACATGGTGTGTGGAGCTTATGCCTGTTGAAATTGCTTCCTGATCACTTTAGTGATTGCTTGGGAAGAAGGGGAGGTGATGGGCGTGTTCAGTCTACTATCATTGATCGGCTGCTTTTTAATGTGCTGGTTGTGTGAGCTCAGACACTGTCTATTTTACACCTTCACAAGGGCTCACAAAGCAGCCTGAACTTGAGTTATTGTACAGACACAGGGCGTGTGCAGAGCTATCAACTGTGTGCCCCTGTGTCTTCACCTATGTAGATGTACACTCCCAAGGTGACAAGTGTCATGTTTCTGTTCTTAATTCTTGATAAACTCAGAGAAAAACTGGAGCTATGCCTTTTCTTAAAAACTACCCTGCCCTTTATGATGGTTTAAGGCACAAAATGGAGGAAAATAGATGAGGACTAAGTAAGCTCCAGGCAAAGAAGGCCCACTCAGCCTCAGCCCAGTGCAGCCCAGTGTGTTGCCACATCCCCACTGGGCCTGCAGCCATGTTCTTGCTTCTCCAGCTGTGATGTGTTTTTGCCTCCAACAGTAGCTTTGTAAATTCACTGGAACCCCTTCCCCCAACCAAGGAGAGGTGGGACTTTTTTTGTCTCTTTCCTCTGCTGTATGCCTATCTGACCTCATTGCCTCTCAGCTTTGGATATCTCTGGGCTTTCATCCCAGGCTCCCCCTGCAGGAAGAAGCTGAGATTGTCTCTGGGTTGCTACCTGAGATCACCTCATTTTGGCTTCCTTTCCTCCCCCTTCCTGGCTACCTTTAGTCTCTTGGCCTTCCTTCCCCTGCCCAGCATTTCCATCAAAACCCTCTTCTTATGTAGCTTTATCACAGAAGCTCTAGAAGTGACTGGAGTTACTGACCAACTTTGCGTCCCTTCCTGAACAGCACCTTAACGAAAACCTGGCAAAGCTCACGGCCAAGTTTGAGAAAGCAACAGCAGAGAAACTCAAGTGTCAGCAAGAAGCTGAAGTGACCGCAGGCACCATCTCCCTTGCAAACCGCCTGGTGAGTCTGAGTTCTAATTACATTAGCAGTTTGTTGTCAAGTGCCCCAGAGGTGTGACTAAATGAGTTCAGCACAGCACAGCTTTGACTGGCCTTGGGAAGGGGGGGCAGTACAGTATTCAAATGTGCAGGGATGCAGGGACTGTTCCCTGAGAAGTGTGGGTACTTAGTCTTCTCAGTCCAAAGCTGATTTAATAAGGAGGAAGTTAGAAAGGTACACTGGATCTACTAGACAGCTGCTGCAAGTGTGGCCGTGCTTCTTGAATATGAGTGGGAATATGAGAAGTTAGCATTTTGTGGGTCAATTCCAGAGTTCTGCTCCATGTGACATCATAAGGTGCAAGATTAGGGACAGCAAAGCAGAAAGGAATGAAACGGACTGGTCCCGAACATTTCTGAATGTGATCTTACTTGTGCACACCTGTGTGTACACATAGGGAAATAGGGGAGAGATGGGCAGGCTCTGGCCTTCCTGAGAAAACAAGTCTTAAGTGTCAGGACAAAGGTGTTTATTGTAGGGTGTCTGTTGCTATTATATAGCACCCCCCCAAAAAAAAATAAATTAACTCAGGAGCAAGTGTAGGTATGCCATCCTTGGTTGGGATAGGAGAGAGCTGAAATTAGTGGGCGTGGGACCAGAGGAAAGGACTAAGGATTAAAGCAGCATTTTATGTCTCCTGAATTGGTTTACTGGGGCCCAGTGATGGAAGGCTTCATAGTCCAGGCTGTGTTTATAAGATTCAGACTAATGATAGTTCCCTTCTTCTTTCCTACGAATTCAATAAACCAAACTGTTTTAGAAAAGCAAAACAGTAACCATTCTACAGTTTTGTGGGGGCAGGTCTTTGGGTAGAACATAGCTTGCTGTGTTATCTCCATGCCTGAAGAATTCAGGGTTATTTGGTCCTGGCGCTGGGCTGGGTTGGAAACTCCAGAATAACTTCCTTCACCTGCTAGGTATCCTGGCAGGTAAAGCTAATAGGGTGGACTCAGAAGGGCCTCTCTGTCTCCATGAACCCTCTCTAGTACAGTCATCAGATGTGTTCCATCCTACCCCAGCACTCCACAAGTGAGTGTCTCGAGAGACCAGAAGTGGAATGTGTCACTCTCATAAAACCTGGGACCAAAATCTAGCACAGTGTCAGTCACTTCTGCCTTAGTCGATCAAAATGGTTACAAATTTATGTGGCTGGAGATGGATAACTGTTATCTTTGTCTTGTGACTTGGCTCTGTTTTGTTGTTGAGACAGGCCCTCGTTCTGTTGTCTAGGCTGGTTGCAAACTCAGTCTTTATAACTGTTGCTTGAAGTTTTGGTCTTTTTACTCTTTTTGGCCTTTTGAGGAGCCCACCATCCAGCTCCCAAAAAACTCACTCATGGAGTCTTACTATTACGTATGAATTCCTGGCCTTAGCTTGACTTGTTTCTAGCCAGCTTTTCTTATTTTAAATTAACCCATCTACCTTTTGCCTCTGGGCTTTTCATTTTCTTACTTCTGTATCTCTTAACTATTCATCTTACTCCATGGCTGGTTGGGGGACTGGGTGGGTGGCTGGCCCCTGACATCCTCCTCTCTTTGTTCTCTTGCTGCTGCTCCCCCTTCCTCATTTCTCCTATTTACACCCTCTGCCCCACCTATCCTCGCTCCTGCCTCACTGTTGGCCATTCGGCTCTTTATGAGGCCATCAGGTGTTTTAGACAGGCAACGAATCACAGCTTCACAAAGTGAAACGAAGACAGCACAGACAAAAGTCATAACATCTTAAAATAATACTGCACCACACATGCCTCAGCTTCTGGAGTCTTGGGATTACTGATGTGAGCCACCATGCCTGACTTCTGCATCCCCTTTCAATGAGAGGTCAAAGAACTTAATGGCCTTTTAAAACTCCTCGCGGCTTGTATGTCTCTCACATCCAGCAGAAAAGACTGGAGAGCAGCTTCTACTGAGTGTGACCTCCCTTTATTCTGGAGTCTCTGAAGCACCACCCTCACACAGAAGGGAATTACAATAAATTCCTTTCCTCCTTTATTCCAGCTACAGCCATGTTTCTTTAAGGAGCCATGTGTTGTAGCCACCACTGGCCTGAGCCTTGCTTTAGTGAAGACGGCAATCCACATGTGTGTCAGTTGCTATGTACTCAGATGTTGCATTAAGACAGAAAATTGATTTCCTCTTAGAACAGTTTAGAGCAAGAATGAGCATAAGTATGGATTCTCCACTTCTCTCCCTATGTCTTCCCTGTTTCATCTTTGTGGTCTGTGGCCTGTCTGCTGTATTTAACTGACCTGTACCTGTTGTCTGTCTGTCCCTAACAAAGAACTTTGCTCTGTGTTTACTGAACCAAAATCAATGGTATGGGAAATAAATGGGGAATATTTTTCAACAGAAATCTCTAACAATTTTGCAGGGAAGAGGTTACTTTACTGACCACAATAGTCTCAGAATAGCATTCAAACCCACACAGATCTTAAAAACCATTAACATAGTGCTTCCAATACTTCTGGGAGATTTGTTTTAAGGTTGCTTTTAATAATCTATTGGCTGCTTTCTGCAAATAATTACCACAGCATACACAAACACATACTTTATTATGGGTCAGGAGCTTGGAAGTACATGAGTTAAGAGTAAAGCTATGCGCTAGCTTAGGTTGTGAAAGCTGATTACACGGAAGGGTAAAGCATGAAGATGAGGCTGGTTACATTGTTCTCATAAAGGCAGGTCAGGGTCAAACAGGCTGAGTAGTAGGATAGTAGGCTGAGAACATAGTCCTAAACAATCTCAAAGCATGTTACCAGCTTGGATGCAAAGGCAGGCAGAAAATGTGTCACCACAGGTATGGATGGAACAGGCTGCTGTGCATCCTTGAGATGATCGATTTCATCAAACAACTTGGTTTAGAGATGGCACCCCACAGATGTGCAAGTAATTAGCCAGACCTGGCTAGCCTGCCTCCTATCTAGCTGCTTACCTGGCTTCCAAACCTCAGCACAGCCTTCTCCATCAGATGGGGACTTAACCATATGCATCTCTATGGGAAGCATCTCCATGGGAAGCTGTGGGACTACATATGTGGGCACACAAATATTCTCCTCCCAAGAAGAGTGGTGTCTTCCAAATATGAGCTAGGCCAAATGAGATGTGACCTATAGTCTCTGTTACTTTGTACACACTCATATGTATACTCCTATCACTGCCTATCATGCTGCCCACTGGAAAATTATTTAGGGCACATGGACTTGACTTTATTTCCATATCGCTAGCACTTAGGGAGGAGAGAGAAGAAAATACCAGGCACTATGGTTAGTGGTAACATGCATGAATATATTTGATCCTCACAACAACCTGTGGAATTGTATAGCTGTCTCCACATGTAGAAAGGGCAGAGCCCTGCAGCCTGCTTCCAGAACTGATAATCACCATAGAGGACATGTGATGGACAACAAAGAGTAGGAGCTTGTGTGCTGGAGTGTCACAGGAAGCTGGGACATTGCTTATGGAAATGGCAGGATGATGGCAAAGGATGCACAAAAATTTTGCTGGGACTTGTTGCCATGGACATATGGCATGTGATCTCCTTGACTAAATACACAGCTCTGTGTGTTCCAGTTGACACTTCTCTGTCCTTTCTGTCCTTTAAATGGTAGGTTGGAGGACTTGCTTCTGAAAACATCAGGTGGGCAGAGGCTGTGCAGAACTTCAAACAGCAGGAGAGAACATTATGTGGAGACATTCTTCTTACTACAGCTTTTATTTCCTACTTGGGCTTCTTTACCAAAAAATACCGCAAGAGCCTCATGGATGGGACCTGGAAACCCTATCTGAGCCAGCTGAAAGTATGTATGGCCTGAACTTGTCCTGACTCTGCCAGCCTGTGTGTACCGCTGAGATCATATGACCATCACAACCCACACCTTCCAGTATTCCTTGCATATGCAATAACACTCCCACCTGAGCATCAGGCATAGGACATACACGATCATATCCTCTACACTGCCAAGCATTATGGTCCTCTGTGCTCTGGTCCCATGCCTTAATGGGGTTCTCATGGGAACTTCATGCTCTGGCCTTCCATACTCTGGTTCTTTGATGAACCTACTGGCTCACTTCCAAATGGTGAAACCTGGGAGACATCAAAAGATCTCTCTGTTCCAGAGGGCATCATAGGAACAGTGTGGGAAATTCCTTCTGTTCTTCCTGGCCCATTGTTGTTGGGTCCCAAAACCATACAGTTTATACCCATGGTTAAGAAACACAGCTATAAAAGCAACCATGCCCACCAAAGCTCAAGTGCTCTTCCATGGTGCAGAGGGCCATGCACCTGTCTGTGTAACTATTCCCAGATACTCCCTATGTATATAAAAGTGCTGAAATGGGGGGTGGTGATGGTTGCTAAGTAAAGTAGATTTCAAGCCTTACCTAGACACTAACATTCCCTTGGCACATTTTTACCACTCAGGCTCATCAGTTCCCAAACACTAACCAAAAATTCAGAGTATCCTACATGCTATGGTAATGGAATATAAAAGACATGGCATGCCAGGATGGTTCCAGGTGATTAGGTCCACAGACTTCAGCAGTAGAGAGTACAATTCCCACTGTACCCTGAAGCATATTCCAAACTTGACCCATAACTACCACCCTGGAATTGCAAAATGCATTTTTGTAGTGATGCCTAAGTTTTCCCATATCTGCTCATAAACCACATGATGATTTGATGGACTGGCTTAAAATGGTTAGTACTGGGAATAGCATGGACATTAGATCAGCAGTAACTAGTGGTACTGGTTGTGTTATCTAGTGGAGCTAGCAGCACTTGTTGAGCTGTGATTTGGATGGAAGAACTAGCAACAGAGAGGATGCTTGGCTCTTAGCCATATAGGAGGATTGGGCATGTCTGAGATACATAAGCATTCTTGTGCCATAGACGCCTCTTAGTCTACTGTCTTGTGCTGAAACAGAGTGCTGGAGAGCAGCTAATCAATAAAGAACTAATATTTACTTGGTTCATGATGCTACAGTCTGGTGAGTCTGCTGTGGATGGACTTCAGTACTTTGACATCCTGTGATAGAAGGCAGAAGAGGAAGAAAAAGTGAGAGCTAGAGAGAAAAATGGAACCAATCTCACCTCTGTGGCCCACTCAACAGGAACTAATTCCTTCCCATGATATGAATGGGAGCCATTTACAGGGCAGAGCCACAGTGACCTGCTCACTGGGGATTAAGTTTTCAGTTCCTATATTTGGGGAAACACATTCGAACCACAGCAAGCAATCTCTGGTAAAGTCTATGAACCCCAGAATAATGTTTTGTTCATGAGATTATAAAGAAAACATGGCAAAACACATTTCTGGTTTCATTTTGTTTTCTCTATATATCTCAGGCCTACCTCAAAATCACAATCCTCCTGCCTTAGCCTCCACCACAGTGCCTGGCTATATCAAGCTTCTCAAAGGAATTTAGTGTTCTTATCCTGAGATAACAGATGTGTTTCAAGTTGTGCATAGTGTCATATATATATATGCAATGTATATGTAATTACAGCCATCAGGAAACTGAGATGACAAGATTATGAGTTCAAGGTCAGCCTGAGCTACATAGTTAAGATGTGAGAGAGGGGGGGGGAGAGAGAGAGAGACAGCTCACTAATGCATGATGCTATAGCATGGGTCTTCTGTTTCCTTGTTTAACTTGTTTAAACTTGTTTAACCTTTCACATTGTGGCATTTATTGTCACATTATTCACATTTATTGTCACCAATAAATTTCACACTCTTAGGATGAAATGATTGCATTATCAAAAACAACAAAAAAAACTTCTGAAAAATATAATGTTTTAAATAAATTGATGATTTTTGTGAGACAATATTCACAGCTGTCCTGGGTATCATGTGACTAAGGACTACCACTTGAACATGAGTAAGAGAAAAGGAGTTTGAAAAGGGTTACATAGTTTTCCTGAGATACCTGAGCAAATCAAACTGCAAAGACAGTTGAATCATAGAGTTTAAAGGATGTAAGTCTAAACCTCTAAAACATTATACTAAATGGAAGTGGCCAGACCACAAAAGGTCACATCTTGTATGATTCCATTTGTATTAAATATCTAAAGTAAGAAAATCTATAGAGACAGAAAGCATGTTAGTGATTGCCAGGAACTTGTGTCATAGACACAGAGAGGGATTTGTAATGATCATACAGCTTCCTTTGGTTCCATGAAAATACCTGGGAGTAGAAGGATCAGGTTAAAGACTGCACAACACTGAGAATGTGCTATCCCCCACCAAACTGTACATCTTACCACTGTGCATTTTACATTGTGTAAAGCTTACCTCTTTTTAAACGTATATAAGTCAATGAAAAAGATTGTTTATAGAAGAATTAGATAAACTGAGAGAGGCCAAAATACTAAAAACAGAAAGGATTTTCCAGCTCTGAGGATACACACAGGGACATGGGCAGAGTTCTCAGGGCTGAGGGTGGGCTCCCCAGTAAGCCCCAGTAGGTATGCTTGTTGTGAGGGCCTTGTGAGCAACCTTGAGGAGGAAGGATCGAGGTAGGGAGAAAACATGAACCCAGACATTTGCAAGCTGGTAAAATAATGAGAGGAGAAAGTGGTCTGTGTGAGCTAGTACTGCCACCAGAAAACTGATGTAAGAGATAGAGGAAAAATGGCAAGGAAGTAAATGTCCTCATGGTCAAAGTTATAAATAATCAGGCTGGCAAGATAGCTCAGTCTCTAAGCTCAGCTACCTGAGTTAAATCATGGAGACCCACACAGTAGAGCAAGAGAACCACTTCCCCCCAATACTACTGACTTTCACACACATGCCATAGCATGTGCACCCCCACACACACCCACACACACACACATGCATTCACATGCAATGAGGAATATTTTAAAAGTCGTAAATAAGCTGTAGAAGGGATTTGATTAAGATGAATATAATGAAGAATAAAAAGTTGGTTAGAAGATGAATTTCTATTCATCTGTCACGATGCTTTTGGCAATAATCTAGGAAAGCACTCTCTGGGGGAATGTTGGTTGCTTTTAAAGGGGTTATGTTATGCAGTGGGATACTGTGGATTCTCCCCGGCAAAGATGGGGATTCCCATTCAGAGTGTGCCTGTCACCTCTTCATCAGGTTCCCATCCCAATCACTTCAACCCTGGACCCCTTGAGGATGCTGACTGATGATGCTGATGTGGCTGCCTGGCAGAATGAGGGCCTCCCTGCTGACCGCATGTCCATGGAGAATGCCACCATCCTCATCAACTGTGAGCGCTGGCCACTCATGGTTGATCCTCAACTGCAAGGCATCAAGTGGATCAAGAACAAGTATGGAGAAGAACTCCGAGTCACCCAGATCGGCCAGAAAGGGTAGGTGGCTGGGCACACAAGTTGACACTGTTGCTGTTTGTGTAAGAAGGAAATATTCCATTGAGTAGATTTAAGCCCTAGTAGCTCTTCTGACCTCTCTATTAGACAAACCTCCTGATTTCTTGCAGGTTTCCCTTTCAGTTTAGAAAATACTACAACAGGATGCTTGGGTACCAGCTCTGTGCTTTTTCTCATTAGGAATCATGTGGTCAGTAGGATGGCTGTAGTCTATAATTTATTATACATTTCATAGGAAGAGAAGAATTCAAAGGTCCTCCATCACAAAGAAATGGTGTTTAAGGAAGCAGAAACTCCATTTACTCTAACCATTGTATTAAATAGATAGTATCATCACCTAGAAGATAAATCTGTGGGCTTGTCTGTTGGGAATCATATTGACTAGTTTAGTTTCTGGCCCTTGAATGATATGATTAAAGTGATGGAACCCACCATAAAAGTAGATAGCATAATTCCCTAGATTTGGTTCCTGAAATCTAACTGTGATTCTTGGAGAAATCTAACTGTGGTAGTTTGAATAAAAATGGTCTCCAAGGGCTCATAGGAGATGGCATTATTTGAAGGAATGGGATATGTTGGAGTAGGTGTGGCTTTATTGGAGAAAGTGCATCACTGGGTGGGGGCTTTGAGGTTTCAGAAACTCAAGCTAGGCCCAGTGGCTCAAACTCTCTTCCTGCTGCCTGCTGATCCAGATGTAGAACTCTCAGCTGTCTCTCTAGCACCATGTCTATCTGCATCCTGCCATGCTTCCTACATTGATGAGTTTAATAATTCACTAAACCTCTGAACTATAAGCCAGCCTCAGTTAAATGCTTTCCTTTATAAAAGTTGCTGTGGTGATGGTGTCTTTTCCCAGCAATGGAACACTGACTAAGATAGAAGTTGGTTCCAGGGACTTAGGAATTACTGTGATAGGCCTAACTGTGCTTTTGTTTGGAGGGATGTGGACTTGTGGGACTTTGGTTTGGGAAAGCAATGGAAGACAGTGGTGCTGAGAGTAATTTGAAGTATGGAGGCTGGGCTCAAGAGGTTTCAGAAGAAATTAATATTAGAATGTGGACTATAGACTATTTTTGTGATATTTTGGTGATGAATGTGGCTGTTTTCTGCCCTTGTCCAAAAAGTCTACCTGAAGCTAAATTAAAGAGTTTTAACTTAACAACATTGGCAAGGTTTCAAAACAGCCTAGTACTGACTATGTTGAATGGTTATTAGTGACCACTCTTAGACAGATATAATGAAAAGGAGCAATTGGAGCAAGAAAAAATACAAAATGTACAATTATAGGAGAAAGGAAGGTCTGGGAAGTCCTGTGCCCAAGGAGACAAAGAGATGAAAGAAAAGCTCACTGCTAAACAGAATAAAGGGAGTGATGACCTCAGGGCAAGACTCCCTTGTATACTCCCTATGCAGAGGCAGGCAGATGTCTGAGTTCAAGGTCATCCTGGTCTATAGAATAATTTCTAGGGCAGCCAAGCTTAGAAAGTGAAGGAAAACATTGAAACAGAAAGCTGGTGAAAATGTATTTGAATGAGGGGGGCATGTTCCAGTCCTAGCAAACAAAAGAACTTGGCAACTTCAGCCAAGTAGTTTTGGCTTTAGAGATAGAGGAAGGGATTATGGACTGTACCCCTGTGACTAAGGAAAGCCACTTAAGCTAGGTATGTGTCAAGGGTATCCCTGCATGGAGGCTCAGAGAGGCAATTGAGTGAAGCTGTGAAGATGAACCCTGCACTTCTTTGGAGACCCTAAGATGTTGGAGATCCCAAAGTTTTGGGATATCTCAAGGAGAGCTGCTAACAGGATGAAAGAAATATGTTTCAATCAACAAAGCTGAAAGGAGTTGGAGATCTGAAGAAAGTTTTGACAGCAAACATGGAGATAGAGTTTGGAGTCTCCCTAGCTGGTTTTCTTGTTTGTTTGTTTGTTTGTTTGTTTTTTTGGTCTTGCTTTGGTCCATATTTTCTCATTATGCTCCCATTCTTCTCTTTTGGAATGGTAATATATACCCTGTGCCATTGTATTTTGGAAGTATGTGATCTCATTTTTCATTCTTATTTTATGGGGATTATAGTTAAGAGACTGCCCTGAGCATCAGAGACTTTGAACTGTGGACATTTAAGCAGTGTTGAGACTGTGATAGATTGTGAGGACTTTTGAAATTGGACTAAATGTGTTATGATGTGGCCTATGGAGATCAGGGAGTACAATGTGGAAGTTTGAATGGAAATGGCCCCCATAGGCTCACAGGGAGTGGCATTATTTGAAAGATTAGGACATAGGCCTGGTTGGAGTAGGTGTAGCCTTATTGGAGGAAGTGTGTCACTGAGGATGTGCTTTGAGGTTTCAGAAGCTCAATCCAGACCCAGTGGCTCACTCTGTCTTCCTGCTCTCTGCTGATCCGGATGTAGGACTCTCAGCTACCTCTCTAGCACCATGTTTGTCTGCACATCACCATGCTTCCCATCATGATGATAATGGACTAAACCTCTGAATTGTAAGCCAGCCACAATGAAATGTTTTCCTTTGTGAAAGTTGATGTGATCATGGTGTCTCTTCACAGCGACAAAACATTAACTAAGACACTAACAGAGCATGAGCATTCAGTTCCCTCTAGGTGGGAGCTATGAATGCAGATTAATCACTTGCCTTAAGCTCCTCCATGTAGGTTTTCCATAATGGAAAGTACCCAGGAGCCAAAATAGACCTTTTCCCCTTGATCCAGATCAGGCCTGGAGGCACACAAAGTGCAGGCCAGCAGCAATCAGGACTACCTCTTGATGGAGGAGGGCAACCTCATCACTGTAATAGGTTCACTCTGTTCACTCTTGGGTTCTTGGGCTCTTGGACTTTGGTGCCAGTTCCCATGATACTCTTCAGGAGGCTGACAGGTATAATAATAATGTTTGACCTAGTTTGGTAGCTAAGTAAGCATTAGCTTCTCCTCCCTCTGCATCATGATTTTCATGCTGTTCAACATGGACCATCAGGCTCATATAGAGAGCCACAGAACCCATCCTGACTGGCATCTATCACTCCATTCTCACCAGACACAGATTGACAAAGGAAAGTCCCCATGTACCTGTCTGGCTAAAACAAATGTCAGGAGGAAGAAACTAGGCCAGACTATTATATGGCCTTAAGAAAAGATCACAGAAGGGGAGCCCCTGCCCACAGATGGGACTGGCAGTGATAGATGGGAAGTCACAGGGTGAGGTTGTCACCTCACCCTGTGAAATGAAAAATAGCCTAAGGCAATGCTGGCCTCTAGCCCCAGAGTGGCTTCAAAGTGTTTCCACACTTTCCTATGGGCACATAGGAATCAATAGGAAGAAATTGAGTTCTGGCACCACCATGGATCTGTTCCCTTCTCCTATGTGTGTGTGTATGGGGTGGGGAATGACTTGCCAGGTTGTCCCTCAGTTTTGAGAAGGGATTATCTTGGAAAAGGGAGAATAGGGCCAGGACCCACTAACAGTCATAGAGACAGTGCCCAAAGGAGAGCCATGGGAGTCTAATGGCCAGAACATCCTAAACTGGTCTATGTGGTCTTTATGGTGAGCTACCAAGGCTTTCTTCTGAGTGACATGTGCGAGGTACTGTCTTGCCTGTGTTTGGAGTGGTTTCCAGATCCATGTGCTCATCCTAAAGTTGTCTGGAAAGATGGGACAAGATGAGTTTCCTTGATTGTCTTAATCCCCTGTCTTCAAACAACAGAAAGCAATCAGATCATGTCATGTATAAAAAATACCCCAGATGGTCTGTGGATAATGCTGAAATAATTGGCTCTGTAGCTTTTCCAAGTAGCAAAGCCTCAGTGTCAGAGTTAAGGTATAAGAATGGTCAAAACAGTGGGTAGACTTTCAGCACTGCCTTACAGTCTATTACCTGTCTGCATGCACACAGTACTGCCCTGCAACCCTGCTTTGATCTGCATCATCACACAAACCATAGTCCAGTCTGAACTCCTTGAAAGCTGGTTGTTGAGCATGTTTTTAACTGTTCTGGAAAGAGACTTTGAATTGGGAATCTTTCAAGAGATTATTGCTGTCTGGTGCAATGTCAGATGAGAACATGATTAGTATGAAGTTCTTACGGAGTTATTTTCTTGTCTTTGAGACAGAATCTTAGATATCCTTTGAATTTCTGATGTTCCTCCCTCTACTACTCTAATATTAGATCTACAGGAGTAAACCTCAATGCCCAGTTTATGAGGTAGTAGAGATGAACCCCATTGCTTCACACATGCTAAGCAAACACTCTGTCAACTGAGCAACAGCCTAGTTTTTCATGAAGTTCTTCATGTATCTTGAATACACACTCTTAAGGGATCCTTTCTAAGATACTGTCTTAGCTTGTCTCTGGTCATCCAATAGAAGTAGATATTTGTAATGATTCCCTGCTCAGTTTGGGGTGACATATTACCATTTCTGCATTTTATTATAGAATCATTTTGATCTGTTGTGCTTAAAATATCACCTAAATAGAGGCCCTGTGATAGAGTTGCAACATTAAATTAAGAATAATCTTCCCAAACTAGGAACTCTAGCAACCCTCATTACAAAGGAACCCAAGCCTGTCTCTATGGCTCAGATATGGAAAGCAAGTCACATACCTCCCTTGGAAACTTCCCAGTACTAGGAGTTGAGATAACCTTTTCAAAATTTTGTTTTGTTTTGTTTTAATATTTAGTTACTTGGGGCTATGGATAAATGTGCCACAGTAGATGTTGTGGAGGTCAGAGAACAACTTGGCAGGAGCCAGTTCTCTCCTCCTACCCTGTGGGTTCTGTAAGTGTTACAGCTCTGAGGGGAATGGCTTTCCCCAAAGTGTTACAGCTGGAGGGGAAAGACTTCCCCAGTGGAAGTGTTACAGCTCTTCTCTGGGGTGGAGGAAAAGTTTCCCCACTGTAAGTATTACAGATCTGCTTTGACAGAGGAGGTTTTCCCCTAAGTGTTACAGCTCTGAAGGGTAAGGTATCCTGGCAGTTGGGAGCCAAGGATGCCACATAGTCACATTGCACAACAGACCTCATACAAAGGATTTATTGGGAGGGAAGAATCCAGGAGGGTGGTTGCCTCTGCTTGGGTGAGAAACAGTTGACAACTGAGCAGAAGTCAGGGTTTAGATAGTGTTTCTTAGGGGTGGAGCTTTCCAGGGTAGTGATTGGTGGGATTTCAAGTCCTGGGTTTGGACTTTTTATTCTGTAGGGAAGCTATTAAGGGCAGTTGAGCATTCTGTGGGTGGAACCTAACATTTGGAGAGCCTCGGGGGATGGATGGGCCTGGCCACTCATGCTCCTTGAAGGGCTTATAGGCGCTAGGAATCAAACTCAAATTTTTATCATTGGTGAATGCTTTTATCCACTGAGCCTTCTTACCAGCCCCAAAGTCTCTTTTACATTAAGATTTTCTCAAAATAATCCCCTTGTTGTGTTTTAACAATTTAATAAAAGTCATTTAGAAATGTGTATTTGCAAACACAGCATGCAAATAATAAAAACAAATCTTTTAAAATAATATTTGCATCCTAGGACTTATAGGGTAAAGAGGCCAAGGGAAGATCAGCCTCTCCCTGCCATGACCACAAGACCAGGGCCAAGGGAAAACACCCTGAACCTGACTTGACCCCAAGACCAGGGCCAAGAAACAGAATCTCACCAATACCTGAGCTTGCCCCAAGGTCAAACCACAGAACTGCACCAGTCCCTAAACTTTCCCCATGATCAGGCCACAAAATAATCCCTCCGATCCTGGGTCACCCTAGAATGCTCTGGCCCCCAAGAAACTCTATATAATCTCTGCTCAGTTCCCTGGTGTTTCTCACCCAAGCAGAGGCAGCCCTGGATTTTTCCTGGATTTTTCCCTCCCTGTCAACCTCTCTTGTGAGAGGTTGGTTGGGCAATGTGACTTTGTGGTGTTCCTTGGTACCCAATTGCTAGGATACGTTCATCTTCAGAGCTGTAACATTTGCCTTGGGAAACCTTTCCCGCTGGAGCAGACAACACTTCTGTTTGAAAAGCCTTTCCCTTCAGAGCTGCAACACTTACAGGACTCCCAAAGTGAGACTTAAAAGCAGGTTTTTGTGGGTTAACTGGTGGCATATGCCAACTTGTGCTGTGAGCTAAAGGGATACACCATGCACCATTTTACTGTTCTCGTCAAGTGGATAAAATCTGTTCTTAAGTATAATGAATCTTACTTTACATGTATAAAAACTGACTTTAGAAGAATATTTAATGCTTTGAGAAAATGCTTATGTTTTATGTTAAAAATACTAGGTTATAAAGCAAAAGTGCCATATGAATTCAGTAATATGAAAGCTAAAATTGAGAATGTAATGTTGTCAGCTCTCCGTACCAAGTTGCATAGAGAGCCAACCATATACTTGGCAACAATTGCATCTGTGCAAAACGTGCAGACTTTCCCTCTTATCATTAATAATCCTACGTAGCCATCATTACACAACATTGTCTGAATCAAGTGCTATAAATAAAAGTGCATGGAAGGATGGCTGCAGATTGTATGCAAACATAGCACCATTTCATGTAAAGAGCAGTAGGACACTTATTTTTATTTCCCATGAAGCCCCAAGCCAATTCCCCAGTGCCAAAGGACCACCCAAACAACCAGATGTCCAAAATAAACACTGAATTATACATAACAGAGAGACTATGGTTACTTTTCATATTGTTGTTTATTTTGTCATATCTATTTCTGAAAGATATAGAAAGTCTATATAAATCTCTGAAACATAATTTTAAAATATAAAAAACAATAATAGCTGAAGACATTTCTGGAAGCTGTGCCTCCCTGCCCAGCACTATACTTCCCTCCCTCCGAGGCATGGCGGTCTTATTACATTGCCTCAGATCCATGCATTTATGGTCTCGCACTGTCTAACTTGCTCGACAGCTGCCTTCAGACTATAGAACGTGCCCTGGAAGCTGGAGATGTGGTGCTCATTGAAAACCTCGA
This sequence comes from Cricetiscus sungorus, assembly GCA_030556225.1. NCBI lineage: Eukaryota > Metazoa > Chordata > Mammalia > Rodentia > Cricetidae > Cricetiscus > Cricetiscus sungorus. Next base: position 45,026,068 of record JANBXA010000069.1, on the reverse strand, counting down.
GGAGTCCATTGATCCTGTCCTAGGACCTCTGCTTGGGAGAGAAGTCATTAAGAAAGGACGGTGAGATACCAATGCACAGCTGCCCTGGTTAGCTCTGTGGAGAGGACCCCTCTAGACCTCTTCCTCCCCGCTCAGGTCAGAGCACTCTGCAGCTGACTGGCCTTCCTCTACTCTAATTGCAGGCTATTTCATTGCCCTTGGAGTCTGGAGAGACTCTGGAAACCTGCAATTCCTCACCCTTTTTCTAATGGCCACAGTGTGCAATGTGAAAGGAACCCTAAGGGGAATGGTCAAAAGCAGAGAGACTTTTAAGACAAGCATTTTATTCAAGCCAGATGTGTGAGGCTCAGAACTCAGCTCCCTGTCAGTTTGATGGCCCTTTGTGACTTTGAAGGCTTAACACATACAGGGCAGAAAGAGGTGGTTGATATGAATGAGAAAAATGAGAAAAAAGTGGAAAGGCTTCCATCTCACATGATACAAATGCTAACTAACATGAAGGTGCAGTTGACTTGGGTCATCCTTGCCTGTTTTCCGTTACTATAGCAAAATACTCAGGGCTAGGTAGTTTATTAAGAAAATCCATTTGTATAGTTCATGGTTTTGGAAACAAAGTCCAAAATTGACCAGCTATATCCTATAAGAGTCGTTTTATACTATCACAGCATGCCAGATGGCATCATGGTAAGAGTACATGAGGTTAGGGACCACATAGTGAGAAAGGGAGCAAGAGATTGTAGAGGGTCTAGACCTACTCTCTGAGACTAATCCACTCCAGCTAGACCCAGCCCCCTTCCCCTTCCAATTATCTTCCACCAGGTTCTACCTCTCAGACTCTCTCTCTCTCTCTCTCTCTCTCTCTCTCTCTCTCTCTCTCTCTCTCTCTCTCTCTCTCTCTCTCTCTTCTACAGAAGACCAAGTTCCCAATACAAGGATCTTTGGAGACAAACCATATCCAAGCCTTAGCAGGAGCCTTACCAATTGCTCAGTCCCCAGGTTATCCATCTGTGTTTTAGGCTATCCCTGCTTCTTAATTAATTTTTGCCCATCAAACCATTCTTTTTCTATCTGAGGGGAAAAAAAAAAAAAAAAAAGGAAGCTCTCTGGCTTGCCTAGGAAGATCTTCCTGCCAACGATGAGCAGATGCCCCTTGCGCCACACTCTATGCTGCCATCTGCTGGGGCATTTCCATAACGTCTGAATCTATACTGACACAGTGGGAACAGCTCTGCCTGGAGTTTCTCGCTGTAAAATGAAACATGGTGACTCTGAGACAAGACTTAATCCTTCCAACCTGCTCCCAACATTAAGGCAAAGAAGGGTCCTAGGTAGTTGTTAGACATAATTGGGAAAAATTGATATGGTATACTGTTGAGTATGCTCTTATTAAAAAAAAAAACAAAAACAAAAAACAAAAACAAAGACAAAAAAATCTAAGATTCTACCTGAAGGCACCCTGCCTTCACTTGAGCCTTTGTATTGCAGATTCATTAAGATTGGAGACAAAGAGTGTGAATTCAATCCAAAATTCCGGCTCATCCTTCACACCAAGCTGGCCAACCCTCACTACCAGCCTGAGCTACAGGCTCAGGCCACCCTGATCAACTTCACGGTGACCAGGGATGGCCTGGAGGACCAGCTGCTGGCCGCTGTGGTCAGCATGGAGAGACCAGACCTGGAGCAGCTGAAGGTATGTCAGAGATTCCCTGAAGAAGAAAGAGATGGCTCTGCTACCAGATCCTACAGTGCAGCCACCATGGGGACGGGGTGGGCAGTTTTTCCCGTGATTCAGCAGAGTGGGTTCTTCAAGACATTGGATGAGACCAACCCTGCCTTGTCACCTCTGCACATCCATTTTGGAAAGGGAGAATGTGGTGAGCTGAAGGACAGAAGTAGGGATAGCTGGGAGACTAGGGCATTCCCATCCTCAAGAGCAGGACCTGGCTCAGGGCTCTGATTGAAGACATCTGATATCACATACTCACAAGAAGACATCTCGAACTAAGTAGGGTTAAATTATGCATGGGTATCAGAAACAGGGTCATCCTTGCTGGGGCTGTGTCAGTGCAAGGCATCTTAAAAAGCAAGAACTTAGGTCCTATCGGTTGTGAAGGCTGGGAGCCCAAGACCATGGTGCTGCCATAGCTGTTCCTTGTGAGGCTTCTCTTCTTGGCTAGATGCCTGCTCACATAACCTCTTATACATGATAGAGCTAGGAGAGTGTTTTTTCTAGGAACATTAATCCCATCTACATCTAAGCACTTTCCTATGCAGTCAATTGGGGGATTAGAGTCTCAGCATACAAATTTGGGGAAGCATAGTTCAGTCCATAGCATGAGCATGCTTTCCTTCCTCTCTTCAAATGTGATTAGATTAGATAATGCAGGCCAAGAAGGGAGACCGGCCTTCCATAGCATATGTGAGATTGAGTGCAAGGCTCCCCAGAACTGTCCCCTAAACCATCATGTATTATTCAACAGATGCCCTGGAATCTAAGTCCACAACAAACAAAATTATAGCATGTAAGATTCATTAGAGCCCAAGGAAAACCATGTAGTTGTCCATAGAGCTTATAGTCAAGCTGAGGAACACAGAAAGTAGAAATGTGAACTGAGAAATTATGTCTTTTTAGCTACTCATAAGATGTTTAAGGAAATGGAACAAGGTAATATGGAAATTAAGGAAAATAAGGAAATATGAATCCCATGCTGGCCTCAAAATCTACCATCCTCATGCCTCTGTCTCTCACTTGCCAGAATCCTGTGTGTGTTTGTGTGGTGTGGTGTGTGTGTGTGTGTGTGTGTGTGTGTGTGTGTGTGTGTGTGTGTATGTGCACATGTCCCGGTATCCATGTGTCCATGTCTCATGTTTGAGTGCACAGCTTAGGGAGACTAATTAAAACAGTAGTCATCAGAAAACTTCTATGAGGTGTTAATTGCTAAGTGCTTTGAAAGCTTCCGGGTACAGAGTGTTCCCAGAAGAGACCTAACTGTACATCCTAGCTCAGGCTTGACTGAGGTCTGAGTTTGTAAAAGACAGAACAGGGGTTGAAGCAAGGGCTCAGCCATTAGGAATGCTTAGTGCTCTTGTGGAAGATCCAAGTTCAGTGTCCAGCACACACGTGACGGCTCACAACCATCTATACACCTCCAGCCCCAAGAGATCTGACACTTCCTGGCCTCTTTAGGCACCTGTACATACAGACATATATGCACATGTTTAAAAATGTTTAAATATAAATCTTTAAAATATTTAAAAAGAAACAGTGGTAAGAGTTGGCATGGCTAAAAGCCCTAACATGTAAGTTGTTTTTGGCTGGGATCAAAAGTTTTCACAGGGCAAAGATGCTAGAGCCACCTGGAGTTAACTCCCAACTGCCAGCATACAAACAGAAAGTGTCCAGTGCTTTAGGCTAACAGCCTAAAGATCATAAAGCAAAGAGGACCTGAAAGCTACTCAGATTCTAACCCCACCCCAGCCTCAAGGTAGGAGCTTGTTGGAACTATATGAGTCAGATGGGTTTGTCTTTCAAGTACTTCTTTACTGTTCATCCAATGTTATTGAAGTG